>OW804095.1:47366272-48616272 GCA_942159475.1 Sthenelais limicola | reverse complement strand
TGGTGGGTCGACAGAAGGAAGAGAAAGTCTCGTAAAGACACCAGCATTGTTGCACCTTAATTGGGTTTTTTCTTTAAATTTAATGTTAGTCCAGGCCGTTCCCAGACAGCGCTGTGGAAGAGCTAATAGGCAGGGATATTTTAGGAAAGCCTTGACTGTACCCTCACAGATTAGCCTGAAACCACAGCTAGGGAGGCATGCAGTTGCTCATGGAAGCCTCTATGAGGGCCTTGATCATGGAGTGTTTGATGGACTCATGTGCTTGGCCTTCTTTAGAACGCGGAAGTCTGGCGAGAATAGGCGTCCCTGAAAGGTGACCCCAAGCATGACGCCTGCTTATCGTTGTCACTAATAATACAAGGGGGGGGGGGCCTTGTATCGATCATTGACATTGTGGATCCAGCCTTCAGAGAATCACCTGTAAATACAGATCTGCCTATAGATAAGTCTTATCGTCAGGCGTCAGACTTAATTTACCTTCACATCGCAAAACTTAAGGCCCGTGTTCACTGCCACGGCACTTTATACTACATGTAAAGGCTTTACATGCACTACCTCCGGACCGTTAGTGACACATTGTTCTTAGAATGGCTCCATCTGCCTCACCCATTCCTGGACCTATCTCAACGAAAGCTACGAGGACTACAAGACTACCAACGGCCACAATATGTATGATCTGGATTACCAACGGCCACAATATGTATGATCTAGATATTTTATGTCCGAATGTGACTAGGAAAGACAAAAGAAATAAGTGTCCGAGTTTGCCACGCATTTTTTCAGCAAAAAAATAGACTATTTAACATTTTTAAAGTACAAAGTATATCGACTGAATGTAAACTCTCTCTTGGTTCATCCTAAAGTTGTTGATATGATTGTCTAAAGGGTATAATATTAAGGTGAACTGAACAAACCAATTTTAATCAGACCGGTGATAGATCAAAAACTGCTTTAGGTCTTACCTTATCTATCCCGTGATAGAACAAGGCGTGGTGTTTTCTGACTAAGGGCCTAAACAATGCACGGAAGACATAATTGTTCGTTTACGTAAAGTGTTTAGAATTCGTTAGAAAGACAGTATCGGTAATGACTATACATTTTATGGCTGAGATACTACCAGCCTCGCTTAGGAGGGAAATTAGAATAATCACATTGATTAAGAATGGGAAATTGTGCATATCAAGATCGAAAAGTTTATATCTATTGATAATAGAGGTAGTTTCAGGGGGACAACACTTGCAGCACTCTTTGGAATAATGTTGGGCTTGGAGGTGGGGATGAGATCGATCTAGATTCGACAGAGACGGCGGCGAACATAAAATACATAACAAATATGTTGCCGGTATATGGAAAGATAATACAAAATTGGATGATGGAGGGGAAGATTGATGCTATTAATATACACGTCCAGGGCAACCTCTGCTATACTTATTTTATTGTTGAGAGTGACAACGACCTGACACTAAATGAAATCCTACCCAATATAGAAATATTGTCCGATCAGAATCCCATATAGCGGTACCGAAAGTCAATGGCCTGATTGGAAAAGGCAACTGTCTTACAGCTACGCATGAGATCTGAACTCGGCAATCGTAGCGAGGATTTTTAAGAGCTGCATGTGGCTCCATGGAAATGAGGGTGGGAGCAGCCGGGACGTGGTGGTCCCGCTGAACCAAGGCTGACGAATTGCTATAGAAAATGACCTTTTATGCAACTATGACAAAGACCACTATTGTATTTATTATGTAGGCTTAAAGATATATCCAATACAATGCCATTAATAAATAACTTATAATTATTGAAATTTGAGACCATTTTTGCATACTCAAATTATATTATCAAGGAGACATCAAACGGTTCATCGCTTCATACATTTTAACATATGTCTTGCAAGTATCCCCATTTGTTGCGGTAGCAATAACTTTGTCAACTGAACCATCCCAGATTGTCAATAAGAACGCTCAAATCCCAATTCTCTGAAGCCCTTTCAACCAAAGGTTTCTGAGCTACTTACTGTTCTGATCTCATATCCTCTTCAAGGTCTCTGGAACAACACTGCTAGTTTCCTGGGAGTCATTATCCTGAACTAACACAGCTCTCTTAAATAATATATACAGTATCGCCACATATCAATTAATGGGCGTAGTTCTCTAAAACGATCATTCTTAGAATGGAAAAATATTGAGGGGAAATACGGCGCCTCCTCATAAGTAATTGATTAAGGCTGAGCATCAACTCTCTCTTACAAAGCCAAAGGCGAGGACTATAGAATTCAAAGCATCACACTCCATCAACGATTGTCTATGTTGCCGCGAGGGTCCCTTGGGCTAAGAACTCTATGGACAGCATCCGGATTATATAGGTAGCCTTTTTGAATACCTATTTTTGACTATCACTCCCACATCATGATAATCTGGTATTTCTGTACTAAAATACACCTTCGCTTCTCTACGCACATCCATGGCGTGCTCAAGTGCATAAGGGACCTTACAAAAGTGAAGAAAACAATCGGCCATCAAAACAATCGGCCATCATGTCTCACCTGCTTTCATTTCAAATAGAAATAGGAGCATAAATCAGGGATTGAACATGATAACCGTGTATCTAATAACCACTAATAGTTATGATAATAACTAAGTGTTCTTTAGAATGCAATCGACCCACCCCACGTACAGACAGTTTGTCGACCAACGCCCAGAGTGTTCTTTAGAATGCAAACGGCCACTCGCTCGACCGATTGTCACTATATAATATCAGTCTAAAGCGACCATGTTGAGATAATTAAACAACATACCAAAGGTTGACACGACAAGTGTTCATCAGAATACAGTCGTGTCCAACCACCCAGAAAGGGCGGGCCTCCTGGAGTGTTCGTAAGAATGCAATTGGACACCCAAATGATCAGATGATCGACAATGTCATATTGAATTTTACCAAACTGTGTAACTCAAACTGTATATTATAATATAAATATTATAATGATAACGTTTAGAAGGGAACTCCTGGTAGAGCTATGACTTGGGTACCCATTTCCAGGTATTGTATCGGAACTTATTGATGTAACTGTATTGAACTGGAAATAAACAATATACATACATACATTATGTAGGTCCTTTTTTCAATTAAATACATGTATGATATGTAATCTTCTAAAGACACCCTCATGAAAAGGGATCCTCCACTAGGTTGCAAACAGAAGCAAACGTCAAGCAAACATCAAGCGAACGGCCTTGAACGGGAGTGAAGGTTTCATTCTCTCACTCCCCCATCCCCACCCCAGCCTCCTTCACTTGTGTCAATGGGAGCTAACTGTAGTGAACAGTCATGGTATGTTTGCAACAAACATCCAAATGTTTTATTTTACGGAGCGAACGGCCAATTTAGAAATTAACATACATTTGGGGCAATTATGTAGAAACAAAAGGTGGGCATGGGAGAGTTGGCTTCAGTAGGTAACATGTCTCGGCTATATGTCTTCAATATGAGGTCAAATAGGAGTTTGACATGAGATAACTTGAGTGTAAATCTTAAGAATGATATGCTTTCAGGACCAGTGCTCTGATTTTCAGATTTCCATCCTATATAGTTGAGCTGCTGCCTGCTCTCAGATAAAGAATTATGTTTTCTTATTTTCCTATAACACTACCTTTAACAAACGAACAGAGTGGTTCAAATTAATCATTAGAACTGACTGGCATCAATCTCTTATGTTCTCCTGGGTTTGCAACTCCCCATTGCCCCCATAACCTTCATTTCTTTGAAGTGCTGTTGATATCACAGCCACCTGACACCATTAATAATGTTGTCTCGCTGGTCATATGCATGCTTTGTGGAAGTCTTACCTCCACTTTAACAGATGCTACTTTTGGCATGTGGCACTCTGAATGGTCACCCGAAAGTACCACTGTGACACTATATAGCCACCTGTTTGCACCAAGTCCCAATGAAAGGGACCGCAGTGTTTTGATTTTGCAGAGAAAAACTTTAACAGATGCTACTTTTGGCATGTGGCACTCTGAATGGTCACCCGAAAGTACCACTGTGACACTATAGCCACCTGTTTGCACCAAGTCCCAATGAAAGGGACCACAGTGTTTTGATTTTGCAGAGAAAACAGATCCAATCATATCCAAAAGGTTCCTAGAGTTAGTTGCCATTGTCTGTTTGGTGGAGTTCGCCGATTTTTACATTCTATGGAATTAAAAATTCGTGAATGTTAGTGAATTGCGTACCATTCTGTCAATCATCCTGAGTAGCCAGTTCATGTGATACATTTTGAGGTGTTGGTTGAGGGTTGGTGTGAGGAGTGTGGACACTTATCTGGGAGGATATCTGGATGCCCATCTCTGTGTGATGTAATTCACACCAACACTACTAACTTGGCACTTATGCAAAGACTGCTTGATTGACAACCTTCTACCATCTCTGCAGTAAATCCCTGAAGGCCAGTGTGACATCCTATTGGTTAGGACTGTTTGATTGACAACCTTCTACCATCTCTGCAGTAAATCCCTGAAGGCCAGTGTGACATCCTATTGGTTTACATGTCTTGTATTCTATTAGCTATCTTGGTTTGATTGACAACTGTAGAGAGGACCACCCATGACTGAATCTGAGTGATCTACACCTACTACACCCTTTGCGATTTCTGGGTTTCAAAAGAGTGTTATGTTCTTTATCCAATATTATTATCACAAAATTTACACATATAATTAAGCATAAGCATTTTTAATTAAATATTAAGCATTTTCAGTCGAGCAAAAACTAAACTGCTAACTATGACTTGCCATTGCGCACAAATAGTTGTCCGTAGAATTCGTTTCCTTGGGAAACGCACAATATATACATTAACTTAAACTGATTATAAAGTTAGACAGAAAAATAGTTCATTAAATGATTGATTAACTTAAAAAACTTATAACTTGTTGTATTTATCTAGTTTAGTATACTTACATAACTAAAATAAGACCACATACCCTATCACTATTTGTGCCAAAGCACAACTTCAGTTATGGTAATTATTCCTATGATCTTAAGCAAATGAATCTAAGGCTACATCATGGGATTCACCTAACTTTGTACGATAGCTTATGATCAGGATTAACCACACGTCCACACACAGTGGTAGTCGACTTGTTTGAGCTCCTGTTTAGTCGACATGCAACAGTGCACTATGTTACTTTAATGTGGCACATAGAGGCCCTTAAAGGTATACAGGACAGTTCAATGAAACAACGCCCCCCCCCCCCCCACCCCCACCCCCAGTCCAATTGCCATACAACTTTCAGTGATTGTTCCTTACTACAGAAAAAAACGAATAAATGAACAAAAGTTATGTTACCCTGTTGGTTTTTTTGGTAGAGGTACTTGAAAAAAACGGTGTTTTACTATGGGAACTTATGAGAAAATGTGTTTATTTTCCACGTTTTATGGAATAATAAAATAATGTCCAGTCCAAATTAGTTTAGATGTGATACACTTTTATTTGAGGTCACCAATTAACAAAAAAAACATTTGTTAACTGTTACCCCGATCAAAAAAAAGTTAGAGACCTCTAAAATTGACTATGTAGTCTACTTTTCATGGCTGGTCTGGCTGATGCCATTCATTTTACATTAATATTCGTCATTACACAGACTTTTAACTCATTTACAAGGAGTATCATCATCAGTCGAAAGGTTTTTTTGCATCAATACAATTGTGATTATATTTCCCACAGTGAAAAATGTTTATTTGTCATGGCATTAAGAGAACATAGATGCGAAAATGAATTTTGATTCAGACAGTAGACGCTAGGGAGACCACCGCTATTAGAATTGTATGGGAATGACCACGCTATTATAGTTCAACTAGGAGCCGCAAAGGGCCGTTTTTTCGGACGCACCTCTATACCTTTACCAATTGTAGTGAACCTGTCACCACACCAATTGCAGTGAATCAGATCTCACCCAAACTCAGGTTCAATCTCGACATGGCAAAGTAAAACCAGACACAGTTCTGTTAGTATCACCGGTTTATTCACCTCTTGGAGAACCATGTGACACCAGTGGTGTGCAGTAGTCGATCAGTGCATCCGGAAATAGTAAACTATAGACGGGAAGTCAGTTCTGAATCAAAATGATGACGATTGTTGGAATATGACCATGTGTATTGCAAAAGTTCAAGTAGTGCTGTCGGGGAATTAATGGTAGATTTTCTTAGTTTAAACTTATAGAGGCAAAGTAACACACCTGAAAGACCCCTGTTTTTCCTTGGCTATATTAATGGCTAAAAGGTGGTTTACTCTATAGATGCATTTCAGCCTTCACGGGCCTTCGTCAGGGGTATTCTGAGTTTAACATCTAAACATACAGTACTTAAAAGAATTCTAATTGGTGCGGTGGTTATAGGGAGAAACTAAAAGTAATACATGAGCTTTAGACTAAGTTTAGGGTGAACGTTATAGAGAACGCAGCACTGATTGGCATGTGTTCACTGTGCAGTGACAGTATTTGTAAAAGTGCGAAAATAAACAGTATTAAATTTTAACGTCTCTTTTGTCCGTGCCGTGCATATTTTGACAGGCTACCAGCCTCCCTGGATCGGCCTGTCATTTGATTCAGTGGGTACCAAAAACATTTTTGCGCCCTGAACAAAATGTCAATCGTTAAATTTCTCTATGACAATTAACTCAGAATCAATTTATTTTGTTGTATTATTGAATTATTGTATACAGCATTTATGCAAGAAATCAAGAGCTTAAAATATTTCAAGACGAGCTTGACATCGCAGGTAAAACCTAAATTCCTGTGATCCCGGTACGCTACTTTCAGAGGGAGTTTGAAAATAAAATTAACTCTCCTTGCAGATGAACTCAATTAAAGAGGTTAATTCAAAGTGTCTTCATGAAATGAAAATGAGCAGGATACCCAGGATACCATCGACTAAACAAACCTTCATGATCTTTAATTTGTAACTTTTTTTTACTTGAGCCATTGCTCCATCAAGCCAGCTTTTAAATCCTAGTCCATTGCCAAGAACTGGGCTTGACTTTCTAAAGACAGGTTTCTATACGCCAATGATTTGTAGCTCACATTTGTAGCTTCTATTGGTGCTAAGGAGACTACGATCTAATGCATGTAAGAAGGGGGTGAACTTACTTAGCCCATTTGACCAAGGAGTACGACCGAGAGTGATGGATAACTTCTACATAAAGACACGTTTGTTGGCACAGCTGTAGGGCAGGATAACCTTGCGTCAGTGAAACTCTCCATCATACATTGAGTATAGACCCTACACGACTTAAAATCAATAGAGTCATCACTCACTGCACCCGCTCGCTCTTACAGATGATATAAAACGATATACTAGAGCAATAAGGGTAACAGTGTGTCCATTATTCTCCAATGAGTCATACTTACGTGTATCTATACACACTTTATATTATGATATAATATAATATATATAGTTATAATATATATAGTTTCACACCCCTCTGGTGTCCATACACCCCCACCCCTCGACAGGAATATGGAAACTGACAGAATGATTACTAACTGATTGATGTATATGCAAATGTTAAGATGGTATAATTCTAAGGCAGGTGATGGGAACACCGTCTTGCGGCGACATCATGAAAGTATGTAATACTGCCGAAATTAAAAAAAAACAAACAACAAAAATGTGACGTTTCGTCCGAAGCTCATTTCTGTTATATTGCATTATAAGTTGTAAGTAAAAGTAAAATTGCAATCAATCAATAACATCAGAGAACTATAAAAGAATCAAATACAAATAAACTGAAACTCAACTCAGCAGAACTAGATTATACCACGGAATACCGATACCTGGGCTTAGAAATTGACAAAGGCCTGACCTTCAACCCTCACATACTATCAAAAATTGAACAGGCAATCAAATGACTTAAAGCCACAGCCAAAATTAGTTGGGCCCTTACGAGTAAAAACACAATTTTGATATATAAAACCATGGTACGCCCGGTGTTCGTCTAGCGTCTAGCATTCAAAATTAATAAAAGAGATAGTGTCAAGGATCTCCATTGTGAAATGAAAATACCATTCCTTGATGAGAGAAGAGACTCACGCCTTATCCTCCTAGCCCATGAGATGAGCTGTGATGAGAAACACTTTGACAACAGGAAACTCAATCTTCGCAATCTTACAAAGGGTAAAACATTACAAATACCTATGACGAAATTAGAGAGAATTAGAAAATCGTTTTTAGTCCAGGCACCATCCCTATTCAATAAGGTACCACAAGCGGGTAGAAACTGCCCCACCGTCCCTGGCCTCAAAATATACCTTGAAGAAAACTTGTTCTCATACTCGAGAATGGAGGACCCAGCACAGCCAAATAACAGTCAGTAACAGGACGCTTGTCTGATCTCCCTCTCTCTCCCCCAAAAGTATTTTTATATTGTTATGTCATTGTTATTACTGCTGTTGTAATTATAAAAGCGGGCCAGTGTTCGCCAGAATGCTACCCGCAACTGTAAACTGTAAATATGAGGAGGGGGTGTGGCCAGGAGGTGGCACAGTGTTCGCCAGAATGCTACTCACCGACTGACTACAGCACATCTGTATAACTGTAAAATGCAAATACATAAAGGGAGTGCGGCCAGGAGGTGACACAGTGTTCGCCAGAATGCTACTCACCAACTGACTACAACACCTCTGAATATCAACAAAACAAAACCTAAAAGTACTGTACTGTACCTGATCTGGGTTAAAACCAATGGGGTAGACAAACTACCTAGAAACCAGATTGTCATGGCACCAGCTTGCCCAACTTATTGTTTACCATATCTCATTTATGTTGTTGTTACTGCCATATTTATAGTTTATGATATTAATGTAGTCACTGCATCTATCTATCTATATATCTATCAACTACTACTGTATCTGTTTAATAACGTAACTCCATTTTTTCCAAAGGGGGTCCTCAGGAAGATCTTTGGTTTCATAGAGGAGGCCCACCCCCCTTTTCGGTGTCAAAATTTGATATGTTATTGAAAGTGTACGCTTCCCGAAATAAAAACCTATACATACATACATAAGATATTTCTAGTTCTGTGATGATATATGATACTCCGACGACGGCGATTTGGTACGTCAAGACTGTGAGCTACGCATTCTAAAAGCAGACACTAAGTCATGTAGGCAACATAAACGTTAAATGATAAACCCGCATTCAATGAATAAAAAAAGTATCACGTTTTCCAAATATTGAACGTTTTTAGAAGCAGAAATCTATAGTTATATACAAATAACAGATGTATAATGGAGGAAACTTGTCTCTCTTTGAGTGTCTAATATCCTTCAAGTGTAGCATACCATGATTAGATTCCTAAAGGAAAAGATTAGGAAAACTGATATTCTATGGACGAGACTGATGAACTTATTGTAAGTTGTACCTGGCACTAACACTTCATGTTTGTGAAAATACTCTAATTGTTGGGCTCAACTGAAACTGAAAATGCCTTTAGTAGAACAGAAAAATTATAATGTTGACTCAAATGTACCGTTTTACGTGTGTCCTACAAGAAGACTTTAAAGATAAAATAAAAAGATATAGGGACAAGCTTACTAGAATTAAATATCCAGTATAACTATTGTTCAAACCCTGTTTATACTGTTTGACTAAATCAAGGTCTAGGCCTACTATGTTGGACGCATTGTGTTCAGATATGATTCATAAATAAACGGGAAAGGCAAAAGCTTTCTTTCCCCAAACTGTAACTTTAATTCTGACTTGCGCTTCGACTGAATTTGCATTCTGATTAGTAAACAAAAACGGGCACCTTAGTCATTTTCAAAGCAGAATAATATTTGTCAATGTAAGTTGACACCCTCTTTTTAATTTGAGAGGGCAAACTAATATGACAGCTATGTTGAAAAAGATTTGCAAGATGAAAAATAACATTCGTCTCCCTGAAATCTTAGGAAAAAAACTGAAAAATATCTTTCTCCCCATAGACTTCTAAATGCTAGAATTACACTTGAGTGCGCATTGGCCTCACCTGACGCCTTCAACGTAACAGCACAAGCATTTCATACTGCCTATTCCTATCGAAATGTAAATATATACACAAAACCCCGAAATAAGAATTCTTGGAGAAATGGGCTAGAATTCCTATTTCTGAAATGGTAATGGAGAAATAGCAATGATGGTCTGTTGTATGGTTGCTATGACGAAACGTTAACGTTCTTTCCTGTAACGCTATGTCTCCCATCTCTCCCCTCTCTCTCTCTGTCTCTCTCCTTATCCCCCCCCCCCCCCACCCTGTCTCCTCTCCCTTTTTTCCCTCTCCCCTCTCTTCTTCTCTCTCTCTCTATATATATACTTATCCTCTCCTCTCTATCTACTACTCTCATCACTTCTCCCTGTCGTTTCTCTCCCTCACTCTCTGTCGATGTTCACCCCAGTGCGGTAAAAGGGAGAGAAATGGTTAATAGGATATCAGAAATAGGATTCGCATTTCACCCAAGGCGAGAATATCAATTCCGTATTTCATCAATTATGTCCTTATTTCTCCAGGAATTACTATTTTGGGGTTCTGTGTATATATTGTATTTCGATACATATTTCATAAATGCTTCGACAAGCGTAATCCTAGCGATAATAGTGAATGGTAGAACACTTCAGTGGTCCCCCAAATAAAAAATAATGACATTCTTTTTTTACTTTTTGCTTTCACACAACCATTTTCTTTTCTCAAGTCAAAGTAAAAAAGATCATGCATCAGTCCTTGAACTCCCACCTGCGGCAGTGCGTATACGACGCTCGCTTATCCCTTTAAAGACTTACCATGAGTGATCACTTGGCATTGACCCCTGCTCTTTTCAAATTATTATTCCTAGGTGTGTGTTGCTCTATCCATAATGGCGCGCCTGACAGCTCTGGGATAGCACACTTTCACATTAACCTTGGGCTAATCGCCAGTTTCCATACTCTTCTCAACCACACCCTTATAAACCTTCCGGTAACCTTACACTCTATTTTAAAGAAAAATAGTCTATCCTTAAACAGAACATACCGGGATCTTTGCAAGTATTTCCATGATAAGACTAAGTGACAATATGTCTGATTCTTTTCGAAATCCGAAACTCTTAGACACTTCCTTTGCCTTGTGTCCAGTGGGCTTGAAGACACATCTTAGGGTCCATTGTATAAAAAAAATCCTTAGTTAAGATTTTATTCCTAGCTAAGCAGCTGGTTATGAACTTTTAGGGACGGACCCAATGCTAATCTTTATTCTTACAGCTGGAATTTCCTATCAGAGCAAAGTAGTTTACCAAGAATATAATAATCATATCATTGTGACGGAAGGTATTGTTTTGGAAGGTTATGGAACAAAAAGATGACTTATTGACCTCAGAGTTATGACTTTAAATAGCAGAACTATAAACTATGGCAGGTATATTGCACAATTTGCATCCAGATGTCCTCGATCATATGAATAATTAATGGTGGGCATTCTAAAACCATAGGCCTACTCACCGGCAGTTGGATTCACTGCACATAGTTTGGTACGGCATCGGCATTGTGAATATAATTTTAATTCTATAGCCCCTCCCTTGGCCCCTCCCTTGGCGCACATTGCACTAGCTCTCATCCAGGCCAAGGGAGGGGCTACAGAATCAAAATTATATTTATTTAATGAGGATAGGCTCACACTGACACCTGTACTCTTTTGAGTGGCACGAGTGAACTACCATATAAAATGCACCTTCACTTTCCCAGAATCCCAAATGAACAGGGTATAAAAGAAACCCAGGTTTGCCAGATTGTCATTCAGTGGTCGCACAGGTTGGGTGTAACACGCTTCGATCCTTCGGGTAAAAACATTAATCACTTACATCATGTTTTTTAGTGAGGCTATGCTGTAATTATTGGTCGAATTTTCTTTCCAGTTAGTTGCGCGATTTCCGTAGGCCTCGAATCATGTTATTTGTAACTTCCATATGATCTTGATCCACTATTTCGTAAATTTATATTTCTTCCTTCTTTGTTTTCACTGTATGTTTTCCTGGCAATAAACGGCAGCCTGGAGGCTCCATGAAACAAGAGGTATGTTGTGGACAGCTAGCCTATGTTTCATCGCCATTTTTTGGGCATTTTCTGTCGATTATTTCTTTCCTACAGAAAAATATTACTTTAATGAAAATATTAAGAACAAACAATGGATGTTAAGGTTGTGAGGTTACACAATGTTACGTAATGTTACATAACATGGGACGTTTCATCTATCAGCGGGAATATAAGGACAGAGTAAGCCCAGAAGCAACAAGGCCGAGTCCTGGGCTTACGAGGCACATACTTGTCCACCGAGTAGCTTACTACTTCACACTATTGGCTTCTAACTTTTATACAATGATCTTATGAAAAGAATCCGACATACCATTTTCGAAACTCACTTGATCTCATCTTTTCAAATATTATGGTATCTCAAAATCTATAATCTTTTACGTGTGCCTCATTTTCCTGTGACACATCACATTTGTACGCCACGGGCCGTCACTAAGGCGTGCATGTCCGGGGGAAAAGTCACCAAATGACCAAATCATGGAATGAAGAGACTAAATTACCCGCTAATTTTGATATAATTGCCAGTATCATACCAGGGGTGACGTTCATAAAAGGTTGAATTTATACAATTGTGCCCCGTGATAGATTTGTGTCCATATAGGGCTATCTCACCAATCCGTGTTGTGCTCACTTTTCCGTGATAACCTTTGTCATGGCTGTCGCGGGACGTCACAAAATTTGTCACGGGTAGTCTTAAATTTGGGAATTCCCGTAACAGCCGTGACAAAAGTTATCACGGAAAACGGTACATATAATCTCTTTTTTGTTACAATATTGTTATTCAGAACATGAAAAAAGACACTTTTAAGACACTCACTTTTAAAGTGATTTTCATTGTGCCCTGATATAGTGGTTGGTGAAATTACAGACTGTTCTAACGCTGTCTACATTATTAAATAGTTATAATAGGGAAATAGTAATAATGAGATGAGATGAGACGAACAATGGATTTGTAGTGAAGGCTCTCTTAGAGTATATGCAAGTGAGTTGAGTAGGGAGAGGTTGAGTGACACATATAATTCAAATGAAGAGGAGAGGTTCAGATTTTTCTTTTCTCTCTTAATAATCCAACATTCCTATCATATCATATAAGTCTTGATTTCTCTGCAGTTTAACGGCAGAAGTTGTTTAATAATGGAGTGCTTGATACTCGGTCTATATGAGCTGAAATCAAGAGGTACCGTGAAATTATACTTTAGCAGATCAAGACAATAAGCAAGAAGAAAAGAGGATATGGGCCCGCCCTAGCCTAGCTCTGTATAGTCTCAACCTTTTTTTTCTCATTAGAATGTATTTCAATACTAGTTCCATAAGCGATGAAGCAGGTGCTCTTCTAGAAACATTCTTTTTGTCTCCTTTTCATGTCAATTCACTTGGGTGGCCCGATAGGCATTGGTGTTTAAATTATATATTGACCTCAATGTAACATTTCTTACAATTCCTTTATTTGGATGCAGTGCATCCCCTATAGTATGACCAACCTTAACATGGGTACACGTATATATTCAAGTTCATTAGCTAGATCTAATCCAAGAGAACAATTTCAATAAGGATACAACATCGTATATGTAGAGGTATGGAAGCATGGAGTAAAGTATTCTTGTGCAAAACATGTAAGAAAAATCATCAATAATCTAAATGTCAAAACGCTATGTGCATCATTAGATTTTATAAGTAGGAGAAAAACACTAGAAAAGTTTAACACCATACTCAGTCCCATACTAATATAATACTATGGTGTAGGGCCAATAAAATATCCCTCAATGAAGGAAAATCTAAGGTCATGACCTTCCTTGACAATCCCTCACCGAGGTCCAAGTGGATGGTTCAATCCTCTGCTCATAAGCTCCAAATTGGCACAAAACAGCTTGAGGAAGTTAATGATTATAAACAGAGACTGTCGTCGACGGTGCCCTTTCTTTCCATAAACATCTCTCAAATATCAAAAAGAAAGTGTCACACAAGCTGTGGCTTTTTAAACATCTCAGGATCAGGCTAAATGTCCATCTCAGCACCCAAGTTTACAAAACAACTATTCTCCCTCTCTTAGACCAATCGAACATATTCTATGATTCGGCACCTAAATGTAAGCTGCAATTTCTCCAAGTCCTCCAAAACCGCTCCCTCAGAATAATTACTAGAACAAACAGATTCCAGAACGCTGATGATTTCCATAGACAATTTGGCCTGCTCCCTTTAAAGCAGAGGAGGAGACTCCATATACTCCAGCAAGCTTATAGACTTAGACAAAATGAAAGTATATTTGAACCTAAGCACAGGGCCGCGACAGCACAACCCTGACAGGTTGTCGTTCAAATGTCCGACCCCCAGACTTGAACTTGCGGAGTAGCAGAGAAAACAAGAAAATCATTTTATTATAACTTCCCTCTTATTGGAATTCACTTGAAACTGAAGCTCACAAATCAGCAGGCGCGCACATAAAGAAGAGACAATTAAAACGAGACAATTTTTAGCAAAACTAGACAAAACCGCGCTCATAAAAAAATTGTCCTTATAGCCATTCTCAAGCAGTTTTGTCTCGAAATCTTGAAGTTTTGTCTCGAAATTTATAATTTGGAGACAATTTTGCCGTAGATTTGAATTTAACCTGGGCAATCAAGTAAATAATCAGTGATGAACAAAGGTTTTTTGAAACTTTCAAGAAATTAGACAATGTCTAGGCAAAAATCTTCAATAAAATCCCTGGCTTCAAGGACAATCTCGAAAGGTGTGCACATAAAGTTAGATTGTCCTTGTCCTTGAAGCCTGATTTTGTCTTTGTCCCTGATCTCTTAAAATTAGAGACTATATTGTCTTTTCAATTTTTGTCCTTATTTGCGGTAGTTTTCTGGCAGTTGGTGGTAGTTTTTTGCAGGGTTTATTTTTAGAGCCAACACTTTACTTCCTCTCTTGTTGCACACGCTTTCAATTTTGTTTATATGGCATTTCCGCTACGTCACATTGGTGACGTCACATCCGAAAACAATCTGTTCCATAAGGTTGTGGGAACCTCACTTTCAAAGTTCTGAGGCCAGAATCTTCGCCGCTATTGCAACAACAGTGTCAACAAATATCATTTTGGAATATTTGTGTTGCATTAAGACATATATATATAAGCTTCAAATTAATTAAACACCTCAAGACTGACTTCCAATATTATATTGCATTTAGTTTGTGAGGGTGGGGTGATGCATGTGTAGGTATCTTTTGATAAAAATAAAAGTTATACATGTATAGTATTCACATGACGTCACCCCAGTCATCGGCTATTCTCACTAGCAGCCATACTGTGTGGCTACAGAGAGAGCGGGAGGCTACAGATTGATTGATTGAGATTGAGATTGAGACACGTTTATTAAGGGAAGTCAGGGGACGTTTCTTTAAGATTAGCAGGCTTTTCCCCTTCCGTGGGCTATTATACTTATTTCCCCATCATGACACACTAAGAAATGACCATTGAACCTATCAGCATACTTTATATAACATTTGCTCAAACTTTCGAAGGTGAAAACGGCCGTAAAACAGCATTTTCGAGGCTTGGAGCACACATGTCCAGCTTACAGTTACAAAGTTTGACCCACAATGTGGCGAGCCGCGGCCGGCGCCGTGACATCAGTAAATACTATGTATTATTAGCTCATGACGTTTATGAACACAAGACAAAAGACAAAGTGAAACACAATGTAAAACAACCAAAATTGTCTCCAAATTGTGACTTTAGTGACAAATTCAATATTTCGAGACAAAACCTCCTAAGGACAGTTAGCTATCTGAATTGTCCTTATTTCTTTTTTCTCTCGGCCTCAAAATTGTCCCAGAGACAATAGATGAACTGCATTCAATGTAAAACAACCAAAATTGTCTTCAAATTGTGAATTTAGTGACAAAACTCCAACATTTCGAGAGAAAACCACCTAAGGACAGCTATTGGAGCTGTCCTTAGTTTTTGGTTATTTGGCCTTCTAATTGTCACAAAGACTGCAAAATTGTCCCAGAGACAATAGACAAACTGCTTTATGAACACTATATATATTGTCTAGAACTACTTAAAATTGTCTCGCTTTGATTGTCTCTCCATTATCTGTGCACCTGCTGCAAATCTTACAAAATAGCTTGTATCTCTATGCGAAAAACTACTGCCAGCCGCCAGAAAACTACCGCAAATAAGGACAAAAATTGAAGAGACAATTACATTGTCTAATTCTCAGAGACCTGAGACAAAAACAAAATCAGACTTCAAGATTGTCCTTGAAGCCGGAGATTTTATTGAAGATTTTCACCTAGACATTGTCTAATGTCTAGTTTTTTATGTGCGCGGGCCCAGATACCAGTAAAGCATTCACATGTAAAATAAAAGCAAATGCAATTTGGGCTGATGACAAGTTCCTTTATTAGAGCTAAAACTATCCATCCGCCCCCCCCCCCCCCCCCCCCACCATAATATAATATATTAGATTAAAAAAATTATATTTCACTTCCTCACCACCACCTCCTCGATACTCCCTTTGCTACTCTCTTCAAAGTAATTGTTAAGTAGAACCATATATTAATATATACCTTATAAAAGTCATATCGGACTTGTAAAGTAGTGAATGACTGCTTCCTACTTAAAATGGATATTTATATTTATGATTTATATATAATACTTATTTCCCTCTTTATTATTTGTAATGATACTGATTGGTTATCCCAATCCGAACTCGAATGACCCTTATTGTAAATTCATCTACATTTATATATATTGGCTCTTGCTCATGGTTGTGTGATTATTGTATCTCTTAGCACCATTTCTTGATTATAAATGCTTTGTTTGTTTGAGACCACTAGTAGTAAGGGCCACCAGCGTGTCTTCAACACAATGGTGCATCGTTACCCTTACGTTTCAATTTGTAATGTCCGGCAGGGCTTGAAGTCCTCCCTATGTTGGGAGCTTAGACCCGCCGACATTGTCCCATCGACATAATAAAAGTCTCAACAACAACAAAAAAAACTCAGTCCCATACTCAGTCCCTGTCAGACAAACTTTCTTATCTAACGTCCCCCAGTAGATCAACACAAAAATGGTCTTGTGGATAAAGATCGCAGAGTTGGGCCTTTGATATGCTACACAACCTGTAGGCTGTAAGCTTAATGCATGTCTCTTTGACCATATCATTATTATATATTGAGGAAGTTGCCCAGCCAGTGCCTGTGGTTAGTTGACTAGTAGTAACGTAAATATCACTGGGAGCCACAGTTTACAAGATAAATAGACCTAAATTATGAAACCCACTTCCACTTCCCTTTTTCTCTCCCTCTCTTTCTTTTTTGTATACAAATTCTTTATTCAGGTAATATTATAAAGTTGTCTCGTAAAATTAATGTTCTCTCCTCTCACCCTCACTCTCTATCTCCCTTACTCCCTTTCTCTCTCCTCTCTTTCTCCACACTCTTTCTCTGTTCACTAGCTCTCCTCTTCCTTCGAGCTCTTTCTCATTTTCTCTTTCTCCCCTCTCCTCTCGTTCTCCGCCTCTTTCTTTCTCATTTTCTTTTTCACACCTCTCTTTCTCTTTACCCTTCTCTCTTCTCATAATTACACTTTCTGTCTGATTAAAACTCTGAAATAGAAACGCAATACATGACATTTATTCTGTATAGCCTACAGGGCTAGCTTTTAACAATTATTAAAATGCATTCCTTTACAGTAGTTCTTTAGAGTATGTAAGAATATGTGTGTTTCATTCAGAGCGTAAACAAGAATAAACAAGTATAAACAGGATCGATCAGTGATGAATATAGGTCAATGTGACGTCACAGAATTAGGTTAATATGATGTTCCGGAATTGGAAAACGTGGGCAACGAGAGAGGAAGTAAAAGTTTGTATCTAAAAACTAACCAGGCGAAAAAGTAACGCCAGCCACGACAAAACTACCGCAAACCTGGACAAAAATTGAAGAGAAAATATATTGTCTAATTTTTGGAGACCAGAGACAAATACAAACCTTGTCTTCAAAGACAACAACACTCTGACATTATGTGCGCACCCTTTGAGATTGTCTTTGAAGCTGGGCGTTGTCTTGAGCATTATTGCCTAGACATTGTCTTCAGTCTCGTTTATTATGTGCGCCTCTGCTATTCTGCAAACTTAGCAGAGTAGCAGAATTAACGGAATTTGTTCGAAATGGGATATTTTTCTACTTAATTCTTATGTCACTGATTATGAAATAAGGCCCTGTCTACCAATGACCTTACTGGACCACAAAAAAAGGAGGGAAAGGGCAGATAAATAGCGGGCATCTCACTTGGGCTCACTGCGGTCGTACAAGAGTCGGTGTCACCTCTACACCTCGTCTAGCACCTTATTATTGTAATGTACTTACTTATTATCTGTGACATGGTCATTTTCAAATGAACATTATGCTCCTAAAGGTCGCAGTAGTTGGCATTGGAAGATTAACGCAACAAAAGGTAATAAAATATGTGATGACAAACAAAGATCTTAAGATTTTGCGTGTGTATTGAAAGTGTATGATAGAAGGGTTTTATACAAACTGTATCTGGTTTCATGGGATAGACAGCTAGCGATGAAACCATTTGAAATATCACGTTCCCATGTTACAATTATATAAGGTATTGTCATGGTTATTTGCATAATGATGGTCACCTAATACGTCATTAAAAAACAATATCGGATACATGCATCACCTTAACCTTCATGCATCTCCGATTGTTCCCAATTTCTACCTCGGTTCAAGCATTCCGCTTTTATCTTCTCCTTATTCTCCGACTTCCTCCATCCGACCATTATTCCATTCATTAATCATTCTCCTCTGCTCCTCTGATAAATCCAACTGGAACCATCGATTTTCACTTTGATGTGGACCTTGTCTCACGTAGGACTCAAAAAACTAAATCAACACAGTCGGTGGAAAGCGGAGGTGATATGTCACAGGGCTTTTTGTTTAGTCGAGGAAAGGGCAATAGTAAAATGCTACAGCTTTATTCCAAACAGTTAATGCTGAGTTAGAACAAAGTCATAGCAAAAAACCATCGCCCTCCAATTACACAGTTGTCAGCATTCAGTATCCTGCCTTCATCCTATTGCCGCTCTGAGATTTTCCTTTTCGCATGGCGTCCATTTTCATTAGTTATCAGATCCGCTTCTTGCCAACAATTGTAGCTCGCTCGCTTTACAAGGCATTACAATTGCAAAAAGATTCAAGTCACTGATCCTCTTCCCCTTCCTACAATTATCCCATGTTTCGCATTCTTTGTACCTTACATAATTACTATTGTGGACCGCAATTCTCCATTGTGATACCTCCGGGACAGACCTATTAAATATCAATTTAAGTAGAGATAGGATAGGATAAGCGTATTAGGGGTACTGCCGCCCTATTTCCAGTTTAGTACATGTTCTTGGTTATACCAAAGATTATAGTCTTTGATAATACATTGTTTTGGAAACCCAATAATCCTAAGAGGACCCCTTTAGTAAATGTTTGGCACCTTTGACACCTATGACAACACTCAAAAGTATTATTGATTCGTGGCATGCATGTCATCCCTTCTTCGGAAAGTTCATTAATTATGGCATTGATCAGAAAGAAAGTTGCAGACCATCAATGGGAAGCTGAACACCATGCGATGAGCTGTGTGCGGTTTGGTAAAGAGTCATTGTTTATTTTTTCTCCACCTATTAGAGGGTTTTGTTTAGTGAGTGTGTTTATTGTGTGAGTGATAAATGTGCCATTGACTTCTAACAATGCTTTCACTTTCTCACAGCCTAGCGCTTGATTGATGAGCCTTAACGGGAGCTTCCCTCGGCGGAGGAGAGAATCGAAGGCATAAGGAAAATGCAATTGCAGATGTCCTCACCCAAGCAAGACACGTGCAGATGATGAGCTATTCCGACAGGCGGTTAGAGAAATATGAAGAAAAGAACTTTAAGAAGAGTGGAGGAGGGAATTGAAAGCCAACGTGTTAAACCGATGTTTTAAGCAATGCCTCCCACAGTTCCGTGTATGCCAAAAACGTAGACAGACAACGTAGACAGTAGACAGACAATCTAACATGCGTCTATAATGTATGCAATACTCAAAACAAAACACATAGGATGCATAAGGCAAACAACCATCGCATCGATTAGGAGAGCTGGAGCCTGTTGCATAAGAAATCCTTTCCTTGCTAAGCTATGTTTCCGTGCTTATAATTATAGATATTATTATAAGAAAATCCTAGTGTAACAATTAATTTAGCAATGTTTGTATAGCAGGTTCCTTCCCTAAAAGTTCTTTTCTGCATAGCGATAAGAAAAATATATGTTGTGCAACGGGCCTCAGGTCTGCGAAAACAGTTTCAAAAGTAAAAGTAAACTAATAATGGAAATCACTTGACACCAAGCCTGGTGTCTTGTTAAACAACTTCCCCACATCCCTAGCCTACCCAAACACCCACCCAACACTTTCAGGATATACGGGCTTCAATTAAGTAAACTCTTCTTGTCTTGACGCTTGCCACTTTGCCAGAGCCCCGATGTTTCTTGCGAGAAAACAATGTGTCTCTTTCTCGTTAGGCCGGACTCCAGGTGACTTCAGAATCACAACTATAATATTTCGTGTCCTAACAATAGAAACACGCATACAGATGTATCCCAGGGATGGTATCTACTCTACTAATACATTTTAAGGTAGTTGTATTCGTTCATTGTAAACATTTAAATTTCAATCTATTCTCCCCTTGAGAAAGAGAGTGAGTGTACAATCAGTACTTTTTTGTTAATGACTATCTCGACTATTATCTTAATTACGTCGACTTGTACCTTTGAAGAGTATCTATTATTATATCACATCAAACCAAGACAGAAAGTTCGTGTATAGGCGACACGCCATTGCTACCATTTGTCGAAAGAGGGTGGATATACTAAGCTTTGTATCCTCCCAGGTCGAAGAAAGACATCCTAGGATCTCTCCGAGAAGAATACAGCAGGGCTACATAACCGATAGGATAATGAATTGAAAACCCAGGGTCTACGTTAAGATCCTCCCAGAGCAGTGGTGAGACCTGGAACCGTAACCTAATCGTTAGGATCCAAAAGGAAACCCTTTCCGCTCATGCGACCCAGCGAACAAACTAAACGGACACCCTCAGAATAGTTATTAGATGTATATCGATCAGTTCCTCGTAGCCTTCCTTTATGGATTTTGCCGAAACCTGACTTAGATTACTATATGTATCCTCTATAGAAGATATGAGAAACTTTTGCAAGCATCTCCTACACCCATGTGTAGGAATAAATAATCTGCAAAGTGTTTTTCTACAAACCTGTGCGTTTTACCCAGAAATCTTGGCCCCCGCGTCCTCTTCTTATTTCATCTGTCGTTTGACATGGTGCATCATAGCAAGATATCAACTGTATGCTATTCACTTCCCAATATCTGTGGAAATCTGACTACCTAGTTATAAGAGTTTTAAGAGTATAATTGTATAAATCTGAAAGGGATGGCTTACCATAAGTCTATCCAGTATCTAAAACTAAAGGTAAGTGATGGTATATCCTATATTCATCTCTCATTGAGTTCTATCTCAGTATTCACATAACGTCACCGCAGTCAGCGGCTATCCTCACTGGCAGTCATATTGTGTGTCTACGCAGAGGGCGGGAGGTACCAGATCGACGAGCTTTCCCGTTTTGAATGTTTGATAATGGCGATTACACTATCATGACACACTGAAAAATGATAACCTATCAGCATACTTTATATTACATTCTCTAAAACTTCCTGGGGTGAAAACGGCCGGAAAACAGCATTTTGGAGCACACATGTCCAGCTAATGTTTACAGGGGTTGACACACAGTAATGCGAGCCGCGGCGAACGCCGTGACGTCAGTGAATACTATGTATAGGCCCTTTCCTCGGACCTTAATTAGGTCCCGGCCAGCCAGCAAAACGTTATCAAGCATAGCTGTCAGAAAGTGTGCAGTATTAAAAAATGAATGTTTATGAGGTTTATTTGTAATGACGCAGACAGCGGCTGGCATAAGTGTGATGTATGTTCACAATGCATCATGTATAATTCCTCAGGGGGCTAGTCTGGTATAGATCTACATACACCTACTCCAACCTTGTTGTGTTGATGTTCCGAAAGAGTTTTGGACAATGTCGTGGTGGTTCACGATTTGAGATAATAATATTTCGCTAATTTACCTTATAAGCTAAGTGTATTGGGTATTTTCTTAATATGTATTAAAATTGACATTGAAATAAAATTCTTTTTTATTCTATGAGAGAACCAATTTTGAGAAGTTTTTATCGGTCAAAGGTCGAACTCGCTCTTCAGAATGAGTGTTATATGGGTACCTGACAGAACTAAATATATACTGCAAAATGAGCTTGTAGTTCAGCATTGCTTTATGCAGTAGGAATCAAAGTATTTTATCGGAGAACCGATTTTGTGAAGTTTTTATTGGTCGAAGGTCGAACTCGCTCTTCAAAATGAGTGCTAAAAACTAAATATACTGCACAATCAGCTTGCAATTCAGCATTGCTTCATGCAGTTGGAATAAGATGCTATAAACTAGATCAATGTACAATATACAAAATCCCGTACATTGCATATCTCTCAATTGAGTCTAGAAGAAACTAATTAACGTATTGCTGATATTTGGGTTTCTTCTGTATTCAAAGACTAGTTCATCTCAAAGTTGTCTGAGATATGAATTCGGTACGTCTGTGTACATATGTGTTTTTAAGGATTTCAGTGATTTTGGTGGAAGTGCCATTATAATACTCTGACAAAGGAAATAGTTGGCATTTCTACCAATTTAGTATGTATATGTACTAATGTAAGGGCATTGCCTTCAGTAATGTCCGCTAATTAAAGGAGGAAGGTGTGGGCGCCACAACATTGGACCAATCACAGTCCAGCAAAGTTCAAAACTGGTGTGCACCCGGGAAGAGCATCAGTGCCAAGCTGACCATCGGACTGGGCACTCAGGATTATAATCTCTGCTGTACATTATAATCTCTGACACCTTTGGCTGAGCCAAAATGCCGCCAATGCCAATGAGAGGTAAAAGAATGTATAAATGAACATAATATATATGGAACTGTTTAATACAGGAAAGTAAATGTGCCTCTCCCGGGAAGGTGACCACGTGCATTTGATGTGGCTCGTATCCACCTCTGTCTATACAGTTTTGGTTGGCTCGAATCTTTTGAAGCATTCTATGGAGTAAATTCTGCATTTGATATCGTATAGGGAGCCACATGACCGAGGAAATGGTTGCCAGCTCCGATTTGTAATTTTCGTTGCCGTCTTGAAGCGTGGATATTCCTTGGTCGACCTCCCGACATTAAGCCTTCATATAACGACACACCAGATTCCTCCACACGAGCAACCTCACATTCAAAGGTCCTCCCGGATATTGGCCTGTCTGATTCTATATAAAGCTAAGACCTTATCCTTTACACACAAACATACCAGGAGAGTAATGAATTATATATATAAAGGCCACATCTCGACTAGACACTACCTGACAAGTGTGTTATCTTCATAAAGATTCCTCCCATGAGGACATCGTATATGACCCTTTATTTGTCTTCGAAAGGCACTGTCAGGGTGTCTCTTCTCTCTTTAAAGAGGTCTAAAAGACCTTCGGTAAGAGGTATAAAGTCTTTACAATTTAAAATGCAGGGAGCCATCTAGTTCACTAAAAGGCACCCACACATAAACTCTTACAAAGTTCTGGATTGCATTTTCGTCATTATTCTTCCAACAATAGTTTTCATACTACTGTCACTACATACTTCATCTGTTTGACCATCTGGTGCATAACTGGTTATACAGGTTACCATATTACTGTGTATTACTTTCATCCGGGATTTTAAACGCTATTGGCATCTACTTTATGGAAAGAAATTAATGCAAAACATATCTCCATCAGTGTTTTAAAGTACGTGGGTTAAATAGATGAGGAGAGAGCTGCTAGCCAACCTGTCTCAGTGTCTGTAAAATCAAGAACCTCCAGAATTCAGATCCCTTTAACCACCACAAATAATCTAGTTCTAATTATTTTTAATTTTCTTTCCAGCAATGCATTTCAGTTAGTTGTATCCATTGTATTTAGCTCCATTTTATTTACCCAAGTATTTACCCAAGTATTTGAATAGGAAGTGGGGAGCGGGCTTCCGCTTCCCTGATCTATTAACCGAGTCAGCACGAGTTTTTTCTCGACGATTCAAAGCACGAAACCTCCAGGGTGAGATGATAAAGAAAACCCAATTGGCTCTCCAGAATAAGAAATGATGCTTCTGAAAGGACTTAGTGTTTTTCATATGTCAATACTAGCAAGAACGCAAGAACTATCACGAGTACCATATTATCGCTCAGTGAACATATTATCGCTCGGTAAACTAACACTCAATATGCAACCACTACTGTGAATAGATGAACTGGAACTATTAATACTACTGAGTTATCAAGAGATTATCTAGTGATTTTCATGATCTCAGGTGCTAAGCTCTCAGTTAGAACTGTCGAGCATCTCATATTATTATAATGTTTACTTTAGTAGTTGAACTGTAACAATGGACAAGGACCATTTAACTAACTGTCTCTGAAAGTGCATGCTCATTTATTAAGTCATAACTTCAAGTCATATTAACTTGGTTGCTTTCTTTTGTGTGTATCAAGGTATTGATCTCTTATTGATATGAATGTATTGATCTTTTATTAATGTTATTTCTCAATATTTGCTGATTGGTATATACAGTCTATGTACATTGTTGTTACCGTGCCATGCTGTACTATTATTTACACTACCCTATGATGCAGAAATCTCTTAAATCTTTTGCATTATTAAACAAGAACAAGGGTTTCAACTTGGTAGGTTAGAACATCAGAAGTGTAACCAAAAACCTCCAGGAATGTATAAGTTCAACAGATAATAACCTAAATGTTATCTGTCTGACAGAAACCTGGCTGCAGCCAAGACAGAATGACAATACTTACCAAATTGAGGGTTTTAATCTCTACAGGCAAGATAGAGAAGGTAAGAAGCAAGGTGGTGGTGTGTGTATCTACGTGAGAGACGACCACCATGTCGATTCAGAAAATTACACTCATCTTTCTGTAAACAATGAAAACTTAGAAATCCAGGTTATAAAAGTCAGAAAAGGCAAGAGTAAGCCTTATATGATTGCCAATGTGTATAGACCCCCAGGTTCACCTATAATTGATGGTCTAAGTCAACATTGATCTGAACATTGATCTCATGAAGGTAAAATCAGGAAACAAAGTACAAGAACTACACTCAGTTTTTGAGAAGCATGGGTTAACTCAGTACATAACAAAACCAATGAGGAGCACTCTATCTACTTCCACTCTATTAGATCATATATACAAATTCAAAAATAGTGTAATCCTCCGGTATAATTGAAAATTTTGCTTCTGACCATATCCCTACTTATATTACCCTAAAGAAGCCAAGAAATAAATATGTCACAGGTACATTCAATGCTACGAATACATTAAACCTTGATCAGAAAATTTTAAATGATATCTTACTGGCCAAGGACTGGAGCCAGTTCTATCTCAGCCAGGACCCAAATTCTTGCTGGAATATAATGCTTGCATATATCATTTAATTTCTAGATAGAATGTGCCCTGTACAAAAGTTCCACCGTGTAAGAAGAACACAAAAATGGATGACGCATGACATTACTGCCTTGATGAATGAAAGGGACAGTAAATTTGCAAAAGCTATACAAACTAATAATGAAGACCTCTTGATCAAGGCAAAAAATCTGAGAAATAAGATCAATTCTCTCTGTAAAAAGAAGAAAGTTATCAACCTAAAAGAGCGACTAAATGAAAATAAACATAACCCCCAAGCTGTTTGAAATACTGTCAGAACTGTGATTAACCCTGAGAAACTCAAGACAAATAAGGAAATCCATATTATAAACTCGGTGAAACAAAATATAAATCATACTGATGTACCAAATGTATTCAATGAATTCTTTTTAGACATTGGCTCAAAGCTGGCAGATCAAATACCTGAACCTGATGCTGTCTCTGCTGAATCATTAACGGGCCTACTTAAAGCAGGGGGTAACTGAACATACAATAATTTTAGATTTAAGCCTACTACTCCCAAAGAAGTCATGAAATTTATTTTAAAAATTGATCCCCATAAAAGCTTGGGTGTTGACACAGTGCCAGGTAAAATTATGAAGGGTTGTTTTCAAGCTTTGGTCTTCCAGGTGAGCTTCATCATAAACCTATCCCTGTTGACAGGTATTGTGCTGAATGCCTTCAAGGCCACAATGGTAACCCCACTTCATAAGAGTGGTCCAAAAAACAAATGTGATATATGCAAGCATTATAATTACCACCCAATCTTAGGTATTTCAATGCCTGCAAAATTATTAGAGAAAGCTGTGCAAGCTCAGCTAGCCTCATATATGGAGGTAAATAAGATCTATTACCCAAACAATATGGCTTCCATCAGGGACACTCAGTTGAACAGGCACACATTGATTTGCTTGAACTGATCTATGAAAATTTAAATCAAGGAGAGACCACCACTGTGGTCTTCCTAGATTTCAAGAAGGCATTCGATACAGTACACCATGAAATACTACTAAAAAATTGAACAAATTGGGAATTGTGGCCATGAGAATAATTGGTTCAAAAACTATGTCTCAGACCAAATGCAAAGTGTGTTAGGGTAAATGGTTCCTGCTCAGCCCAAGGTAGGATTACATTTGGTGTCCCACAAGGAACAATACTAGGCCCAATCCTTTCTACAATCTATAATCTATATCGAAACTGTTTCTTATACAGAGCTAAACAGGCCTGGAACAATTTTAAAAAAGATTATCAAAATTTAGAAGTCAGAAAAGAATTTAGAACTAGGATGGTGGCAGAACTCAGAACTCGTGCTCAGATTGAATAGGCATTGACCTGCGTACAAACTTGCACTATCTGTATACTTATCACTATTAGGTCTAACCTAACTATCACCTTTATGTTAAACAGAACTATATGTGTACATAACCCTTCAAGGTTGAATGTTAAAGACACACTACAACTATAACTCGATACTTTTGTGACTTCTTAGCCTCACTAATTGTGATTATTTAACCTCACTACTTTTCAGTGCTGGCACACCAAATGTAAACCCTCTCAAGTATATGAGTAGGTAAACTGATATTCACCACTCTCACACAAGATCGGTAGATTGTGATTAATGTTCTCTATTATACCTTCAAATGTACTTGCAAAATTGTCAAATGCTGTACTGTTCTGTATGGATTACATACTGTATGTATAGTGTTATAACTCCACTAGGTGGCCTTCACTTTAACAAAACATACTGTACCATATGGAATCGTTATATATACATGTCCTTACATGTCCTCTTACTTTATTAACATGTCTAACTCTAAGTTAGGTAGAAATGTAACACTAAGTCAATTCTTTATCTTATCTTATCTTATCATTCATTTATTAAGTAGCTTTAGACATAGAACTCTTTAGTCACTTGAACCTTATTCCAAAAGATGGTAATTGCCGGAAGAAATGGGTAAATTCATCAGATTTTTCCCATAAGGTATATCGACCAGTTTGTCTTCCTCATAAGCAAAATATTTGTGTACATCTTTAAAGACACATAAGAAAACCTCTTATCTTATCTTACCTTGTTTTCTGTTTTCAAACCAAAGTATTGTCACAACAACATACATGCCTTCCATTCGACATTCAAATTGTACCTGCAAGTCTACTCCTGCATATCTGCTTGCCTATCCAGCAAAATGTTTCTGTAACTATTCTTTATATTGTGTGGATCCAATAAGTCCAAACCCCCTTCTTGTTTCTTTATTATAAGAGAGCATTGACACCAGATATCGTATGACAATCTTGACATTCTATCTATCTGCAACTTCTTTAGATAGCTCTACTGGCAGATATTAATAATGGACCTGCATATTCAATCAACGAGAGTATACACGTTTTAACTACCAGGCTACTGGTTTTGAGATCCGTAAACATCCTCCTTCTACTTATCTGTAATATTTCTTACAGACTCGTTGGTGCATTTTGTTAATCGAATATTTCATATTCAACTGGTCATATATACATACACCACTAAAATTGTAAACCCTGTGTGTTTTATTCTCGTTAGAGTACAGTTTATATCTAAGTCCTTACTTTTTCTTTTAACAAAGTGGTTCGCAGTTCATCTTCTTTAAGTCTATTCTGTGCACACCAACGTGTAGGTATATTTTGATTTATATATATAATCGACGGGTCGATGCCCATATTTGGGACCAAAGGCGGTTACTTTCCTTCTGGGCCACGCCCACAATTATTCAACCAATCACAGGCCATCATCCAGTTTGTTATGATGCGCCCATTGTTCTCTTAACCAATCAGAACCGTTGCTGCGTCTCGGTTCACCTGAAACGTTCTTGTTCACTCACTTTCAATTGCAGCATCGCCACGCACAGACGTGCAGGAACAGATAATTTTTTGCTTTACTGTATCTGTTTATGGCATATTAAAACCCAGCTTTGCTTGGTTTCGACCAAACTCCTTGTCGAACTTCTTCTATTACTCCTCGTCAACCCCCGTCCCAACATATCGCTTTATACATCAGATCTCTGTCACTCCATGTTATTGATAGAACGGCATCGTCTGCATATATAATGTAAGGTCCTCATTAAATAGTTCTTTTCTAAGACTTTGGACTTCGTTAACTCGGACGACAAGAAACAGTGTCGGCTTAAGTATACAATCTCTTAGACCTCATTGGGAATACATTTAGATAGGGTGATTTAACAACTGCACCAACACAGAGGAGGTAGTGGCAGTTAAGGGAGGAGATAGGTGCTGCGGGTGTGTGTGTGTGTGGGGGGGCACCTGAATGGTGATGCGGTGGCATATCACGAGTGGATATAAACAATGTGGAATTGTTGGCTGGATGAACAACTTTCCGCAAATATGAATTACGATGATTGTATGCAGCTTCAATTGACTAATTGAAAGATTTGTATCGCCCCCCCCCCCCCCCACACACACACACACCTAAAAAAAACTCTGTCCACACTTAACGCGAAGCAACACTATAGTATCAAATTTTCCATTACTCTACTAGGTCGGAACAGCGCAGTAATGGACACTTGGTAACTAAGTGATCGATCAACAGTTTCTGTACTAGCTCTCTTTAACTTTGGGCAAGGATTGGGCTATACAATTAAGCTAAAATGTAGTCCACCTTGGCCTAGATTCAAATCAACTGTATAACTATATATGTCCATCTTAAATGGTAAATGGTAAAATGGTAAATGGTAAAATGCTGATTCTTCAGTCCACTTCTCCCTCTCTATATAATCGGCTAAACGAACAAGGAAATTATGACAACCCATTCACGAGAGCTGCATGTCTGTTAACTGAACACTACTGCTCGTTTCATGAGGAAAACGTAATCAGATAATGTGTGTGGAATAAAATGGCAACTGTGCAACTGTTAACATTAAACCGCTACAACTTTAAACCGATTGTTGAACTCATTGCACTCATCTTTAAGTGAAGGGGCAAAAACAAACCCATCAACTTAACTGGTTATGTTTCTGCCAAGAAAATCGAATGTTTCCAGTCTAAAAGCTACAATCTATGGTAGATCGAACAAAAATGTCATTTCTCATATCACCTGTATTGTTATATCTATTGCGCTGAAAATGAAAGGTTTAAAAAGGATGAAAAATCGATCTTTTCATAAACTTCTTATATCGCTATATTATATTTTGCGTGGTTGTGTATTTGTCTATACTATGTGATTTAAAAGAGAGCATTGGTGGATTCTTAGTAACCTATGTTTTGAGTGAGGATTTTCCAATTTCAAAAGATGAAATCGCAGCAGAGACGTGTGGGAAACGGATGTAACCAGAAATGAAATCAGGAAGGTGGTTTGATTTATTTGGAAAAGGACCGGTTAATGTTTCACCCGACCGGCTTTTTTCCAAGTGCAAGAATGGGGCTTAAACAAAGAGGAACAAAGGAAGACCTTTTAACCATTGAAAGAATGGATGTCACGTACAAAAACATGCATAAACACACCTCATAACCTGGTAAATTGTGTGTTGTGTTACGTACACTCCGATCCCATCCTGGGTCAGAACCCGCGTAATACAGAAAACTCTTTGCTTCTAAATCATTTAGCTGGAATCACTTTTCATTTCCGTCGTAAGCCTTGGGGAATTTGTGCACAGATTGTGGGAGAATAACCTGCCCGGAACACCCACTTTTATTTGTTCCTAAATAATTGAACACGTGGCAAGAACACGCACACTGGTGTTTTAAAAGAGACTGAAACAGCCAAAACATATTAAGCCAATTCCCCTTGTGTCTCCCTCTACCTAAAATATTCTTCTATCTATTACTCCCGTCTATTACGTCGCCTCAACATCCAGCAATTCTTACTATCGAACTAATTATCTACCTACCACTTCCATTACCATTTTTTCAATTCCATTGATACAAAGTTCTCATGGGAAAAATCGTTGATCAGCGAAGGGTGGCACGAGGGCCTGTTGGGTAAAAAGACTCGTCAAAAGCCATCATGCATCTCCTGTCCACAACGGATGGAGAGAAGATGAGGATGTTTTTGCAATTTCAGTTATATTTCTGCAAGCAAAATTTATATGATATATGTTTTTCCGATGGGCGGATTTGCGCTATCGACCCATATAAAGCCATATAATATTATGTGCAACAATGTAGCGATAGTGTAACAAAAGGGAGCACTCAAGATATAAGATTATTAGTTCGGAAATCCATTAGAATTATATCGTACATGTTGATGAGAGATAAACTGCTGTAGAGCCACCCGAAAACCAACTTACATGTGTTTAGCAATTATTCTACAGTAAATTATGTATGCATGTATATTACTAAGACATTATCCAGTTGATTAGTAGGTGTGGGTATTTTACTGGTATCTAATGGTTTTCCCAGTTTTGCCTACTGTGGGAATCTGAACATGAGAGACATTGGAGTTAGGTGACGTCCATTTCCACGTCCATTTCCACCATGAACACATCGTACCCAGGTTCAATTCTGCGCACCATTGATATCTCCAAAGAGTATAGATCGACCCTAATAATCAGAGCTACCACAGTCAAATCGATCGGTCCAAATCCCTGCTGTGACATAATTAGTAAATTATTGCCAGTGTCATGACGAAACCATGGCCCCCATCGAAACATTTTCGGCAAGTGACCCACCCCATCGAAAATTGACCCCCGCTTCTTTCAAACTTAATGTTCTCAAATAATATATTGCCATGTCTGATGTTGTATTTAGGTGTGTGGGTACAAGTATATATATGTTTGATGTGGATGTAAGTTCGCCTAGATAATGACAGCTTAGAAACGTGTGAAATATAGGTATAGTAAATATTTCATCAACATGATCATTTTAACAAGCGACATGAATATTTATGACATGTAATCGAACGAGATAAGCGCTTTACCAGGGTTCTTTTTGATTTTGTAATATACCCTACCCTACCCTAACCCACCCTATCGAAAGGTGACCCAGTCACTTATGCAGGGGTATAAAGAGATATGTATACCCAATATTGAGCATTTATTTGTTGGTAGATATGGAGCTAAACCAGCTACTATATCAAAATGAAAGTGTTTGGAGGCCTACTGCGTTTCCCGGCTCTGGAGTAGGCGTCCTAATGGTATTTTAATAGCATTTTGCGGTTTGGAGCGAGAGGTGTTCCCTCAGTTCGGAGGGACTCTCCCAACTCCCAGTCTAGACTGTGCACGTGGTCAACCTTCCCATTCCTCCTCCAGACAAGAATACACATTTATCTTCATGTATTTCCATCTTCTCTCTTTTTCAATATATTTACACATGCCTTTCTGTGTCATGTTAATCACCTGATGTTTCATATTTAGGTTTTCTGTTATCAATACCCTTGGGTATTTTACAAAGTTTGATTTACACCAGTCAGTTTAATTCATGTTGTTTAGACAAGATATGTAATTAAACTATTTGTACAAAATCATACTCAAATTGATGTAATTAACTCAAAAGCAAAAATAGGTCACTGAGGTAATCCAGACACATACAAATATGATGCCAATTCACTGAAAGTAGAGTTTTTGCCAACCAGATATGCTCCCGCCTGATCTGGAGGCAATTGGAGCAGATATATAAGAAATGGCAAACAAGCAATGTGTCCAGCGAGAGTCTTAGTTATTTGACAATGATTCGAACTATGTCAAGATGGTAGTTGCACAAGTGAACACTGGTTATAAAGATGGCATATGATGGTGTATGATAACTCCTTTCTCTCTACCTGCCTCACTGATGAATGTATATACTACATTAAGATCCACCAAGATATAGTTGTAAGCCCCATCCTCGAGTGAGGTCACTTGTGTTTCATAGAATTTGTCTCCGTTCAAGGCAGTGATATGAGTGACAGTACCATGCACCTAGAGATCTTTTATTCGTGTAGTTTCTTTAGTATGACTCCAATTCCATTCCATCATGAGCCAAACTCCAAGAACAGTGGAAATCAGATCTCATGCAACGAGACATGATGATGGGACCATCTCCAGCTGATCTGAGGCCCTTGAGTAGTTTCGTGACAAACAGGCCAGCAGGTCTTGTACACTCTGAAATATTGAAATGCGATGGTGACTGTTATTGTTTTTCCATTAGTCACCCTTTGATGATGCTGGTTATCTGAGTTAGCTTGGCCTTGGGGGGACAAAGAGTGTCATCTCAACTGTGTCGATGGTCACCCCAAGTCAAGTGATTCTTCCTTCTGCTTTTCCCCACAAGCCTAAATTGTGCCCATCAATACAAAGCAGTCCACGGGTTCGTACATTCCAAAAGAAGCTCTTTTCTGGATGAATACATTCACAAATGTATCAGGTGGTATGAAATTATGTCCCTTTCACCGGGTTCAGACGTTTGGATCAGGACAAAAAAAAACACACATGAGACCATTCATTGAAAGGAGATTTTTCAAAGGGACCTTACACTTACAGTGCTCCAAGATGAATTGACCCACTGCCTCAAGGTACTGTAATGCGCTGGGATCATACGGGACCTTGGTGGCATCAGCCTGACAGACTCCGGGAAAATCCATATGTCAAGGAGGTCCTGCCTTTGCTATCCTGAGCTAGAAGAGTGTCCCACTTTGCAATATTTATCAAGGAATAACAACATGCACATCAGTGTAAGTATTTAGTTTTACCCTACGAACGTTCCCATCTCTACAAGGATCCTCTTAGGAAGTTGAACCTTGCCCTCACTGGTTGTTATGCTTAGGGTTTCCATGGATGAGGAGGATCTGATGTGACTGGCCTCTGGAGCCTCATTGTCTGGATGGTATGTTGGTCTTCCCAGGTGACTCTTCCCTTCTCCACGTCATTAAAGATGGATTGGGAGAACTTTCCTATCCCAGCCCATGGTAGTTCAAGAGAGTCCTGCAGTATCTTATGAAGGTGCTTGAGGAGGTGTAACCTGTCTTCCCATAGTATATCTCATCGACCCATATTAACAATGGGCGTTTTAAACTGGCGCCCAGGGAGGCCCGCCACATCAGTTATGTCCAATATACCGTGTGACACATGTTCTCTGGATTTTAAAGCTTGCCTCTCAGTTATTAGTACATGTAAGGCTTCCCTAGAAAACACACGTTCAATATATATATGGGTTGGAAATATTAGGAATGTAAATCCCATTATACTAATGTTTCTTCCTTAAACTTAAAGCAATCCTACACATGTAGATATCCATCATAGCTATACTCTTTGGCTCTGAGTGTTACCAGCAAGGGAGACGAGAGTTGACCTTAATTATTCTTGCCTTGTGATCTGCTCCTGGTGGCTCTTCATGGTGGTTAAGGGATGCTTATTGGTTGTCTTGAATGATGGGCTTCATATTGATGGAGTTCAACTCAGTACTCATCACATCTGTAAGCTTCTCGATCCTCTCTGAGACCTTTCTCAGCTGACCCAATTGCATTGGCAGTTAATCTTGAGCAGGACTTCCCAGATTCTCCTCAGAGGTAATACTTGTTGGTAGGACCCATGGTATGCTTTCCATTATATCAATTAAATACAATATGGCAACCGAGGGCTTGATGGTTCTGCCTTCAGAAGAAATTCCTTTTGCCAGCTTCAGCGTTCTCCTCATATTTCCTGCTGCTATTAATGTACTCATAGCCCTGTTTGTTTTGTTGGTCTTCATGTTCTCCTGGTGCAGTCGGGTGGAGGGGGCGGGGTACAGCAATGATGAGGCATTTTGCCAAGCATTATATATTATATCTATGTAATGGGATGAGGCTTTCTAGCAGTAAAACACAAAGAGCAGCAAACGTCCCATCGTTTTACGTTTTATATAATATATGTCTGATGACACCTAATGCTGAATCTTCTAAAATGATAATATTTTGAAACAAAGCCTACCATGAAATACAACTCAAAGCCACCCAATATATTCTCAGATTTAATGGACTATCAGATCTATATATCCTAATATGCCTAATATTTAGGCAAAATCGCATGAGAATCGGCTTAGTAGACTAGGCCCTGTACCTTGTGAAATAAAGAGAAATTAATTAAACTGGGTCCAGTTGTTGATTTTACGGGTATTGGGAGCAGGATTTCTCCGTTCCTGTTACACCCCCTCCCCCGCGCCCCTATTATCTTATCACTCTTCATCCACCAAACCTACCGCAGGCTTCCCCATTAACCTACAACTTATATCGCCTAATGCCATCATTCCTCCGCTTGCCCCATGGGATTTTCCAAGGCAAGGCGTTTCTTGGCGAATAATTGTCGCTACTGGTGAGCGTTCACCGCTGCTGGGGAATGAAGGGCCATTGGCAAATTTGGCAATCATAATCAATCACCAAACACTCATCACCCATAGATCTTCAGTTTTCACCAACATCTTAATTTGCGCAAATACAATGAATGTTATAGTGTATGTCCCAGTCCATTGTTACATAAGAGTGATATCTTAAGTATGAACCATCTTCGCAATTCCAGGAATGATGGTCCAGAGGCCTCCACCAGTACAAACAAATATGGTGTGCTCGATCATTAAAAAAAGATTCCCAGGCAAATGGGTGTTCCGATATGCATTAGAAGGATTTGCTGTTCACAAATTAGATGCGTTACTGACGGTCTTCAGTGATCGTAATTGGCACAATCATGCAAGGTTCGAAATAGTTCCTAAAAGATTCAAAGGATTAAATAATCTTTTGCCTTGATGAGCAAAGCCTCCTGTATCACGCGCACGAGTATTTTCTCATCGAAAAGATGATATCAAATCGATGAGAGAAGGTATTTACATTGCAGTGATTAATTATTACATTCCATCACCTAGCATAAAATGAGGTCTATACTCGTTTTCTTAACTCCAACCGTTAGTCAATGTGAATTCAAAGGAATATTTATTACTACAATGAAGTTGAACGCAGATGATCAATAGGAAATATTGACAATATAAAAGATGGACAAAATAAAGAAGGTGATCCTTTCATAGTTTTAAACATGAATGATGGTTTTCGTTGAGTAAGTGATAAACATATTCCCCAGTAAACCTTCTACATCGGAAATATTTTCAAACATGTGTATCGCATGCACTTGGAAGCTGATTGCTCGCAAACAAAAAAGATCATATGATATATGTATCACTATTTGAAGGCTGACATGCCTGTCAGGGAGGACAAACTGAGGAAAGGTCATTGGAAGTCGCCATTTGGAATCATCTGAAGATTTATTCACAAATAGTCACGTTCAATTTTCCCCAGTAGAATCATTTTGCCATATTCAAGCCTCAAAACGTCTTGTTGTGAAATTATGATTTTAATTTAACGGACCCTATTCATAACTTTTTTCCTAGCTTTTTAGTATGTAGGATTATCCATGGTTTTGTTTGAAACTAGGCATTGTGTTTTCGGAATGATTATGTTTTATGATACGCCCTTTTTAGCAAGTCTAATGATGTCAGTAAAAAGTTCAGATGTAATTCAATTCAATTCAAGAATTCTTTTATTTGTAGATGTTTTTTGTTTTTTTTACAAAAGTTAGTTCAGTTTCTGATTAAACAATTATCCTGAATAGTCAGGTCTTCCGGCGAGTGCCTTAATTCTTGTTCTGGCATTAAAATTGGTTACAAAGTTTGAACAACATGAAATAACAAGAAATAAATTATAATTTTACAACGGGAGATAATTAAGATGTTATCAGTGATGTCGGAACCAGAGTGGCCACAGGGGCCATGCCCCCCCCCCCCCCACCAATGAAAGTGGGAGGCCAGAGTATGGTTTCCCCCCCCCCCCCCCCCCACCATTTTACCTTCATTTATAATTTTGAATGCTGAAAAAGAATTCCTTCAGATAGAGAATGCCCTCTCTCAGTAATGTAAAATGCTAGTAAACTTCTGTAACTATAGACAAGTTGTGACCCATGTGAAAACCAACTTCACCGAAAATAAACACAAGCAAAGCAGTGTAGGCACAAGTTGAGGAAGTCCCTTCCAGCGAAAGGAAAGCCTCTTGCCTCAAACCGCTAAGTACCTTCATAAATCCATTAAAACTGCAAAATATCATTATATTCCCATTCAAACACCGAGTTCTAGGCAGGGATACCGATTAGCAAAGTAGGCTGACATACCATTCTTATCTGATCTGAGGGCTGTTGCACAACAAAATTCAATGAACGAACAGGATAACCTCCTCATAGGGGTCTAAGAATAAGCAGGAATAGCCACAATTAGCCCACTGTTGCATATTGCCTGGTCCTAACTATACTCGTAGATCTGCATGTTTGTGGGTGTACTCCACTAAATATAGAAGGTGTGGACCCAGTCAAAGAATTGGGTATTCTATAGACTGATGTCATACATAGGGGATATTCCAACCTAGCTGACCTGTTTGGTTGTTTGTTTTGAATTTCTCTGGGTCTGTGGTGAGGGCATAATTGGGCCTTAGGCTACTTCTATAACTGGTCTTACACCCGTCTATATGTATAGGCAGTTAATAAAGGACACTTAAGAGGGGTTGATTGACAGGCCACCCACATATATAGACTATGGCAGATCAACAAATTTACCATGAGCAAGTCTCATAGCCACAAATATCCAAAACATTCAAATTAGACCTTCAAATTAGATACAAATAGACTTAGGATAACCCTGAAGGTCTGAAACTTTTCATTGTGCAACAGAATTCTTGCCTTGAAATTTGTCTAAGTCCCCTCAAACAAGCAGGAATGTCCACAATTAACCCACTGATGCACCTTTCATATGTCTGCTTGTTCCTGGGTGTACCCTGCAAGAAGGTGTGTACCCAATTAAAACTTATTCCATGGATTGATGTCATTTATAGGGGATATTCTAATCTAGCTTCTGACATTTAACGGTCATTCTAAGTCTGTCAATGAGCATCAATGAATAGGCAACAAGCAAGCCTCATATTCTTAAATGTTTATAAGCGAAACTTCTTGCACTTCAGCTTCAACATATGTATGACTGAGGTCTAGGTTTGATACAGAATCATTATTTATTTTAGTATCAACGATTAAATTAATCAAATAATGAGAATGGGATCATTTATCCCAACAAACGAGCATCTATGATTTGGTTGTGTAACAGGTTCTCGTTTGTTGCACAAAGAACGAGCGGGGATTTCTACAAATTTCAACAAGCAACAGAAAGGCTAAAAACAGCCACAAATTTGCAACGAACAGGCATTGTGCAACAGCCTTCTGAGGGTTTGGACCTAGAGTGTTAGGACCGCCAGCCATGCCTCTGGACAGTCTGGTCTAGATACCCTAATAGCCCAGAACCTCATTTAACTCACTTTTCTTGCTTAACTTGATCTTAGCGTCTCTAATTCTTTCTTCAATGAAGGAATGACATCAATAACTAAATGTTTGAGTTTAAGAGAAAAGTGAGCCCAAGATATGAAGATATTAGGGAAATTAAAGTATAAAATGACTTGAAAATGAAGTGGACAACCAATAAGTAAATTTCATCACAGCCATACAGGGTAATAGAGATATAAATTTGAAATACAAACTCAGCTGTCAAACATGCCACTTGCGATAACACACACTCTTAGACTTTGTGTCATAGGAAAACTATTCCCAAATCAACTTCTAGTTGTATCCATATGGATATACAATTTCACTTTGTGTGACAAAGTTGCCCCCCCCATGTTTAAATTGCTTCCTACATCCCTTGTTATGAAGTGAAAATATGAGTAATTTAACAGATAATGGTGTATGATGAATGGCGAGCAACATGACAATAAGTAATTTTTAGACTTTGATTGCTGCTAGATATATGTGCAGGTGACCCATCACCGGTTAGATTGGTGACAGACCCCTGGCAATGCAACCTAGGATTCATGCCCACCTTGGTCTCCATTATGACGCCCTCCCAATGTTTACATATTACGTCACAATGCCCATGTCTTACACGCCCATCTGTGCCTTCCACTCTCTAATGCCCACTCACCTGAGCTGCACATACAATTTTTTTCTATTATTGCATTATATGTATTATGGTGAATAAAACCTCCTTTCGTTGGTTTCAAGGCCATTCCTCCTCTTGACTAAGGGACCCCAGTGCTGATCCCTAGGGGCGGACAGACCGAACCAAACAATGCAGATTGGGTCACTTCTACAAGAACCTTGTGCTCTTTCTTGGCTTACTGACATTGGCCGCCATTGAACTAAAGCCAAAACTCCACCTGTGGACCTCTCTTTTAACCAAGTGCAGGCATTCACAAAATCCTAAGCTAGGTTTGAGTTTAGATGCATTATCGTGTAAATTGTCTGATATCTGTAAAATTATTTTATTTCTGCCAGCATGCAGTTGAGCATGTATACACTCTCTACATGATACACACAGCCCACTTTCCAATGAATCAAGTTTTGACTGCGCAGAGCCGTGACATTATCATGGCTATTCGCGAGAGTGTGTGTGTGTGGGGGGGGGGGGCGGATGGGACGGATAAGGCACAGGTATATAAACATAGATATATAAACATAAACAATGACAACCGAAACGTTAGCCTAGGAAGCATAGAACTCACGCATCTCACTGGTGCCTGCACGCTTTTCTAGACTTCTTCCTTCCTCACTTGACAGGCGTCCGAGACACATATTAAGAATCAAATATCAAACAAAAGGGTTATATTAAACCCATACCATCATATTCTTGGTTCACAGGTAGAAATAGAGTGAATACATTGTTTCAGGGGTTTAAGGGGTTTAAGGTTTTGTCAGGATCAGGAGGGGGACAAGAGTTTGTCCGTATACCTCTTAAATGTCTGTTTGTCCATTATTTTATGAGCATCAGGGCTAAGTTCATTCAACCTTATTTGACATTGATATATCAATGAGTCAGTGATTTTGGATAATTTTGAACTTAAGACTATTAGATTCTTTCTCCCTTTGGCATGGCGTCTTGTTGGTAAATTTCTATTGTCAATATTATCAGGATTTTGAGAAAAATTGAAAGCTATATCTAGTATATATGTATACTTGTTTCTACGTTCCTGTAGTGGCCAAATATTCAGAAGCTTGTGTTCTCGATCAACATTATCAAATCTTGATTTATTAAATATTATCCTAAGGGCCCGAATCTGTTGATTCTGTAATTTCTGCAGTATGGATTTAGGAGCTGAATAATATGAATTTGGTATTCATTTATGAATCGCTCTATAACATTATCAATCTGTAACTTCATTTCTTTGTAGCATCGATAAATTGTCTTTTCCTTCAAATCAGGCGTTACTGAGAATATCGTTTTGAACGAAATGTATATGTTTTTCTGAATAAAACAATCTTAAATCGAACAAATCTTTGAATTGCTAACAAATCTAACATCATTGAAATCATCATCAAAATGCATAATTATGGGGCTGAATTTATGAAGTTAGAAATTGTTGTAGCGTAGTAGTTGGAAAATGAATACATTTTTTAGCGTAGTGCGATAGTACATTACCTTCACTTCTCCCCCTTGATATTCCTGAAGATCACATTTTATGTTTTAAATAATATTAATGTACATGTAAACTAAATCATATAAATTATGGTTTTATAGAGACAGGACCATTGATTTGGTGTAAGAATAAGGCGGGAGATCTACTAGACATCCTACGGCTTGTAATTTGACATTACGAAAAACTGAATGTTTAAAAGAAGATATTTTTAATGTTAAAATGACATGGTGCTTCGCTAATTGATCTACCCATGCAACGGTATAAAGCGCCACATCGTAAAGCGTAGGATTTAGCCCCATGTCCATTACCACGGCCGCCTGAAGTGCTCTTGATGTACGAGCGATGTACGGCAAACACCACAACAGTATTCAGGCCCATTCACATTACAATGGCCGATTGGTGTACGGCCGCCGCACGGCAAAAAACATAATATTAAAGTATTACAGCCGGCAAGTATATCGCCTTTCATCCAGTGAACCGAGTTTGTCAAGGTGGACAGTCGGCTGACATGGAAAAGGAACCTGGATTCATCCTATCTTGACGGGAGCCACACGCCTGACGGCCGACAGTCAGCTACCTTTATTTCCAACAGCCCCTTAACTGGGGCTTCAAATTGCCACAGTGGCGCAGCAGGTATTATGTGGAGGATTAAATCACACTGTTGTAACATGCCATTGTTTATCACAGAAGATAACATTGTTATCCCCGGCTTTAAGATCCTCAATTTCGTAATTTGCAAGGTATCCCATGAAAATGCCAATCTTGCTTTTCTTCCTCCAAAAGGATTGCTTGCTGTGGCATAACATAAAGTTTAGTATATTGCAAGCAGGTGTTTTAAAAACATTAACATATAGACTCAGACATCATTTCCAAAGCATATATTATCTTTAAAACATCCTTTAAGAGTTTGCCTTGTCTTGAATGGCCCATTATATAAACTCTATCCATAAACCCAATACCTTTGTAAGAAATAATCTCTAATCAACAGGAATAATATTCACTCAAGCCAATGAAGGTGCTGACAGATGCAACCTTCGCAAAGCTACTAATACGTTGGAGGTGCATGTCCCTCTAGTTGAAATATAAACAGGCCGCAGAACTGTAATAAAAAAAACTAAATTAAGGAAGGTAGCAGTAATGAAAATGAGATGTGTTTTATGTCACATAATCCTCGTCCTCTCATAGTCATTTTGAATTTGATTGATCATTTTATGTGAGTCTTATCAGAAAACCAATCTAACAGGCTTCTTATTATTAAAGAAACGGAAATGTGAAGATATGTGGTGCCTTAAAACACAAGACCACATCTCGTGCTCTTTGTGTATTCACAAGGTAGAGAAGGCAAGATTAGTGAGGATGTCTGGTGGTAGAATCCTAGAATTACATGAGGTTTGACGTGCTCATTTGAAACCTTCGGATCGTTTTCCTGGTCTGTAGATCGCCCATCCTCCACCTGCCAAATTACCTGACAAATATTTCATCTCACACAATTCTGACTGCACTGAAAACTAATTACATGTCTTCTCTCCGCATCATTATATGAGGGCCAAGTTTCCTGGTCATGTAAGCAAGGTAAGAGGGATCCACTTACATATCAGCCTAGACCATGGTAAACAAAACCGACCGTGGAATCCTATAGAAATAAAACTAAGGCGCACTTAGCAATTCAAAGCATTTAATTTGCTTTCGCGTTATAGACGACAGCTCTCCAATATGAAAGCTACCGGTATTATATAAAAGAGAAAAACAAACACAAATCTAAAATTGTTTATTAAGTCTTGGTAATATGATCACGTACCAACTAATATATAGTTGTAATTGGGTATGCCAATTTAGTTTAACTTAAGACTTAAAATGTGACAGAATTCTTTGAATAATTAGGCTGAGAACAACCATTTCCACATCGTCGTCTTATTTAACAATCACAGCAGTGGCATGCCCAGCAGGAGCAAGCGGTTGTCTTGTCTCTCTAGCTGTTTGAGCCCCATTACATCTTTGTCACTCATCACCACAGAAAATGGATACCAAGCAGGCTATGCTGAAGCCAGGAGAGTTCTACACAACTAGTAAGCGTTTCCTAGAGTAGTCTTTGTGGGAAGAATTGCAGGGGAGCAGATGTAATGAAGTGGAACTGCTGTCTTCAAGATAGCATATACCGGAGGCCATATACCCACATTACACACGCATGCACATAATATCTGGCGAAATTAAACTTTATTTCAGTATAAATTGGTCCTTAAATGCTAGAAGTATTTCTAAAGTCCCCGCACTGCAGTGTATTTATATAGATGAGATGCACAGTATTTCTGACCTCAGAAATTATACTGCGGATTTGACTCGAAAACAAATTTAAAACCTAGAAATTTGCACGTAAATGTACTGGTGCATGACGCTGCCACAAAGCAGGTTGAATAATAAATTGACTACAAACAAGGTTACTGGCAAGCAAGATAGTGGAATTCTGGAATTCCTTCGTTGTGTTGCGTGTTATATTTTCTTGAACATGTTAGGTGTGAGAAGGATGCCTTCATGTTATGCTATTATATATATTATTCCAACAGGTTCTGGAAGAGCAAGAGTAACTGATAAAGAGGAAACCACACGCAGGTGGTGTGGATCTTTCCCAGGAGGATAATATGATCGATGTTTATGCCATGAATCTCCCTTTACCCTCAGCAGACAACTCACTGATTGAAGGTAATCTCCTAATATATCATAGACATGTATGAACGATAGGGAAGATGGCTAACATAAAGATATAATTGTATATAATTAATTCCAACGGAAAAGGTGTCACCGTGTGATTACTGGACAGTGTATTGCTTCTCATCACTAACTCAATATACATATTCACACTGGCGAATCCTTGCACAATTTGTCATTTCCTAATTGATGTATGTTATCAGCCCCTTCCCAAATGGGTGCTTTACATCACTTACTTAATAAATATATAATTCCCATCCCCATGCGTATATCTACCACACCTATAAGTACAGCCTGCGGTTTTGAGGTGTTAATTAATATATCACACAACCTATCAACCGGGCAATTAAATTATTAAAGATGACGATGGTCAAACACCTTTATGGCGACAGCGACTGAACAGCAAAATCAAGCGTCCACATTATTGTATCCCTTCTATGTATACCAGAGATAATAACTATATATATGGGGGGGGGGTTTAAACACGAGCTGTTCTATGCATTCTATATCCAAATGATAAACCCTGGGAAGCCATAAAATAATCCTACCAATTCAACCGAATCCCTCCCACTAGGTGCGTACTACGCAGGTCTAAATGGGATTATATTTAAGAATAGCAGAGTTCAAAGATATCAACCGGGGTTTCTTAATACGCGTAAAGGCGTGCATCATTGAATTAAATTAATTCCAACGCTTATATAAAGCAATCACTCCCGTAACATTTTTATCTCCCTGTCTGACAGCAGGAGTTAAGGGTATGTAGTATATAATAGAGGCGGGATGTATTGGTAATATTTGAATGGATGCCTATCGCGCTTCCACCTCTCTCCAACATCCCATTCATCTTCTACTCTCATCAGCCGCCGTCCAGGCATTCTCAAGTTTCCAGGTCAAAAGTAAATGGGCGGCGGTCTTGCCTGACAGGCAAAATCCCAGCAGGGCTAGAGGAGGAGTGTGCAGAAAGGGACGTGGTAGATAGGGATTTGGAATGGGGGGGATAGGTCAGAAACAGGAAGGCAATTCAATAGTTATTAAGCTGTGGGTAGAATAAGTGAAAGGGACGATTGTATGTTTTCGGTAGAGACTGACGAGGAAAATATGTGTTGTTGTGGTGGATAAAACAAACTGAGATTGATTCTGAATAGAACTTGAATGGAATCGATACCTTTGAAACCATTTCATCCTCGTTATATTTGGATATGTCTGTGTACGCATCCAAACACGCAGTCAGAATCATTACACTGGCTAGAAGACATGAATCAGTAGCAGACATACTACCATCTCTAGGACTCAAACCACTGGATGTAAGAAGGGCAAACAAAACTAATCTATTAGGCCGCATGTACAGGCGATCCCTAGACTGACCAAAATCCAATCCAATGGTATGCAGTGTCTTCACGCTACCATAACAAATCCACACTGATCCAAAGGCATGCTGTATTTTCAGGTTGTCCACAAATCAATCAAAACAAATCCACCCTAAATAATCGTACTTTTTATTCCTATCCTTAGTTTTTACTTTTTTCTCTCACCTCACTCGATTTTATACTCTTAACTTTGCCTAGATTTTGAGTATAGTTTTGATACATATAGAGCCTAGTGTAGCTAGACACAGCAGTGAGCAGAAGACCATGGTTATTCTGCATTGAATTATTACCTGTGAGCCCATTGTCCTCATAATGTGCATGACATACATTGAGCATAACATTCTTTTTTTTTCTTTTTTTTTGCAACATCCATTTTATTTCTTTTACATGTAGACAGGTTTTTCGGTGACTTTACAGCGACGATAATGTTCTGATTTATACTTCGCCCAACGGCCATAGTGGGGAGGGAAGGGTCATATTGTATAACATAATGCCACAGTTGTCATTTTATTTCTTATGTTCCACTTTTTGTGGTTGTTCATTTTTTTCTTATAGTCTCTAATCAGGAGAACATCATGGAGCATGAAGTTAAGTTTCTCACGCTCCTTCAACCAACTGGTACTCGCAGTTAATCTGTATGTAATGCCATTGAAGATTGTTCCTTTCGAATAATAAAAAAAATCTTACTTATACCAAACTGATGTTCCAAATTGCAGAAGTCTCAAATCTCACGCGATTGTATATGGCTGGTAGACTATCAAATGCGATGAATATGGCTGACTTGCTCAGCATAGTCACCACGGTGGTTGATGACAATACCCCCCTGGTTTCTGGCCGGATTTCGCTCATTGTTTAGAAAGACGCCATGCTTGGGAACCATCCCATGACGATTGGATTATCGATAGTACCAGACTATATTGTACCGATGGGAATAGCGGACTTGTATTTCTGCCATATTGGATTATAGGCCTACCCAGGAGGCCTAGAATAAGATCTGGTCCTCAGTTGAAAGCGAGCCTAGAACAATAGACGCATTTAGGTTTCAAATTATCAAATAACGTCTGACGCATCCTGGAGAAATCCCCAGACCGCTTCTAAGCAGATCTGAGTGTAGTTTTCTGCTACTTCATTATACACACATTGTGTTATGTTTTGCTCTGAAAACAACTATTTAGAATGAGTTATGTATAGTGCGTATAAATCTCTCTAGTGAGTTATGTGGGGTTGTCATGGCAACCAATCTAGGATGTTTGTTAACTAAGATTACCGCAGGAATTTAAATTTATGACTCGATTCTTTTCTATTGTCATGATTGAAAGCATAATAAATCTCTTAACCTACAACTAGCTAGTGCTGTATGTAGCCTTTGTACTGGTCTCCAGACAATACAATTCTGACCTCTAGGAGGACAGGGTTGCCTTTAGATCCCTTGGGACTGCAAGTATAGTACCCAGACAAGCCAAGATTCAGGGTTGATTTGGGATTGTGCACAGGGAGGAAATGTTGCATTACTTGGGCAGACGAATCCGCTACCTTGCGGTCCCTTCAACACGATTTAGCTTCACATCAACCATCGATGATTTCCGCATGCAAACAAAGAGTTTAAAAAATTATTTATGTCCGGGTACGTAATTTTCATTTAAATAATGTTATTCAGCTGAAACATTATGTGGTGCACATTATTCTCAGTTAAAGTTGTACGATATTTCTAAAAAAAAGTAGTAGTACATAAATTAGTTGACATAAGGTCATTGCAGTTTATATTGGCTTTATCAAAAGAAAAGTCACAAAATGGGCTAACAAATAAGGATTAAGAACAAGTACATAAGGCATGGGTGATTTCACCTGATAATAAATCTAGGGCATCGACACACTTCAATATCATGACAAAGAGATGCAATACACAGAGAGAATGGAACGAGGTGCTAGTAATTGAATATTTATTGGACGAGATTGCGTAGCAATCAAGTCCAATAAATGTTCAATTACTATAAGATCGAGTTCCACTCACTAATTTATTATATGCCCCTAGCATAGACAGATATTGACATTGTTGAAGTGGGTATTTTTGTTATTGATTATTTGACCACTAGGAGGAAGAAGGGGAGATGATTGGTTACTGGGGGCCGGCTCATCCCAAAGTTGCTCTAAGTTAGGTTCAATTACATAGTCCATTCCAATGGTCTGCTGTCAGGGGTAGCATGGCAGCAAACACAGAAGAGGGATATAGCGATCTAGGTAATTTAAAAATGCACTACCAGCTATGCATGCGCAAATCTGCGCAATTTTTCCTTTTGCCACATACACCAAGTGTATGATGAACCCAAACATGTCCCTGAGTATCTAAGAATTCCGAATCCATTAAACGCATGTAAATAACAAAAGAAGTGCTCCATTATTCAATCGGTGCGCACTGAATGGACTGCCATTTGATCGTTCCTCAACCAGAGATTTCACAGGGATTTCCCCCTTGTTAGCATACGTCATATAATGGAAATGAGGGCGCAACATATGCTGATGATCTCAGTTGACTTCATTAGCATAGTGTGACGTTTTATGGAATTCCGTTCCACATTTTAAACAGATGTTTGTTATATTCATTGTAAATTGGGCTTACTGATTAAATTTTAAAGTGCCAATCATTAGACCATAGTCATTTATAAATATCTATAATTATGTCCCTACTGGTGATCCATTGCTCTGTGAAGCATAAACCCAATTGATGGTCAGTTTGTTGGTTTCTAACTGTGTATACCAATAACTTGATTACCTATTAGGAAGTGTAAAGCCTATTTTTATAAACCTTGCTTCTTTGGACCCATACACATACATGCAAACAGAGTTATACCTTTACAACTAAATTTCAGTTGATAATGTACATACATAAAAGCATTCACTTTAACGACTGGAAGAACTGGGATTATCCCAGAAGTCTGTCGACCAATTTGTCACTCTTTTTAATGTAAATGTTGCTATATTATTGACAAATAAAAGATTTCTCAATTCAATTCAATTCAATTCAAGAGCATCCCGAAAGATCAGAAAGTCAGTGCTATCTGTATATTAAGGTTTCGGGAAATAGTTTGTGTTCTAGGTATATATATATTTTGATACTTGAAGGTGCATTTATGTCATCAACTATAATCGAACTATTTCATAGCCTATTTACACCCCCTGTCACACACAGTTGATAAAGTGTACATAAAGTATATATATAAAGTCCTATTTCATAGTAACATATGAATGTTTTTCTTGTGTCTTTTGCAACACAAATGCCCTTGCTTGATTTTAAAAATCTGCCCCTGCCCACACTAACCCCTTGAATCCGCCCCCGCCGCACAAAACGAAATACAGAGAGGCAGTCAAGTAAGAAATATACATTTTCCAGAAACAATATCATACACAGTAATCTCAGTGTCCAGCCCATCTCATACACCACAGAACTAGACAAGTACTCTATTTCTGTGCATATACATATAAATAGACCCTGCGCACACACATACATGCACATGACTAGGGGTTCCCCACTACCCCTCCTGTCTTGAATGGGCATCTACAGACCACTCGTGCAGTGGTATGCAGAGCAAAAACTGATACCCAATTTGTTACTTTTAATCAGTTTTTCTTCATTTAAATCGTTTCTCCACAACATATGATAGCTTTAGAGTGTTTATCTCAAAGATAGTCATTTCATTTCAGGGTCGTCCACAGCTGGTAATGCATCTTTAAGTGGTAAAAGGTGCTCTTGTTGGGTTCAGACTGCTCAGCTGGCACTTGATTAGACAGACATCAGAGAAGAGGAATATGGTTTCAGCAAGGCTTTATTCTTCATACAGGTTCACATCATCATCCAAGGAATGGTCAACAGGTAGGGACAAACTTACTCGGCCCACTCCGGGCCTTATATACAACACAAGCAATAAAATAGACATAAAATGGTGGGGAGGTGTTGACAGGTTAAGCCATCCCCATATGTCCCCACCCGTCCCCAGACGAGTTAGGGAAAGGTGTGGATGGATTTATAGAGTGGGATGTGTGGACTAAGTGACTTCCAAGAACCAAGGTCACAGCGTCCATCCAAATAAGGGCATAGGGCAACTCGTCTGCCTATCCTGTGACAATATTATTGTCGTTGGTGACTTTATAGATATTGTCAGATATATTAAATAGCAGAGTATATAGACTATACATAGTATTCACATGACGTCACCCCAGTCAGCGGCTGTCCCCACTGGCACCCATACTGTGTGGCTACACACAGAGCGGGAAGCACCAGATCGACAGGCTTTCCGTTTCAAATGTTTTTTAATGGCGATTATACTCATTATTCCATCATGACACACTAACAAATTACAATCAAGCCTATCAGCTTACTTTATATTACATTCGCTAAAACTTTCAGAGGTGAAAACGGCTGGAAAACAACATTTTCAAGGCTTGGAGCACACATGTCCAGCTAACGTTTATGAAGCTTGACCCCCAGTATGGCGAGCCGCGGCCAGCGCCGGGACGTCAGTGAATACTATGTATAGCAGTACCAAGACATTTAAGTGCTCGTGCATCTCTTCTCCCTAACCATAGATATAACATTACATAACGTAACATAGCCACCAATGCTACATTCTGAGGCATAAGCGGTCTGGCCACTGTCAACAAAATGGTGTTGATGCAAAGTCGATGCAATGGAATTGCCAGCAATGCACATCGATGAGGAGGGTTATCAGAGGTGGCATCATCTTGGCATCGACAAGGAAAAAAAGCTTGGCAACTATAGAACTAATTTTCATGCTTTTATATGTGGAATCTCATCGACTTCTCATCGACACTATACCCTTACCGATGCAATTTTACATCGCCCACTCATAGCCGGTCATCGTTGGCTATTGCTGAAGGCATAGCGATGGCAAGGCGATGCAAAGACGATGCAATAAATTTCACAAAAATCTTATTGACTACCTCATCACCAACGCATTGCCAATGATTTTGTCGACAGTGGCCGGACTGCTATAGTGGTTTGGAATATTATAGTTGTTGGTGACTTCATCGGTATTGCTGTCGGATATCTTAGATAGTGGAGTATATGTAATATTTTGTTAAAAAGAAAAGTTATTAGCCCACGACATCCCTGAAACCTTTTATTACCTCACATAAAATTCATTGAACAGCTGTGGGAATCTTTTATGTTGTGTTACGACATGTCGAATATCTACTTTTATATCTATTTTTTTTAAATGTTTTCATGTAATTTTGCCCTTCTTAATAATAATTATTGTTTAAGCCTGCCTGGATTTGGTAAAAAACATAAATGTGAATAAATACAGATGTGGTTAAATTGGAGTAAGCATTTGTTGTAATGTCGCTGTTACATCATAGTGTCGCCGTTAGACCATAATTATTAGAAATAATGAGATCCTTCTATATTGACACAGAAAGTGTATAAAAATGAAATGGATATTTGGACAAAAAGGTAGTCAGGCCTCAGGTCACATCCAGGCACTGTTTGGCTGGTCAACATAGATTCTCTAGCTCTGACTTTTCATTTGATTTTCCTTGCCGAATTTCTGGGTAATTCCCCTCAATCTTACATAAAATCATTGATGAATTGGGTTAAACATTGCCGAAATAAGGCAAAATAATAGGCAAAAAGGAAGGTATCTGAAGCAAAGGTGTAGGAATCGAAATATTTGCCACAGCCTTCCCAAACTGTGTCGGCATTAAGCTGACATTCCGTGCTATATACACGCCGAAGATTGTAGAAATTCAATGAATTTTATTTTTTTCTTAAAAAAATATGGCCTCCTGAAATCAAATGCTGCCCGCTTGGAAGAATTACTCATATAATAAATAGTGCTTTACAACTTTGACAGTAATGAAAATATGTATAGCAAAGGTCTACGTGCATGACGAAACCTTTCAATAGATGCAATAAGAGGTGCCCTGGTTAAAAATTCAACAAAGACGGAATTTGCAATCTAGGGTAAATCAAATGGCTAGAATCAGATGTTTCATAAACAAAGATACAGCCATATTAATTGTTAAATCCATATCCTATCACAAGCCGACTACATGCGAATGCAGCAAATAAATAAGTTGCAGTGCGTGGTAAAAAGGGGTGTTAGAATTGTGTATCATAAAAGATCATGGACTACCAAGTAACGATATGAACGAAAAACTTAATTCCAATTAAGTGTTTAAGAAAGAGAATATATATCTTGAATGGGATTGATGTATAACTTGATTAAAGTTCCTAAATATATCCTAGCCACGCCGAGAAGGTTAGCGTAGGAGTGAATTCATATACCGGTATATGATAGTCCCAGCTCCTAGGATGGACAAATTAAGAAAAGCAACACATATGCAGGAATAGACTGCCAGTCAGATAGAAGACAATATTATGGCCTAATCTAAGCAATTATTTAATTTTATACCAACAATCGATGATTTTAACCCTGAAAAAGCACCTATTCCGGGTTGTTGGTATATAATGCTAAACTAAATGTGGAAACTGAACGGTGTGACTTGAAATGTATAAATTTGAGATATAGTAGGGGTAAAACTCAAACTCAAATATGTTAAAAGAAATTGCGTAATATCTTATCATTAGTGAAATTACAGGATTATACCTTGCCAAGTAGTTACCTTGCTTTAATATGAATCTATAAAATCGATCAATGCTACACTGAGCATCTTTGTGTTCTGACACTGCCCCTATTCATGAATTAAGATTTTTCCCGCATAAATGAATGGCAAATGAAATTGAGCCATTGGTGAACTTTATATGCGGCCAATAAAATTGTTTCTATGGTTTTTTTTAAATGAATTATAATTTAATACTATTGTGCTCTCCAGTCCATGGCGGTCTTGCTTAGGACCCTGGAAGCGAACCTTTCTCACAACATTTACCGAGACCAAGGGGCCTATATCGTGTATCCAATTTTTACTAACCATTAATTTTCTTCAGATACACTCAATACTGAAAATGTGTCGCATCAAGTCTTGACCCCATGGATTATGTTCTGCATACATATGGTTGAATAATTTGTATTTCGTGTTTCCAGGTGGAAATAGTGTAGTGCATCACTCATGTAAAAGAAATACTGACTGTTTGAACATGGTAACCCCAAGAACCATTTGACCATACAAAAGTCAGGTGTTTCAGAATTCAATTCAACAGCTATTCAATTAGCTACTAGATTCCTTTTCCTATGTCCTTTCCCCTTTCATTCAGGTCTCTAGTTTGCAAAGCCGACCTTATGTTAACTGTAGGTGCATGGCATGCGAAAAGGTTGTTTGCTCATGGATTTCCTATCCGGACATTGATGTCTAGGCTGCAATGCCTATTCGATGCCCTCTACTATCAAAGCATCCTAGAGTGATGGCTTGTGAAGTGTGGATATAAAAACATGTCAGTCTGAGACACAATGTTTGCCACATTCAGCAAGGTAAATACGATGTGTATAATGCCTTCCTTCTATCACTTTCCGACGTGTACATGTTGTCCATTGAGCTGACATATATGGACTTCTAAATTGTGACAATCTCTGAATGTTTGGTAGAAGAAGAGATTATCGCTGTATATCAGTTAGGGCCGAGGTGGAAATGATGAAATGGTGTTGATAACATTAAAAGTTGTTGATTATGACTTTACTCCACGTTGGTGTATGTACCACATGCTATTTGTATGGGTGGGAAGAGTGTGGTAATCTATCGCGAAATTCATGCGTGAAGGATGGGGGTAGTAACAAGGGCTCCCATTGGTTGATAAAGTCACCTGATCATATCGTTGTTATCGACCAATCAGATCATAGGTTTCTCCTGGGTTTTGGGCGGCTGGTCCAAACGTAAGTCAAGTCATGATCAATGGCTGTATTTGTTTTTGTAAGTAAAATGCCTTTGTTATTCTTTAATATACTTGAACATAGCAACGTGGGAGTAAATATAGTACCTAAATTTGAATGTGGTACTCGGGACACTTTTACACTGGCCTCGATGTTTGGTTTTTTTTGTAACCCACTCGCCTTTCAGCTCGTGGGCCATGAAAAAACAAACATCTCGGCCAGTGTAAAAGTGTCCCTTGTACCACATTCTCATTAGGTACTATAGATCTATGTATTGATAACACAAGCTTTCGGACTTTAGACGCCTTTCGTCAAGGTGAAAATCTCTGAATGTTATCGTTGTGCATGTTGAATGTCTGAATGTTATCCTTGAAATCCCTGTTATTCTTCAAATCTACAAGATATTAGCTATTTTGATCAAGTAACACGTGGTAACTGTTTCGCAATTCTCCTGAAATTGTAAAAAGTCAAATTTAGCAATTAAACTGTTGCCATTTCGCTAACTGCATGCAAACAAAATCTCGTCATGCATCCATCGCAACACGTTAACTTACAAATACTCATATCTAAAGTTTATTAAACGCAATAGAGAATAGCATTCTCTCAGGTAATCCCTCTTAGATAAACTTTAGCCTCTCTCTTAAGGAGTGTTTAACGCCTATTAAACTTGTTTACCGTTTCATTCTCACCACCAGAAGGCTTTGCAAATGAGCAGAAGCTGCCCTTCATGTCTGCTTCAGTCCCTCTCAAGTCAGAGCACATCACGGATTCTTTCCTCCTTACCTCAGCCAAAACTCACTTGCAACAGTTTGGGATTGTTACCAACGGTTAATATTCCTGAGACATTGTGACAAGGTAACACAGTTGCCCATACACCACCGGGAAACCGGGGCACTTCCTTCCCCACTTGGGTCTACACTCTGAAGGACAGGGAGGATAGCAGTTTTTTCTGCCCACCCACCTCCCTAAAGATCATCTTATAAGTCAGCACAGAGGGCTGGAGCCTTCGTGTGTTATGAAAAACAACACTAATTAACTCCCATAATCAAAAGACTCTCAACTACAAAATATACATCCCCACACTAAGAGTAATGAAGTATCAATCTGCAACACTGTGTCTGCCTTTGTTCATAATGATATTAGGATGTCATGCAACAGTTTATGAGCTCCCAGGTGGTCACAATTACAGTTTCTCTCTTGTCACAGGTTCCCCTATGCATATTGTTGCCGTCGTAGGAGTCTGGTAGATCGAGTATTGTGTCTGCATATTTATCTTCTTTGTTTTCTAACTTGTAACTTGTGGTGTTACCATTCATCGCCATATTGATGCTAAGTTGTATTAGGAAAATTGGCCGTGACAGTAATCTAGTCTTAATGCTAGTGATAACTGATCAACAACATTCTAATGAAGGAAAAGTATGTTTGAGAAGTTTATGCACTTGTCAATTGCAACCCCCCCCCACACACACACACACACACCCGGGGAAGAGGGGGAATGGTAGGGGAATGTCTGAGAAAACATTCCCCCACCCTTAGTTTACATCAATATCAACTAAGGGGTGGGGGAATGTCCGCCAGTGCCCATTCTACACTGTTATACCTTGCTGTAACATATGTCTACCTATATAGGCCTTCAAAAGGGCCACCAGGAAGATCACTTCTGTGAGGATCGTGTCCTTTTCCTGATTATTATGTATGATTGTATGTGAAATCGTGAATAAAAGTTCTATATATATAATAGAATTTAATAGCATTGCTTAAAATATATCACAAATAGATATGTGATAATGATCACAATTTGATAATGACAATACATGTATAGCTTTCATAAAAATGCCACGTCCTTGTGAGACATTCACAGATCTGGATGATTCAAAATTCTCCATGGTACTGACAGTTTTGGTGTACATGATTACTCTCTCTCTCTCTCTTTCTCTCTCTCTCTCTCTCTCTCTCTCTCTAGGGTTGAGGTTAGGGGAGGAGGTTAGGGGGGTGTTAGGGGGGGCATGGGGGGATAAGAGCAGGTATGAGCGGGTAGGGGGGGCCGGGTTATGGGGGTTTAGGTTGTTGTTGTTGTTGAGACTTTTATTGCCATATATGATTATGAGTGTCAGATGATATAACTATTTAATAAAGGAGGATTTGCAGTTTGTCATTGCGTTTGTTATCTGAGTCTAGTGACAATACAGCAATGATGTAGGTTTGTGATTTTAACATAAATGAATAATATAACTAAAGTGGATAGAGGAAAGGGAAGGAGGAGAAGGTAAAGTAGAAGCTAAAGTAATGTAAAGGCTCATGTATTCACATGAAGGCACATGAAACAAGGTGTACTCTAGAGAGTCTAGAGTAGAAGTAGATTCAGATAATCTGACATGGTCTGAATAACCCACTTGCGAGTAGCGTGACAATGGCCGGTGGTGGCGCTGAAGTCGGCCACCTTGTTGCTAGGTCTGGGATGCTCATCCATAGCAACCACTAAGAGCATAGGGTCAATGGATATATTTTGTTCAAAAATGGAACTAAAACAATGTCAGTCTTCATATAAATTATCACCCTGGACAGAATTTGTTCCACCGTTCTGTTTATACACTACAAAATGGCATGTTAGATTATGTTATTAGCAATATCATACATTATTGTGCTTACTTTCTGCTAACAACCCTACTTGAAGACGAATTATCAAAACTACAGAGTCTACAGAACAAACTCCTAAGATTTGACCTAAGATTAAGATTAAAATAATGAATTTTAGAAATAGGCCTAGTATGGAATTAACCTTTGTAAAAACGCCTATAGCCTATAAACATGCATGTAAAAATGCAACAAATTCCAAGACCGAGAGAAACGAGAATGGTATCTGCTTCATTGTTAGATGTTTATAATCCTAAAAATGATAGAGAGAAAAACACCACCAACCCCTTCAAACCATGTATGTATTGTGACAGACTCATAACAGTGCACGACATACCATACCAGACATAGGCCTAAATAGCCTAAGATGTTAACTTTGTGTACACTATTAAGAGGGCAGAAAAAAGGCATGCTAACTATAATTGAACATAAGGCTGAAATATCTTATACCAAATAACAACGTTTGTTATATCGAACAGATTATCCAAATTAGAAGCTTTAACTCCTGCAATGTTCAACTGTCATTGCGCCCTGAACCCAAAGGCATGATAGTGGGCTAGCCGGGCAGAGTACTTGTACCTCCCATCAACACCTACTCATCCAAGTCGGGACATCGCCCAATGCAGCCTAAATACATTCCTTGTCTCATATTTCGGTGCCTATTGATATCTTGTAGGTTCACACTTCCATACTAAAAATGCACTGTTAGCGCCTTCATTTCTGCACAATACTAGGCTTAACTAGAGCTAAAAAGACATAGAAGAAAGATGAAATCTAACGCTGTTGATTTGTTGCTTCTACCGCGTTCCATTGCTTAGTGGTCAGTCTAACCCCTTTGACCCTGTGAGCTTCCCCGGCCCTCGCGCGTTGCCAATGGTAACCAGGGTCCACCCGTGGTACTTGGAAATAGGTTATTGTTATACTGTAGATAGGCATATTATAGTTTTGTCTTGACATCATTATTCTAAATATTAATAGAGGAAGTTGTTGTCGTCCCAAACACAGGTCTCTGTACATACTTTAGTAAACTCTTTGGTTGTCTGAAGAGTTTGGTGTTCAGGGGCCAGACTATTCCAATAATGGGGTAATTTCGAATCAATTCTAGTCTTGGAGTGGGGTATTTAAAGACTATATTATTGGGGTGGTGCTGTCTGTGTGTGTTGTGTTGGGGGCGGGGCGGGGTTAGGTTGCTTCCCATGTGGTTGCCCACCCTATACAGCTGAAGAATTCAGGGTCATTCTCCAATGAATATTTAGGGTCAGGCAGATGTATGTCTGAATGAGACCCATAAAAATAAATCCTCTAACTTTATGTCAGGATTTTACAGTCATTTCTGACAGCATATACAGCTAGAACTGATGGTAAGATGCACTGGCACTGGAGAGTTGGACAGCAACTACCCCCTATATATAGTGTTTCAATAGTTCAGGTCTGAACGTAACATCCTGAACTAGATGAGGTACTGTAATTTCACTGAGTGTCATGTCTGTACTGTACAGGCTGCAACATACCCCCTATATAGTGTTTCAATAGTGTTAGGTCTGAAGGTGACTAGCTTAACAAGATGGGATACTCTAACTCCACTGTACCCTATACTAGAAATGTCAAGATCCTTTAGTGTTGGGGTTAGGGTTAGGGTAGGGGTTTTGGGGTTAGGTTTTTTTTGGGCAGAGTAGGGGGAGGGCTTGTGAGAGGCAGTTGTTGAGGGGGTTAGGGGTAGGGTCAAGGGTGGGGGTGGGGGGCTGTGGTATATGTCAAAAGTCTCCTGTAGTCATATTTCTAGCTGAAATTCATCTATGTGCATCTTTACTAACTCCATCATAAGAGTTAGTATTCAAGGGTTTAATGCGTTCTTGTCATAATGCATTCATTGTCTTTTGTCAAAGGCTGGATAGACCTACAAATCCTCATAATTGAAATAATTCCATATTTAATAATACACCCTGGAGGGCTGCTCTTTTAGATATACAAAACTGTATGTCACAAAAACACCCATGATGTGATACAACTACTATTCTCCAAGGGATCTGGTGTTGATGGTTAAGTTAGCTAGAGTCTCGGATACGTATGTATAGTTAATGAGTGTCTAGGATTGTGTATTAATGAGAGCAGAGGTTTGTCCTGTTTAGACATAAACTTTATTGTGAGAAACATGGGTTTATGTTAAACCAATAGGAGAGAAATATGTATATTTCTGGGTCAGTCCATTAAAGCATTAACCAATGATGTAATCCTAAGGCCTGGCCAACCAGGTGTTACCAATTTGGGTTTAACCCATCACTTAATAATTGGGTAGGTCCAGGTGGACCCCTAGTGAAATATTACCTGGGTTTCATAGACTTGTACTAGTCAGTAGAGTTATTAGCAATATTCATATGCACCCATAATGTGCTGTAATCTTATATGATAATGTATACCATATCATTACATGATGTTATGTAATGTTATATATGATGTTATATTAGCATTTATATTCTGTGACAGATGTTTAGAATTCATATCTGATTAATGAAAATTAAAAAGTATATTTCGACCAAAAACACCATTTGCAAGACTTCTGAGAATGGCCCTTATATTTTTGCAATAATAGTTTCTGTCTAAAAAAATGTCCACCGAAAAATGTGCCCCAGGGGGGTCGGGCATTTACAAGAATTTGTTGCCCTGGGGGTTGGGGATTTCATGAAATTTCCCAAAAGGCCAAGGACATTCCCCCACATCCCCGGGATGGGGGGGGGGGGGGGGGTGAGGGGTGCAATTGACAAGTGCTTCATTGGTCTCTGACCAAATCAAGACTCACAGGACTCGCTGGTCCTCCGATATTTATATGAAAGCCTCACCCTGGAGGTATGACGTAATAGTTTGAACATTTTGTTCAGCAAAACATATCGACGATGACTCTTGCAGGAGTCGTTTCCACCCGTCACACTGCCAAACCCAAAGCAAGCCCTGAGTCTGACACGTTACTATCAATTCCAGTGGTATTTGCAATTATAAAAGGCAAGTAATAGATAATTAAACACGCACACTATAACAATTATTATGGAACTTGGGATGCCTATGTTGCATTTGTGTGCCACACTTGTGTATCTCACTTGCCGCATGACTTTTGCCCTAGTAAATTAAGGTTTTGGCTTACTGGAACAAAATATCCAGTAGAAGTTGTTTAAAGCCTGTTAATACTGTTGTTGACGAGATTAAATTCTACGATGTTGGTATAACTCAGAAATAAACGGGCAAGGTAAAAAGCTTTCCTACACCGTAATTGTTTAGTTAAGCCACAGAACTAGACTAGACTGTGGTTAAGCTGACCATTAGTCACCGTCTTTCATACTTCATAACATGGGAAGTATATTTGGCGTTAACAAATTGAGGTAAAACCTTTTTGTAGTTTAGAGTTGAATAAACTCAAAGACTGGGTCGAGTTGAACTCTTATATAATTGGTCCTTGGGGACCAATTCATCCCAATAAACCAGGCATATCTATACTCATGTAATAAAGACGGGAAAGAGATCTGTGAATTAGAAAGTAATTATACTTTAAGTATCTGCCGGATCCGTCTGGCAAAGTATCATTAAATGTACACAGTGCTTACTAAGTTTTTAATGTCATTCAACAATACAAGAAGCGAATTACTTTGACACACGCATTAAGCAGAACATTATTTTAACGGTTATTCGCGATTACAATATATAGATAAAAACGATTGTAACAAATCTATGGAAAATCGGGTTATCGCCACGCACATAATTACTAACAATGCTGCAACTAGGCGTGTCCAAAATACATTTTATTTCTTGTCATATTGATCAAGAATAATTCTACAAAGATTGTAACAAGTGTATTTTGTGCCCTATCATCTGTCTCCATCTGTTTCGAGTTATCTAAATAAATGAAGTTACAGCTAGACTCAAACAAATTTTGAAGTGCTTGAGGGTTAGTTTCAGTTTTTAGTCCGGGTTTCATCAGTGACCGTGAAAAGCTCCCACTGATGGATAACATTGCCTCGGGGCAAGAGAAGTGAAGTGATTAAGACACCTCTCACATTAATGTAATTTGTTCACATTCAAAAGTACTTTCCACTGAAGAAAACACTGCCCCGCCACAAAAAATATAATGGCAAATAATGACTCTTAATGTACATTTAGAGTTCATGCTTCGATAGATAGAAGATGAGCAGAATGATGTGATTATTGAAAGACAATTGGAAAAAATGCTTATAACAAAGCCCGCCTTTTAATTCTTACATGAAGGCACTCGTCTTCAAAGACAATAGTTTTTAAAAGATTTTATAAGACTACATCTAACAGCATAATTATAGGAAAGGATTCTGCACCAATCGATGTGTTGTTATATCAAATAGAAATGAGACAAAAAACAAATGAAATAGGCAGTATCTAAATACATTCATATAGCAGAAATTACAAAACTAGTTTACTTTAGACGGCTAACAACTCTATATGGCTCTTTTACTGTTTTTACTGCGTCCCTACTTAAAATGGTAAAATAATAATAAGATCTTTTTTCTACTTAGTCTGAGAATAACATTATTATAATGTAATGCTTATGGAAAATCAAAATCAAATCAAAATCAAAGCCCTTATCAACATGCTACCTATAATAGTCAGGATTCCCCTGCTCCTAATCAATGTCTATAGATAAATGTGGTGCATGCCTCGATCTGTATCTTACTTGAAACAAACTATAGTATTAGTATTTCGATGTGAACGGTTGCCCCCGGCCACAAATTTATCCATATAATATAAGGGAAAGGGTGATTTTTTTGTCAGGCATGTTCTAGGAACCTGTGATGTTACCAGTCGTTTTTCTGCTCTGTACGGTTTCGTCGTCCCTTTCTGGGGGACGGACAATATTATGTGGTTTGTGAAGGTATCTGGGGTGAAGATGTGATTTTGAAGCCCTTTTTAGTTGGGTTCTGTAGAAAACTTTTTTTAGCCTGGGAAAGCTGGGGAAGCCTGTTGGAAAAGCCTTTCAGGGAAGCCTTACTCTGTTTATAGGCTTTTGTATGCAAATGACCTGTCACATGACCATCACTTGAATGAAAATGTAATGACGTCATGCCTTCACTGTCCCAGAGGGAAAGAGAGAAAGAGGGAGGGAGAAATAGACAGGGGGAGGGAGGAGAGGAGAGGAGAGGGGAGGGGAGGGGAGTTGGAGAGGGGGAGGGAAGAAAATGGTATGAGAGACAGAGAAAAGGTGGAGGGAAAAGAGGGGAGGGTATGTGTGGGAGAGGGAGAGGGAGAAGAAGAGAGAGGAGAAGAAGGAAAGAGAGAAGAGGAGAAAGGGGGTGAGAAAAAGAGGGGAATGAGAGAGCACAGAGGGGGAGGGATATGCGACATTGAAAGACCCCAATTCGTCTTCAAATGAAAAGACACCATATGGTTTCGACAACATCTCAGAAGTATCATTACTGCAACACCACGCAGCAATGTGCCTGGTATAAATCGATAGGGGATTATTAGCCCGACAATTGTTTGACAAGACCTAAGATCTCAGTGCATCATTCTTATCTTAGAATTATTTACAGAAAGCTCATAAATTAGGAAAGCCCAGCGGCCATCTTGTAATTTCTCGGCGAATATAGATCCATGCATGGGGCATCCTCCTTAAATGAATCAGTGTTGGTCAGGCTAACTATCCATGGTGGATAATATTCCGTACCCCCTAATGCCCTAATGCCCTAAGCCCTATTTGAGATCCTGCCTCCAATCTATACATGGGAGAAGAGACACTATAGTGACGATGCAATAAAATTAATAATCTACAAATGACAGTTCGAGCCGTGAGATCCCTGATATCAATTAAGAAAATCCCTAAAGCTATATTTGCTTGGAGATATTGACAACTTTACACTTAAACAAAGTAAGATAAAAGACCAGGGGATTTTTTTCAAGATAGCTAGAAGAAGGCTTAGTGCATAATTCTTCACCTTAAACAATAGGCAAGAACCGAAACGCTCTCTTTAGGTCGAAATAGCAACAGCTGGCACTGGTTTCATACAGGCACCGGGGCCTATCTGAGGGTGGGTGGGGCACTGACCACAGCTGTAGGTACATACCCGCTTACACACAGTGAGGGCCCATGCATCATGCACTCAACATGCACCTACACACAATATTTGTTCTATTATTTGTTTTCCATAATTATTAAAGGAACATTAAGTAAGATGAAGATAGGGCATGGTGTTGTCTTATATATCCTAAAGTTTCGTGGCAATATTAAATGTTTTTCTGTCTCTAAAATTACATTTAATGAAGGGCCCTCTCTGGATCCATTGGAACCTGCACCCTCATAATGTAAACACAGGTGGCTTGACCCCTCTTCCGGTCAAAATTTCCCATCCTCCTCTACTCTGGTCCCAGTCTACCAGTCAGCCTATCCCATTCCGAATCTTGTCTATTGGTTAAACTAGATACATTTTTGCTGGTGTTGCTGTGTTGCAGGACAGGCAAAGCTGTAACTCATGCCCACACTAATCCACTCACATCTAATTTATACCGAGAGCTTAACGAAGGTAAAATGGCAAAAGCAATATTTCGTGACTTTAAAAACCATTTCATACCGTTCACTATTACATAAAGATGGAATGTAGGGTATTTGTAATCGAGAATTAACTATTTAACTAAATTAAACATATATGTTAGTAGTTCTAAATGGTCGTCTCTACAGAGGACATTGTTCCCTTCGGTGTTACATGCCCTATATCCTCTTTAGCATTTTATAGAAATGCCTTAAGTTATAGTAATAAACAAAACAAAAGTCTACCATTATTCACACTCATTTTTTTTCTCGTAATAATAATTAACATCTTGACAATGTATTGGAGAAAAAATTAAGCAAAATACTGATTGACCCTTGTTAAATTAGGTGAGACTGTTAGAGCGCCCTTTCTACAGAATTGTAGAACTTTAGTTGTTGGACGTTGTAATCAATAGGTTTGTAACCCTGTAACTGGACGGCCCAGCAGATGCAAACGTCCACAAACAACTGCAAACAAGATAATACTCTGTCTCAACAAACAACGGCAAGGATAATGAATGTGATACCTTTATCACATACCTGACCTGATACCTTTATTCTAAAGTTCACTGTTTTATTGATATCAACACCAGCTACCTAATGGAAATTCTTGTTTCAGTTGCAATTTAGAGATTACGGTTCTATGACTTATCCAAATTTCATGAATATTGGTTATGAAAGTGATAGTGGTACACGCTATGGAATGATTTGGGACTGGACGCGTCGGTGCTAGTGGCTATCCAAGGGAATGCCTAATTCTCCCCTTTGACTACAGGATGCACCACTGGTACTCGGAGGCTGCAAAACTAGTCTAGGAAACTTGCCTAGCTCACCTGATTTCCTATGTTTTCGCAGTCAACAGGAAAAAACAAGTACAGATTTGTCATCCTTAACATGTTTGAGAAGGAAAACGTCGGGGTTCATAGTGTCTATATTGTACCCATAATGCACATACCCGATTTCCCCAACCCATGTCTACTGTTTTCCAAGGCTTCCCTCAGTCATGACAGCATCTGACCAGGCTTGATCTCGCACTTGGCCGTACTCATGTAAACTTCGGTAACCCACTCGTAATGACGTCATAGCAGCGGGGATTCCACCACACAGCCATAAACAAAGCTTATATGTGCGGAACCATCACATACATCAGCGATGGTTCCCGCACAAATTTAACACAAAAACGAAACAATTTTAATGCCACTAGCAACGGGAGGAGGGCGGGACAGTGGGCGGGATGGTGGGCAATGTCAATGTACAAAAACATTCCATATTTATGAAAGTAAATAGCCCAAGACTTCCCCTCATTCCCATCAAATTGTGACGATAGTCCTTCTCTGGTGCCATACACATCTAGATATTAGAAATGAATTGGACAAGGTCTATAAAGAAATAAAGAAAAGTTCATTGAAAATGGATTTTATATAAAACTTATTAATCTAATTTTATTGCCAATACTATTAATAAATAGGTGTTATGTAAACTTTATGAGGTAAAGGTTGTCCATAGAGGTGTATTATTTCGATCCTGGCTATTCTTTGTTCTCAAGGAATCACACTGCAAAAGTTTCTACAATAGTAGATGTCTAAAAGGTGTTGGTTATAAACATGGACATACCGTTTGACAATGATAGTCGACAGAAATTCAGCTTGGGAGATGTGATACCCAGCAAAATTAATTCAGCTGACTATTATGGGGAGGGTGTGAATCTTCCAGACCGATACCTCGCTGATGTCACACATATTTAATGAGGCCATGCGCGCGAGGATGACAACAAGGGAAAAATACAAACAACGCTGGCTGCATGTGTTTCTATGCCGTAGTTAGGCTTCCCCACAAATCTCTATGCATTTTCGACCTTGTATAAACTACTGAGCATATTTCTGGGGCTATATAGCATGATATGGGTGTTGACTATATGAAGGATGAATCAGTTCAATTTCTTAGGCCATTTTATGGACAGAATAAGGTGGAAATCAGCACGGATCCCCGCGACCTATAGGCCTATTGGTTTACATGTGTGTAGGCGGTAGCTTGTTAGTTAGGGAATGTTATGAATTGGTTGAAGGGGGAATTATATATGAGTCTGTACAAAAAACTCAATACCATATACTATTCATTAATAATCCATTGAGACTTTATATGGCCTGTAACTATAGATATATCTGCCTTTATGGATTGTAAGAGTTAGGTAAAGGCGCATATAGATGCAACTGTGTGTATGCGGCCAGGGCAGTAGACTATACTTCTCATTGGTTACCGCTTGTAGTACGGTGTTGCAGTTTCCCCATTGCACTCGCCCTTTCAACACTGCATTCATTCACTTGATGCAGTGTGGGACCTACTCGGGGCAGTCCACTATACCCGCTTTACTGACTTAGGACGACCAATTTAAGGTTAGGGTTAGTTTTAGTATTGATTTCTGTTAAGTAACATTTGACAGCTAAATCGTCTGAGTCTGAGTCTAGTCTATCTAGACTGAGTAACATCATCACTCAAATAGGGTCCCACGCTTTGTGGTTAGTAGGGGAATCTCCACAAACTAGCGGCTACATACACAGAATTACGTTAGCTCTTACACTCAGGGGAATGGTGCAAGTCAAGGCATCGTGAGGAAAAAGAAATAGACAGTGATAAGTGGGCAATGGGCCACGTCTACCTGCAACATCATAACTAGAAGTCGGCTCCGCGCTGCAATGTGGCACCTACACACAGTACCTGAATAGGCGTATACCTGGTTCGGCCAGGGGTGCGTTGGTCAAGGTGGCAGGCGCTACCTAGCCTGAGGGGCACTGAGAACCAAAGTGGGTTCCCATGCTTGCTCCCCAACTATTTAAGAAAAACCACTCCTTTGCAAGGACTTTTCTCTCAGATCAGTTGGCCTAACATTTTTCTATAAAAACAAGTTTGTACCAGGCTAAGAAGACCCTTTTTAGAAAACCCTTTCTGCTTGAAATTTGGAATGAGCACGGGAACCAACTTTGGTTCTCAGTGCTCCTCACCGGGTACCTGCCTCCTGTCCACCAGTGCAAGCAGTATGGTGGTTTGCACCCCTACACAAATTTATGAATGTTACCCCCCCCCCCCATTTGTCAGCATATCTTGAGCCCGGATCTTGAGTTGAATAATCTCACTTTGTATCTGGTTAAACGTCTAATATCCCAAAGTAAAACTATAACTTATCTCCATTGGTATATGGAATTAAATCTTATGTACATGCCTTTATAATCACAGTTATAGGCATCCAAACTTAAGTGTCCACCTTTGTTTTTATTGGCTTACATACTGGGTTGTTGCACAACTAGAGATGAATAACATTGGGGGCTCCAAACTCAGCCATTTCTTTAAATACAATGCCCAAAAGTACTTATGTTTTAGAAAAGGGGTCTATCAATATTTCCCTCGATTCAAGTTTTTGCCTAGATGTGTAGTTTTCCATATTTCCCTTAGCAAAGTGCATGGTAATGATGGCCGAGTGTGTTCTGCCATTCCTCCATGCTGTTGACCTATTTTCCCAACAGGTCCTTCTGCCACCCGACTGCGCGCACATCCTTCCAAATCAGGGTTTGTTAGTCAACACCGAAAACGGTCCAGAAGTATATAACCGCTAGATTAGATATTGATTTTGATGTTGAGTCTGAGGAAGTGTTAGGCTATTTAGGATTCATTTTCTCATTGTCAATGACACCACCCTCCCCCGCCCTCCTCTTCAAAGGTCTCTTCACATTCGCAAACTGCTGAACCGGAGACTAGGCCTACTAAAGGGCCACAGAAGCAAGGGCTGTCAGGTGTTTTGCTTGATGAGGTCTGCAGGCGATCTTATGGAACCCCATAAGATGCCTGCATACATTTAGATTTTAGCAGAAGAATCTATATTTCGTTAGCCTTTTAATGTAATAATCCCAGTGTTTCTACCTTCAATATGAGAATGACATTTCGTAGTTGTTTTTCTGTTGGAAGATGGGGTTTTCCTGGTCCCCCGCTATGACGTCATTGCTGTAGATCACATGACAGCTCTTGGCTGTTTTATTTTGGCTGTTCTATCAGGTTTGCATATGCATGGCCTTGGGCTGCAAATGGCGGTGCCACGACCAGAATTGCTCGCCATAGGAATAGTATAGGAATTTACTGATAAGCCTTTGTAAACCATAGATGCATTATTTCTTCGGACAAAACATTGAGGAAACTGAATATAGTTCCCATTTCTGGGTAGGAAAGTAGAATATCTGTTTGTATTTATATGAAAACAGGTGGATATGTGAAGGATCTGCATATAGGTATTGGATTAAGACAGAAAAGCCCTGGGGCGACAGGTAGGATTCTAAATAGGTTGGCTGCGCCTTCTTCTTGGAAGGCGGTTTTGTTGCTCCTTGTCTAGAAAGCATAACAGCTAGATTGGGTTGTGTGGGGATCTTACTCTTAGGCTAATTGCTTGTATAAATGTGGATTGTTCCAATGCCCCCCCCCCCCCCCAGCCACCCTACTCTCCCTCCCTCCAACCTTGAAATACATTATTGTTTTGTGTCTAATAGGCCCTATACTGTCCATGCACTCACACCCTGTGCAAACATGCATGAACAAACAGGGCTATGGACAGGAAAATGTCTGTAGATGCTATTGAGGTGGGTTTCATTGCTGATTTCTATACAGTGATGTTGAAAAGTGGGCAATAAATAGCGTTTCTCTTCCTATTGCCTTTTTTCGATGTATTGGGTATGACATAATTGGTGCTGATGAAGTAGTCTGTCAGCTTTTTCACAGAAAAAGCGGTAGTCATGTCTTGTCTAGCTTTGAACCCAGGTACCCGGCATGTTGTGTGATGGTGACAGTTGACATTTCAGCTTGAGAGATTTGATGACTAACAGCAACGACAACAAGAAAGGGCAGAACATAAATTGGTTCATAACTATATTGATAAATCTTTGTAATCTGGCCATCAATTTACCCAGCACAAGGGAGATTGGTTCTATTGCCCCCATTCTGATTTGGTGCACATATCTGGATCGACTTGCTGAATATATAATGAAGCTGTAATGAAGACTGTAATACAAGGAATGGCCTGAAACCACATAAACATGGGGTTATTTTACCATAAACAGTTACATAAGAATAAAGAAAAAATGTTGTCGTGCGTGCAGCCTGTGAGATGGGCATGGAGTGCATTTGTTATGATAGCATGGAAGGGCGTGGGATTATGACGTGGCGTCACCAAGGGGCGTGGCCCTCATTACGGTCGCCAAGGTCCCGATCTAATATATGCGGCGACGTATCACCTTCACATTTTTGTCACGTTAATCACCCGTAGGCCTATAGCCTGCTGTCCTCAACAGACTCAACAGAAACGGCATTGAATCTCTCACCAGATATCATAGCCCCCCTAACCCCACACATGTATCCACTGCATACGTTATGGGCAGTGTTCTGTGTTTGGAGTGAATAGTACTGTGGACAAGTTTTGTCATTCCACATGTTAGAGCTCAGGCCTATTAGGGGTGATTTATAAACACAATTATCTTCATTCCACCGATAGGCCTATCACACGGACAACTGACAACTACTGGCTCTTGAAACATGTGGTTTAGTACATTATATTTCATATCAACTTTATGTGAATGCTTGATATGATAAGTATATGAAAGTGTGTTCAATAAAATATACCACAACCTCGGTAAATTTCTAAAAGACTACTGTACACGAATGTTTCATAGAACATAGCACAGTTCAATGTATATATATGTGGGTGTGCACCCCTTAAAATGGACGCAGGATGCATGTTTTTTTATACTGGACGCAGGATGCAGCTAGCCCCCTATAGTGGACGCAGATGCAGGCTTGTAGAAAACCTAAATCCAGGTTAGGAAAACGTGTTTTCCTGATTTTAAAAGCTAGAAGCAGGAATTCCCCCCCCCCCCACACACACACTCCTCAGTTAAACTGGACCCAGGATGCAGGAGGAGAGAGGTGCACACCCTCATATGTTCAACTCAATCCACTTATGTTCGTTATGGGGAAATGTTGTGACACTCATACCTAAATACGCGGGGTCTAATATGTTTTCACAAAACCATCTTGGAATAGTTGTGGAAGGTACTCTCCTTATATATTCGCAAGTTGTCATAATACTGACTGTGATAGTCAGCGCAACTAGCAACTTCAGCGCAACTAGCATTCTTCTTCTAAGTCCAATTGGTGGTCTTCCTTTTAAAAAAGTATGATTTTATATATATATATATATATCATTGACCATATCTCACCATATACCTTTCTGTCAAGGTTCGTGCCTGTGGTAGTGACAGGTCTTCCTTCAGGTTTTTCTTCTTACGTGACCGGAAATGAGGAGTATGACTCAAGGGTCAGCAGAGCGCCTCATGTGGCAGGAAGCAAAACGGCCAAATCGCGTGGGTCTGGAGGCAAGGAATCGCGGGTCACATTCTCAAGCCTTGTGGGTCACATTCTATATGTGTATGGCATCGTCATTTGTTCCTCTGTCTCCTTCTAACCCTATCGTCAATCATCCTATCACTATAATATCCGTATCTCTCAGTCATAATCGCTTAGTCGATAATTCCACGGAGTTTTTTCGATTCTCCATTGGAACTAAGTACTCTTTTAACCGTTACAACCTGATTTTCCCAACAATTCTCCCGACGATTTATATATCTGTACCTCGGCCATATTGTAATTTGTCTATCTCAGTCAGTGGCGCTCTCCATAATATATTACCCTACTTTATCTTCTCACTCAACATATCAATTATTGTATTGTCACAGTGGCGCTCTCCATAATATATTACCCTACTTTATCTTCTCACTCAACATATCAATTATTGTATTGTCATTCTCTTACCATTCTGTATTTTCATTTCGAGTGTCTACTTTTTCGCACATCTAATATATAAAGCTCAAGAAGGGTTTTTTTTGTTCTTGGAATCTGTGATGTTACCAATCGTGTTTCTGCTCTGTACAGCTCTGTTGACCCTATCCGGAGGACAATATGTGGTTTATGAAGGTATCTGGGGTGAAAATGTGATTTTGAAGCCTTTTTGAAATCAGGATATCCACACTCGATTTATAGCCTGGGAAGCAAGTATAACCAAACCAATGATCATGTGACCCAGAGGCAATGATTAATGAGCTCTTCAGCCAATTGATCATGTGACCCTGACATGTAACTACATGTATAGCCAAGAGAGGCAGGGGACTGGGAAGAGAGTGGGTAATGAATGGGAAGCGAAGGGCACAGGGAAAGGAGAGGGCAAGAGAAAGGGGGCAGCAGGGGGAGGAAGAAAGGAAGGGGGAAAGGCGGGTAGGGGGTGAAAGGAAGGGGAATACATTGTGGCCTGTGGCCTGCCCACATCCCTGACAATGGTGGGGAGGGGAAGTAAGTAAGAGAAAGGAGGAGAGAGAAGAGTGGGGAGAGGCAGGGGAAGGGTGAGAGGCAGAGGGGGGGGGGCAAGAGAAGAAGATGGGATGGGGAGGGCAGAGGGGTTGGGAAGGGAGAAGAAAAGGGGGAGGGGAGAGGAAAACAGGGAAGGGGGGAGGGTTTGGGGGATGAGAAAGTGAGACGGAGAGAGTGAACGAGAAGAGGGAGATAGTGACTGAGAGAGGAAGAGGGTGAAAGATTTCTATCTAACAATTCTTACGGTTCCTACCCATTCTTGACCATACCTTCCATAGAAAACCTCCCTGTTCTTAACCATCCAAAGGACGGGTATACTACACGGCAGTGGCGGTCTTCCTGCTGCCTGCCTTATTACCTAAACAATGGGATGAAATGTCACTATATCCAATTTAGAACTGAAGTATCTATTACACATGGAATAATTATATATAATATGTTACATAATTATGAAATTTCGCGTGCAACAAAAACTCATTGCAGATGCCGGGAGACATTAATGGATTCGAAGTTGGACATTTCAGAGGTATAATAATTTTCAAGTCAAGGGAGAACGTCGAAGCTGATATAATGTACACCAGTCGATACACTGTTACATTCTATGGGATGGTCAGGACGGGGGAAAATCCATTCTTATTTGCGTTGCAAATAGGACTGTTGATGCAATGTATACTACACTATTGTTAAATCTGGCAAGAAATTTCAAAGGCACAGTTTTCCATACACAGAGAGCTGCAACTTGTTTTCTTAAATCGCTCCATCGGAATCGCAGTATTCTCAATCATGGAACGTCTTTGGCCGCCCATGCGTCCATCCACTTATGTCATGTTTACCTTCACAGTAGATTGGATTTTCTTTGTTATTTTAACTATGCTCCGACAAACTGGTTATGATATGATGCCAGGACTAGACCAGGACTATTTAATTCAATTTGATCACCGCTAATAACGTTTCCCGCCTTTGTAATTCCTACAGGAATATTTTTAATTCGGATTTCAATCCCAAATGTAGATAAAGACGCGCTGTGTTTGAAAAAAAAATCATTGGCATTTACCCACTGTACTTAAATAAATAATCATTGTGTTCGGAGCGAGTCTTGTCCGGACTTTTGATCGAGCGTTTTGCTTGGGCATTCCCTAGCTGCAATAAATCGATCGGATACCAATTGCAAACTGGGAGAAGGAGGCGGAGCGTATTATCATTTTTCCCCAGAATATAATTATCATATTTCTCCGAAATTGAAATTATTTCCCCTCTGGCACCTGTTCTATAATCATAATTATCTCTGCTATTACATGTAACCACTGCAAATTCTGTGCTACTGCGAAAATCAGTGTAGGAAGCATTTCACTCCCTTCAAATCCAGGGTATGTATATGACACGATATATACATCATTATACAGGAGAAAGGCCTTGAATACTATTCGGAAGTATTCCTACAAGGACATGCTCATATGTATTCCACACTATTGCGAGAGACGAGAGAGGGGTCAACAGGGTGTAAGGTGTAATGCCCAGGTATGGCTGTTGGGAAGTTAATTACTTTGCTGCTTGAATCACACTTCGATGGTAGCCTCAATATAGGATAGCTGATAGAGGGAATAAATGGTGATTGCCGCGAGCAGGTCTTCGTGTCACTCACAGTGAAACCCAACCCCTGATTCGACCATACCACACCTGAACACTCCTCCCTCTAGCAAAGGTCCACTAGACGCTCCCACAATCTTAGAAACTAGTTTCTGATTCACGTTATTTTGCTTACAAAATGGATCTCTATCTGAAATCGCAATGCCTTAATTGTGAAGGCATCTGGCGACATAGATATATTTTTGCTTCACTAATACAATAATTGCCTGATCTATACAGACAGACAGATGAATAGGACGGGTTTCATTGTATGGTCACCAGGCTATGTTCCAGTGGAACATTTATTGTGTTGTGAAGTATTGTGTAACAATATGTAATCACATGATTATTATAATAGCTTATCAATGCCAAACAGCCGTCTAATGATGACCACTTAAGTTATTACTAAATCATAACAGACAAAGCAACATCAAACATCAAAACAGACAATTTTGGTAGAGATGATTTGTTACCGGCGAGTGACGAGGGAGATGTGAAGGTCACTGCCTGCCTGTAGTCGCCATTTGTTGGGATGGCTGGGGCAGTTGTAACTTGTAGGCCTACAGACCATGCCTACTAGTGTTGGACGTCCGCTTTCATCAACGAAAATAGAAAAACAATATTTACTGCTCAAAACTGCAAGTTCATGGCTTTCCACTGGTTCATTTTGCTTTGAAATCATTTATAATTTGTTGTTAATGACAGTAACAATCCCAACATATGGCGACTAAAGCCCTCGCTCTTGTTCCTGGGGTGGGGCAATAGACCGGCCGAAGCAACACAACCTCATGATCTAATCGCCCAATGGTGAGGGGGAGGGGGGTTATAGTTGCTTGACAAGTCCGACCCACCCTACCCTGTGCAGTCAAAACAATAACAGCATTCATATTAATGTCAGTCATTAGGTGGTGATACATGTGACCCGCCAAGCAGAAAGGTACCTTCCCGCGGGAGTTATAGTTCCTGGTATTCCCGCTAGGAGTCACATCATATTCATGATGTCACTGTCACAAATGTTTATATTAGTAATTCTGAGAGGGAGGTAACATCGAAAGTCTGTAACTTCACTAATTGTTGGAGTATCAACAAAATTCTTTCACTTTTATAATGCTCATTTCCCCTTCTGTACATCCCTGTCATTTAAAAAAAGATTTGTTTAATATTTATTTGTTCTACATATGATGTGTCACAGGAAAATGAGTCACTTCCCCAACCTATTTGAGATCATCTACTGAAAACTGACATAACTTTACAAAAAAGCACACATCTCGGCAAATTCTTGGGATTTTCAACTATTTTTTTCGGTTATTGGCGCAGGAGGACATGCAGATTCAGAAACTATAATAAATCCAAATTCGAAAATTTGGCCCTGGAGTCCCCTTTTTGCTTGGCTGGTCACACATCATGTTACGCAGGTATTATGTAAATATGTGTAATGACTCGTTCTTTTCCTCTACAATCAATTCACAATATTCAATATAAATCGTGCAGACCGATATTATATATAACAGTGTCCAGCAATCAAAAGAATGTCTTGCACAATTGAAGTAATACTGTACACTTAGCATAACTTGCGAAACAGCGTTTTCTCTTTAGTTCTTGAAAGGTGGTGAAGGCAATTTACTATAGAGCATGGCCACTCTTTCATGCAGGCAAAGAAAAGTATTGCCTCATATTGCACGTTACATTGGAAACTCTGAAATTCTGTGAACATTTCCTGGATTCTGTAATTATTTTGGGCAACTTCCTATAGGCCTGTATCTTTAGCCATCTGGTTCTGAGATTATTTCACTCTTGATGGGGAAATCTTGTCGCTTCACAAGTTGATCAAACAGTGTGAGACTTCATCTGCATGAGGCTGTCGAAAACCATTTCGCCCACAAGAAGCATGCAAGACGAGCATAATCAATGCGATGATCCGGATTTTTTAAAACAAAAGATCTTTTAGCGTATTATCTATGGAACTCTTTTAAAACCTTCTGCTGTTTTTGTTTCACTCTTGAAAAGGAATGGAATGACCTTTGACAAGCGCTAATAGGAAAACAAGTAATCTGCATTATTGCTAAATACAGGTGGTGGTAATCGAAAATCAGCCATTTACCCTGCGACCTTTATCTGCTATAGAGACCTTTATCCTCCTGGGTATTACCCCGCTAAGACACGGAGATTTTAAGGGACGTTGTATGACCTTTGAGCAGGTTGCGCGTCTAGAACCCTGATCACTGTATATATATATATATATATATGTGTGTCTATGCAACCCTTTCTGTTCTCATGTTGAACCTTGGGGGTAAGAGGATGTCTAATTGACAACCCCAGCGTTCTAGGTTCTAGTATCGTATGTCCAATTTACTAATATTGTGTTTTTGTAAGCAACCGAAAATAACTATAAGATATGCCCTCGCTCAAAATAGCTCTAAATACTTTATCATATCTATGGCAATAGATTTCATGTATATCATGTCACATGTATAATATACTAGCAAAGTACCCGCCCTCCGGACGGTCCCCCTCTCTCCCCACACTTCCCCCTCTCCCTCTTTCCCTCCCCCTCTTCTCTGTCTCTCATACCTGTTTTTCTTTCCCAAGCCCATCTCACAGGATATTGTATTGGATGATAAGGGTGAGAATTGAATCAATTGTAATGAGCTGCATATCTACAAACGTATAAATTAGTTGATTTTTTTAGTTGAATCTCCGATTCCCCCCTCTCCCTCCCCTCTTCCTCCCACTCCCCCTCCCCACTTTCTCACCCTGACCTCTCTCCCTTCCCCTACATCCTCTCCCTCCCATCGTTTTCCTCCCCCTCTTCTCCCCCCCCCTCCCCTCTCCAATACCCTGATCCGCTCCCTCCCCTCTTCTTCACTCTCCCACTCCTCTATAGTCGGGTCCCCCTAGAAGTGACATAGTATCTCACAGGGGCTTTCCCAGGCTATAAATAGAGCGTGTAGATCCCAATTTAAAAAAGACTTCAAAATCACATTTCCATCCCAGATACATTCACAAACCACATACGATGTGCTCCAGAGAGTGTCTACAGATGAGTAATGCGGTTTGTAAAACAACAAATTCCGAGAACATATGAGACAAAGAAACCCCGCTTTTCTACCTAAAGAAACACCTCTATTCTACCTCTTATCGTAGAAATTGCTCGTCCCGTATATCATATATGGATGGTTGGCTCATCATACAAGTGTTCCAGGAATATGTCTAAAGTCGCACTTAACCACTGGTTACTTGTGCGTTTCTTTGTTAAAATAACGTTAATCCCAACCTATTCTAAGCAGAAATTGATATGCCGAAAGAAAACATTATGTTTGATCTTATAGAAAGACATAAATATTTGTTTCCCTATTTGTCATGCCATTTTAACGCAGGAGATATTTGCTGTAGTCTAAGGTCGAAACCACCCACACCCACAGATCGATTTGATTTCTAATGATTTCCATCAATTAAACACATCATTTCATCATTTTACACATGGCCAGACATATGCTGAGCCATACGAGCCCTCACAAGCTCAAAACGGGCCGAATCAAGGTTGCTACAACAACCCTGATGAGGTCACAATCGGGAGTTACTTACAAAGCTCATATAGCAACAACAACCGTTGCTCAGGTGAGTTCAGGTTCTATCTTTGGCCCAAACCTCAGTTGTGGTAGGGCTTCCAGGTGTAAAAAGGATATAATCTAATTGACTTTATTTCGCAACATTTATGAAATCTAAATGAGAACTTTAATGGTTAAATAAGATAGCTGTTTCGCCATACATGTACTAAAGCTAAAGGATTAGTGCTGGTCGGCGACCAGGGGAAGCTATACGTGTTTAGCCTTGCTGGGCATTTTCCATGTTTATACTTGTTGCTATAAGAATGTAATAATATAATGTTTGTGGTTGCCTTTACCGACCATGTGACCGAGGGGTACCTGGTCTCCTCCAATGGTAGCCCAGGTAAAAGGGAATCTCCTGGGAGACCCCTAGGGTACCATTGGGACCCGTGTGTAATATTGAGCATAAATATTTGTGTATTGGACTGTAGAGATCAGTCAGGTTTGAACCTTTGAATACATATCTACCCTGTATATATATATATGTACCTACGATTTAATACAAGAAACTTCATACGACTTCTTCTCTTATTCTTCATTATTTCCTGAATTTTATTTTAACACAGGACACCCACACGTCCCACAAAATATATGGTTTATTGGCATGTCAACAGAGCGCAATGTGTTTAATTAGACTATGACAGAAGACGTGAAATTCGAAAAATAATCATTGGTCGTCCATTGCAGTCATATTTCTTTTTAACTTGGCTCCAATATAGCAATGTATAATATAAAATCACTCCATTCTTTTCTATGGTGAGGAGAGAGTTCCTTCAGTTCCTCCTTTTTTTTTTAAATTCGTATTATTACAGACACTTATGGAGTCAAATTCAGAGTCAAATTAAAATGAACAAATTCAAAACAGAATATCGTATTGCAAATTAATATATCACATGTCGGTGGCTCTAGCTTCATTTATATCAGAAAATTGTATTTCCAAAGTATAGGGTAACAAAATCCCATCCGGTACACAATGTATTATTATTTTGGGACAACTGTATTGGAAACTGTGCATATCAAGTCTCAACCTTTTTAGTTACCCGATGTGATTGCAGTAATTGCTTCAATGAGCTTTCACCTGTTGAAAGGTATTATTTCCTGTAGAAATCCGTTGCATTTCAAAAGAAAATGTTCTGATTTGCTTCAAAGTGTTATTTTTCAAAAGATTAAAAAGGGCCTCATTATGGCAAATGATAATTTTTCAACTGATTTTCTGGGTGGAATCTATTATTCAAACAGTTTTTAATTGATTTGAAGTAAAAGTAAAAGTGAAGTAAAAGTAAAAGTGAAGTAAAAGTGAAATTAGGCTATAATGTATCTAAAATGTAGGCCTAAGTGTGTGGCGTAAGTGTATCCCTTGCTTACCATAGGATCTGACCCTTTTATCATGTGTAAATAGCCGGGAAAATGATTTCAAGTGGATATGGGAGTCCAAAGGTTTACAGGGTGTGCCCCCTATTGTTGTTATTTCAAGAAAAATAATTAATCCACCTGATGTGAAGTATCCATTTTCTTTCATGTTACATAAATAATTACATAAAACAAGAATTGGAGGCAAACAGCTACAACCCGAAAAAAATTCTGGGCAAAGCTAGCCCCATTGCTTAACAGCAGGAAGGCAAAAGGAGATAAGACAGAAATAATATTAAAAGAAAATAATGTGCTGGTCCAACCCCCTAAAGTACCTGATATCTTTAATGACTATTTCTCGAGCATAGGCAATAAACTTGTGGAAATTATACTCCCACCTCAAAGAAATACCGAAGATAACGATAAAGAGGAGTTTCAGAATAAGAAATTTGAACACCCAAAATTTACGTACACGCCAGTCACAAGAAAGGATCTTACAAATATCATAAAAAACATGGCATCAAGTAAATCGTCTGGTATAGAAAATATGCCGACATGGTTACTGAAAGTAGCACTATTAATACTAATAGACCAGTTTTAAAAAATCATCAATATGACACAATCAGTCTCTTTGATACCCAAATCCTGGAAAGCATCAAAAGTAACACCATTACATGAAGCAGGTGACGTCACTGACCCGGGAAATTACAGGCCAATATCGACTATACAGCTACCGGCCAAAGTGTTAGAAAAGGTAATCCATACCCAACTGTCAACATATCCCGATGTGCATGATTGCATTTCTGGCCTAGTTTTGACCTGGAACTTTTGACCTGATCCTGACCAGGTGCTTTACTAGTGGAAAACGTAAACGTTTATGAGGCTCAAACTTGATTTTACAATGCTCTATTGACCCGATTTATAAATGCACTTTTGATGCTCTCAATGATGCACTATTGGCCAGGGTAGCTAATGCTCTTCTGATGCTCTCAATAATGCACTATTGGCCAGGTTCAAAAACGCACTTATGAGGCACTCAGTGAGGCAGTTTCATTGTGCTGTTGCAGATGGGTATTTTTGCTCACAGAAAATTTGAATGTTATCAATATTCCCAAAATATTTTTGAGAGAGTTGGACAGTGCATATGTTGCCCTCTCTTTATATGTATCATTTTATTTTCATCAACTTTACCATCCTCTGTGTGAGCCTGACTGCTTAGCAGCACTCATTTGGTGTGTTCCAGTTGTTTGTTGGTTCTGCCTCTCCCAAGCCACTAGGCACAATTTATATGTACAATCATTAGGGTGTTTTGATTATAGCATTTTTCAATATCAAACAGGTATATAAGACACATAAACTATAGAATTATATCACTTATAACATTCATATGTACATGATGTGGAACATCTATAGTGGTATAAATGCCACACAAGTGTATTAGCGGCACTTTTATTATAAAAGAAATTGTAAATGCAACCCAGTTACCAGTGGCGCCACCTGGTGAAAACAGTACCGCCACCAGGTCAGAACAAGTGGCATGATGGTAATATACAGCATTATTGATTGGTGGTATTATGATCAATTCTTAATTAATATATATAAGGGAACAAATGGTTTGCTACAAACAAATAAATTATAATAAGTCTGATATAAACTTCAGGCTCTAGTCAGTGCAAAAGCATAGCATTTTAAGAGTCTGCCACATATCAATGTTTGTAATCAAAAACAGTACAAGGGCTATTCCCATTATTTCAAACATATCTAATATAATTGTTTTCTATGTATAAATAAGGCTATGCGACCAAAGAAAAAGAATGATCCCGCCCTACTGACTGATAATAAAATTCATTTAAAATAAACAGGGCATTTTTATGGGTATAATTTATCAGTATTTCACATATATACATACAGTACAGTATGCTGTAATAGTCACATGATAAAGTACGATTTTTGATATAATATTAATAACATGAACTGTATTGTTTAAAAAACACCTATCAAACATCATTATTTGGGATTTTTTCCTAACCTTTCTAGCAAGCAAAAGATAACTATCCGGGATTCCCAATTTAAAAGTGACAACCATTCAACCTAGTTTGATTTATTATTTGTAGGTTGTGGCACAGGACTGATATATTCAGAAGATTATGAATGTCTAAGTACGAATATGAGTAATTTTGATAATATAATGATCTATTATAATATAATGATCTATATAATAGATATGTGATGTGTTACAGAAAAATGAGACACAAGTCGCACTAAAGATAAATTTCAAATGTTTTTTTGCAAAAAATGTTGCTCAGAATGTTTTCATTTTCCTGTTTTGCGTTATTAGTAGTATGAATACAGGTACCAGATTTCAAGCATGTGTAACCATGAATGTATCTATGCTTAGCTGAGGTTATTCTAATAGGGCGACTCCACTAGAGGAAAAATGGCCACAAATTTTGTTGTTGCCCACTAATATCAGTTAATTTTATGTTTGCAATGAAAACGCAAATGGAGGAGTGTCAGATGTGTTGCCACATTCTCTGGAAACTGCTGCTTCTGTATGGATATTTGTTGCAACAAATAAGTGGGCAACTACAAAATGTGTCGGCACCGTTTTTCTAGTGGAGTCACCCTATATTAGCGCTATGTTTAACTACTTTACCAGTGTTTGAATAGTGATTAAGAAACATTGCGAACATTTTTTTTCATGGAGACTTCTTGTTAAACATGCACACATTTTATATCTACAGAAAGCTGACGAAATAAGCAATTCAACCATATGCATCATTATGATCTCACTAGTGGTAGGCATGCGTTACCGCCGCGCGTAATCGTTACGCATATTTGTATCCCATTGCTGCATGGGATGTGCCACCAAAATACATCACAATATATTTATCATACTTCTAGTAGTACAAATATATACAGCTGGGCACCATAATAATTCGTAGGAATTATAAAAGCATGGATTAAATCTGGGGAAGAATTTGGGAAGTAATGTTTGGATAATATGGAGGTAGCATTACATCATTTGTTTTAGTAGAGAGGGGTTTCTATGAATGGGTGTCAGAGACTGAGTGTGAGTGTCAGAGAGGGGAATGTTAGATATGTGTGACATTAGGTGTGAATGCCATGCAGGTGAGTGAGCAGTGGCAGGTATTATGGCCTGTTGTAGCTTCATTGTGTTGTAGAATGTTATGGTAGTTGTGGGTGCGGATTTGGTTTGAACTATTATTTGTGAAGGAAGTGTTAAGAATGTTTAGGTTATACAGATGAATACATGTCAAATTAATACAATTATGCTCCATGGACCCTACATGTATATAAATGTGGTTCTGATGCTCCCAACGATGTGCTACTGACCAGGTGTAAAAGACACAGTTATAATGCACTCAGTGAAGCACTTTCATTGCTAGTGCTATATGAGGGAGAAGGAGGGAATTACTTTGTTAAAGTTATTCATTCATTCATCATTATTCATACAAATAAACAGGACATTTAGGTAGAGGCTTAATTTATAAGTATTTTATTATTTACAGCTTTAACAGTTACATTGAAAAAACGCTGTATTCACCATGAATGTTTTCATATGTTGCCTTATGAAATATAATTATATTTTTGAGTCAGAATAAAAGATACTATAATTTTTTAACTGTATGAATTCCTCTAGACTGACTGACATCCATTAATCCCACTGCATGTAGCTAGTGCATTGATACCTGATTTATATACATAAATTTGATACGCATTTTTGGAGTGCATCTGATGATGCACATTGCATCAGGTGCAAAACCAGGTGCAATACTGCTTTTTTGAGAGGATTGCACTTTTGTGACTGGTCAGTGGCACTTTTGCATGCACTGGTGGATTTTCCAATGCACATCGGGTACTTGAATGATTATAACTTGCTGTACGACTACCAATTCGGTTTTAGGAGTGGAAAGTCAACCCAGGATGCTATTATAACATATTTAAATGAAGTGTATCAAGCACTGAATAAAAATTGTGCAGTACGGTCCATCTACCTTGACCTGACAAAAGCCTTCGACACCGTAAATCACGTAAGACTACTAGAAAAACTAAAATTATTCGGAATCATGGGAAAGGAACATAGATGGTTTGAAGACTATTTAACGAATAGAAGTCAACAAGTATATGTCAATGACATTCTTTCTAGCCCAAAAATAATAAGCTGTGGCGTGCCACAAGGAACTACTCTCGGCCCAATATTATTCAATCTATATATTTGATTTACCTAGTTATATTCGCAACTCCAAAATTCAGATGTTCGCTGACGATACGATAATATATAATTCAGACCCAAACCTTGCACAGATAACTAATGATCTCCAATCTGATTTAAACTCTATGGGACAATGGTGTAAATTAAATAAAATATCTTTAAATCTAGATAAATCAAAAGTACAAACCATCTTCCCAAGGCCAATGCTCAGGTCAAGGTGGATCACCGAACACATGGGAAATCAACCTCAGTATCATGTGTCCCTTGACGGTACAGTATTGGAAGATATCGTAACTTATAAGTACCTAGGTATTGAGATCGACAGTGCACTGAAATTTAAGTCAATGATTCAGAAGCTAACAAGTATGCTTAACTGCAAAAGCTGGCAATTCACTAAGCTACGAGAAAAACTAACTCAAAAAACACTGTTGTTAGTTTATAAAGTGATGGTGCTGCCGATCATTGACCAAGCAGATATACTGTTGGAATCATGTGGAAACACCACCCTCCACAGACTCCAGATACTACAAAACCGTATTTTAAGAACTATATATCGAATACCGTCTAAGACAAATGTTGATGAATTACATATTACAAAAGGACTGTTACCATTGAAATACCGACGACGCCTCCACCTGCTACAAATGGGCCATCGCCGGGCCCAAGACCCAAGAAATATTGATCTTAGAACAATAAATACGCGTAATTTCAGAGATGGTAAAAAAATCCTGAAACACGATATCCCAAAGACTGAACAGATAAGAAAGTCGATATACCATCAATTACCATATTCTTGGAATAGGCTCCCGGCAATGGCTCATAAACAAATTGATTACAATACCTTTTCATTAAGTGCTAAAAATGTATATGTCTGGAATGATGAATATTTTATATAAGTATGCCTGAAACATCAAGCGAAAGAAAGATAGAATTACCCTTGTGTATTATCTAAAGGTGCCAAATTGTTGTTACTAGTCACATGCAAAAATAATTACTTAAGACATTCTTGTAGCGAACCTCAGCAGTCAATGACTGAGAGGGAGTAAACCTACATCATAAAATACAAAATATGCTAATGAGGTGCCCGAAGACCTCCCTATTGTTCGGAGAAATCCTCGATTGGCAGCAAGTCTGCAAATAAAAGTATACCAAACCAAACCAAACATAAGTATAGCCCTTGGTGGCTATTGGATCTGACCCTTTTGTCATGTGTAAATAATGGAAATAATCGTTTTAAATCCATATGGGATAATGAATGGTGTGCATAGGGGCATATATATAAAGTCTAATAAGGTTAATTCTTGAGATTATTGTTTTCACCTCATGTGAAATAATCTGTTTTTCGTCTGTGACATAAGTAAAGGCCTTACTGGTCATGAAATCTGGCCATTTTGACATGCATAAAAAGTTGAGATAATGTTTTCAAGTGGATATAAGATATTAAATGGTGATTAGGGTGTGGCCCATATTGTTTTTATTTCGAAATAGATCAATTATTTGTGTGATTTGTATTCAAAAGTTTGAATTTTGCCCTAATTTTGATGAATTTTTAGGTAGAATAGGGCCTCATTCTAACCCAAATTGATTTTTTAACTGGCTTTTTATCTTGATATGTTGCTTTCATTGTTGGGAATTTGTTTCTAATTTCACTAAATATCATTAGTCATTTTAATCCCATGAATTTTGTCCAACTAATGTGTTACAGCTTTTGTCATTATGGTGACGTAAATATATCCCATATGAAGCTATTTGACAAAGCCCTCAGACAAATTTCACATGTTTCTGGCCTAAATTATGGATATCGATTATATAAAAGATTATGTCAAAAAACAATAAGGACAAAGACTAAAATAGTCAGCCATTTACTGAAAGAGGGGGATGAATTGGAAAGAGAATTACTTTTAATATCAGAAAACAACCCCCGCACCATTGTAAGTATTGATCATAAGGTATTTTAGTCTACAGGTACTTATCATAACTGATATAAAGACTCTTTACACAAAATATGGTTCTCATCTGTCTCATCTTTAGTGGAAATTATTGAGTTTTCAATAAATTTCAACAATGAATTACAGTCACAGTGTCTTAGAATAGTTTGAGAATAGATTCAAAATTTGCCCCTCTCCCACACTGCCATGTAGCAAAACAACACCCATGAACAAACTGACCCAGTCTGAACATATCATTGTGAATATCTATTATTTTTTCTACATCATCTGTAATGTTATGAGCAGCAATTCCTAAGGCAAAATATTGTTATAATACATACACTAAAAAATATATTTATCCACTCAAAATGCACCAGAATTCACCATTTAAGGAGAATTTTTTTTTTAATTTCTTGGGAGGAGAAAGCTCCTGGACCTTCCTCTGAGGGCGTAGCTTAGCGCTCACAGAGTCCCCAACATGTGCCCTTTTCTAAGACCTGAACCCCCCCTTTCATGAAATCCTGGATCCGCCCCTGGAAGCACCTTGATATCAAGAGTGAAATGCGGAAGATCTAAGGTGGTTTGGGACATTCTGCTCAACAGGGAACTGGGTAGCCATCATTTCTCACACTCACTTTTCCAAGATCATTCTGGTAGACGCTTGTCTTACAGGTGTGGGTGCCATAGATGGTCACCTAGCATACTCCAAGCAGATATGTGATATGATAGCTGAATACATATCGGAAATAGAAGCTATTAATGTGGCAGTGACCCTACAGAATTTTGTCCCTGAATCAGGAACTAGCCCCAATAGGAAATCATCAGTGGCTACTTACCTTGCCTTGGTATGGCATGTTTGATCTGCACAATGCCTCAGTTGGTCAAGTTGACCCATTTATGCTCAGGAGTATGATACTCGCTCTCCCATCAGACTACACATCAGTGATTATAAAAATGCAGTGCTTATACTATTCAACTATTTAACCCACTGAAGCACATGACCAGGGCCATGTCCAGAGGGCGACTGGCACTAGGTTAGAATCGTCACAATAGATAACTCTTAAATTAACTAGGATATTATACCGTTTGACCGATAATGAAACTTTAGGCTATTTAAAAAGGCTTCGCCGACTGCCGACTGCCCACTGCCCACCGCCACCCACCGCCATGTTGCCGGCCGCCTATGGGGCCGTCAACATGGCGTGCCGAGTAACGTTTGAAAGCGGTGATCCCATTGGCTGAGAGCCTAGCTCAAGGTTGATGTAACGTGCCCTGTGATTGGTCAATTTTTCCCCCCGAGTTTTACCGATGCGAAGCCGAGTGTTTACCGAAGGTGCCATGCCGTACGCAGGGTAAATGTCCATTCATGCTTAAGCATATAGGGGTCGGGGAATCGGTTATTTCTCACTTATTATACCAGAAATACCAGAATTATACATCTATATCAGATCATTTTGCCATATTCATTAACATTAAGAAGACCACTGCCCCCCACTACACAAAGGTAGATAAGAGTAGGAGATATGATCAGCTGGACTATGAAGAATTCGGTCATTATATCGACCAAAATGTACAAAACAAAATAGACGTTAGTAGAAATACTAATGAAGTTTGGATGGATATGAAAAAAGGTATACTTGGGTACTTGGATGATAAATGTCCACTCCGCGAACGCAAAATTATAAATAGAGGCATGATAACCTTAGATAAAGACACCCTAAAAGCTATTAAGGATAGAGACAAGCTATTCCGTATAGCCATAAAATCAAAAAGGGATGAAGACTGGCAAAGGGCCAGAGTAGCCAGAAGAGTAAGCGCTAGACTGGTGAAGATAGCGAAGAAAAGGCAGATTACGACTATGATAGAAAATAACGGTAATAATAGCAACAAGTTCTGGAGACTGTTGAATGGTTTTATGGGAAAATCCTCAGCATCCCTACAAGAAAGCTTTGTACATGAAAATGAAGTGGTGGAAGGTACTGAAGCAAGCAATGCTCTTAATGCGTTTTTTAAGAACATGAGCGATATTACTAAAGAGTTAGAGGATCATAGTATAAGGTATCTGGATAATGATATAGAAACGATCATACCAACACGAATAGTGATTAATGACAATGAAGTTGCTAAAGTGGTGAACAATATAAACATCAGCAAAAGTAGTGGATTAAGTTGGGTTAATGCAAAAATCCTCAAATTTTATTTTCTGAGGATCATCCCCCAATTGACAAAATTACTTAACGAATGCATCAAACAGAGTAAAATCCTGCAAGAGTGGAAAGAATACGCAATTACGCCCATACCAAAAGCAGGTAACTTAAGACACTTCAATAATCTGCGGCCAATCGCCCTCTTTCCAATGCCCTCCAAAATCCTCGAATATTTTATTTGCAATGCCCTACGAGGACACATGGAAGCCAATAAGCTTCTCTCCCCTGTACAGGGGGGATTCAGGAAGGGGCACTCAACCAACAGAACTGTTTATGAGTTTATAGACCCCATAATTAAGGGAATTGATAATGGGCAAGTAACTGTGGCGACATACTTTGATGTGGCGAAAGCCTTCAACTGCCTAGATTACGAAATCACGTTTAGTAAATTAGCATACTATAAGGTGAATCCAGGAATCATAAATATAGTCAAAGAATACCTTAGCAACCGAAAACAATGTACTGTACTAAATGGCTTTAGGTCAGATCAGATCAATATTGACGTAGGGGTACCTCAGGGTAGCTTATTAGGACCATTAATTTTTTTGATTTACATCAATGATTTGCAAAATTGTCTATCCAACATAAATGTGAACACAAAAGTATGTCTGGCAATGTATGCGGACGATACGGCAGCTAGTGTTACGGGAGAGTCACTAGAAAGTTGTATGACAACCTCTCAAACGGTAGCTACGAGTGTCAATAATTGGATGCGGGCAAACAAGCTACGAGTAAATACGAGAAAATGCCAAGTGCAAATTTTGGGGTCTAAGCGTAAGCTAAACAAAATCAAGAGGCATCATATAGGTTCAATCTACATTGATGGGAATGCGCTCGCACAGGTGAACAATGTAAAGTACCTCGGCTTTGATATTGACAGTTGTTTAAGTTTCAATGGCCATTTCCAAAAAATCAAAAATACGGTACAAGCCAAAATCAATCAACTTGGCAGAGTCAGATACTTCATAGATCAAAAATCAACTGTGACCATCCTAAAAGCCCATGTACTACCTCTCACAGAGTATGGTGCAATGTTTTTTAAATTAGCGAATGCTAAATTGATTAAGAAGATACAAAGTTCATTCAATAGAGGTATTAGATTGATAGAGTATACAAATTATACACCTATCTTGGATATCATGGCTCGCCATGGATTCCACACGGTTGAAAGAAGAGGCCTTATATCTCTACTGGGTCTTATGTATAACTTGAAAGATCTAGATAAGTATATACAAGAAATGCCTAGGATTACTAGGCAGGCAGAGGGAATAAATATGAAGGTGGGACAACCGAAAACTGAAAAATTTCGCAAAAGCCCGAACTATTTGGGTCCATATATATGTGGAATAACTTGTCGGTTGAATGCAAAAATATGTCGTGGGCCATGTTGAAAAAGGTCTTAAAGGATAGAGATAACCTTTAATGAAGCTGTAAAACAGAATAGAAGCTCACAGCTGATAAGTTGGACATGAAGCTGAATATATGTTTGTAGAGTGTAAATGTAGCACTCGTCTCGGAATTTAACGGCATTGAATAACACGCTCAATTACTTGGGTTCGAAAGTTACGATTGATTTTATTTGTATGGACTGACCCTATGGGTATGTTTTTAGATGCTGGCAAAAAAAAATGTAGAAAATGAGATAACGGATGTTGTTGATTAACGAGTATTAACGAAATTAAACTATATTTTTACTATATTATTTGAATGTACTTAGTGTAATTGAACTGCTGTCTATCATAAAGGTAAAATTAAGAATAAGGTTAAAAGATTTAAATTGATGATTATGTACCACCAACTTTTCGACAAATGAGAATTATCCCTGTGTGAAGTTTTGTCAATAAAATTTATTAAAAAAAAAAAAGACCTTGATGTATTGGAGGTAATCGCAGTCTATGTGTATTCCCTAGGCCTCAGTACATTGTTTTGGTGGCTTGGAGGTCGGGAAATGAGATTTTGGGAGGATCGGCGGACCATCGGGTTATCTACTGGTATTGTCGATAAGTAAATGGGCGTGGCTCAAATTGTCGGTAAATGCTTGAGGCATATGAATATGCCAGTTGACGCCGGTCAGTCAAGCCAATATTACACTCAACATAAAGTCTGCAAAGAACATGCAGACCACTTATCAACTTAGAATGATTACCCTCAGTGAATCTATGTGCATTGTCAAGTCAGTGATTAATGTACTAGCTGCAAGCCCCACGCAAGAGGACACACAGCCATTCCTCACCTTCAAGGGCTCCACTCCTCCGGTGCCAGCGTCATTTGTAGGCAACGCATGGAAGAAGCACCTGAACATGCATGGAGTGAATACCAAACATCTATCACTACACAGCCTGAGGAAGGCTGCTGCAACAGTGGCCTTTAATGCAGGGGCTACTGATCTGGAAGTTATGGGTTACAGGGGGTGGGCCTCCTGGGCGTATGAATCTTAGGTGAAAACCAAGTACAAACGCACAAATAAGAAAATTATAAAAGCATATAAAAGGACACCCACAAATGAGCAATCTCACAACAACTCCCATTAATGACTGCCAGTATATATAATATAAGCTTCCACATCGAAATAACACACAGCACTCTTGGAGCCAAACCACATAGAAGGCGAGCAGACATTCTTTGAGACGGCCTCCGCTCATCTGGTCACGTGACAGTGCATCCTGGCGAGCAGTGGGCCAGGCCGTGGGGGAATCCCGCCCTTGACGACCATAGCAACCCAGCTTAAAATCTCCAACTTTCCCCCTCGATTCACAATTGTCGGCAAAACGGAACAGGCGACTGCAATGTATGAACAATACTTGATATATCCATGTAAGATCATAGCATTTTGACCCGTTTATGTATGGTTTCAAAGGGGTTGAAAACAGGTATTTTAGCGTTAGCGCCTATGGGACTCAGCTGTTGTATTCACCCGAGTTTTTGCCGCCGATCGTAGCGCCACCTGTAAATACCCGGATTCTCGTCTCAAAGAATGGCATAAGTCTTTCAGACATAAAACACTGAAGATATACATATCTTTCTGTCTTAACCATGTATTTACCTTAATAATCATTTGAGCAGTGCCCTTTCACCTAATATACCTTCTACCTTACTCTCTATTATTTATATTAACCACTCCTTTATCTAAACATTCCTTCTGGTATTTTTGGCCTGACCTTATTAATTATATATGCTTATTTACAGTTATGTGTAATACAATGTCATAAGGTCATGTAACTGCATATGTGATGTGTTTCAGGAAAATGAGTCATAAGTCACAAAATTGATATTTTTCAAAGTGTTTTTTTCACAAGATCACATTATTGGAATGTTCTGATTTTTGGAGGGTTCATCACTTATACCTATATCAATCGATGTATCAAATTTCAGGACAATCTATGTAGTATATCCTTTAGTTTTAAAGATCATATGGACTAAATTTAGTTACTTTACTGTTTATTGACCCCCAGAAATATTGAAAACTTTTTTTTTCAAAAACGAAAATATCAAACTTAAACCTGGAAATATTTATGAGATTATCAGACTGTTTACTATCATTGAAATCAGCTTGATCTCATCTTTTCAAATATAATGGTATCTCAAAATCTTTTTTTGCGACTTATGACTTATTTTCCTGAAACACATCACATATATCATTAATCAATTAAAATATTACATATCAAATTTTGATTACCAAACTACTCCTTCTTCATATTTGTTTTTCTGTGGCGTTCTAGTAATGTTTGGAGCATGGCAACAAGGCATACAATATCATTGCGTCTAGCATGAACTATTCAACTTCAGTGCCCCCCTCTCCTTAACCATGCCACGCTACACCTCACTCTTTTCCAGTGCAGATCGAAACGTTGAAAATAAAAACCAACAAACTTACATTCCATCTTGGCGTCTGTATTGCGGTTTACACATCAAAGCTAATTACTTAGAATATTACTTAATAAATGTTAATTACCCACTATTTCTTCTTCATACTTGTTTTTTTCGGACAGGAAGGGGTTCTAGTAATGTATACCACAGAAATAGCATCACCCACCCCAACCACTCCCAACCCGACAAGGCATTATCCCTACATGCCAATACCCAACCAGTCAGAACTCCGCCTGTCAGAACTACACCCTGCTTTTATCTCGCCACACTACAACCCTGCCAGAATATTTTATTTAACCAAAAATATGGCGTGGCAATATTTAGATAGAACTGAACAAGAGGCTACAACTACAAGTGTGATTCAACTTTATTTTGTATCCAACAAGCAACAAGCGGCTGCAGTTTGCATGTTGGATGCATAATATAGTTTGAACAAGAGCCATTGAATCATCATTCAATGGTTGTCATCATGGGAACTCGTACGAAAAATATTAGTTACACCATATAACCTATTCCACCTATTCAAACATACCCAATAGAAACACAAGAATCCATGATGGACCAACATTAAAAATACCCAGATATAGATCAAAACTGGGGGAAAACACCGTTCAAGTTAAATGCGCACAAGCTTGGAACGAACTTTCACCCAAACAAAGAAATATTGGAACAATAGAAGCCTTTAAATCCAACCAAAAAATATGACTAAATACCCTATATACATAATAATATTGTGAATAACTCATACCTCTGCCAACCAAATCTACATAATTATACTAACCTACAAGAAATGCCATCAGACAACAAAGAGCAAACCAAATTGTATAATGCCCAATGCTGTAAAAATACTGATGTGATGCAAATACTAACACCAAATCAACTAGATTTGTGTGGACAGTAGCATCGTACCAGTAACTTTAATATCATCTACATAGATACTGATGTATATACATGAATATGATGTACAACAAAAGGTCACCAATTGGTATTGTTATATAACAAATCAAATTCTGATAGATTTCCCTATTCGCATAATGATGTATATATGTTTTAGACAACGTACTGCTGTGAATATATTTTGTACCTTTGTACTCCATCTAAACGATCAGTGGCAAAAAGGCAACAAAATTTGTTTTAAAAAAAACTATTCATATTACCCGAATTCTATACATACTTCTATTTGACACCTTTTAACACTCCATCACAGAATCAGAGTGGCAAAAAAGGTAATAAATGTAAATATAAGTAATACTTCTTGTGACCAGAAACACTCTAACACATTGTGCAAGTGGCAACCTGGTGGCTATATGATTTTATTAATGTGTACTCAACATTGAAGCAAGCTTTGTACATAAATATACATATTTCTTCTCTGTCCGCTAAAACCCCAATTTAAAATAATAAACCAGCTAGGGGCGGGTGAGAACCCCCGAAAAGGGGAGACCTGTAATACCTAGCGAAAATAAAATCTATAAAAAAAAATATGCGACGCCGTAGAGACTGACTCAAAGCCTGGTTGGTCCAACATTTGTATTTATTCCTCCCTATGAATCAACAGTTAGCCTATACATAGAAACATTAGGAATAATTAAGGAATTCAAGTTTAAATTTTCAATTGCAAGGCGTGGAGGAGGAGTGTATTGGCTGGCGATCAGGTAGGGAATGATCGTGACATCGTGACCAGTGTGGGTAAACGTCGTCAAGGTGAGATGCTTGATGCTGCCACCTGATTGGATGATAGGATTCGCCCCCGTTTCCAATAAGGCCGCCGAATGCTTAGCTTCGACTACACAATTCCATTTCTTGAGGGTAATCAAATACCAAGTAAGTTTTCTGGAGTCGGCGACCAAAGATTTAAATAAAATGAGTTATCTGGTAGCACTTAATTTGATAGGCCTGGGGCAAACTTTTATCTGGTCAAGGCCTACGTGGTTCTTGAAATCATGACAATCATGGTGTGATATGAACAGGTGAGGGAGGAGGCCAATTTATACTTCCGTCTGATGCCAAAGCGCAGGTATCCAGGAGATTGCAAAGATTTCTTGTTATTTTCGTGGGATGTCATTATTTCAATAAGAATATCCCTCATCATGACTACCATATGAGAGACAATAGATTAGCTCTAGAATATTGGAGAAAAGAAAAAATCAGAAGAAGTCTCTTCGGAAGGATTCGTTCTTATTAGAAATCTCTTCCAGTAGAGGTAATACTTCTTGATGACAGTATTAAAAGGGAGGTTAAAAGAATATATGCATTAACTCCTTTTCTACCTGTCAAGTTGTCTGGTATATCCCTGAACCTGAAAACTTGATTTGAATTAGACCAAATGTAAATACATATGTCTGAATAAAATATTTAAGACAAACAAATAATTTGATTTTAGATAATACAAATTCTGCTTTATCTTTCTTATTGCAAGGTGCGAGAACTTAGTGGGAAATGCGCCTCCGTAGTGTCCAACACACCTGATTATGCCGGAACTCAGGCTAAACGATGCAGACTATTTAATTTCAGTCCCGAGTGGAAACCTGGAGGCGAAGGATATGTCTACTGAGAATTCTATATACTTCTCATTACTCTCCGGAATCCCACCTTAGGGCCTCAACACCGACTTTAAAGCTCCAGAGAGGAAATATAATAACTAATGCTCGGGGATATGAGTAATGTCTGATGGTCATCCCGTTCAACCCCCGCGAGAAACAATCAAATAAATGTTCTTTCTGTATTAACAAAGACATGTCGCTCCTCCTACAGCTCACAAAAGCAATACCCGATTCACATCAAACATGTTTAAATATGTATGACCACATCTGTGATTTGGATAATATAACCGCACCACACAAAGAGCATAATGACCCGTTATACAATACTTTTTTTCATTTTCATCAGAACAGATTAATGTAAGCCTTTCTCATTCATGTTTTTCGTTTGGAAATACGTACGATACGAATCCCTATAATTATTATAGGGGACATTATAGGTCTTATTCTAAACCACTATTATAGAGGCCTTGTACATCTTTTGTATCGTAACTTGCTTTGAACTTACACACGTCTTTTAACTTGACTCGTATCATGAAGCCATCGCACTCGTAAATCTATGAGGGCGGTAAGAGGCTTTTATAATACAAATGATATCGGGTATGGTCAATGGAGCATGGATATGGAATAAAGGTACTTGGTTCAAACCCTGTTGTGGAAAACATTAAATTTTGCCTCTTGAAATTATAAGATTTTATGAAGCATTTGGGACATTACACCAATGTTTTAATACGTATAGTTGAAGCCATGTATTAAAAAATGAAATCATCAATAAATGAGTTGGATAAAAGAACCTGGCCTTGGAGTTCACATCTTATTGCCATGTTCACTGTACATAGCTAGATGGATGTTATGGTGTCTCCTCTATGAAGTATTATGAAAATGACTCAAGATTAAAGGTGTAAAGGATCTGACTAATGAGTAGGTGGGCGGAGCCCTTACGTATTTATCCATGGCCTAGCATAAGTAGACTTGCACAGTGCTAGGTAGTTAAGTATAATTAGCGATTTTAAGTAATGATATATTATAATAAATGGGTGATAATTAATACTTAATATAAATATAATTAGGTTACACAATGCTACGTAATGTTACATAACACAGGGACCACTGAAATTTACTACAGTTCACTATAGAAGTTTATGGGACAATGGGTATCTTCTGCATTTTCCCCAATAGCAGACGATTGAATCATACAATTTTCTTTAAAATCTGCATATATATATATAATTATATATATACATATCTGATATGTTATTCTAGCCTACCAATTTAAAAAAAATGGGGGGTCATTGAACTAAAAAAAAGTTATTCGGCTGAACGTGTATCACAGTGAGTTTCCCCCATTGAAATCAATAGTGAATTGACGTAACCTTCACTCATCCCTAAAACACAGAATGATATGATAACATCCTGGTTGTTCTCGATTTGTATTCCCCCAACCATGTTCTTTCTGAAGACAAAGTTTGAACAAAATATTGTGACTTCTATTATTTCATGCATTATTAGTTCCTTGCATTCCCACCTGCTGCAGTGCTGACGACGCTGGCATTTACCTTTAACCGTTCGAACAGGGATAAAAGTAACAATTATATAAGTCAACCATGCAAGGGATAAAAGGAAAAATTATGTAGATCAACCATGCAAGTCTTTTATTTTTGAAAGTACAGAAGTGAAATAAAACACTAAAATAAAACTTGAAGATGGGTTTTGGGGGCATTTTTTTAAAGGGAGTAGCCATGGGTAAAATTAAGTTTAAATCTCACATATAAAATCCCATGAAAGGCGTTTTACCATTTCATAGGCACTAAGTCAAAGCTTTGTGAGTAAAATGGTGTGCTAGAGGGAATGACGGCAAAAATGAAAAATTATGAACCAGTAGAGAAGAGAGGAACAATTAAGATTAGGCTCTGAGAGACAAGGGCATCTACAAAGTGGGATGATACTCTAAGTTATGTAACTTGGGAAAAGGGAAGATATGATTTAGATTTGAAGTTTCTCGTAAAGTGAACGAGAAAATCATCATCAATCCGCTGTACCTCATTTTTATCTATTCACCTTATATGTGTGTATTGATTTTGATGCTATCAATGAGACGTGCATGCAGTGAGTGGTGCTATCTGTCTGGTCCACCGGTTATAAATATTCCTAGCCGAAGTACTACTGTATACACCGGGTCTGTTTGCGCTATACACAACAAGATCATGTCATCTCTAGCAGCATCATAAATATACGACTACGAGGGCTTTTGGGGAAGGTAAGATGCCCCTCAGACTATTCTGAGAATAAAATCGTATATAGTGCAGTGCAGGCTACAACATGAGGGAGTTACAAAGCCTCTAATAGTGGTTTACCATACAACCTTAGAGCACAGGCGTCCCTATATTTAGAAGCTACTCTAGTCGGTGAAGCTCAAAACGGAGATATTTCCCCATACTACTTGCAATGATACATCAGATTTGATAGATAAGGCTTAGGCTAGTGGGTATACGCATCTTATTATGTTACATGATTTATATACCGTTGATATTACATTTGTTCAATAAAGGGAGTTTTGGGGACTCCACTGGAATGAATGATTAGCTTACACTCAGGAATACTCGGCATGGTCTCTTTCTTCGGCCATGGACGATTCTCTGACGGTAAATATAGCAGGCAGGGTCCTCGAACATTCTTCATCTCAATATAAAGGAACAGTGTTTTCTGAGAGCACACTAATAGGAAAACAATGTAGACTTGCTTTGTTTGCTAAATGACAGTCTCAAATATTGGAATATTGGCAACCACATTGTCTACGATTCAAAGACGTTATGTGTTTATGCGTTACCATTTCCATTCACATACTCCGACAGCCAGCACAGCAGCAGATTTACACAAAAGACAGCCTTTTTACCCATATGAACTTAAAAAAATAATTCTCGCGCCTTTAATACTGATCTCACTTGTTATATTTAGAAATAGATATAAAATATTGGTGCGTTTTTTGGCGGGGGGGGGGGGGCGCTGCGGTATTCTCCAAGAGTAATATCAATCCTACTTATGTTGAAGCTTTTCCCACAAAATATTCACATTAATTAACATTGTTATGCAATGTCTATGTACAGTTAATTATATTAGTTATTGGGGTGTGTGGGGCTCATAATATATTACCATTGTATTAAGTTAACCTGTGTCGACATCCCACTCATTAATTAATCACCCCGACGAAGGCTTAATAATAGTCGAAAAATGTTGGATCAATGCCAGCTCATTGTAACATCTAACTTAAGAACGAAAATAAACAGAGCATCGCTAAGAAGGAAAACTTTTGTGCCATTTCCATACTTTAACGTTATGTTATATTAGTTATATGCGTGCGCTGTTCTTCTAAGGATTCATATATCAAAACCAATCTCCCTGCTGCCATTTGTGGTGCTGTAATGTGAAGTATAAATTCGATTCATAACATGGGTGATCAACAACTTAAGAAATTGGTATAATCAAAATCCATGTAGCTGGACATTGGTTTCACTGAGTTGAACACATTATATTGAACGTTTCTTGGTTTACAAAATATGTTTAACACAATTATTATGAAGATTTGCATTGGGATCATTTCATTAATTCTATGTCTGGTGCTATGTGGAATCTATAGGCCATCAACTGAGCGTCAAAATATGGCTAGAAAATGATTTTTGCTCCAGATCTTGGGCACTACTCGATACATTTTAATCTCATGGTAAAATGAACTTGAATATTCATGAAATATCTCTCGACACCAGTGCCAAATCATAAGACTCCGGGCAATGAGGGATCGCGGACTAATTGTTCCTAATGTTAAATGTCCGTTCCACGGATCTATATAAAAAAAGACCTCCTCATTATTGTGGACACCATCTAACGGAGGGCGGTTTTTTTTTACGATAGACGTGAAATCAAAATCAATTTTACTTCGTATTTATAGCTTATAACAATGGCAGGACCGGATCATTCTCACCTTCTACTAGAGAATTTTAGTAATATATTACTGAAATGTTATAAGCACGTTTTCCCAGCGCTAAAATGTTGACCTCGAGCACTCTAATCATTCACTCATCATTAACACCAATTTCGCCTGCCGATAACAGAAGAGGCCGCGCCACTGCAACCGAGTCATCAATATTTCATTTCTTACTTGCAAAGACAAAATTCTCAGAGGCATCAATTCGGCGCCTGTTATCGAGAAGAAAGCCAAACACAGATCGGTCTGAATCATAAGATTACAGTTTCCACTAGATAAACAAATATCAGTGCAATGCTGTGCTACGATAGGCTCATCAGTGTTGGAGTTTTTTTTATTCACTTAAACGTATTGTTCACCATGGACGTACTTCATACGGTGCCTATTAAAATAAATGACATATCTCAGAAGGAGACTTACGGAAAAAGCAAAAAAAAATTTCTGAGTATACGAGAAAAAAATACAAAATTAAATCAATGAAACAATGAAACAAAACTCCTCACAAAACAGTATTCGATTTAAAATTCATCAAATCGTGAATTCCATTCCCTTTTTAAATCATTTACAAATTTATCTTTGTCTTCTTCCTTCCTCAGCATAGGTGGGAGACTATTCCATAGGCGTCTGCCTTGAACAAAAAAACTACCCCTATATCTTTCACTACGAGCTCGTGCAATTTTCAGCATATTCAATTCTCTGTTTCTCAGTAAATTGTTAACGTTCACAAGAGGTTTGAAATCTTTTTTCCTCTTGAAGAAAAGTTTGAAGAGTTGAAATATTTGCTCTTTGATACAGGGGGAGCAGTCCGGAACGAGTTGTTAACTCTGCGTTAGAGAGGTCTTTGCCATATATATATGCTAATCTGAGGCTTCTATTCTAAACCTTCTGTACCTTTTTTCAGGTTAGATCCTATATTCAATTGGAGAAAGTTACCAAATTCAAGAATGGGGAGAATACATATGTATACATGTTTTCACCAAAAGGCCACAAATGTTTTCATTCATACATTTTCGTCTTCTTCTGACCTCAGCGAGTTTCCAGATAGCTGTTCCGATCTGCTTCTCAATCTGATCCTTAAAAGATAGACTCTCACTGATGGTAATACCGAGATATTTAAATGACTTGACTCGCTCAATTTCTATTTCTGACATGACAAGGGGATTGAAATTATTTACTATCTCCCTCTTGCCAAAAAGCTGGTACTTTGTTTTCTTGACGTTCATTTGTAGATAATTCTTATCACACCACTCTTCGTATTAAAAAAAGTAGAAACGAAATGGGTTGGGGGGGGGGGGGTAGAAACGAAATGTTACGAGAAAGTCTTTAATTGGTAACATTGAGGCGATAAACAGGATACCTAATTCAGAGGGCAATAAAGGTATCGCTACTTAGCAGGTGTTGAATTGAATTGAAAAATCTTTTATTTGTCGAAAAGTTACAATAATGTGAGGTTCGACAGATGGGTCGACAAGCCTATGGAATTAAATTCCATATCCTCCGGCTGTTACCGTGTTACAAAAGGGTATCCACAAACCAGATATTGCAAGGTCACTGAGTGCAAACCGTAAGGTGAGGGAGGGGTGGCTGGTATTGCATTAATGTTATGTGGTTATGTCGCAAGGATATTTCTCCCCAGTGGCTATATCAATGAAATGCAAATTTCCAAAATGAGTGATTACATCAATATGTAATGATACAGTACGTGGATGTGTTTGATATTGTGCATTCGTGATATAGGTTTATAAATTGATATTATGGAATACTGTATTCGTCCATGTTGTTGTTGATAGGGCATGTTATGGTAAGACAGAGAAACATGGCCAATAATTAAGATTTTAGGGCGTTAACACGAACAGAAATTAGGGACTTCCTTGCTGAGGTTTCGTGTCGCATGCAATATTTAATTTGATTTTAGAACCTTAATTTTCATAAAAACGTATCCACACTGACTTGAAAAATCTGAAAGTGACAGTTTGCATTATGATTCTCACCCCCTTTTAACTGCTTGATAAATTTTGAAATTATGTTAAAATGAAAGTCAGCCGATATATAATTATAATAGATGAATATGTACCTGGGTGTGTTGTATGTGTGTGTATGTATGTATGCTATGATAATAATTATTATAAGTAACTGGGTGGCATTTACCTAATTGACTAATTGGATGACCTCCATTCTTGACCTTTATATCGTGCATAGGTCTCCTCTTCCCAAATTAATGACAGGAGCTGACATTCCCAGTGTTCTTCTAATTTTACTTTCTTAATTCTAGCTTCGAATTTTGCGTTAAAAGTCATATTATATGAACTTGGGTATTTGAATAACCTCCGTTCAGACCGTTATTGTTTTCCGACCCTGCCTGAGATGCGTTTGGTGATCAGTTCATTGATGGTTTCCTATTCACACTGGGTAATAAATTATGGATGTGTAATTTAGCCCTTGCCAGTTCTTCTTTTATATTGGGGCTCTGTGATTCTACGACCAAAACTTCTGCCGTTGTTTTAGGGATGCATTTCGCTCACACCATTCCACTTGGGCGATATATATGCGCATTTCCGCCTACTTGTTAGAATTGATTTAGCTTGGCGTCGCTGAATCATATTAATCATCTGACTATTTGTTTTCTTATTCAATGACTATACACTTTGTTTTCCTTGCATTTGAATTGACACTCTACGTGCCAGTCTGCTGATCTCATATAAAACAGGCAGGTCTCTTATATATACCCGTTGATTGACTCCGCGACATTTTCATACATTTACGCAGTTGGTATTGTCCTCATGCCTCCTTTCTTTTATGCTAAGGCGTCTGCAGGGGCGTCGGAACCGGGGGGGGGGCAGCGGGGACATGTCCCCGCCCCCAAATTCCAATGCCATAAGAAAAGGTCAAACCCAATGCTGGAAAGGTCAAAAGCCAGAGGATTTATCCGAATAATCCCAACACGTTTTTTTAATTTGGGGTCTTTAATGATGGTCAGATATAAAATATCTTAGGTCATACCGTACTGGCTTGTGTAAGCTTAGGATTGAGAGACCTAATAATGGGAAATTTCCTTGGTCACCTTATGTGGTTTTTGCCTATGGAGCAAATTACTAAACTGTTTTATAAAATAAAAACATCATAAAGCATTATTAATATTAAAGTTCTGCTCCAACTATCTCATGTGGCCTAGAACATGTCACAATTTATTCACGCTATTTATTTCGGTCAGTCTAAGAAAAAAATGATATTTTGTTGACACGTCCATAATTTGCCAGAAGCACGGTAGCATTAATACCTGGAGGCCTGGTAATATTGGGGCTTCAAATGACCCTCAATAATATTTAAATGATTATAATTTCTGGCACCTTTAACACTATCGGATTGAAAAATATGAGTGAGCAAAATATCATTGCAGAATTTGGGGCTTCAAATGACCCTCAATAATATCCCCATTATTTTGCTGGTTGGGAGAAACAGGATGTTAATTTCTGGCATCTTTAACCCCATCAGATTGAAAAAATATGAGTGAGCAAAATATTATTGCAAATTTTTAAAACGTTTATTTTGCACATCCATCTTGGAAAAAGGATTCTTCTTTGTTGATCTTGGACCCAAAACTTCCAACGAGTGTCTTAAAAAATCAAAAGAGGGCTCTCAGAATTATATATATATGGTCAACGTAATAAACATTTGCTATCATGCTATAGTGATGTGGGGTGGCCGAGTGGTCTAAAGGGTTTTTTTAAAACATTTAACATCGACACAAATTCATGTGTAAAAAAAACGTATTGTCCATCATGGACGTACTTCATACGGTGCCTATGGGTTGGGTTGAGTATACATTGGCATGAACATATGGGTTTGAACCTGGGTGCGACTACAATGTCACCTCCTCCCCCAATTACTAGAGGAAGATCACCATTGCGGTGGTCTAGTGCTGGTAAAAAATGTAAAAAGAAATCAAAATAAAATAATGTAATGCACCTTAGTCTTACTTAATTATCATATTATATCCTGTATTTTATGTATATACTTCATACTCCATTTTCTAAATTATAATGGTAATGAAAATAAATCTTTTTTGATTTATTGCTTTGTTAATTATTGAATCTGTACTACTGAGAATAAAGTCCTTGAGGCGTAATAGTTTACAGAATAGACTATTTTGTCTTTAAAAAAAAAAAAAAAAAAAAAAAAGTAACATATGTGGTGCGCGGCTATGGATTAGCTTTGCTGAGCCAGAGCCACGCCTGCGCGCGTCTCAAGCGGGTGTCGCTTGGAGACCCTTGGTTTTGTAAGATGTGTATTGGTGCTGGCCGCGCGGGTCGTGGTTATGGTTTTAGTCACCAACAGAGGTCGTGCTGTGTAATGTATCTGTATTTTCAAACTTTTTATTGCTGTATGTTGTACTTATCTTATGTATGTCTCACACTTACATATTATACACCCTTTTGTATTTACATGTCATTGTCATGTACTGCTTCCTTTATGTATGTCGGTTGTTGTCGTCACAAGCTGTGATATTTGGCAACCCGGGTGTGGATAGAAGAATATAAACGTTGAGTGCTGGCGAGGTCCATTAGATCCTGTCGTTGTCGTTGTTCTTGATTAGATAGATTAAGTTCCCATAGTCGCTTAAGGCTGTCGATCGGACATTACAATTTGGTGCCGTGACCATTTTGGATTTTTGCTCGCTAGCGGGTGAGACCTGTGTCAGCTGTCGGTAGCCTCTAGCGAGGAGTGCCGATGGGTGACAAGGGGCGAGATGTCCGGCTCTCCACTGGAGCACCGGATGACCTGATGGCTGTGGATGAATTTCTGCAGCAAACGAATCAGACTATTCAGAACTTGGAAAATCAGTTGGCCCAGTCTAAACTGAATTTGAATCGCTCGCTGGAACCTCATGTTAATGCTAATGTGCGGGTGAAAGCGAGCATAGAAGCTAATTCGAGTAGCGGCGATGAACATGTACAACCGCCCGACTTGAAAGTGACCATGAGGAGGAAGTTGTCAAAGCTTCCTCGTAGTGCTTTGAAGAAGGCACCAGAGATTGTAGATATTGGCTCGGACGAGGATGAGTTTTTGCATGGTAAACTGCCTCCCATGACTCCAGTGATTCATGCGGATATTGGTCAGTTACAATCCGAATGGACTCAGGACCGTACTAGGAATAGGCGCATGACCTATGATAGAATGGATAAACTCATCTCTACGCAAATGAGTACTTTGAATTTGATGAATGATTCAGTATTGGAGTCTGCAAGGAAGGGGAAGGAGGCCCTGGAGAAAGCGGCTTATACTGAATCGGAGTTGACTTTGTCTAAGAAAGAAGAAGCTCGTTTAAGATCTGTAGTGAAAGATCAAAGTGAGAAATTGACTTCACTAGAGGCTAAGCGCGCTTGGGAACGTAAGAATAATGAGCGTATGAGAATGAATTTGGAAGAATTGAATAGCCGCTTTGACTTTCAAGTCCCACAGCACAGACCTAGGGGTATTGCTTTTGCTGACGAAGTGGAAAAGGTTAGCACTCCTATTCATGAAAATCCGGGTGGTATAACTAATGAATCATACACCCGAATCATGAATGATTTACCTGACTTTGATCAAAAGAGAGGAAGTCCAGATAATGTAGCACCATTCCCACCACATTATACGTCAGTCATGCCGGACGCACCAACTGGTGGGCGGGCGTTTAAAGGTGACAGGAGGAGTGCTTTAGAAGCTGCGCGTGGTTTGCGCCCTTCTAGTCCTAGTCCAGTCGGTTATGGGATTATGGGCGCGGTTAGGCGATCATTGCCGGCCAATATGAGTGGAGTTAGGCGGTCAATAGATCCAGCTGCGGGTTACTTGCCTGAAGGCAAGGGACCTGCATTTGGCATGCCTAAGTTTAAACCAACTAAGCCAATGCGCAACCCTAGAACTGTGAACTTCCCTGAATGGGATGGTCGAGAGGATTGGCGTGACTATCAAAGACGCACAGTAATGATAGCACGTTCAAATAATTGGGATGACGAGACTTATAAAATACAACTGCTAACCGGAGTAGGTAAACAGCTGCCGCAAGCTATGATGCTGGAGCCGGATGATTTTTCAGTCGATCAGCTGCTACAGATGCTCGAATATGACTATCAGGCTGAAAAGTCTGATAAGACGCGGAAGCGGGAATTTTTCGAATGCAGGCAAGATCCTGGGCAGAGTCCGGCTGCTTTCAGCCAGAACTTAAGTTTGAAGGCAGTACATGCTTTCGGTGAATGGGATGGCACGTTGCATGATATGGCGGTAAAAACATTTCTTGATGGGCTGGTGGATAAAGGCATGTCGCAATATGTTGCAATGCAGGAGCCGACCGATATAGTTTCGGCTGCGGCAGCCGCTACTAGATATAGGGATGTATTTGGAACCAGTGGAGTTTCACACACATCTTCGCATTTACACTCGATTAAAAGCGGGGCGGGTGTGTCAACGGTAACTACTGTGACCAAATCAGAACGGGAGTGGGATGATAATGAAATGGCAGAGTTTCAAGCTTTTCGGGCGTGGCAGAAAAGGCCAAAACCGCAACTAGAGGCTTTACCACCACCACCACCGCCCGAGTCGGGTGAGGGGGGTAGAAAGGTTTCTTCTGAAGGAAATTATAGGAGAAGACCTGGTATGCCTCGAAAATGCTACTATTGTCAGCAAGAAGGACACATGTGGGCAGATTGTGCTAAACAAAAAACACATGTTAAGTCGTTTGATGACTTTACAGCTCAGGCTGCGGCAATTAAAGAACAGTTGGCTCTGCTGTTAAACAAGGTCGGATCTTCTTAGGCGGTGAACAGGAGATCGCGACAAACAGCATACACACCGCATTGTCGATAAATCGGACTTGTAAACCAATTGGATCCGATGTTCTTGTGCCCCTAGATCAGCCTGGGGACGCCCGTGGAGAAGGTGATCTTGGAGGTGAAGTGCACGAGAGCAGCGGCAGTGGCGCAATTGGGCGCGCCACATGCTCAGTGATGGTGGTGAATGAAGGAAATCCTGAGTATGTATGCTCACCCGGGCAGATTCTAAAAGTATCATGGGGAGAAGATGCTAGGGTGGTGAGTAAGGTTATGGTGTGTGACTTGTGCGATTTTGAGATTTGTGTCTCAGACCGCAATCGCCCGCTTGTGGCTGAGCGCATGTATGCGGATGTGACTTTAGTGAATGTAACTGGACAATTCTTGATTGACTGGGGAGCCCAATGCACGCTAATAAAGAAGCGCGTGTATGATGAACTCTCAGTCAGGCCTTCTCTCATGCCATGTGGGGTGACGTGCTATGCAGGAACTGGACATGATCTAAAGACACATGGGTGTGTGCGTCTGGCGCTGGGGTTGGGAGGCGCGTGGTATGCTCTCAATTGCCTGGTGGTAAGTGGTTTGGTTGGTGCGGAGGCTGGAATCATAGGGATGGATTTTATCTATCTCCATAAATGTAACTCTGATTGGTCTGGTTTATTCACCCTCGAGGCAGGTGAACAGTCGATCATGTGTCGGGCATTGCAAAGTGGACCGGTGACGCGGAGCGGCTGTGAGAGTGTTTTTATAGATGCTTTTTCTGCCATTTGCAGCGGCTTTGGTCCAATGTCCCCCAATGAAGACATGCTTTTTGAACCAGATGGAGCAGGGTTGGGATGCTATGTTGCAGGGAGTTTATTGGTTGCTGGCGACCGATATAATTGCACGCTGTCTGTATACAATCCTACCAGCTCTCCTGTACTGATGGAACTTCAGACTGCTGGAGGGGGGGATCTCATGAATGGTGACTCCCCTATTGTTGATGTGGAATTACTGGAGCCTGAGGTTCCAATGCCTCCGGCTGCAGAATGTCCACTGGAAAAGTTGGTGAAAGGGTCTGATTTGTCTAAGACGGAAGATATAGTCAGACTTAGACACCTGTTGACACAATATAAGCATTGCTTCAGGTTGCCAGGTGAAACGCTGGGACACACTAATAAAGTGCGTCATGTGGTCGATACAGGGGATGCTGTACCGATTAAAAGTGTGTATAGGCGCCTGCCTCGAGCACGTCGTGAGGCTGCTGAAAAACAAATTCAGGATATGCTTGATAAAGGTGTTATAGAACCTAGTAATAGCCCATGGGGATCTGCAGTGGTGATTGTGAAAAAGAGTGACGGTACTGACCGTTTTTGTGTCGACTATCGTCCAGTGAATGCGGTGACTAAGAAAGATTCTTTCCCGCTACCAAGGATAGATGAAAGTATTGAAGCATTGGGTGGTAACCTATGGTTCATTACATTGGATTTGGAGAGCGGCTATTGGCAAATTGCCATGGATGAAGCAAGTAAAGAAAAAACTGCTTTCGTCTCGACTATGGGGCTGTTCCAATTCAAGGTGATGAGCTTTGGTCTATGTAATGCGCCGGCCACATTTGAACGAATGATGGAACAAATGTTGGCTGGTTTAAGATGGAAATGCTGTTTAGTATATTTGGATGATGTAATCATCTTTGGCTCCAGCTTTGATGAAGCATTGTCTAATGCAGAAAAAGTCTTGCAACGACTAGCTGATTATGGCTTGAAATTGAAACCAAAGAAATGCGAATTCTTCAAACTTAATGTTAAGTATCTGGGTAGAATAGTCTCTCAGAAGGGGGTTCGCGCTGATCCGGGCAAGTTGGAGAAGGTTCATTCGTGGCCAGTGCCGACTACTATTAAGCAAGTCCAACAGTTTCTGGGGTTTGCCTCTTATTACAGAGAATTCATGCCTAACTTTTCTGAAGTTGCGGCTCCTATTCAAGCATTGGTGTCCGGAGCAGAATTGAAAAATAATCGGCGGGTGACGTTCGACGAGAACTGTCATAAGGCTTTTTCGGATTTGAAAGACTTGTTAACATCACCGCCTGTGCTAGGTTACCCACAGCCGACTGGAACTATCATCTTGGATACGGACGCTAGTGGGTATGGAATGTCTGGCGTCCTATCTCAGATTCAGAATTCTAGGGAAGTGGTTTTGAGTTACGCCAGTAATTCATTGTCCAAAGCACAGCAGAATTATTGTGCCACGAAAAGAGAACTGTTAGCTGTTTTAACTTATTTATCTAAGTTTCAACACTATATCATTGGCCAGCAAGATTTTAAACTGAGAACTGACCATGCTTCACTTCGGTGGCTGATGAATTTCCGTGATCCGTCGGGTATGCTTGCAAGATGGTTAACCACCTTGCAGCATTATGGGTTGCGTGAGGATCAAATTGTTCATCGGCCAGGCCGCAAACACATAAATGCGGATGCGCTTTCAAGACTGCCAGTAAGAAGATGTCCTCGTGACGATTGCTTAGACTGTGGCGCGCATGATGCAGTGGTAGCCACAATGACTGTCAATTATCATATCTTCTCGTCATTGGCGGGTGATAGATTGAAGGTAGCGCAGGAGGAAGATGATGTTTTGTCAAGGATTAAGTCTATAGTACAGGGTTTGACTCCGAAGCCAGACAATAAAGCTTTGTTGGCTGAGGGGGGAGAGTTCTGTTACTATATGAATAGAATAGAATTTCTAAAGGTGGATAAAGAATTGCTTTGCTTAGATTGGGAAAGCGACAACGGAGTTGTATATACACGCGTATTGGTACCTTTGTCTCTGAGAAGAGAGTTATTCCGTACTTTGCATGGGAGTAAGCTTGCAGCTCACTTTGGCGAGTTTAAAACTTATCAGGCGGCGAGACAAAAGTTTGTTTGGCCCCGGATGAAGAGAGATATCGCCGACTGGGTGCGCGGCTGTGAAGTTTGCGCTTCTTGTAAGAGCAGAGGTGGTAAAGGTATAACCCCGTTGAAGAAAGAAATCCATGGTGTGCGCTGGAGCCGCATTGCTTTGGATATTATTGGTCCATTTAGGAGAACCCCTAGAGGAAATAGCTGTGTGATGGTTGTCACAGACTATTTTTCTAAGTGGGCTGAAGCTTATCCGCTTCCTGATCACACAGCCGCTACCTGTGCGATGGCTTTGTTTACTGAATGGATATTGAGATATGGTCCACCAGTCTCTCTCCAGACAGATGGGGCGCCTGAATTTCGTTCAGCACTGTTGAAGGAATTGTTGCTTCTGTTGGATATCGAGCAATTGATGTCTCTACCCTATAGACCTCAGGCAAATGGACAGGTAGAGCGTTGGAATCGAGTCCTTGTAGAGCAGCTCTCCTGCATGACACAGTTTGAAGATCTGAATTGGGATTTGTTGGTGCCTTGTATTGCGCACGCATATAGGGGCGCTGTGCATAAAAGCACTATGTGTACTCCTAATCTGGTAGTATTTGGCACCGAATTAACCGTTCCAGCTGACATTATTTATGGTACTCTGACAGGAGATGTTGATTTTCCCTGCTGCAGTGTGTTTGTGGAGGAGATCAGGTCCTTGTTGGTAAGAGGGCATAAGTTTGTCAGAGAACGCCTGGGGCATTCGGCTGTATACCAGAAGAGGTATTTCGATAGACGGGCCCGACCAAAAGTATTTAGAACTGGAGATGTAGTTTGGAGATATGCGACCCCTATGGCTCAAAAGAAATATGGTCCCAAATGGGATGGTCCTTTTGAAGTTGTAAGGCGCGTGCAAGGCTCTACCTATGAACTCAGAACCGAAGAAGGGATTCTCAGATGGAATGGAGATTTACTCAAATTGGCTTTTGATGCAGACGGTACTCCCGTCCAGGCGGTAAACTTGCATAGAGCTCCTGAATATCAAAAGCAGCAGGTAGCGGGGAAAGACTACTTGAGGATTAATCCTCAGGGACGTGTCATACCCGGCCGGCACGCTCCGACAGTGCTTCCTGCAGATAAGATTGTGAGACACGTGAAGAAGCGCGGCCGCCCACCTAAGAAACCATCTCCTGTGGCAGACCCACCGTCGGGTGTGGCCGCGGGAGTGGGTGAGGGCGAAGCGGCTGTGGAATCTGAGAGTTCTAGTGATTCAGGTGACGAGGAAGAGGAAGAGGGCTCACCGTTAGCTAAGACTATGGGTAATCTGTTAAGATCAGGGTATTTGGAAGAAAGGCCTAAGCGTCATAGGCAAGCCCCTGATCGACTTGGCTACGAGTGAGTGAATCAGTTGTATGAGGTGCAGAGGAAAACAAAAAATGACACAACGAGAAGTACTGGTAGAATGATATCTCACATCAAACATGGTGAGGGGATTTATTCCTCTCTGGTGTGATTCTTGTGTGAAATAATAACAACAGTTTCAAGCTTACTATACGTGGTTTTGGCATTGAAATTGACTTGGAAAATTGACTGACTGGTAGGGCATGTAGCCTCTCATTGTCCTTACACCTACTGGGATATGTGACTGGGCCGAAGCAATACACCCCACGGAAAGTAGGGAGAAACTGCTTAGTTGTGTTTTCTGATGATATTTTGTGCTATTATTGGTAGTGTATTGGGTTCTGCTCGGGAGCCCAGGTGCCTGGATGGTGTGTGTGTATGCCTGCTAGGTAACGGGGCAGGCAGGGACAACACTACTCGTGGCACGTGCACTCTAGTGTGTACCAATCGGCGACAGGGTGGCGATGCTATATTTAGACGGAAGAAAGACCTCTGATTGGATGGGGCGTCGCGGGACTAGGTCACGGGAGCTGGCGAGAGCGTGGGTCTGCAGAGTACGCTCGGTTAGTGGACACGCCAGACGTGTTTTCACTGCCAGTTGTATGTGATCTAGATTGCTTGGTTTATCCCCCCGATAAAGCATTGTATTCCCAGATTGTTGTTCGGTTGGTTGACTAGGTGTTTCAAGAGAACTTGTAACCTGGCTTGGATACTCTGGTTTGAGTGATCAAGTCAGGATGTCTGATAGGGAGGAGGCGACGGCCATGGAAGTTGACTCGTCAACGGCTGGCGTGGAGAAGGTACCCGAAGATAGACCTTGTACAGGTGGTGAACAGGAGTCCACAGCCGCGGACGCGGCGGCTGTGACTTCTGAGACCCGCGCTGAGACCCGCACTGAGGAACATTCCCTGAAGGAAGACTGGTATCAGGAGATGACCGCAGAGATTGAGGCTGACTATGAGAGAGTTGAGAAAAAGAGGATGGAGCTACAGAAGGCGCAAGATCGTCAAGATGCAGCAGAATGGCAGCTTCAAAAGACTAGGCGAAGGAAGTCTAAGCCTGTCAAGTCTGCCAAGATCGTGGAATCAGATGAGAGTGAGGGGGAAGAGCAGTTGCCTTCCAAAGGCGCTGCTGCTTCCAGGCCTAAGAGAAAGACTTCAAAGAAAACTGGTTCTGAACCAGTAGTTGCCCCTGAGTCTGAGAAATCAGACAAACAGACTGTAAAGAAGGACGAAAGTTTGGATGTTGGAAAGGCTAAGACTGCGTCTGCATCGGGTAATGCCAAGTCAGCAAAACAAGGTGATGAAGCAAAACCTGATGGCGGCAAGACAAGGTCGAAAAAAGAATTTAATTCCCCCAAGGGAAAACCAAAGGAAGAAGTTAAGAGAGGGCGGGAGAAGAGCAAGACTGTGGTCAAGGAGAGTGGCAGTAGGGACGGGAGTGCTAGCTCTCGCGGCTCTTCTACTGAGTATAGTGACCAGTCACGCGCTTCCCACTCAGGCGGCCCTGGACTTAACTCTGTGGAGGATGTGAGACGGGCTTTGGCTAAGCCGGCTTGGAAAAACACCCCAAAGAAGACATCAGATAGTGCGAACCCAGTTCGCCACCAGGCGCGCTGGCGGTTGAAGGATAAGTTGGAGGTGGAGTTAAGCCCTGCTAACATGGCGAACATTGTTCCGAAGCAGGGTGATGGAGTCCTTGTGAACCCTGAATCGGATGATGAGGATGAGGTTCTAGGTAATTATTGGAAAAATCCTCCAATAATGCCCCGGTATGAGGATAAGTTCCACTACCTCAAGTCCCGTACCGGGAAAGCAGATGGCCATCAAGAAATTATAGATCTTATTATGGACAAGTTGAATGGAGCCCCTTTACTGTGGAAACCTGGCTATAGGTGCCCATTTACTTGGTGTAGATACCTGGGTAAGGAAATTAATCCTAATGGGATTAAGGTCTACCGCACCCGGGAGAGGTTTTATCGCCACTTGTGTGAGGAGCATTGCCCGGCGGTGCAACTTTACACGTGTCCACACGCTCACTCCTGCAGTGTGAGATTGGACAGGCGTTCTGATCTTGTGCGCCATTTGGTCAACCGCAACACTGGCCATAGGAATGGACTAGAGTGGGCAAAGGATATGGCAGGGAGTTTTAGAGTCTTGGAGCAGGAGACTGCAAACTTAGGTTGTGTACGTTTTGCGCGGATGGGGAGATATGACTTGGATCGTGTGATGACCATTGGTCGACATCGCGCGCAACTGGAGATGAGAGCCAGTGCCTCTGAAGCAAGGAGGGCTTCTGCTAAGAAGGTAATCGATGCCCCTGCTCCTTCTAGAAATGCTTGGTCAAAGCCTGGACCCTCTCAAGCTACCATTGCGGCTGTCTTGACTGGTGCACGGCCGAAGGACAGTTCTACAGTAGCGGCGCTAAATCAGCCAGCTGCTGCTGCCGGAGCCCCTGGTGAAATAGCCACTGATCGGTGTATGTTGGATGGAGCGGGTGTGACGGACAATGTTCCTGCGCCTGTTTTGCCTTATCTGCCAACAGACGAGAATTTAGCGACAGCCGCTATGGATGTAGATAGGAGCTTGAAAAATGTCTCCGATTCTATTAGTCAGGCCGTTAATATTTCGGTAGAAGCGGTTAGGTTGGCTGTGATAACTGCTTTGGCACCTGTGGCTGACATTGTGGAAATCAGAGCCGCGGCTGCAGAGATCCCCGCTATGCGTGCCCGCATTGAGGATCTTACCAGGCAGCTGGATTACTATAAGAGGGAGGATAAGATATCAAGGGAGACAATCCTTGATCTAAGGTGTCGCTTGACCGCTTATGAAAGCGGTGACGGAGAGCCTGAGAAGAAACGAAAGAAAACTGAGAAAGTGAAGGAGGACGTTGAGTCTGATGTTGTGCGGAAATCAGATTTGGCGAAAATAATGTCTGATCTGCTCCAACAGCATACTGCTTCTCTTGTGAGGTCGCAAGCCGTGACCACTCAGGCTGTACAGGAAGAACCTACGAAGGAGGAGGTTATTGTGGCTTTGGTTCAGTCGTCCCCTAAGAAGTTGCCGCAACAGCAGTTGCAACAGCAGTTGCCGCAACAGCAGTTGCCACAGCAGCAGTTGCCGCGGACGTTGCCGCAGATTATTTCAACTGCGCCAGCAGCTGCTGCAGTCAAGGAAGCTACTCCACTTAAAGCGGTAGTGGTAAAGGAGTGTGAACAGCCAACTCCTGGCTTTGATAATTGGGATTCAGTAATGAATCCTAATGTACAAATGAACGTTGTTTCGCCTAGGCGATTCAACCCTATGATGCTACAGACTCTGTCCCAGTTGCCCGCTCAGCAGTTACACCAGCAGCAGTTGGATGAGCAATTGGAACAACAACAATTGTTGCAGCAACAACAGTTGCAGCAGCAACAGTTGCAGGAGCAACAACAGTTGCAACAGTCCTTGGAGCAACAGCGGCAGTTGCAGCGTTCACTGAAGTTGCAGCAGCAAGCTTTGCAGCAGCAGCAGTCCAGTCGAGCGGGGCCTCTGCCTATGTACAGTCCATATGCGATGACAGGGTTTACGCCACTGTCAACAAGCAGAGAGTCTGAGGCTCAGCGACGAGCTTCGGCCTTGTTAGGGGAAAACCCAGCTGCGGCACAGGGCTCTCCCGGAGTGCTTGGTCGAGCTGCGGGTAATGCTCCTATCGCTCCTCCAGGTTTTGTGGGTGTTACACCGGTGCCTGGTGGTAGCGCTGTGTCTCTGTCGATGGTGCCTCCGCTCTTCTCTTCTCCCGTGAGAAAGATGAGCGGGTTGTTCAATAGACTGATGAATACCTCTGTCGGCGAGGAGCAGCCAGCGGCTTTCGATACTTCTGGTTATGTTCCTCAGTCGGACCCAGACCGTTCAGCGCACGAAGATGGATTGGATGTGTCTGGTTCATCTCATGTTTCTGGCGAGAGGAGCTTGACTGAGGAAGATAAAAATATGGACATTGACGAGGAGGAACTGTTAAAAGATGAAGAAAGTGATGTTAGAGGCACTTACGATACGATCTAGTTTGATGCGTCTGTAGTCTTTGTATGACTTTGGTCTTTTTGGATAGTAATTGTTTAGACTTTGGATATGAACATGGAATGGAGTCGAGACGGATGCAGCAGTGGTTAGCCCAGCTGTGATGAGCCCAGCGGTGACGAGACGAGATGAGCGATATTGGATAGATGTCCCTTGATAGTCTCTAGCGCTGGCCAACTCAACTCTCAGGATACAGCTATATCGGATACGAACAATTTTTTACCACAGCTATACATCGACCTACTATATGTGTGCCTCAAACGGACAGTTTCCAGAATTAGGATGTTACCGGACATTTGTGTGTGTTTCTAAAATAACCAGGACACTCGGATTCTTTATACACGGACTAAACGTTTCAAAATGGACAGAGTTACTTGATCAACAGACTTCAATGTATTTGTGTGTTTGTTCTCTCCATTGTTCGTGTGATTCCTGCAAACCCGGTATGGATTCCTATGTTTTATATATTTATTCTGTGATTTTTATAATGTTTGATGGCGGATGTATTGTTGATTCTTACTTATTTTACCTTCTTACTTATGTATTAACCTTATGGTTTAGTCTTTTCTTGATGAAAGCCTAAAGCGGTTGTGCCCTCCTTTCAAAAAAGGGGGAGGGGCATTGTGGTGCGCGGCTATGGATTAGCTTTGCTGAGCCAGAGCCGCGCCCGCGCGCGTCTCAAGCGGGTGTCGCTTGGAGACCCTTGGTTTTGTAAGATGTGTATTGGTGCTGGCCGCGCGGGTCGTGGTTATGGTTTTAGTCACCAACAGAGGTCGTGCTGTGTAATGTATCTGTATTTTCAAACTTTTTATTGCTGTATGTTGTACTTATCTTATGTATGTCTCACACTTACATATTATACACCCTTTTGTATTTACATGTCATTGTCATGTACTGCTTCCTTTATGTATGTCGGTTGTTGTCGTCACAAGCTGTGATATTTGGCAACCCGGGTGTGGATAGAAGAATATAAACGTTGAGTGCTGGCGAGGTCCATTAGATCCTGTCGTTGTCGTTGTTCTTGATTAGATAGATTAAGTTCCCATAGTCGCTTAAGGCTGTCGATCGGACATTACACATATGAATTTGATGTGTCAGAGGAAAATGAGTCACAGCTACGTCGCAAAAGTTGGATTTTGATATATCCTCATATTTGAAAAGATGTGATTTAGGGGATTTCAATGATGGTAGACACAAGGACATCTAATAAATACTTCTAGGCCTATATTTTGTAATGCATGAAACAAAGTTAGCAAATTTTCTTAAAAGGTAAAGTAGTTAAATATACTCCTTAGGATAACCTCAGATATGCATGGATATCTTCCATGCACATTCCTGGAATTTGGTACATCTATTCATGTCATTAATAGTGGTTAGCACCCCACAAATTAGAACATTCCAATGAAGAGATTCTGTAAATAAAAAAACTTTCAATTTTGGGCCTTGTGACTCGTTTTCCTGTGACACATCACATATGCCTTTAAATTACGAATCTATCAAATTAAATCTATAGTGTTATTAATTCCAATGGGTGCATTAGCGTGTTGCCAATTGATTGATGTATATTGTATATGTCTGCCATATGAATGGATGGTGGGAGAAATATCTCCCACCATCTCTCTATTAAGATCAATTATACTACGACTGAATGGGTTACTCACTTTGAGTGGGAAGAATACGCCCATTTAATAGTTTGTTCATTTCTGTACGCGTTGAATAAAGAGCGCGTGGCCGCCGATGTAAAAACGTTTTTGATTGGTCAGTAATGGTCGATATGGTGACGTCCTCGCTGCGTCGACCAATCAGAGACGAGCTTACTCCATGATTCGGCATGATCAAAACTAAAGATGGCCGCACGTCTTGGACATGCAGCCAGCCTGTAAGCGTAAGATTGGCCTTTTTTTTAATATTTCCAAGTCGTAGTATAAAGAAAGAACTGTACTTAAGGTTGGAACTACTCGTGTAATTCAATGGCTCTTGTTAAAACTTTCTGTTGTATCCAACGCGCGACCTGCTGCCGCTTGTTGGATACAAAAGAAAGTTTTAACTCGAGCCATTGAATCACACTTGTAGTTCCAACCTTGCGTACAGTTCTATCTAAATAGTGAATGGTTGCAATGCTAAACCTTTTACAAAGTTTTAATTTCAAATTTTCGATACTAAAAAATGTCTCCAAATTGTAAGTAAAAATATATTATGTTGTTTTAATCAATTGTTAACTTATAGTGTAGTTTGACTCTAACATCATTCTGTTTGCTTAATATGCGTTTTTTGGATCGTATTGATAGAATCCATAACAATTTTTTGACTTTTGACTAACAATTTTGATTGATTTGATTTTGACTGATTTGTTCACCTTTATTTGAGCTTCTTTGAGCAACCTCTTTCTTTCTTTTTTTGTTGCATGCTTGTGAGAGTTTGACTGTAATTTCTTCATATCTGTGTACAGACTTCCATATATGTGCAGTAGTATTGACCTGGGCTTTGTTGCACAATGAATTCCCACGAACGTGCAGCCTAGATATTAAATCGTAGTTGATCTTTGATAAAGAACGAGTAAGAGAAGCAACGATCAGGCTCTGTTGCACAAGGACCCATCCTAAGTATGCACGTTCTCAAGCTGCACACTCTTGCATGTACCTATACATGCAATACGGTAAGGATCAGCAGGTAACCAGTAGACGCAAGAGGAATTCCTTTCTATGACGTCACTATCATTGGTCTTTTCCAACCTTTAGTCCGAATTAGTCAATGCTTGTACTATATATAAACCACAAGAATCAAAATCTTGGGACATACACACTCAATTATGTACATTTTTGGTTCACAATTGGTCACTCTTTATACACTGGTTTATTTATTTCCTGATCGTGTTCGTTCTTTGGGTACTGACAAGAATCTGTTGCACAATAAATTCATGGGTTCACGTTCGTACATAATCGTGAGAACATAGACAAATATCTGGGTGAAAATGGTGTTGCACAAGCCAGATACGAGCAGACTTAGGACAATCCTAAGGGTTGTCCTAAGTCTGTTCTTAACCATTATGGGCGCATATATATATAAATAATTCATTCAGTAATGTCAACACATAAATGACTAAAAACAATATTGTAAGTGTTTTCACAGTGATGCTGTATTTTTTTTAACATTTAGCTATTCGTTGCTATGAAGCCTGTTCCTTGCCATTCCCTCCTGTTTGTTCTTGTCTGTTCCTTCAAACTAATGTGCTTGCTTTCTTACCTCCCCCTCCCATGTAACACGTGTGTGTGTATGACTGTGTGGGTGGGTGGATGTGGGTGTGAGACATGTGTGAATGTATGTATATGAATTAGATCGATACATTGTGGCCAAAGGCTGGAATGGACATGGTTTGTGATGTCATAAGGTGGAATTCCTCTGGACGGTCGGCACCCCCGCTTCTTCCTTGGAAGAAGTCAGAATGACTCTATTTACAATTTCGCACGGTGCACAGACTACTAGTGTCCAACGATATATACTCTTATACCATGTGGTTACTTCTCTGCCTGCATTCAATAATTTCCCCGCTGAGAATGTCTATTGATGCATGGAATACTTAGTTTAGGCCTATACCTACAACCTAGCGTACTTACATTGTCGATTCAGGCACTCACACTTCCACAATCCATTTTCGTTTCAACCTCCACACTCAACCCACACAGCTACATCCACGCCATTGACGATTCCGATCCCTTGTTCCATTCCGTACGAGCCGGAAGTCACTTCAACGTAATCAACGTAACCGGCAAATGGGATTCGAAATGGATAGCGCTGTTTATTTACTGAATAAACAGCGCCGAGGTAGTATAGGGGTGGGGGTGGGGTAGGGTGCGTGGACGGGACCTCGTCGGCAACTGTTTTTCTTTATTTATACAAGCAACTAGCCTAAAAGTCAGATCCCAACACAACCCAATCCAGCGGTATGCTTTCTGGATTATACTGGTTACCCATTGGTACCGTATTGTGTATAAAGGTAGAATCAAGTGTATGTGGCTTGAGAACGAGTAGGATTGGAAAGACTAGGATCAGCCCTTGTGCAACAGAGCCTGCTCTTTTCTACTCTTATAATTGTTCCTAACCAAAGATCAACCACAATTTAATTCTTTGGCTGCACGTTCGTAGAATATAATTAGAAAAAAAAACGATGGTCAATTCCAATCGTTAGCCCTTCAATGCCTCTGCAGGGCTACTTATTGCCGCTGACCATTCTAATAATAGTATGGTAGTCTCATTTCACATAAACAAAGCAATCAAACCCTTGATACATACAGATTATCAGGTAGATTGTTGTATATTTTCACGAGTATGCACGAACGTGAACCCACGAATTGGTTGTGCAACAAGTTCTCGTTGGTACTCTACAGAACGAATAGGATTGGAAAAGATTAAGGAACGAGCAAGGCATTGAAACACTGTACGAACGAACAGCAAAGATTGGGATACGAGCAGCGTTGTGCAACAAAGCCCTGATCGCTTTCTTTGTTTGTTTGTCCGACCTTACAACTTGAACAAAAGTACAAGTATTGATATCATATTACCCTCTCTCTGACATAAATTTGTAATACCCAATGGTTTCTGATAGAGCACGACGCTATACCTATGTTTTTAACAAATGTTTTTATTCTTGTCATGCTATCGCTGCCTAGGTTTAAACCTGCAGTACTATTGTTCGCTTTGATATTATATGTATGCCCGCAAATGGAAATTTGAAGGCCTGTCTTATCATGTCTGTGAAACATTGTCATTAATTAATTAACTATATTCCTTTAAGTGGTATATTATTTAGATTATCTATTTATATAAATATTAATTCATTGTCATCTCGTGGAGTATGTTCTAAAGTATTGTAATTGTTTTTTATAACAACAGGCAATTCTGAGAATATCATCAGTGATGTAATGTCCTTAGTCCTGAATAAAAAAATATTTTTCAAATCAAAATCAATTGAAGTTTGTATTAAAACCATGTTAAACCTTTGTTCCTCATAGCCTGGTTACGGGGAAGAATGTGGACAGTCAATGGTATAGAAATTAGAAAACAGTAGTATGTGGTATTATAAATCAAAGATTTATTTAGAGGTATAGTTGTATTAAACAGAGGCATTCATTAAGTGTAGCCTACTTGGTTCCCTGATAAGGTACGGGTGATATGGTTTGATACTTTTCTAGAGTTGGAGAAGGTAATGCAAATAAATGCAAATTCAAAATTTGTTAGGCAAAAATCTTCAGTATGGACAAAGATTTCACCCTCAATTTTTCATCTTTATCATTGTGAATTTTTGGTAAGGTACAAAATGTGTACATTTCAAAAACATAATGTGCAGCTTACAACTAACAAACAAGAGTGCAGCATGTACATTATGACGGAGGTTGAGGCCTAATTTGAAATGTATTGTGGTACGCCTCCCCCCCCCCCCTCCCCCCCCCCCCCACACACACACACCTGAATATCATGTCCTTAATATATACTGGCATACTTCTCAGTGTATTGGGGTACCAAAGGTCAAACTTAGAACTTGCTCCCCCCCCCCTCCCCACAATTTCAAATTAGCTTCCGACGCCCACTGTCATTATAATCTAGAGATCACTCTAATGGAAAAGAAGGGAAAAGACAGAGCCATTTTTAACTCTGTTCGCGCCACCGCCTGAGAAATGCCTCCACTATTATCAACTCTTGAGGCAGAACTATGTTCCTTCAAAAGACAATCTCATTAAAGGTCAAAACAAAGTAAAACAGAAGATTTAACTAATAATAATTATTGGTGACGTTCAATAACACAAATCAAAGATATTCAGAATCAAATGGAAATAATCATAATTACTATCGCAATGACTGTCCAATTAGAAGGTGGTGAAATAACGTAGAACAATGACACATAGACAACTTCATATGTTTTGATGTATTATATAGATCGTCTTTTATGACCATTGATATAGGGTAAACAGATTTTGCCTCTCGGATATATTCTTGGTGTTTTTTTATCATTGGCCACTCAATGGCAATCGTTTCTTTCTAAATCAAATTTGCGAATCGGGTGGTTATTTATAGTTATTTGAATCCAATGAATCCAATGAATCGAGGGATGTATTCTGATGCAAACGTGACATCTTGTTTAATTCCCATTCGCATACGAGTTTGTTCACGCTCACGCATGAAATTGAGAAAGAACAAGAAAGGTAATACACAACTTGTTGGCTACACCATTTACAATAGTGTAATAATGTGGATGGTGGGAGGATAGGTGCAGGGGTGCGTGAGGAGGGAACAGAATATATGCTGTAGCTATGGAAGGTTTTGCGTGATGAGCAGATGAAAGTCAAGATGTCGAAAATTACGGAAGGATGCATGTGTGTCGGATGTAGCCGAATGACACAAGTGGAGTGTTAAGTAAAGATTTCATTATTGAATTCTCATTATGGTTAATGAGCCCCTTGAAGGATTTCTCTGGCCACGAAATCTCCATTTCAAACCCCTGTGGTTATGATGATACATTAAGTTGCGAAAGAAATGCGAATGTATTGCACGCACGCGCGACTTTCAATTGCTTCTTTCATCGACATTGAAGCTTTAGGAAAAATCTATTTCCGTATTCATTATCCAAATTAGAAACTTATAATTAATATTCTGAATAAGGACCGGGTTTATTCTGCTTCTCAGATTATATTATTATATTATTAGGGAGGAAACGTATCTTTGCATCCTGATATTTTTTAACCAAAATTACATTATCCTAAATGGAATCATTGGACCAGCGGTTAATGAATACTATAGCAAGAACAGCATAGTATCGCGTATGAGGGGGGCTATATTCTCCGAGTATGGCTGAAAACAAAGAGGCCGTAGGCCGAGTTGTTTTTCGGCCATACGAGGAGAATATAGGCCTCCGAAGACGCGATACTGTGCTATTCTTGCTTTTATTCCATGATTCTTAACTTAAAACAACTTTATTTGCATTAATTTCATCAAACTAAGTTGTCTGCATAGTCTCGAACGGTCGTGAGGTCACTGTACAATACAGGGAGTTTATATTGTCCACCTTGTGAGCGGCAAGTATATCGATTATATTGTACGCTCACGGCCAAATCAAGGAATAAAGCAACTGGAACAGAATGAACGATGTAATTAGTAAAGTAAGATACATGTATAGGATGGTAGCATACGACGACTGCACGCTAACAATGTCACAAAAATAGAGGGAAGCAGTCAAGTTGGGTAGATGCATAAATCCGATGTACTTTTATATGTGCAAACTAGAAACTAGAAACTTGATTGGGCGATTACTGTCTCAGTGTAATCCTCAACACAACAGGACACGCAATGAAATGACGAGGCCTTAAGAATTGCCAACAAAAATGCTTACATATACGTAATCCTGTGTTTTTAGATATTTTGTTATCTGCACATCTCATATGGCTGAAACTCCTGTAAATAAAGGGATATTCTCTTCGTCCTGCCATACATAGGAATACTGAAGCGAGTTAAGTTGCAGCATTTCGTGGCCTTTCCTACATTTCCTTTTAAGCTAAAGTTAGTCTCTTGAGTGCATGTACATTGTCCCTTTAAGCTTAAGCAAGCCTAATGAGTGCCCATTTCCCCTTCAAACTACAGTTAGTCTCATGGTGGCATACATCTAAGGGTAGCATACGTTATGGCCGGGGTCACCAATGTAAATGAAGGATTACAAACCAATGGACAAAAAAGTCATCGGCATTTCAACAAAATGAAACTAAAGATGATTCAAAACTGATTAATCCGTGCAGAAAGAACATTAAATATGTACAATTATTTATATTAGCCTGTGACGAATTGGTGCATCAGTGCACATCAATTTCTATGTAGGAAATGTAATATGCTAAGTCACAAAATGATTAGATCTGAATATAGGTGGCTGGTAAAGTTGATTTTTTAGGGTGATGTTCCTATTTGTAGGTATTAAGATCGTAGGCGTTGATTGGTTTGAAAGAAGTCATGCGAATTAGTATAGCCATGCAATGTGTGAGATTTCCGTATACTACTTCTCACTTCTCACTACTTGTTTGTTTACTATATAGTGAAGTGTATTCTTATAATGCGCACGCTGTGTGTGCTATAATTAAATCTCTTATATTATTTGCGCATGTTGCTTAAATGAATTTATGATTATCCACAAGGTGCAGCTTCATTTCATGTATGTATACACATAAATTTGCTCTGACTCTACACCATTTCTATGTGTAATTTGGTTTGGACACTATCATAATTGACCTCAGTAATAAAACATAGTAACTATTAGGTGCTTGTCAATGTTATTCATTCTCATGCTCAAACAGATTCCCTTGTATATATTTGTCTTTTTTAAATTGGAAGATAAATAAATAAATAATAATAAATAAATACGCATCTCACCCGATCCTGATCCCATCAACCCCTCCCCCTCATCCCTGCCTCACAAAATCATATGAACCACATTTATGCATACTCCTATGTCATTAGCATAAGCATTAAAAAATACTAGCAGTAGCATAGATAGCTAGACACAACAGTCGGCAGAAAACGATGGCACTTCGTGTCTGAATTAAATCCGTGAGCCTACGTCACAATATTATGTTTCTCTGTATTGTTTGACTTGTTGTATAAACACCCGGGCCCCCCACTCAGGGGTCAAAAGTGTACGCTTTTTTGTTCCAGCCTTTGAAAAGTACCCCCTTTCCGCGAATTGTCAAGGCATTTTACCCCCCCCCCCCCCTTTTTTTGTGGCAAAACGCGGAAATCCTAAATAAAAACAAAAACAACCGATTTTAGCGAATTCAATATAATAATATGAGACAATTCACCACAACTAAATCATGAGCAGATCCTAGCAGATCCTAGCAGAGATTATATAAGCCGACTCTACATTCCCCAAATAAATGTTCTGCTATAGTTACTGAACAAGCCTCCGGATACGAGCTATATATTGGTACAGACTTTCTAATAAACTCGTATGTCCGCACCCTCCATATCTATGATGTTCTAGCTAACAGTCCTTTTGTTGTCTATGTTTCTATTTGATCGGGCCAATTTCTGTGCCGATTCAAAGGGCTAATTGTACCCTTCGGGAAAAGATCCACACTGAGAGTAATTATCCAGAACAATGGTAACAATCCTTTTGCGCATCTCGCTCTTTAAGCCCGCTTCTAGACGTATTATAACGCCATCTGGGTATCCGAGCCATACATTATTTGAAAGGTCGTTATATCTTGACAGATCTTCATATACATGTATATCATAGAAGCCCAGGAAGACCTAGAACATTTTATTTACAGAAACTTTAAATCCTTTTGAGTGAAATCTCAAACAAATTATTTTTTTAATGCAAACAATTTTATTTAGATAAAGCTTGAAATAGACCACTTGCTCAGCTCGTTCTCACTCCTCACCTCAAGAATTATTTCATGATACATAGGCTACGTATATCATTCACCATCATTTCTATAATCATATGTCCACTCTCGATTGATTTATTATGCACCTTAGGCAAATGTATAAGAGATGTCTGCAGATGACCTATAAAAACGCTAAATGTCAGCGGTGGTTATTTCTGAAAAAAAAATCCTGTTTATTTCCTGTCTGAAAATAAAAAATTAAAAAATTGTAGTGAATGACCCACATTTGATACAACGAAACTTAAATATTCCCAACCGATCTCGAGCCTTAAGATTGACTAAACATGTAACGCATTATTTCGTTTTAAGGTAAATCGGGTAATATTGATGAACTCCCTTTATCTGCCCATACACCAGAGCATTAATAAAGTGAAAATATTTTGATGCGGAAATATGCGAAGTGCAAGGCAGAAGAAAAGTGAAAAAACGTGTATTATATACGTCTGGGATATGATGAAGCCATATCCTATATGAAATACACAGCGTTCGTATTCAATTTGAATTGTTCTCTTTGCTTATCTTTATGGCCGGCCGAACTCAGGCAGTAGTGGTAGATCACCGTCCGGTGAACTGTGGTTTTGTGATAATTACTTCAGTCAACCCGCTATATGTTAATGTTGAGCCGAGCCTAAATGAAGATCTTAAAAAAACCGACTCATTATTAACCCGATTTACTGCCTAAATTCAACAATAATGCCGTTAAAATGTTCCCTTTTTAGACTATTAAATGCGTGGTTGAAAAAACAGTTAACTAACGAGTTGGTTGAAGGAGTGTGAATATTTTAAGCGACCTATTTAGTTCTTCTATACGTTCGGGGTAAGTGTTAAAAGGGTCATATACATCTGCTGGTGTATGCATGATGTTAATAATATCTGAGAAAGTTACACTGAGAAAATTACTTGGCTAAATTGAATGATCGAGTCCCATTTTAACCATTAATACAAGGAGATGCTCCAAAAACTGCCGTATAATCCAATAATATATACTCGCTCTGCGAAAACGGGTCTTATGTCCTCCTTATTATTATTATTTTATTTATTATACTTTTCCTTTAAAATAGGCAAGGCCGATGTATCCTGTTGAAGAGAAAATAAATATTGCCAAGAATTATTTAAAACATCCGCCCCTGACATGGCTTTGTAAGGGAGATGCATTTGGGAGTAATCCATTAGATCCGATCTGAACAATATTTTATACTTGTTGCCGGCAAAGGGAGTCATCATATCCTGCTCTCTAAAATCGATTAATATCCCTAACTTATCGGGTCTCTACTCCCAGGCGGGCATCATCTGTCGCCTGCTTTCATTCCAACGATTTTTGCAATATTTCCTCACTTGAGCGATGTCCCTTTTTCATCAACTCACGTTCACGCGCAAAAATTTATTTCCAAGATACTGCGATTAGAAATAACCAAACGATCAGTTTCTTCCGGTAGTCATATAGTGACCAGCTATACATAGAACCTGAATTCGGCCAAAGTCGAGATGTCTCAAGGAGCCGTGAGAATCTCTTCGATCTTCCCTTACCTCTAATGTATTCTATAGAATGTTTTCCCTCAACATCAGATGCAAATAAGAAGAGTGACCAATACTGCGTAAACAGTCGCAGTATGCGCACGTACAAACCCCAAGACCTCCGTCTTATCTCCACCCTACATTCATTCAACCTGGGCCCTTTGATCCAGTACATACGGGCCTTACACTGGAAATCTACACATCTTCATGATTACGTTGACAAAAGAAGCAGGAATGATTCATTTGTGAATATATTATATATAATATATGCAACATATATATGATATATATGTTAGATAATTTCCTCTGTTTTTGCTTGCCTGACCGCTATTGTACGGCCCCTTTCGGTGGAAAACGATCGGTACTATTAATATATTATTTGGGACGTGTAAATTGAATGTTAACAAGTATAAGTTATCTTGAGAATGGGTATAAAGCAGTAGTTGTACGTGAAGAAAAAAATCAAACAATGGAATACAGTTTCTTTAAACTATTGAAATGAAGATCCTGATGGGAGAGACAAAGTGAAGAAGTGGTGAACGGATAAAAAATACTGTTCTTATAATTACTGACAAAGAACTCGCATGCCATATGAGTAAAGAAGATCTCCCTGACAAGGGACATTTCACTAACTGTTAACAAGCAATTTATAGATGTATATGGTTCTTATAAATGTGGAATATCGCCTTGACATTCTCCTCACTAGACTGTATATATACGCGGCATTATAAAGCGAAATAAGATTATAATTATAAACCATTCATCTCAAAGTGTCGGGTATATATACGAAATGCTTATTCACCACTCATATACGAGTACGTGGTGAATAAGCATTTCATCTTTATTTGACACAGGTCTGGTTGCAGATTATGATACATGTATTCATTCTCACTCGGTCTCCTATATCCTGCAGACCGCATCCATTTTTTTAATAACGGCGGTGGTTTTCGCAGTGTTAACTTTGCTATATAATTATATCTGAATATGAATCCACTATAATGTAACTTTTGGATCCATGTCTTTATACTACACGTTCTCATAAGCATATATGGGTATATTTATTTGTTGTATATACATGATATAACTAACTCGTATGGAGTGACGATGATTAACTATAAATCATTTGAATTCTTAAGAACGGGGCCGTTCTAATGACGTGCAAATGTCTCATAATGCGCATACGATATTTTGAAAATCTTTCCCAAAGTTTATGATAGGCCTGCATGGTTTGTATAGAAGTTTATTTTTGGATTAATGATACAAAATTTAATTATTCCGTTCAACCCAGGTGAAAAATAGAATAACATACTATGATTCACATGCAGTAACGCATTTTTCTTCACCCATCAGCGTATATTGCTATCTATTCAGTTGGTTTGAATAGAAGTCGTTCTGTGACATTTCGCTGGTATTGGGGCTGGGTCTAGTTCAATTATTATTCATGTCTATTGTTATTTTAATTGGGTTTTTAACAATTCTCATTAATCTTTCCATACGCTCAGTGAAACATTTACAAATTCGCAGATACAACGCAGAGGAAAGACATCACATGAACATCGGGACACTATGGTGATGGTAATGCAATGTTTCACAAATATTCCAATTTACCGCAGGTCCATAGCCTATGCGTGGCACCTGTTTCGATCGTGTCAAAGTAGTCCCTAAGCGTGTATATAGATAATGAAAAAACCAGCCGTACCCACACCTGCATGTACACAAATATTCCTGCTACAGTTTCATGGGTTTTGGTATACATGTATTGTACATACAATTATCAAGCCCATTCCTTACACAAAAATAGTATCCTTATTCCACGTCCCCACCTATAGCTGATGTTGTAATTGCCCGTTTCATATGTTCTAACCCTCGTTCTAACCCCGACCGCCACGTACTATTGACTATATATCTCGTGTTCCTAGCTATCTCTACAATTTTTACTCATTCCCACAATCTTACTTCCCTATCGTCATCATCTCTTCCTGCTTTTTATTTCAATTAGAGAAGTATCGAAGATCACTCACCTGTTTTTCTATCGGCCTAGCCTGTAATACTCTCAGCATCAACTTAACCCTACTCCCTTTCTCCTTCACCTCCCCTCCTCCTCCTCACTCTCCTCCTCAGTCTTTTCTCGGCGGCTCCTGTGCGTGTGTCGGGTGTGGAGGCGAGGCCTTCTCCCGCTATAATGGTATAGAGGCGTGTGGGGCTCAGGAGGAGGGGAGCGCGCTGTGACGCCGTACTGCTTGTGAACACCACTAGGTGGCCTGAACCTTACCCCCACGCTTTTATACTACTTCTTCACCACGCCGTGTGGATAGGACCTACACGTATCAAGTAAACAGTGCATTTTTAGGGGCGTATACATCGCCTTACAGCTCTATCTTTTCGCACTTCAAATCTAGATATTTATATTATTATGTATACTGCATTGTAATGTAGGTCCATTACAATATAATTACAGCGGGGACGGGCATGTGTGCCAATTTTTTTTTATATGTTTTTCATTCTTCAGTGATTTCAAAGATATTGCCCATATAATCGGGTTCGTTTTTTTTAAGTTCGCTCTATTCCAACATTTCCAAATTGTTGGTTCTATCTGCACCAATGTCATTAATATTTATCAGCTTATTAGTGTCAGTGCGTTTCTCTCGGTGAGTTCTGTCGTTTAATCCATGCTTTTATTATACTAAATACCAATAATTATAGCCCTAATAATGGCGAAACGTCATTTTTCTATCATTTTTTTAGGCAAACAAATCAATGGAATACGAATATGGAGAGGAAATCAACTAACGAGGCGTTTAGATACGTTGTTTTCAGAGCAACGCGTGTATACATAAATATCAATAACTTGTGTTTAACAGTTCCAAATATTTTTAACTAATATGAGGTATCTCACGGTATGCAAAGAAAAGGAAGTAACTCAAATCAACCAAAATAAAAAGACTAGGCTACTTTTCTGATTCGGTTGGAATTAACTTTTCCTGAAAGCCCAAAACCTATATATTTTATGATTCAACGGTGAAAAAATGGGTTTTGTTATACAGGCATTGCTTTGAAAACAACGTATCTAGAGTGATTTACGCATAGTGCGTATTTCACTAGTGATTTACGTGGGGTTGTCATGGCAACCAAACTGTTTTTTAACTAAAATTACCGTCGAAGTTCAAATTCATGACTCGATTTTTTTCTAATATTTTCTAATTTGACCCCTTTCAACAAGCCCGACTTTGCAATTGAGCACACTTAAAAAACTGAGCCAATTATCATTATGTGGTTACATAACTTAACTATAAAGGTTATCCTCTGTGGAATTTCGTGCTTATATATATTCATTGTGTGGACTATCAGGCTACCAGACATTCGAACATGTTTTGGGCAGTGCCAATGGGGTTTCCTTGATGTATTGGTAAATTTTCATCATTTCGTTATTCATCATTTGTATCATCATTTCCCATATATTTTTATTGATTTCTATACGCAGTACAACAGTTCGTTCGATTAAGAAACACTTCAATTTCACCATTGCAGCCCCTTGGGGCTTCCAATGGTTGTTGGCGGTCCATGAAAATATTCACTGAATACCAGGGATGGATGCCATTGAATAGAAAGGTTGATATTATTATATATTCTGAATCTGATCCGAATCAGAATCCGCTCAGAATTAGGATGCCTGCCTCTGCCTTGACAGTTCTTCCTGGAGTACCCTAATAGTTCCATTTAATTTACCTTTTACCAGTTAATTTACCTTTTATAAAATGGCGAGATGCGCATTCGAAAATTCCATGCTAATTTGTTGACTACAGATTCTTTTGATTCACTTCTTGGTTCATGACGCAGTATGACATATATTTTTCTTCTAAGGCTTGAGCGCATGCTCCAGCCTTCCCCCCTGTGAAATTCTGCTGTGATAGACGGATGGATTGTAAGATATTCTCAGCTTTGAAAGCCGAGAAGAAAAGCTAATTAGCCTACCTCTCCTTTGATTACAAAAGGCTTTTAACGATATGAATGGTACATAACATTGACTTCTTGCGCTGCCCACAGGAGAGTCTCTGGCGCCTAGGCAGTCTCCGAAGTATATTTAACAAGACATTTGAATACTGTTCTATGCGGAACGACTGTTGTCATGACATGAGTCATTCTGAGCGGGTCTCACCACAAACAGGCAATAGATAATGCGCTCAGCGCGATTATTCTGAGGTTGAATACAGCAATAGTTTCGTGTTCAGTGGATTTTGACAGCACGAATTTTCATGGCTTAAAACGATATAATCGATGCAGATTTTAGGATTTCAATATAGCACTTAATTGTAACAGAGTTGTTTACATAACTGCGGAATACAAAGATTTTAACAAAGGCTTAGGCACTATAGTAGACATCCTTTTGGAAAAAAATATCCTTTAAAATGAAAATAGTTATTTAATTTAGTATCCAGTTTGTTAGAGACAACAGACCTTTCATCTGCAATAACTCAAGCCCCAATTTGAGCTGCAAGTAAAAGGTCAGCGCCATCTACATTAATGCGTGCGTGTTTTGAGAACTCTTTATAACGTTTTACATTGAGCTAGAGTTTCTAGGAGGAACTTTGAAGGGCAGTGCACCTAATAGAAGACAAAGAAGTTAGATAAATAGAAGATGTACATAGATCAGAACCTGAATAAAAACATCACTTTAGTATTGAAAATATTTTAACCGGTCTGATTTTGTGTGACTCGCGGCAATTTTGAATGTCAGACTGATAAGTTTATGTTTATGTTTTTATTCAGTCCCATTTCATCAATTACAGACCAAGTAGTGTAGCAGATGTAGTAATTACTGTGCATATTGTTTTTTTTAAACAATACATCTTTATTCAATATATCAACATATTGTTAGGGGAGGAAGTATTATTTAAAAAACGAATTTTGATAAAAGTCGCAGTAGTGACCTCGTGTGGATCCCAGGTTTTGCATGTGGATGGACGAGCGCAGTCATACTGTTGCTGAGCCTCGAAGAATAAACATCTGCACATAAACATAAACAAGTGATTTCTTCATTTCTTCTACTTTTTTAGCTTTAATTACGAGATTTAGACTACCTCCTGCTCTTAGTGAACAAATATTTCCATTTGTAACAATATAGATTTTCATTTTGTATAGGCACACTGTTCAGTGTTAATGCCTTGGAGGAGAGATGACCGAGATAGGATTATCGAAACCATTGAATAGGGCGAGAATAGCAAAGAGCATCCTATTGTAAAACATTTCTTTAGTGTGACCGAAAAGGGAATTAATGCTTGATGCTGAGGAGAGTCCCCACAGATCTTGACCGCTATCGTGTGAATACTAGCCACGAACGTAAACAATTGCTTTTCAATACAGCGCCGTTGACACCAATTCGACATTCTTCGACAATACACAAACATCAATCATGAATATGTATATCATGAAACTTTTTAGGCTGCACCATGGACAAGATACAGACTAAGAAACTTTGTTCCTACTTTGCAACATTACGGATTTTCTTATAGTATCATGTTTTATGTAGGCGACACCAATTGCACTGTCTTATGCGTTCTCTTCTAATTATTCAACTACCTGCGATAAACGGTCATACTTTTAGCTGTTTGATTATTTTGACAAAAACAGGGTCTCTTTCTTTGCACTTGGCCGGTGTCACACGGATACCTGCGTGCTGCAATATGATAGAAAGGGACGGTGATGTACCTTGTAGATCTCTTGTAATTTGAGTTTGAAGGTTAAAGTACACCCTGAAGAAAATCGGGCGGAGTGAGTTTTTCAGGCCATGTTACAGCAATGATCCGAATGTGGAAGGAGACATATAATTAGCATGGTGACTGCAAGATTAGATATATAATTATGGTCTAGTCATTCTTTCGTATCTCCGGAAAGAAATGGCTTTCTACTTTATCTTGCATGGGTTTAAAATAGTCTTTTTTCTTGAACCTGTGGAAACTATTATTTATATTTCACTAGTCGATTTTATCTTTAGAATTGCTGCTCATTACATTACAGATGATGTAGAAAAAAATAATATATATTCACAATGAAATGTTCAGGCTAGATCAGTTTTTTCATGTGTGCTGTTTTGCTACACGGCAGTGGGGGAGAGGGGCAAATTTTGAAAGTGTCTCAAACTATTCTAAGACACTATTCTGTGACTGTTGTATATAGGTTTTACGCTTTTAGGAAAACCTTTTCAAACATCGGATTGCGGAATTTGGGCATTTTGAATATTTTTCCTCACTTACTGTGACGTAAGTAGAGCCTTTATTGTTGGAATTCATTGAAAACTCAATAATTTCCACTAAAGATGAGACAAATGAGAACCATATTTTGTCTTTCTATCAGTTATGATAAGTATTGGGCGTGGGCTGTAGTCTTAATACCTGATGATCAATACTTACAATGTGTCCTTTAAAAACAAACAAAAAATACTTACAATGTGTCCGTCAGCTGATTTCAACCATTTTTTCATGGTTTGGGGGTTATTTTCTGATATTAAAAGTAATTCTCTTTCCAATTCATCTCCCTCTTTCAGTAAATGGCTGACTATTTTAATCTTTTCCTTATAGTTTTTTGACATTTTTTATATAATCGATATTCACAATTTAGGCCAGAAACATGTCAAATTTGTCTGAGGGCTTTGTAAAATAGTTTAAAATGGGATATACTTCATCACCATAATGACAAGAACTGTAACGCACCCTTTTAAGAATCCTGGAGAAACATAACAATTTGAAGGAAAACAATCGATCTAGATATGATATCTGAAAATCCATTTTTTGCGACTTATTATTGTGTGACACATCACATGTGCATTCTTATTGAGAGTGAGTGAGATTGGTTGCGTAACGCCCTTATCAACACATTTAAGATGGTTATATCAAGGGCAGGAGAGCTGAGAGGGAGGCAGTTTATGATCTTACCCTGGAAATAGAGGTAGAGAAGAAGGGAGTGAGAGACAGGAAAAAGAGACAGAAAGGCACTTTAGGGTCATACCCAGGACCACGCATTCTTATTGAGATTAGTTACTTTGATTATTCAGAGTTGAACGTTTTTTTATTTTATCTATGTGATATGATTGGTACCAAGGGTCAGAACTAATGGCAACCACTGGATATACTTAGATCCCAAAATAGTCAAAATACATTCCATGAAGTGAAAACAATAATCATTATATTATAATGGGAGCGGAGGGTGTTTTAGCTACGTTCACATACATTATATTATAATAGCCTACTCTCACTTCTTCTAACATCAAGCAGGTTGATAATGGTCTGAAGCACATATTCTGCCCAGAAAATCAGTTGGAAATAATCATGTCATAATGAGGCCCTTTTAACCTGAAAACGCAGCAAAATTGTTTTAACCAGAAATTGCATATGAAATTATTCTATGTCAAGATAAAATCAATATGGGCCCAAAATTTGGGGCGGGAAAAAGGGCACTTTGAGGGAGGGCAAACAGGGCCCTTTGGGACGGGAAAAAGGGCACTTTGGGGAAGGGCAAAAAGGGCACTTTAGGGCGGGAAAAAGGGCACTTTGGGGGAGGGCGAAAAGGGCATCATGGGGCCCAAGGGCACCCCGAGCCCCCCCCCACTAGATCCACCCCTGGGTTACGTGATTGAGATAGTTTGCTTGTAGAACCTCCCTAATAATAACTTTGTTACTGGTAGAAATGTTGAGTCACCAGATTGAACCCCGATTTCAGGAAAGTGAGAAGCCATGGCCCTGGAACACATCACAGTTGTTGGGCATACACGGCAACAATGTGGCACCAATGTTTTGGAGCTGTGGATACTTTTTGGATTGAAGTATCTCCACCTCCCTATAGGCCTATTTATCACATCAGCAACAGGTATTTGAGTCATATAGCATTGGGTGCTTGTATCACTTTAATGCCTCTGTTGGTGCAATTTTCTTTGTGTCTTTTATGTTGTCTTCTATGGAGCCGTCTGACTAATGATGCACATCCCCTCTTGGGATGCCCTTTGAGGTTGCTATTGATGTGGACGCCATCTCACATTGCCTCTTGACACTCAGGATAATCAGTAACACTACAAATAGCAATGTTGGTTCTTCATATTCTTCAACCCAAAAAGCATCCACAGCTCCAAAACTTTGGGGCCACCATCAACTAAAACCAAATTAGTCCTGACAGAAAGGGGTAATAATTATAAAGAATAGAGACCCGAACAGTGTGTACAATATCCATAAACAATAGTGTTTCAACATTAATACAATGAACAGTACTCTCACATTAGCTTACCATAAGATAACCATCTATTTCAATATAATGGCATATTGTCATTCATTATACATGTAATACAAATCTTTTTTTTAAACTGATTTTATTTCGAAGTAATTTCAATTGCTTGATAGGTTTTATACATCGAAACATTTAGTATAAAACCCAGCCTCTCTTGCAGTCCTGGTGAGCCAATGGGATGTCATTTGAAGCACACAGAGGGAGACACATTAAGGAAGTTTCCTACCTAGGGACTAGCTATAGGACTAGCTATAGGAATGACTGTTACACCCTCTTCCAAGGTCAAATCACTTCACCTCAGACATCTTCACCTGCCTTGAATGTAAGCTTGTTTCGTGAACGTAGCATCTATGCTTACTTTCTGAACATTGAACTTTCTGAACATTAGTACATGATAATTATGAATATATTAGAATCCGGTTCCAGAAAATGGGAAGGGTAGTGAGAGATTCAAATACATCTGAATTCCAAAGTACATGATGCTATTGGCAGAATGTTGAAGCACATGGGCCCAATTTCAAAAATTGAAATTGAAATTAATGATGCGGTTATTAATGGGATGGGAGTATACAAATTTATATTTGTCTGATTCTTATAATGAGCTACTATAGTGGGTGACTGGAGAAACGGTGTAAAAGTATCATTCTCAGACCAAAAATGATATATGCATGATTTTCTTAATAATAGGTTTGCACCCACAATAGGTTCTAACTCATTATATCTTTTTTTGGATGTTGAAATAATAGTTATTTTTTATTTTATCGGAGAACCAATTTTGAGGGGTTTTTTTCCGGTTGAAGGTCGACATTGCTCTTGAAAATGAGTTATATCTATAATTAATATATCTATCTATCCTGACAATAATAAATATGCTGCACAATCAGCTTGCAGTTCAGCATTGTTTCATGCAGTAGGAATCGAAAATGCTATTATAACTATTTAACCATAGAAGTGTACTCAAACTAGTTCCATGTAAATAAATCAAATAAACCTCAATTGAGTTTAGATGAAGCTAGCATAATTATTGTTGATATTTGGGTTTCTCCTGTAGGCCTATCCAAAGACTAGTTTCTGCATAAGCAGATTAACATAAACTGTGGTTGTTTTATCTAGGGGAGAGCGGGGTAAGTTGAGCCATTTTTTTCTATCCCAAAATTCACTTTGAGAGGTGAAAATGATAATTATAGTCATAAAAGTGGTTACTCATCCTTACGTCATTATTACGTAACATGATAGAACACCTGTAATTGCTAGTAAACTTTTGCTTTATATCAATTTTTAAATGCTGAAAAATGAACCAAAGATTCCACTCGATGTTGATGTTGAATTCCACTCATGTTTTCACTAAGCCAGAGCATGTACAGACGTTCTCGAGGCAAACAGGACTGACATAGGCTTGGAAATCGAATTAAATCTAACCAACCTTTTTATTTGTATATCTTTTACGATTTCACCGATCGCACATGCTTCGAGCGAACCCGGTGTGGCCGCCATGTTTCCGAGCTGTTTCTGGGCGCTGACACAATAATATCCATATAATCTGCGTAAATGAGTCATGTTGACTTCAAAAACTATCCCAAACTATAGTTTATGAACATATTAAAGTGTGGCGATATTCCTTTTGGTGGAAATATCACGATTTCACCACCTCCACCTTGTGAGAAACCATGCTTTCTGCCGCCATGTTTGTTTGCGATTGACTTTGGCCCATGCGCATGCGTAAGGTAAGGCGGTTGTGTTGGCAGGCCTTGTCGCTGCACACGCCGTGGCGGGCCTTGCTGCCCGTGCGATGGACCTTGCTGCCGGCAGACCCATATGTCCACCGTGTCTCAGATCATTAGAGCCCCTATGCTCGTGGAGATGTTCTTGAGGCAAACACGACTGACAAAGGCTTGGAAATTAAACGAAACGAAGCATATCGAATGAAATCTGACCAACCTCTTTATTTGTATAATCAAACCAGTATATTTTTCACAATTTCACAATGACCGTAGTGAGTCCGCCATGTTTGTTTTTTGCCAGTTACGGCCAACAGACATCACCACAGAGAATCACTAAAAAAGTGGTACCTAACCAGGTAGTATATAAGCTGATCGGTTGCTATTGGGAATTGACTCTTCTGGGCCAGTCTCTGTGATGTGCTACAGAATTGGAGTCAGGGGTGGCCACCACTTGGGGCAGCACTCGGGCAGCTCTCAGGATGATGGGGCGGGGTGGGACGGGGATGACAGGGGGACGGGGACAGGTCTGAGGAGAAAAGTGATAATATAAGTTGGCTCGTTCAAACGAGCCAACAAAAAAGTAATGTTGGGGATGTACAGAAGGGGAAATGAGCATTATAAAAGGGAAAAAGGTTTTGTTGAAATCGAAAAATTAGTAAAGTTACAGACTTTAAAAGTAACCTGCCTCTCAGAATTACTAACATTTGTAATGGTGACGTCATGAATATGATGCAACTTCTAGCAGGAATTCCCAGGAACTATAACACCCGCGGGAAGCCACCTTTCTGCTTGGGGGGGGGGGGGCACAGATGTACAGTAGGTTACAACTTTGTATTTAGCAATAAAATAGTAATACTGACTATGCGCCTTTATTGAGGAAAGTGTGCTTATTCAGGAAGTTGTTTTTATAAAAAGAGACTTAGGACTTCTTCAGACATACTTTGCCCAATATCGATATTGGTCTAGCCTTTGTGCTTCAACTGGATGACTCATGGCCTCATGGGAAAACAATTTTCACCAAAAATTAAACACAAGTTTGTAATGCCACCCACAGCTCTGGTCTGGGGAAACAGTATATCCTAGAACTCCATTTTACTCACTTTTCTTACTTATTTTGATCTTAGTCTCTCTAATTCTTTCACCAATCGAAAGGGAATGACATCAACAACTGTATGTGTGAGTTTAAAAGAAAACCAAGTCCCATATGTGGAGATATTATTGAAATTAAAAAAAGTAATGGCTCGCAATTGAGACACATGTAAAAAGGCTGTCTGCTCTTGAAATCAACCTCACAATGTCCAGTTTGGATGTCTTACATACTAACCACTTGACCAATGAGCATTTTGGGTGTACTTTAATGGCCCATTCTCCTTATGGTGATTGAGGAGAATGGGGAACATGAATTATCTATGAAGTTCCATGTGTAGCCACAGGCGATTTAATGATTCAAATTATCATAAAAGTTTATCATGCACCTGCAATCTATTTCTATAATATGGAAATGCAGGACTGTCTATGTCTTCTCTGGACTCTTTTGCATTTGACATTCACTGATTAGTTTCTAATTTTGTTTCTCTCAAATGATATAGTCAGTGTCCCATTGCAGCATAGATTTGGAAACCTACCAACTTGCACCTCATACAGCTGTCAGGAGAGAGATCTGGTTACCCATTTAGAGTTGCAATAGAAATGATCTTATATGTTCTTCTCATTATCTTTTTTCAAATCGGTACGAGTCTATGAAATTGAATCCAAATAAAGCTTCTAACAAAGGTAAAAGTAGATGCGAGTTTTTCTAATGCTGCTTATCATGGAAAACAAATTGTGTACTTTATAACAAAACTTAGCCAGTTATCATGTTGGCCTCTTCGCATTGTGTTTTGAAAAAGACAATATAACTATCCCCAAACCAACTCACTTGCCCCGCCCCCATGTTGAAATTGCTTCCTACATCACTGTAGATGATCTTCTCATGCTCAAAACTTGTATCAAGATATTATATCTTTAACAAATTGCTTGTGAATGGTAGAATAGAGTAGGGTAGAGGATATATTATATCCAGCTATTGTAATGATGTGTGAGTGTGTAGTACCTCAGGACTGACAGACAGACTGAAGGCCTGTCAGAAAACCTGTGAATGGAATCTATAAATTACTTGAAAGATTTGGTGTGAAGAATTGGATTTTCTGTTTAGAGCATGCACGCTATGGTGGTAGGTTGTTTTTAATGAATATTTCCTTCTGTACGAAATATTATAATGTGAGAGTAACATTAGAATTGATAATTATCAAGTTTAAGATGAGCATCATGTTTCTAGTAGGCCTATTATTTTTCTCCAATTCAGTCTTGTCCCTTGCACATAGAATTTCTATCGAGATAATTATATAAATTGATTTAATATATAATATCTGTGAGCATTACCAAAGTATTTACAGAGAACAGCATCCTAGCATCCATTAATATGTTTTTCCTGAATGAAAAAATCTTAATCTTACTTTATCTCTGAATTGTTTATGTGTTTGTAACGATTTCAGTGGTTTTGGTGAAGGTGGCATTATATACTGTTACAAATGAAATAGTTTCCATTTCTGCCAATTTTTAATAGTCATTCTACAGATCTGTATTGGTAACGCTTAATGGACTCGTCCCAGGTACGCTTAATGCACTTGTCAATTGCAACACCCCACACCCCCACCCACGGGGATGTGGGGGAATGTCCTTGGCCTTCTGGGAAATTTGATGAAATCCCCGACCTCCCAGGGCAAGAAATTTCTGTAAATGCCCCACCCCACCTGGGGCACATTTTTCGGTGGACATTATTTTTAGACAGAAACTATTATTGCAAAAATATAAGGGCCATTCTCAGAAAGGTCTTGCAAATGGTGTTTTGGGTCGACATAGCTCTATGGAGCTGGAGAAAATATTCCTTTGAATCTTTATTAATCAGATATGAATTATAAACATCATGAGTGTTTTTATGACATATAGTTTTGTATATCTCTGAGGGTTGGTTCAATGGCCATTTGAGGTGTATGGAGACCCTCCCTAAAATAGTATGTCCGTAGGGCCGTTTTCAATATTTGCAGCTGTAAAAAGATAAAAATATAAAAAACAAATTATTGAAAACCATCATTAACCAATAGAATATATACTTAAATCATGAGAAAAGGAAGAATAGGCTATCTTGTCTGTCGAATTTATGTCACAATATGACACAACAGTGCTGTATTCATGTTTAATTGTAACCAATGTTTTTGGAAACCAAGGTACAGAGTGGGCAATGGCGGACATTCCCCCACCCCTCCAGTTGATTTTGCTGTAAACTAAGGGAAATCTTCGCCTGGGTGGGGGAATGTTTTCTCAGACATTCCCCTACCATTCCCCCAAATTGTTTTGGCGCAATCTAAATATTAATAAAATAGCGTTGAAAGTTGTAAAACCCCTTTCTTCTCTGAAACTGCTGGCCCAATCTCCAATATATTTCAGGTGCACATTGCCAAAAATCGTGCCGAGCCATTCCACTATGTTTCATTAACAAATACAGCGAGGGCGTGGCATGGTTCCATTAACGCTTGAATTTCAACGGAGAGCCAGCTCGTCACACCCTACCCACTGTGTTCGACGCTCTCAAACTCATCCGCAGAACGGATGAACATGCCTTTCTCTCTGTAATCGACCTCGAGAGAGCATATAGACAATTTCAAGTTTGCCCCCTCGATTGGCCTCTGCTCGGAGTAAGCTTCAAGCGCAAGTTTTTCTTTGACAGAGCGCTCCCATTCGGCGCGAGGGCAAGCTCTTTCATTATGCAAACAATAGCAGACTTCATTGTTCGTGCTCTTGCCACATTAGAAGTAACAGCTCTAATGTATCTCGATGATATCATAATTGTTTCATCTGACTCTGCTCTGGCTGACCAACATCTCCAAACTGCCTTAGGATTGATTCGGAGCCTCGGCTTGTCCGTTGCCCCCCACAAGATCCAGGGCCCCTCCCAGAAGGTTATATGGTTAGGAATTACCATAGATGTGTTTCACAACTTGATATCAATCCCACCTACAAAGATACAAGACACTCTGTCTTGTTTGGCCAAAATTCACGCCTCAACTTCTGTCCCGACTAGAGACATGCAGCAGGCTGTCGGCAGAATCAACCACCTCTCTAAAGTCGTAAGCCCTGCTAGAGCTTTCATTAACCGCCTCCTCGCAGCTATGAGGGCGGCCAAGGGAGCCTCAGTTTATGTCACAAGCTCAGTCAAAGCGCACCTCAAGTGGTTCGATGACTTTCTCAAAGTGTTCAACGGTACAAATATAATTCCTACAATGTGTGTCTCCAGGACCATCTGGGTGGACTCGTCCACAGTTGGAGCAGGGGGTACGGATGGTAGGAGCTGGTACGCTTACAAGTACACATCATCATATGTGTCCGACGACATCAATTTCCTCGAAGCTGCAAACTGTCTAGCAGCCGCTAGACTGTTCTGTAATGACTCTGATGCTGCTAACATCGTAAGGATATGCTGTGATAACTCCTCAGCGGTCTTTGCCCTATCTGGCGGAAGAGCCAGAGACAAGAACCTAGGTGCCTGCGCAAGGGCATTCTGGTTCCTTGCAGCGAGACTCAACATAACATTTGAGTTTCTCCACATCCCAGGCGTTCTCATGGAACTGCCGGATGCCCTCTCTAGAGCCTTCTCTTCAGATGTGTTTAAGATCAAGGCGTCAGCCATTATTCATGAAAAGAAGCTTTCTAGACTGGAAATGTCCTCCTCAAAATTTGACGTTTCTACTTTTATATAGGTCCTCTTCAGCACGCGCTGGCTGAGGCAGCCACAGCTCGGCAGCGCCTCGCCTATCGCCCCGGGACCCTCTCTAACAGGAAGTCAGCAGTCACCCTGTTCCTCGCCTTCTGCCACCGACTTGAACTGCCTTTCAACTTTCCTACAGCCCCTCACATCTGCTGGTTCATCGAATATCTCGCCTCGAAGGGCCGAGTTTCGACAACGATAAAGAACACTATCTCAAGCCTTAAGGCTTACTACAAGATCGCATTCCCCGAGGTCGCAGCCTTTGATGACTCGCTCTTGTACACAGCGTTAAGAGCACTAGAGATTTCTCACCGTCATACACCAGATCAGAAACTTCCCGTCACGCCTGCCATACTCTCAAGTGTGTTACATTCCCTGTCCTACGACCCTATTTTCCCTCAACTGAGAGTTGCTTTCCTCCTCATGTTTCTAGGATATCTGAGGCAGAGCAATGTATCCCCTAAATCATCCTCCACATTTGACCCTACGCGCCAGCTTACCCGCTCAGATGTTGAGCTCCTGCATAATGGTGTCAATATATCTGTTAAGTGGTCCAAAACCCTTCAATCCGGGCTATGCCCCAAGTATATCTTTCTCCCTGCAATCCCCGGAAGTGTATTCTGTTTTGTGTCTGCGATTTCATATCTCTTTAACCATATCAATTACCGAACTGACTCTCCACTCATCATGTACAAGGATGGGAATGCCGTTCCCTGTGCTGTCCTTCTTCAGAAATGGAACACTGCCCTTACAGGACTTGGACTCTCCCCTAAAGACTATTCTCTTCATAGCCTTAGAAGGGGTGGAGCATCATTCTCGTATTACTCGGGCTCCGCATCAATTGAGGATGTCCGGGCGCATGGCACCTGGGCATCGGACTCGGTACTAGCATACCTCAGACCCCAGCCCGGTCCTACGTCGTCTGTTCATGCAGCCCTCTTGAATATTGACAATTACCTTTAATATCCTCATCACATTTAACCATAGGTTTGGCTCTTATATCATGTACACATCAAGTATATTATTACTCTTCTCTTTATCATGTAAATCATGCACTGAATATCTACGTATTGATCATGTATTGAATCATGTGTCGCTCTATACCATGTCCTGCATTGTATTGATATACTGATGACTGATGTATGCTGTCCAGCCTGATTAAACAGGATTCGAACTTTAACCTCTTGTTGTGTCTTAATGCCTGAGGCTTGCCGGAACGGGAAGTCCTCGGCATTGGGGCCAAAGAGGTCACACTACGCACTACGCAACTTCCGTTGCACGTTGGACGTGGCCAGCGTCTCTCCCTCTTTCTGCTGCTTCTCCAGCTAACGAGCACGCAAATTTGGAGTTCATCTGTACATTTATTTTCATCATTTCTATTGATTTATGATAAATTATTGGTATTTTTAGTGATTATTTCGACTTAAAAAGTGGAAATGTGTATGAATATTTGTTAGTATTAACTAATATTTTGTATTATTGCCCCCTGTGACGACGATGTAATAATGTCTAAGAATTGTCTAGGCCTAGGCTATATTAAATCAGTTTCCAACATGTGAGTACTACCGGGGATAACTCTTGCACAAACAGACTAAATATGTGATCTAATCGGATTAATGATTTAATTAATTATAGTAATGAAGGTAAATATTATTATTAGATAATATGGATATCAATCGAGGAACAACAGCAACAATACATAAGAAAAGTCTCACAAATAAATCCAGTTGATGACAGTAGTACAACTGCACAATTCTGAGGTTAGGGAGGGAAATCGTTCTCCTCTGCCTATAAATGACCACCTTATACCATATTTACCTTATTTCTAGACATGACATTATTCCTATAATAGAGTCGATTCCATATCTCAAATATATCATTATACAAATCATCCTAACACTTGTTAGGCTTATTTCTACCAAGAAATATTTTAACAATATCCATATTATTGTATTATACACTATTATAAGTATAATTTTACTCTGAGCATTGTAGTATTGGTTTACAAATAAATCCAGTTTAGTCACAGAAGTACAGGAGCCTGTATAGCCCAAATGGAGTGATATACATATAGAACCACTATAGTAGTTGGCTGTGATGGCCGCTCTTATGTCTGAAAACGCTAAAAACGATGAGTTTCTGAAAAGGTAAAAGGGGGGGGGGGGGGCAGGGGGTCTGGTAGGTCTGAGAAGCAACGATTTTGATTTTCTCCACCTATATTCTGTATATTTAATTATGTAAAGAAATTATATTGAAAGATTATTTATTGAGAACCTGTAAGGCATATTCAAACAAATGTATTGCAGTTATGTTTTTGAGTCGTTTAGACCTGCCTTATATTAGGATTAGCCTAGGGTTGGGTACAGGCCTTGGTACAGAGTTAGGGACACGCTTGGTCACTACCCTGGGGGGATTATTAAGCTTTAATCTGTTGGTGCAAATCGATATATTCGGTGAAAATGGCAATGATTCTATATAAATCAATTTAAACGATAAAAATAAATGTACAAATATACTCTACAAGGATGCAAGTTGGGTAAGGTAAAATAATCTGAACATTTTCCAAGGTCCAAGGGGAGGTAGTTAAAGGCGCAAATGTCACATAAAGGACCATGTGTGTTTGTAGGGCAGTGCGCCCTAACTGGGGTGGGTATCTAGGTCAGTCCAAGGGGTGTATAAGATTCCCATTCCCGGAGTTCTTGAGCGAAGGACCTCGGGGATTTCCGTGTGCTCCATTGACCCAATGCTAAAGACTAACGGAAATATCTGGAATCTCACTTCAGTTAGGATCTGAGGCCGCCTCTCCCCCGATAGGAATAGGCGGCTCCGTTAGCTCCAGGCTCCGTGAGAACACTTAGATAGAGGTCTCTACACATCACTCCCCTATGGCTGTGTACAACCTCTACTCAAACTGCCTACATTTGTTGGTGTAACACAAGATTATCCAACAACAATATTGTCAAATGAGATTTTGAGAAAATTTTGGAATTTATAAGTCAGTTTAGTGTATTGTATGGGACATTTGCCGACTTTTCCATATATCTGAATTCAGTTGATAATCTGAGAACTTGCATCCCTGACTCTAAACTTCCCAGAAGTGAACAGGAATGAACAGGAGGCTCATCACGATCATAAGCACCTTTGGTTTGACAACAAAACAACAGAAAAAAGCAATTAATTTATGAATCAAAAGTCTGGTGGTCCCTAGGGGACCGTCCAACGTACAAGTGGATACCATGGACCGTCGAGCGGTGCCGCCTAGTGGACCGCCCAACAGTGACCATGATGGGCTCTTTTTGACGTGCAAGTGAGTGCCGAGGACGGTCAAGAGCGACGGTCAAAAATGGCCATGGGTGGTCACCGTTCGACCGTCGCCACTGGCCACTCTTGATGGTGGTCACAACCGACGTGTAAGTGGATACGCTATTTTAAACTCAATCACTAAATGGAACCATGCCGCTCCCTCTCGCAGTAATTTATCATAATTAAATGCATGCAATCTTGGACATTTAAAATCATTTGGAAGAGGTCAAATAAATCTCAAACTAACCTCAGTTCTGTCTGTGTGATTTTCAAATTAAACGAGACTTACCTTGGGAAGGTGAAGTTTAATTTTAATTTAGTCGAGGACACCACGAGGGGTGTGGAGAATAAACGAGATGCGCGGTCACGTGACTGGCATACTTCAACAAGCTAAGTAGCGAGCTGGAAAAACTAAATAATCAATAAGAACAATATTTAAAAATCCTTTACCCAGTTTTGGGAAAAATTTTTTTTTTTTTTTATTTTTTTCCCAAAACTGGGTAAAGGATTTTTAAATATAAAATATACCAAGGGGACTGACTCTCACTAAGACCTGTACTCTTTTTTGGATGCCCAGCCCTATACTAAGGTAAAAAGGCTAACAGAAAAATCCTACACACATGACACATGTAAACCACAAAGTAGAAATAAAAAACTACTGATCGCCCCTACCCCCCTAAAAAACAGGGAAAAGAAAGGGGAGAGAGCACACACCTAAATAAAGTACCTGATGAGGCCCATAGCCGAAACCGTTTGAACTAAAAATAACACTATTTCCAGAGAAAGAATATTACATTCCCTCTCACCTTTACACAAGATCAAAATCTTGTACCCCCCCTGCCCCCTAAATATTTCCCCCCCCTAACATTATTAAACCCCTTCAATTACCCCCAACCCTATACATAAGCCTCTACCCAAAAAGGGAGAGCCCTATGCAAGTCTAGCCTAACCCCAAACAGAGGAGAGCAACAGACTCATATGACAGGCAGGACGGAAATAGCACAGTGACCAGGACCTAGATCCAGCACTAAAACAAAGGATTTTCAATTTTGGCGGGAATCTGGACACCTATAAAAAAGGCACAGATCCCACCCACTGGCATTCAACGGTCGTACGGGTTTAGGTGAATACTGCCACGTCTACCTACTATAATCAATAAGAACAAATTAAATTACCTGGGAAGAGAGAAGAGTCGAGGAACACCTAAAAAAGGGAGGGAATGGGAGGGCGTTTATTCTCCACACCCCTCGTGGTGTCCTCGACTAAATTAAAATTAAACTTCACCTTCCCAAGGTAAGTCTCGTTTAATTTGAAAATTAAGTCTCGGCCACCACGAGAGTGTGTGGTCGAGAATAAACGAGACTTTAAAGCTTACCAGATCGCTACTTAGCCAATCTCAATAATAATAATTCCTTTAACTATTTTTAAACGACCATAACCGCTGCGGAGGCCAGCAGGTCGTGAGAGTATTTTGTATCAATAAGACTCTAACCCGAAAATTACTTAAGTTCCTTTTATTTGACCACGTCGTACAAACATCAAACCCTCATACACCAAGGGGTCTCTAGGTTTCTTTACTGACCATTATTTCTTTTTGTTGTTCAAGACTACATGTGCCACTGACTCAGTAGGGTCATCAATGTTTTTGTTATAAAACTTAGCGAATGTTTTTTCATTCTTCCACGACGCTTGTCGTAACAGTACATTAATGTTTATCCCTAAGGCTGTTGCCTTGGAAGCCACTGCTCCCCTAGTGCTGTGTCCACTATATTTGGCTGTGTTAATACCTGCTGCACCTAACATTTGTTTAACATATCTCGATATCGTGTCCCTGGAGATCTTTCTGTGAGGTTTGAATGCACTGATCAGCAGTTGTGTTTCACCTTTTCGTAATTCTTCCGTCCTTTTCAGATATTCTCTTAGACATCTTACTACACACAACCTTTTGTTATCGTTGTAAAAGTAAAGTTTTACCGTGTCTAGGGGATCTCCTAACCGGTTATGTTTCAAAAGGGTGTCTAATTTGAAAGCTACCTGGTCCTCACACCAGACAAGTTTGTCTGTCTTGAGTGCTAGCAGCGTTTGGCCTCTGTGTGCCGTAGTGAGAAGAATCAGAATGATCAATTTTAAAGTGAGAAAATTGATAGACAATTTTGAATTTGGACCCCATTGAACAAGAGTGTTGAACACTTTCTGAACGTCCCACATCTGTTCATATCTGGGTTTAGGTGGGTTGAGGTTGTAAGAAGCCTTTACAAGGTCACAAATGATTTCGTCTTTACCTATATTCGTGTCACCCCAGGGAATACACACCTTTGAGAGAGCCGACCTCGCACTGTTTATTGCTGTATAACCAGCGCCTTTTTCTGCTAAGGTTCGCAGAAAATCTGTCACCTGTCTATGTGAGGGGCTCAGTTGACTACAATTATTTTGGATACAAAATACCTGCCATTTCTTAATGTAAGTGGTGTAACATTTCTTTGTACCCGGACGCCATGCATTTGCGATAAATTCAATGGATTTTTGAGAAATACCCGATTTTTCTAGTTTTTGTTGCAAAAGAGGCATGCCAAGAGGCTTGTTTTTGTAATTTCCTCGCAACATTTTTCTACTGCGGGGTGGACAAGATTCTTTTTCTGAGCTCTCAGGGACACTACTGTGGTTGCTTTCTGATGCAACAGCGGATACCACGGTTGGCCCGGCCAGTTTGGGGCGATGAGGATAGCCCACTCTGTAAGATCCGCTTCCAGTTTTTGGAGACAGCGTGCCACCAGACTGAAAGGTGGGAAAAGATAGAATTTTTTACCTGACCATTTGAATGAAAAAGCATCAATGATTAACGCTCCTGGGTCCGGGTGCCAACTGCAGTATGACTTACATTTAGAATTAGCCCTTGTAGCGAATAAATCGAAATTTGGAACTCCTAGTTTTGAGGAAATAAGAGAAAACAATTTTGGGTTTAACTCCCACTCTAGGTTGTCCGCAAACTTGCGTGACGCGGTGTCTGCTTTCGTGTTCAGAACTCCCGGTATGTGGGCTGCTAGTAACCAGTTATTATTTTCTTCAGCCCAAGTCCAGATCTTGTTGGCAATAACGTTACACATGATGGACCTAGTCCCTCCTTGATTCTTGATATATAAGCCACGGTCGTTGTGTTATCTGAGAGCACTTTTATTACTGAGTCTCTTACTCTGCATAGGCTTTGTAACGAAAATAGAACCGCTAGTAGCTCAAGAACATTAATGTGAAGGTCATTTTGTTTGTCGTTCATCGACCACCTACCCCCACACACAGACTGGTCTCTCGACCCGCCCCAACCGGCATAGGACGCGTCTGTGGTGATGACAATATCTGGGTTAGTCAAGCGAATTTTTGCTACATCTCTCACACTGAAAACAGGTTTGTATCTTAAATCTATAATAGCTTCTGTGACTTTTACAATTTTGTCCCTCGGAAGAGATACAGTCATTTCTACAGAGTCAATGAGGAAACCTAGGAATTGGATTTTCTGTGTCGGCTTAAAGATCGACTTATCTGGATGGATGTAGAATCCCAGATTTTGTAACGTGTCCACTAAAGCTAGAGTTGAGGCAGCACACTGCTGAGGGTTTGACGCCATGATCAAGGAATCGTCTAAAAATGCAAAGCACATATGACCATCTTTTCTCAGATTTGCAAAAGGCGGAGTTAGGATTTTTGTAAAGAACCTTGGGGCACACGCCAAGCCCATAGGCATTCCTACATATTGAAATAGATTATCTTTCTAAAGGAACCGACAAAACTTTCTATCTTATCTTCTGTAGCTAAAGGAATAGAATAATATGCGTCTTTTAAGTCAATTGAAGCGAACCAGGACCCAGGAGAAACAGTGTTTATAGCGGTTTGAAGTGAAAACATCTTGAAATGTTCGTAAAGTACCAATTTGTTTAACCAAGTTAAATCAAGAATGACTCTGAAAGATCCATCAGGTTTTGGTCTGGTGAAAACATTTGAAATGATTTGATCTGGTGCGTGAACCGCCAGTTCAATCGCTCCTTTCTCAAGTAATTTGTTTACTTCTGCGTCTACTGCGGCGAATTCCGCCATATTCAGTTTAAAGGGTCTAGGCTTTGTGCGTTGACACGGGAGATTTACATACGGGATATTAATTCCCTGGATAGCACTAAGAACTTTTCTCTTTGTAACAAAACTTTTCTGCTGTTGTAACGAACAAAAATGCTAGATAAGACGGCATTCACAGGAAGACCTGACTGTACTGTAAGTCAGACCTGACCAACCAAATTGTACTACCATCCACGATTACAATAAAAGAATTTTTGAATTGAATTGAATTGAATTGAACCCACGGATCTTTCGTTGTTTGCAACCAATTTAAATCATGAAAAGCTGTGGAACCAGCCTTGAACGTTGAAACATTTTTAAGGAGCGGCCTTACCTCAGGAACTATTGTTTCTGCCCGCCCCTTCCCCGAAAACCCGAGTTCTGGGCTCTGGGTTGGTTTTGCTGGAAAGGTACCTGCGGCTGGAAAGCTTGTTGCGGGGCCTGCCAGTTAGGTTGTTGCCACTGGGAATACTGTTGTTGCTGATAAGGTTGTTGAAACTGATAGTTGTTCTGGTTTGGCTGTCCAAACCTGGGATTCCAATTCCCTCTGCCTTGGCCACGACCTTTGCTTCTTCGATTATTGAATCTCTTACCCCTGTTGTTCCTATCATACGGGGTGTGTCTTGCTATTTTGGCCATAGCTGCCGATTCCTCGTCACATTCTTTGGTGAGATCAACAAACTTGTCACCCATGAGGAGGGAACTCTCTTCCTCTGGCTTTCTACACATCCTGTGGTATTTGGGGTGAACCCACGATTTAAGGGCTTCTCTTCTGCATTGAGCAATTTCTTGATGGACGAAAGACATAAGCCTCAGTCCCTGAATGACATGAGCCCCTTTTTGTCCTAAGTGTTTATCAACATTTTCCCTGGCTTTGATAGCTTCCGCTGCTGGGGCTATGAGAGAAATGGCTGCGTCTAGATAGCATTGCATGGATTGACACCTTTGGTCAAAGACTCTGTGATATCTTTTCACATTTTGCCAAATGGGCTTATTAAGCGTAGGCGGGTTTAGAAATTTAAGATTCTCTACTCTTTTCTCGTTTATCGCTATTTTGTGCAGTTCGTTATCTTTATCAGGTTGTTGGGCTGCATCTTTCACCACCCTAGCAAGTGATTCTGAAATGGGGGAAGCTTCCCCTTTTCCTTCTATCTTATCCATGAGCTCGCGGAGTTTGGTCTCTGTGGGACCTGCTTCCTCATATGGATCATCCGTATATAACTCATCATTGTCACCGAAGGTGCCATCTTCCGATTCTGATACCTGATCGCGTTCATGATGAACTATGGCTTTTACCGTCTGACTACCTGACGGAGCGCTTGACGAGGTCTTAACTGGCGCTTTTTTAGGCGGGCCTCCAGCGGCGCTAGATTTCTTTGCTGAACCTTCTGTTACCTTAGGATTATTAGTAACCTTTTCTGAGTTCGCTTCTTGCGATTTTAACCAGTTTAAGAACCAGTTTGGGGGTTCGTCGACGGGTGTATTGTCTTTTTCCCTGTCTGAAGGCTTATCAGTGCCTTCCCCCTTATTTTCGCCCGAGGCGCCGTTCTTATCCGAATCGTCCGCCATCTTGGCTGATCTGCCTCTGCGGCTAGAAGTTGGTTCCGACAAAATTTGAGCAATAATTTCTGACTGTTCTTCCAGTGATTGTGCTGATTTTGTCTTTTTAACGGTCCTTCTGACCATGACTCAAGTCTCTTGCCGTATTAGTGACACCGAAGCAACGCGGCTCCCGTAACGGAATGAGGTCTTGATCAAGCGTTAACACGTGGGAGGCCCTGCAAGCAGAACCGAAAGTAAGATTTAAGTGAAAATCCCCGTGAAAACAACGTGCAAAAGCTGCTCGGCTAATGCTGTACCTCTCAGAACAATAATAATAATGTAAAAATTTTTGTAAACAGACCAGATGGTCCTAAAAACGAAGTTTACTTACCGACTCGCTGAAGCCACCTCTTTAGTCAATCGATAATCCCGCTGAAGTGCCAGTCACGTGACCGCGCATCTCGTTTATTCTCGACCACACACTCTCGTGGTGGCCGAGACTTAATCATTCTTTACCTTGTTTCCAGCAAAGGAATCACTCGGTGCTATGCTGCGCTATGCACCTCAGGATTCCTTCTGCCTTCAACTCAGTAAAGAACAATCGCACAGACAGAACCTCAGTTAGTTCTATTCTATCTAATTATCTAATATCTAATTTATAGAATGTTTCCTCCTCAATCTAGGCTCACCACCTCTGAGATCAGATAAGAATGGTATGTCAGTGATTGGACGCCTACTACGCTACCCAGCCCAGGAGTAGGCATCCTACTGGGGTTTTCATGGCATTTGATGATTTGGAGCAATTGGCTTTCCCTCACTTTTGGGGGACACTGTCAACTCTGAGCCTAGACTGCATGGATAAATCAGATATAAGGTTCAGAATGTTTTTTAATCAACTAGTAAAACCATTCAAGCGGTCGTATAGGAAGGTGAACCACACTCCATCTATCTATATTATCTAGTAAAACCTTTTAATTAATTGATTAAAGTAATTGTTCTAGACCCTCCTGGATACAGTTGCTTATACAGGGTTATCTAAACTTGCAAATACTATTCAAAAGCGAGAAGCAGAAACATGGTTTACTATTGAATGAATAGTAGAATTGAATGAAGCAATATATTAAAGTAGGATACAGAACAGGATACAGAATGTTGACTAACAAGTTTCAGATTCAGATTTTAAATCAATCACTGTTTTTTAACTGTTACTTTCCCAGTCACTTAGTGTATAGTCTGACTGTGAGGGCGCAGGCCAGGCGAAAGTGTGCAGTACGAAATTGAGAATAGGCCACTTCACAAATACATTCAGTACTGCAGCAACTGTGATGACCTCAACCCTAGGTCAGGTTCATGCCGGGCACTATTCCAGTGCTCTGATAGCTCCACTATAGGTCAAACTTGGCCCCCTCGTCCCATCAATAATTTTTGCTCTGTGCCTGATAAATTGGGCAAGATTATTTGACAATATCTTAAGATTAGTCATGTCAATTCCCAGGTTGATTCCTTCGCTAAATTTTAGAATAATGACCAGGCGGAGATTCTGTCAGAGGGAGAGAGAGAGGGTGGGGCGGAGGGAGTGGTAACTTGTTGTCTGTATACCAGACCTTGGATTAATATGAATATAATATTACTCCATGACAAGACCCAGCGCTAAGGTGGAGGAGAAGAGACAGCAAATCCAAGAGAATCGCCCACATTTCTATTATTATTAACTTACAAATCAGGAAACTGAATGGTTTAACTTTTTGAATAACTTTCTAGAGTTTCGAAATTAGTGTTCCAATGAACTTGACCTATAACTTGAGTTCTAATTATTGTAAAGAGATGATCTTTGCAGCATAGGGCATATACATATTGAAGAGTTAATGTATATCTGATGTGGGGAAGATGATGACTATGACTGAAAGCTATGGGGAGGCTACAAGCAGTGTGTGTGGGGGTGTGGGGGCAGAGAGCTCTGAACATAGTTAGGCAGCGTTGGCCAGTCTTACTAGAGTTATCAGCTAGGTAATTATAGGTAATTACAGACCAATTAACCCCTTTCTGTATGGCCCTGTGCCACGGTATTCAAGATTTCATATTTAAACAAAATTTTTCTTCGACCATCACCTAGATTGAGATTCTACTAGGACATAAGTCCAGGAAGCGTGCAGACCTAGGAGTTCTGCATTCGCATATTATAGAAATAGATTGCAGATGCAAGATATATTTTTATGATTAATTTGAATCATTAAATTGCCTGCGGCGAACACAGGGACCATAAAAATGTATTTCCCCATTCTCCTCAATCACCATGAGGAGAACGGGGTGATTAAAGTAAACCTAAAATGTGATCGATCAATGTAAGTGTTTATGTGCATGTGGCCCTATAGCCAAATGGTTAAAGCTTTGGACTTCCAAGCAGGATTGTGAGTTTGAGCCCCAGAGCAAACAGCCTTTTTACATTTGTTTCATTTTTGAGTCATTTTATTTTTTGATTTCAATAATATCTTCACATCTGGTGCTCGGTTTTGTTTTAAACTCACAAATGTAGCTGTTGCTGTCATTCCCTTTTGATTGGTGAAAGAATTAGAGAGTCTAAGATCGAATTAAGTTTGAAAAGTGAGTTGGATGGGGTTTGGGGATACATAGGTTCTCTGTTATAGAGGTACTAGCAAAGTAACCGTCGTTCTGACGGTCCCCCTCTCTCCCTGCGCCTCCCCCTGTCCCTCCCTCCTTTTCCTTCTTCACTCTCTCCCTCAGGCCTCCATTCCACCCCTCTTTTTCACTCCCATTCCCCCTTCCCCTCCCTATCTTCCTCACTCTCCCCTCCCCCCTTCACCCCTCTCTCCCTCTTCGCTGTCTCATACCCTCCCCCTCTTCTGTCTCTCCCTCTCCCAACTCTGTTCTTCTCCCTACCTTCCCCCAGCCCCTTTCTTCTCCCATAAGCTATCAAATGCATGACGCCATTACATTTACTTTCAAGAGGCAGTCATATTATAGTGATCAGTCTTTGGTCCATACAAAAGGCTCTCCTGGCATGCTTCTCCAACTTTCCCTGGCTAAAAATAGTTGTACAGAATACAACTAAAAAACTGAAAAGTGCTTCAAAATCACATTTCCACCCCAGATACCTTCACAAATCACATACGACGTCCTGCAGAGAGGGTGGACAGAACTCTACAGATCAGTAAAACGGTTTGTAAAACAACAACGTCTGAGAACATGTGAGACATAGAAACCCCTCTTCCCATATATTATACGGATGGGTGACAGTCGTAAGCTTGTGTTTATTTTCGGCGAAAATGGTTTTCGCACAGGCCACGATACATCCAGAGATGAAAGACATCGGTTGGGGGAAAGTGGAGTTAATTTCAACAGGCCTGACGCCATATGGTCTATTGGCTATTGGTATAGTGTGTCCACCTGGTGGAGGAGGCCTAACCGAGACTTAGAAGAGCTTCGCTCTAATAAAGAACAATGAGAACAGTTTGTACCAAAAGATAATACTTATAAACAATGGAATATCAACTATACAAAGACTTCAACTTCAACATTATTAATGTTGAAGTTGAAGTCTTTAACACATATATTCTCATTTATTAGAATAGAACATCGTTCAACTCCAGTCTCCCTTGCAGTCCTTTAATGTCAGCATGTTAATTACATGTTAAAATTATATTACTATTTATTAAAACTTCTAATTGATTGAATTAAAACAGTCTTGGCTTCTCTAACCCTCTCACTGGGAGGGATTCAGTAATGAAACCTAATGATGTTAAGGGTGACGGTGAAATGTATGTCCATTATAAAATCGCTTTGAAACAGTCGCCATGCAGTAATACTAAATTACAGTTTGAATGGTTGAAGGATGCAATCTGAGCAGATCAAGCTCTTCTAAAGGTACGCGTAACCTCAGCTCTTTTTCTAGCATGTAATCTGTAACCTCTTCAAGGCTGTTCGGGAAAACCTCCACAAAATCCATGCATAGAGCCTGCAAAATCAAGACACTGAAAACGTTAGAAACACAGGCTTTCGAAATCAAATCCAAGATATACATTTTATATTAGGCTAAAATAAATTTCACATGACCCCTAAAGAAATAACAAGTACGAAATTAGATAAGATTATGGGAGGGCCTGAATGGCACTAAGTGAGAGTGAGTGACAGGAGAGAGCAAGAGGGAGAGAGAGCGGAAAGAGAAATGGAAGGAGAGAGGTGTATGACCACAATCAAGTAGAGTATGTGCGGGTGGGGATATCCTATATTTATAAATCCTTACAGGCATAGTATAGAGCTATCTACATATATCAATATGGAGGATAAGTGACATAACTAATTTAGGGAAAAGAAATAATTGACAAATGACTGGAATCCTTAACACTTTTATAGAAATCTTTATACAAATCTAATGAGCAATCATTATGAGTCACTTGCCTTGGCAGACGGACAAAGATTGAGTCCTCGATAATAAACCATTTTGGCACCATTCATATTTCCAACCACAACCTATAGATTGAAGGTAAACTTAAATTATTATACTGCATATTTATACTATTATTACTACCATCTTTTATATCACAAGTTGTAAACCGTGAAGTCTTGGCCGTTTACATTACTACTTGATAAGCAAATTAATTTGGCATAGTTCAAAGGTCTAACGATAACTGTAATATCGCCTCACCTCGAAGTAGAAGAAGAGTCGCCACAGAAGAACACAATGCTTAGATGAAGGATGGTTGATGGCGCGTTCGAACCATGCCCTTAGCTGATGATGACTACTTTTGTCAGAAGGTGAAGGGGACAAATTATCTGCAAGTAAACGTCAAGATATTATGTTAATTAAATGACATCACCACGCGTTTTCCGCTTTTCCGAATCATTTGATATCTGCATAGAAATGGCAGTACACATACAAATACAAAATATAAAATAATGAAACTTATATTTCTGCTATTTACGTTTAGTAAAGTTACACTAAATAATCTAATGTACCAAAGCTAGATCTAAGAGTTGTAAATGTATTCTCTTAAACATGCAGATACAAATAAATCTACATACCCTGCAAATCTGTAGAGGACTCTGGAAACCCCGCTTTTTCGTTCTGACAAAGGTCCCTAGTCTGGATGCGCAGAAGTTCGGCTATTGCCCCATAGACCCAGACTAACGGTGTATTAGCTTTCACGGAAACCTTTAGAAGGCTGCGCCTCAACCTTCCTATAATGTTCGTTGCTACTTCTGATGTAATGAAGTAGTTGAGCAGAAGTGGCGAGTCTGGGAGCATATGAAGGGCTTCCAACAAAGGTTCCCTTACAAATCGCAATGGGAGAACATTCTTACTCCTCCGAAAATGGAGTTGGATTAGATTCATTTTACTGATTAAGAGATCCTCCAATACAAGTCTGTAATAAATGCTCTCGCTGAACTCCTTCAATCTAATATACACGATGGCTATTATTTCTTCATATACTTTGAGAGCAGCTTCGAAGTCTTGATTTACATATTCAAACAGGGCAAAACATACAGTGCAATGGGCAAGCAAACAACCCTGTTGGGGCAAATATTCTAGGATAGCAGTTTCCTCCTTCCTCTCCCTATCTTCACTGAGTATTTCCTTAAACTCGTTCAGATACAGATCCCTAGCATCTGAGACACTGACATCGGTCTGATTTCCTCGTTGTACGAACGAAGACAGCACTCGACTTACTTGTCTTGTGTTATCCTCTGTTACTTTCATAGCTATCCCACTTGCCTGACTTGGGTCATGAAGGCCAAGTTCTAACTCTCCGTAGCATCTATGAACTTTACACATAGCAGACCGTGTTTGAACATCAACTTCAGCACCCAGCGTTGGGGAGAGAGAGAGGACAGTATCTAGCACACTTCTTACATCCTCACGTTTACCCACCATCTCCTCCAACAATACATACTCTCCCCAGACCAACAAATTACTTCTGTTTGAGTCTCGTTTCAGTATCTTCTTAGCATTTTTACGGATTTGTTTGCATAGATGTTTCAACGATTGTGGTTTATTTGACTGTACATATGTCAGATACTGGCGTTGAACTCCAAGGATCGTTATATCTATATAAGTTTGAGCATTGCCATTTAATACTTTGGTTTCGGTGATAAGGCTCAATAGTCTCAAGGCTGTCTCAAATTCCAATTCTCCAGCAGGAGCAAACAGGTGTGGCCAGTTTAGGGTAGGCAGTGGTGAGATCTGTGAAAGGTTGAATAAAGAAACTTGGGACAATTTCATTTCGCATATCTTCACCCCGAGGAACTGTAAGAAAATCTGTATGATTCTGAGTTTACTTTTAGTGCTAGTGATGGGGAACAGGCAGCTTCTTATATCCTCGACCATGACAATTCGTTCCAAGTCCTCGCATTCGTCATCTCCGTCATTGGCATTGTCATGCCAGGCATATAGGTGGCGTGAGGAGCGTGAGTTCTCCATCTGTAGCCAACACGTAATTCGCTTCATCTCTGTCCGAACAATTTCATCCTCGATGGCTGTCTCATCATCTTAAGTAGATAACATGTATAAGATATTGATAAGGGCATAAGTTTATCTAAATTGTTAAAACAATAACTGTAAACACCTCCCAACTTACTTATCTGAGGAATCGCAGTACAGCATACACATTTTGGCGATTATACGTATGAAGAATTATATGCCCGTCCATACTGGAACTTCTGGATTTCTCATCTTATCATAGCCCCTGATTCGAATCAAATCAGATCCGAAACATTGGAACAAAAGTCAAATATCCGGTGTTCGGTTGCTTGTTTTACGCCCCTTTAACACTATATTTTTGTGTACATTTGGTCACATCAGGGTGAGAGAGAAAACACGCTAATGCGGTACCCTACTCTTTTCGATTATTAGCAATGGTTCCTTTACAGGCGTATGGCCATAGACAGTTATACACACATGGCCGCCCTTTGGTATTAAACCAAGTTAGCGTATACTGAGTGGGAGGTGAAATGATGCTCTGGTAAGGCGCTCATGGGATTCGAATCAGGGACTCTTTAAGAACCGGGACTCTTAAGAACCTCTCGGTTTAGAGCCCAATGTCGAAAGACATTACATCACCCCAACCCCACTCGAATATGTGTTACCAATGTGTCATCGTATTGACATTCAACCTCTTAGAGTGATCAGCCAGTTGGTACTAAACATGTTTTATTTTAACAAAAACAGTTGAACCCTCCAAAATAAGTAGTTTACTAATAAGCGAACAACAAAACTAATTTGATGATAATCATAATCATGTATAAACCGCAATAGTACACATTTTCAAAGTACCAAACTTATTAGCCAGCCAGGTGAAAATTCTAGTGTCTGCGGTACAGGTATGAAAGTTGAGTTTACCTGTACTATTTGATATGTGTGGTTGAGGAAGCTTGGATGTACCGTAGTTCTCTAGCCAGGCAGCCATGCCTGCAGCCCCTACTTCTCCGCATCGAGCAACTCCACTATCCCAGAAACCTTCTAAAACTTCAATCTTTTCCTCTATAGATGCACTTTCCAATAATTCAGGGCAAAATAAATGGAGCTCTATAGCAGCTTGCAATAAAGAGAGGGCCTTCTCTCTGTGGCCAGATTGGGTCAAAGTCTGTATTAACTGGTAGAAGAATTCTAAAATATAAGAGGAACATTTATCACAAAACCTGAATCAAAAGGTTAAAAGATTTGTATTATCATACTAGTTACACTGCTAACACAATATGAATAGTTCACTGCCAGTTTAATAGCAGCGAATACTCTTGCTTGCTTGTTTATTAATTCAAAATGTACAGGAAAATGAAAATATAAATCAATATATTATAGGTTAATTAATCAATGAGAAGCGGAATGCATCTAATAATTGGAGGTTGAAAAAAACATCTATAGGAATAACCTACCCATAGTGTGTTGCTCTAAACTTGGCCGGCCTCCCATACTCTGTAGGCAATTGCCGTATGCCTCAATAACGTCACTGACATTGAACACGTTCACATTTGACTGAAGATAGCGCAACCATGCTTGCCAAACCGTTACATTTTGCTTATGATCCTTCACAACCTTCTTCCACTCCGAGACTAGTCTATGCGAATCGTACAATTCATGTTTTAGTTCCAGAGCCCTAACATTCAGGTCGACACTATATGGATTTTTCTCTAAGGCTTTGTCTATCACAGAAAGCTGAATTTCGGTTAACACAGTCCCATTGGCCTTATCTTTGGTAGTACCACCCATACTTAAAGACACATCATCCTTCATAAATTCAACAAACTCAAGCCATCGTTCTACATCATGTGGATTTTCCTGTAAGTGCCTGTTATAGCTAGCTTTCTTTTCGGTCAGCCAAAGAGAATCCATTTGTTCAGATTCTGTGGGATTGGAGTCCAATTTACTGAAGTTTCCATCGAGTTCTAATGAAGATTTCGCATCATTTTGAGGAAAACCAAGAATTTGTTCCTGCTTATCAGACTCTTGAGAAGAAGGCAACACCTTGTTCCGCCAATACCTATCTTCCGGTATCTTCTTTTTTGCCACTACTTTTTTGCCACTATCCATCCGTATCTCGCTATCGATAGGAAGCCCCATGATTGCGTTACCCACACGATAGTAGCGAGGGACATGGCGTTCATAAAGGGACATTAATTGCCAGTTGTTGGCGTCTGGATAGTAGTCATACCTGAGGAGACACATTTCTTCCTTTCCGTTCCGTTCTCCGAGTTCTTCAACAAAAAATAGAGATCCCGGCGTCCTCAAAGGTATGTCTCCTGGCCTTCTGTAAGGAATAAGTCTTAATTAGTTTGTTGCAAGACAGATTGGTTGTGATAGGTTTATTTATGCAGGCATATTAAAGTCCATGCTGAATAGTTTCAGCATTGATTGCCTTCAGAATACTTAATTTTCAAACATCTAAGTTATTATTATAAAATGAGTTAAAAAACTTATCGAAAAGAAAAATAAAGCATTGACAAACCTTCCAGGTTTTACGGTAGGCGAACGGTGGCGTTGCTTAGATTTTTTCTTGTGTTTATGTTTATGTTTGTGTTTCTTTCTTTTTTTACCGTGTCTTGTTTCCTCATGCTCAGAGGCTTCTGCAAGTGATCAGCAAAAATAAGCAATGTAATAAATGAAGCAGTAAATTGGGACACTTTAAATATAATAATATAATGATACCACTCCTGAAGAAGGGCAGGTAAGCCCGAAAGTCTGGAGTTATAATAAAGAACAACATCAACTTTATTACGACCTTATTAATGTCTACATCGATTAAATCTTCGGTCTTCCCGATATACAGCGATCTACTTCCCCACTACTAAATATAATAAATATAGGCCTCTAACCATAGACATGCTACCAAACTGTCGACAATAATATTATATACATGTAACCAACAGCTACCCTTCTTTCTCGCTCTCTGAGATATGTAGCTGAATCAAGGATTAATATTATTGCTCTTCTTCGAATTATTTAATAAGACAAATCATCCTGAAAAAAACACTTTCGGATAAATCGCGTGCATACTGACCTCCCGAGCTCTGTTCTGATGATGACAGGTAAGAACTACGAGTTTTCTCTGCAGAATCAGCATCCCTACTGGGTCTAAAACGATAGGACATTCTAATATATCTAATATATAAAGTTGTAGCAATCTGGGCTTTTGACTCCATGTAGTAATCATTACGGGGAGGTATACATCTGATTGCAGGTAGCGGTAATAGTTACACCAAACTCCAAGATGCAATCGTTTTGTTGTATACTCCATAAATATAGTTCGCTATCTGTTTGTTTTAAATCTTTAATAATTATATATGAAGTAAGCGAGGGCATGGGATGGGTTTATACTATAGTGTATAGCGTATTACAGGCATACTGTATACACGTAGGAAAGAGTTAAATGGCCCGCCAATGAATAGACCGTTACATTGCTCAAAAGATCTTGTGCTATAGAGACAAGTGAAAAAGGGCCTTAAAAATATTAACATGGACTAAACATGGACATTTAACTCGGGTCCATCAAGTTAAGCAATTAGCAAAAATACGTACTTATCGGCCTTGTCTTTAAATTTCTGAGACACGTCACCCTTTGGGTCTATTTCCACATTAAAACTCTCATTGTTTAACCACGCCTGGTTCACAGCGCCAGGATTGTCTTGGCTGGTGCTGCTGTCTGGAGATGAAAGATATTCCAAAGATTACAATTCATTCAAAACCCAATTACCGTCATTTCCTATTCACGGCTTGTGCACATGAAGATATGAATCAAAGTGGCCGATCGCAAAAACGACCTTGTTTGTTATTTTTTCTACCAAAGAGCCCAAAGGGGCCGTTTCCCGGCTTGGTCCTCGGCTTGGTTATAGTGATCGACTTGGTAGTCGAGTGAAGTCATAGTGGCCAATCATTAATAACTGCATAAATATATCTGTTCTTACTGTCTGGAGATGTTTTAGTTTTCAGTAAGTAAGTACACGATCTAAGGTTCTAAAGTTTTAAATATGTACATTGGGCGACATATTATCACGGACGCGGTCATTTTCGGCGCGATGAAGTCTAAATGTTATTTATGGAAAGAAATAATGAATATTAAAAGTACATGAGAACGCTACTGTATCCGCTACGTCACAAAAGCGTTAAACTTCGTAAATTTCGTTCTTAAAACAACCCAACTGAGTTTCTGAGTTGATCCTATTTAAAATTAAATGTTTTCTTTTGGATTATAAATTCCCATGAACCTACTGATAGTTATGAAGAATGATTGTTGTGTATGGTTGATAAATGAAGTAACAAGCTTATGCACATGGAGGTATATATAGTCAGGTAGATCATGGACGTACACATAACGTATGTTAACGTCCATGTAACGTTTAACATGGTATAGAGGAGCATGTAGGGGGCTCTAGATATGATGCAATGTCTATAGTACGATGCAATGACCCATCAGGGATCCAGATCATGGCTGATGTAAAGGCTAACCTAGTACCACCGTAATATATGTAAAGAAAATAATAAACCGTTATCTCTCATAATATTAACTTCTATCATCATAATTAATAATCATGAAAATTCAATCATATTTAATATGTGAAGTTAGTTAGAAAAGAGGGGTTTCTTTGTCTCACATGTTCTCGGAATTAGTTGTTTTACAAACTGTTTTAATCTTCTATAGAGTTCTGTCCACTCTCTCTGGAGGACGTCGTATGTGGTTTGTGAAGGTATCTGGGGTAGAAATCTTAAATTGGGATATCCACACTCTATAGCCTGGGAAAGCCCCTGTGACTTACTACGTCATTAGCCTCAAGCTACGTCCAGGGGGACCTAACTATACATGCAGAGGAGTGGGAGAGTGAAGAAGAGGGTGTAGGAATAGGAGAGGGGGAGGGAAAGAAGACGAGGGTTAACCAATAAGCAGACTGCTTTCTACTGTAACATTATCTATGTTCACTGTCATCAAACTAAACAGGGATACCTGGAAGACCTGAGAACTTAGTTTTCACAGAAGGATTTGTAAAGAAGTCAATGTGGATGCTTCTTCCCTTTTTCCTAAACATGTATATGTAAAAATTGGAAATAAAATTGATACATACATACAAGAGGGGGTGGGGAAAGGAGGAGAGGATGTAGGGGAAGGGAGAGAGGGGAGGGAGAGAAAGCGGGGAGGGGGAGCATGAGGAAGAGGAAGAGGAAGAGGGGCGGGGGGGGGGGAATCAGGACAGACAAATAATAATAATAGACAATAATAGCCTTCTGAAATCAAATGCTGCCTGTTCGTGAGAATTACTCATATGTCCTCCAGACAGGGTCAACAGACCTGTACAGACCAGAAAAACAGATGGGGAGATCACAGATTTCCAGAACATGCCTGACAAAAAACCCTTCTTGAGCTTTATATAATTTAGACTAGCAAAGTACCCGTCCTCCCTCTCTCCCACACTTCCCCCTCTCCCTATTTTCCCTCCCCCTCATCTCTCTCATACCTTTTACCCCTCCCCTCTCCAATTCCCCCAACCTCTTCCTCCCCCTCTTCTTCACTCTCCCCGGTTTCCCTCCCCCTTCCCTCCCCTACACCCAGTTTTCCCTCCCCCTCTTCTCTGTCTGTCATATCTTTTTCCCTCTCCTATTTCCCCACCCTCTCCCTCTTCTTCACTCTCCCCCTCCCCCTCCCGCACCCTCTCCTCTTTTCCCTCTGCCTCTTCTCTGTCTCTCATACCTTTTTTCCCTCCCCTCCTCCCACTAATCTGTCACTGTTTATTATACACCAGTATGTACCACTTATAATTTCTTTTGTTTTGTACCTAGATCTGTACTGTATCACATAGGTTAACCAAGTATTGTTAAATATAAAATAAAATGTTCTCATACTATTGAATTGAACTACTACTAAAGCCCTGTGCCATAAATTGATCTCATTCTCCTAGCGAGTCCTAGGAGGACATAAGATTGGTGCTGTACTGCACCAACATTGCATGACGTACAAACTGGGACTCATATATATACTGAGTAATTCTGTCTCCTAACTAATTATCTTGGTTCATGCCTATTCCAAGTGCCGTAACGCACTTAACCCATTCAGGCCGCGTATTGCTTTAAAGCATTCCCACGCGTGTGGCCGCGTATTGCCTTAACGCATTCCCACGCGTTTGGCCGCGTATTGCCTTAAAGCATTCCCATGCGTAGGACGCGTATTGTGTGTAAAAGCACTCCCACACACAGGACGCGTAATGCGATAAAGCACTCCGTGGGAAAGGACGCGTATTGCCAAAAAGCATCATAATAACAACGTCATTCAATGGTGGCGACGTTATGGGCCGTCCTTAATAACATGACATTATTAGAATGTGCGTCATCCATTGATCAGTGGACGCGGTGATGCGTCGTCATGACGTGACGTGTATATTTCACTCAGGACGTCATCAATTGATGAGCCTTTTCCCACGCTTGGTCGTTAAGCATAATGCAATGTTCGCGGCACTGTCCTGAATGGGTTAACTTGAAACTATGCTCAAGTCCTTTACTAAGTGAATTTGTCTTCATGAACTGTCCTGTATTGATTGTGAATATGTCCCTATCAACTGTCCTGTATTGATTGTATAATGTCAAACTGACCTGTGCTACCAAAACTAGTCTGGTATATGTACTTATACCTACTTAAGGTGCAAACTACCCACCGGTGGGTGGTAAATTCGTACACTGTTAAAACTGTAACTACTTGACCTAAGACTTAGCTACATTGTATAGAGAGAATGGGACGAGCCGGCAATAATCGAAAATTTATAGGACGAGATTCGTCCACATAAGCACGATGCCGTAGGCAGAGTGCTTATGTGGACGAATCAAGTCCTATAAATTTTCGATTATTGCTGGCGAGTTCCATTCTATATTCATTATATGTGCATAAAATTTGATCATATTTCATCAGATATCACTGAAAAAATACTAAAAAAGTCTCAGAGAGCCCCCCTGACAGCCCCGTTAGTAGGCCTACAATGTTCGGTGCCCACTGTGCGATCATGCAGTTTTTAGGCCTACTTATATTGTTGACTTAAAACGTTCATATCGCAGCCATTTCTTGGCCTACATTAATAAATCTTATATATTTCAATAGAGAATTTAATGCTCTATCTAATGGCGTGGGTTTTATTATGTATTTCTATAATTAAAGTACCAGAATCACGGGTGGATTACCGATCGCGGGGGGTTTGTTTACAAGCTCTGCGAAGCATATAAACAGAGCTATTTTTAGACAACTACATTCATATAGGACGCTTCCTATATGAATATTTTTATAGCACCCCACTTATAGCACCCTTCATATAGCATGCGCATATAATAAAGATATTTATAGAACCCGGCTCATGGCAAACTTAGTATATGGGTCACCCTCCCCCAACTTGTACAATTGGTGATTGGTGACTTAGTCATGTGTAACTTCCCATAAAACCTGAATTATTTAATTCATTATTATGAATATGGTGTCATTGTGTAGAGAACATCTCAAGCTTTCTTATGATATATACTTTGGCATATCTGTGATAAATATTTTCAAATGTATGAGCATTCAAAGATGGAAAATGGCCAAAATGCCTTTGTTTTCCTGTTTTTTTCAGTTCGAAAGGCCTTTTTTGATGAAAGGATTTTATTTTAGTGATTTATTAATACCCTAATCATAAAGAAGTCTTTCCGACTATTACTATATTGACTAGCGCAATTTACTTATGTCAAAATTTTCTTCATGGGGTTTGTATACTAAAATGGCTATTCTTTATGGAACGTACATTATATGATTTTATTTCTATTATACTAATATATTGTTTGTACTTTACAGACCAATAAAAAATACATATATACACCGGATACTAATGTCAATATCATTTGTTAATATTATAAACATTGTAAAAGGCTTGACTTAGTTGTGTGTCTTCAAAAGTGACAAGGTGGAAATTATACTAATTTCTTCACATACGTTCCTGTTCTTTAGCATGGTACTTACCAAAAACTATTAACTATTTTTATCCTGAATAAAATTCGAACAGATGCACATAATGCAGCTACATGTTATTACCAAAGAAAGAAATCCTAAGTTAATTCTACTGGGTCAGAGAAAATAAAAAGTGATATGGAACGTACATACCGAGTGTGGAACGTACAATATTTTTTTTCGAGGCGGGAACTTTAAAAATAGCCTGAGGACCCGGATGGACGCCAACGAGAAAAGCACGCCGTGTGACCTAGGACGCCATTTTGAGGTAAGTTCGAAAGAGTCGGCGATCTCCATTTGTTTCATGTTTTAAAGATGTGAGAGCATTATACTTAACCAAAACATAGCCAAACGTGAGATTGTGTATCAGGGAACAGATCGTGATAAAAATTTTCATGACAAATGCTCTGTTTTTTTGGTACTAATGTGTTGAACGATGGGCATACTGAAATGGAGCTCGGTGTTGGGTGATAATAAGGGTTATTTAGGTTTGTATTTTGGGAATGAACGTCAGGTCCTGTACGTTAAGGAACGTACGTTAGGAAGGAATATGATAACTTAAAGTAGCTAGTCTGATGTCTTCTCATAGATAAATTATGCATTTTCAAGGATCTATATGTAAAAATATATCTCTTTCGATCGTATGCGTAATGCCAGAGCATTTGAAATAGGCTGAGTTAATCTAATGTCCGAAGTGCACATTACGTATGTTCCTTTTCGTCGATTATTTGTCATATTTTGACCATATATCCTGAACTACTAAATGTATTATCATTATTTGTGTATTTCAACAAAGCTATTGTCTTGCCCTGTCTGTTGATAGCAAATTTTACTGTTTAATCGGGTAAAGTTACTCTGTAGATGGGTCAGGTTTGAATGGTGGAACATACGTTATAACATACGTTCCTTGTAACGTACGTTCCTTGTAACGTACGTTCCTTTTCACGACAATAGGGGTCCACCATGTACCTGTAGGACCTTCATATTATACCAGAATATTTGTTATTATTATACACGCATTCAATACTGAGGCCCCGACAGCCGCACATTACTTGTAACGTGGTATTGGACTAGTACATTACCGGCGCGTTGTCATGGCGACGCAAGTTTGGTGGCGCAAGATTGCCGACGTAAAGGTTGCCGACGCAAGTTTGCCGTGTGCGAGGGCTTTCTTTCTCCAACATTTCAACTGTTTCTATAGTTATATTCCTCTTGTAGGAACACCAGATATGGCAAATTATGTTTATGTATCTTTAATTAAGCATGTTTTGCATGCAAAACTAGGCATGTATAATAATCAACTTATAGGACTCGTTGCCGCACGGAGCGTAAATAAAGGACTCGACCTGCGGTCTCGTCCTTTATTTACGCTCCGTGCGGCAACTCGTCCTATAAGTGCTAAGTATATCTATAACTTAATATTTATTCATTTGTGGAAGTTTTTAAGAGCAGATGTTTTTTATACTTGATTTTGACAATAACGTATGTTCCACCGTTATTAAAAAATGTTAATAAAAAAAAAAATAAGCTACATAGTCCCACAAAAATGTCATACATAAATGGCCCAATATGTATTCTAACTGAAAATTAAAAAAAAATGCCACTTCAATGAACTTAATTTTCATGTTATTTGCACTGATCACATGTTTAGCCTCTTTTGAATTTATCTGTCCCTTTTTCCATCACAGAGTGTCAAGATGGGACCGAAGCCTCAGAAGGAAGTGCAGAAGGACTATAGGGAGAGGGAGAAGGCCAAAAGGGGTTCTAATTGGTTGGAGAAGGAGAAGGAGAGAGTTAAAGAGACAAGAGCCAGGCTCTCTAAAACCGACTCCGAAGAAAAGAAGGAACACCAGCGTTTTCTTGCTAACAAGAGGAAGAAGAGATTTCGGGAGAAGCAGCGTATGCAAAAAGCACCACAGGGGGCCGTTCCAGAGGCTGCAGGGGGAGCACAGGAACCTCAGGCTACACCTGCAACACCTGCTACAGGGGCTACACCTGCAACACCTGCTACAGGGGCAACACCTGCTACAGGGGCTACACCTGCTACAGGGGCTACACCTGCTACACAGGCTGCACCTGCTACACCTGCCTCAAGAAAGAGGAACTCGGTATGTTTATCATGCTTGTATGATTAGTTTCTTTGGCTGCCATGACCGTAGCCATTCCGCATGCCTATATTTGATTTACAATGCTGCACCTCAGTTGATAATCAGCTGTGTCTGTGTCTCTGTATTTCCAATGATTCTGCACCAAATAGGAGGCTGGAGGAATTTTTTTCTCTGCTACTTTGTGTTTACTAAATGACATTGTCCAATCTGAAGTGCGTCGTCCAATCGGACATGCGTCGTCGAACCTGTTGCGCTGCAGTTCGGTACCCATAGAAATCAATACCATGATGGGTTATCTGTGTCTTCCCTAGGCAAGAGTGAGACCATTTGCTTACAATGAAATGTTTGTCTAATCACAGGCCTCAACATCTACACCTCAAAATTCTGCGAAGAGGGTGCACCATGCAGACCCTACACAGTAAGTACTATTACTGTTACAACGTTAAATTGCATTTCATCTTGTTTCCCTGTTGTATAGTTGTATCATACGTTACATACCTTTCTACTTTCTTTCCAAATGTTTTTACATTACAGAGTCTCAACAGGGCCACCGCCAAATTACACTTCCAGTTACAGTTACAACTTCTATTGTTCATGTATGTTATTTTATCTTTTGCCATTACAATTTAATTATAGCATAGATCTATATATTATGTAAAGTGACTTTTGATATTCCCATTGTTTTTATAATCAATATACCATAGTTCCTTGAATTACCACCTGACTAATTCCGGTCATCTGTTCACAGGGTTACAAATATAATATGATATATTCTGTTTGCAGGCTGGCTGGAGCAACTCCAAAATCGTCGCGATCACCGCGTAAATCCAAGCTCTCCTACAAACTGAGCAAGGAAAAGAAAAACTCAGCTGAATTAGAAAAGGAGTTGCGCAAGGCGAGGAGGAATCTCCGCAAACTGCAGAAACAAGTGAGTGAGCTTGAGGGGGATGTTACAAAACCTTCTCGTTCCACCACAACCAAAGTAGCTTTGTATAACTCATTTGTGGGTAAAATAAGGGAAATGCCCAAGTCTGACAGACAGAAAATGTTGGCTAAGATAACAACTAAAGGCCAACTCAAGCAGGCAAGAGCGGCGTCAACCTTAGCCCATGATGTGGGGATGGATCGCAGGTCGTTGCTGTCTGCAAAAAGATCGAGGAAGAGACGGTATGAGGAAGCAGAACGACAAATACTTGATTATCTGAAAAGACCGGAATGTGGGATGGTGTTGCCTGGTAAGAAGGACTGTGTCACCATTCAGAAAGTTAAACATCAAAAGATCCAGTTGGTCGAGTTTCTGTTCATTCTCCACGGCAAGTACAATGAGGAGTTCCCGACCCAAATGGTGAGTCTGGCCTTCTTCTTGAAAGTGCGACAGAGGCACAAGTACATCCGGCCTGTGAATGCAGCTAGCACAAAGCTGTGTCTCTGTGTCAAACACCAGAACTTTGCGTTGAAATTGCAGTGTGTACGAGGACTTGGCTTCCCTGAAATACCAGATATGTTCCTCAAGACATGGACAGATGAGCAAGCAAGGCAGACCCTTCAAGGTGATGAGGTGCCTTCAAGTCTTAAGTTCAAGACATGGAAGCGAATCGACGTAAAATATGGAAACGATCAGGTCACCAAGAAACTTCGTCTGGTCGAAGTGAAGGAGAAGAAAGAGATGTTCATCGAGAACTTTCTGGCAGAGAGGACCCTGATGGTTTCCCACGTCAGAAGGGTGTATGCGCAGCACACTGCAAGCCGCAAGTTGAAAGAAAGTCTCTTGCCCGATCACTGTCTGATCCACATGGATTTTGCAGAGAACTGGCTGGTCAGCTACCCTCAGGAACCTCAGTCAATTTATTATGGTAAAGAAGCGATTACTATTCATCCTGCGCTTATTTATTTCAAGAGGGAAGGGTTGATCCAGCACACTTCGTATGTTCTTACCACAGATGAGAGGAAGCATAGCAGTGGTGCAGTTTTTGCGTTCATCAAAGTTCTCATGGCGATTCTCGAAGAACAGGCTCCGCACATCAAATACATTCACTACCTGACAGATGGACCATCATCGCAATATAAGAATGGGTCATGTATGTCCGTGATTGCCAAATATCAGGAACTGTTCCAGCGTAAAACCACATGGTTGTATTCGGAAGCTGGTCACGGCAAAGGTGCTTGCGACGGTGTGGGTGCTGCGGCCAAGCGAATGGCAGACAACGCTGTAAAGAGGGATGTTCATATCGAAAATGCAGCAGATTTGGTATCTTTTGGGAACAACGAGAAGGGGGAAATGACATTTGTCCATGTGACTGAGGCCTACATAGCACGGGCAACAAAACAACTGGAGGCACTTGTATGTAAGAAATCTGTCCGTGGGACAATGAGTTGCCATGCAGTTGTTTCCCCTCAACCCGGCACCATAGCGATCCGCGAAACTTCCTGCTATGAGAGCTGCTGCTTCAATGAGATGGGATGGGTTTTAGGGTGTGGTGGCTGGGTTTCTCATAGCCTGTTCCCATGCAACAACCAGGAGTCACGTGCAGCACGACAAAGTAGCAAAAGAACCAAAATATCCTCACCAGAACAACCCCAGTCTGCCAAGAACAAGCCCAAGAACAAAATAAAAAGAGTAAGTAAGAAACCTTCCGTGATCTGAAGGTAAATCGTGGCACAACTGTGATATATTTCTACCTATATTGCCACCCATATTGAAATGCTGTGAGATATTACTGTTATAAATATATTTCCACCCATATTACAAGTATTACATGGCAACTCATTGTCCCACGGACAGAGTTTATTTCCACCCACATTACTGTTATAAATATATTTCCACCCATATTTGAATGCTGTGACATTAGTGTGACATTAGTGTGACATTTCCGACCAGTGAACGTGATGGGACAGGTGACGCTCCAGCTGATGTAACTGTCGAGACTGATCCCAATGATGCGACAAAAAAAAAAAAGATGTTGTCTCTTTTTAGAACCGGATGGATGAGGGCCAAGATGCTTCAGGTGACGGGACAGATGTTGCGACAGGCGACAAAAGAGGTGTTGCGACAGGTGACGGGACAGGTGTTGCGACAGGTGACGGTAAACATGATGGGACAGGTGTTGCGACAGGTGATGGTAAACGTGATGGGACAGGTGACGCTCCAGCTAATGAAGCTGTCGAGACTGATTCCAATGATGCTGAGACACGTGAAACTAGAGTAAGTAAGAATGTGAAGGTATTGATTCAATGGTAATATTTTTATATGATACATTGTGTATATAAGTGTGACCCATATTGGAATGCTGTAAAGTACATATTGCATCATATATTATCATGAAGATGTCTCTTTTTAGAACCGGATGGATGAGGGCCAAGATGCTTCAGGTGACGGGACAGGTGTTGCCCCTGTAAAAGTTAAAGTTGAACCAGTCGACCAGGAAGTGTGCCAACTCTTTGATTTCACCCTAAAGCCAGGGGAATGGGTCGCCGCAATCTATGAAGATTATTGGTACCTGGGGGAGGTAGAGAAGGTTGTCGGCGAGGATCAGTTCTTGGTGAACTTCCTTTACCAAAGGTCGGTATCCAAGCAGGTCATAAATCAGTTCAAGTGGCCCAAAAGTAAGGATGAACTGATTATTAGTAAAGAAGACGTCCCAAAATAGGAGCTGGTATGTTCTCCCAGATGAACATTATGCAGCCGTGGAGAGGTCTTTTGTACTCAACAAGGGAGAAAAGAAATAAATGTTTTTATTATGACTGAAATTTGATCATTAAATATTAATTCATTAGGTTTTCTGGGCTTATTTTGCCATGTAAAGAATTGTTAAAGATTAATCAAAAGATAGGTCTAGCTTTGGACGATTTGGTGTTAATTGGCTGATGTTTTAAAATATGTCTTGTCAAGTGTGGAACGTACATTATGGTGCTTGGAACGTACGTTATGTTAACGATTGGGTTAAGTCTGAGAGCACGAGCCTCTGTATTCAGGTAACAATTGGGTATTTGCACGTTGAAAATTTTCACAGGTATGTGATATAAACTTTAAAAGAGTTGTTCTGCACGGAATATTGTTTATTATCTTTCAACCAAATTCAGAACAGGCATGTTTTTCATAAAACTAAATTCTCTTCAGAAATTTCAGCATTTGATGCTTGATTAGAAGTTGTTTCCAAACTTTGTCAATTTCCCCCCCTAACCCCAAATTGTACAAGTTGGGGGAGGGTGACCCATATATAGTACTTGTATGGTCTTCTGTCCTACTCTGTGATCATTGTTATCTTTATGTGTCTATATGTACTTGAACTCACCTACCATACTATACACTAATTTCAATATGTATACACTACAAACCAACCAACCTGTATCACACACCCCAAACAACAACCCACTGGTCAATCAAAAACCACCTAAACAGAAGGCACAACAGCCCAAAGTGAAAAACAGACAAAATACCAAACAAAAACCAAGAAAAACAAACCACAGCAAGCCACCAACACAAATCATCTCGAATATGAAACAGCTGGGTCAGAGAAAGGGTCTCTCCATTGTGCACCTCAACATCCGAAGCCTTGTAGGCAACTTCCTACAGGTTCAGGCGGAAGTTGAAAACTCTATGGTAGATATTCTGACCTTCTCTGAGACCTGGCTAAATGGCTCGACCACAAATCAGTCAATTAGCCTATCAGGGTATGACTTAGTGCGGCTAGACAGAACAACCACGCATAACACAAGATCCAAAAGAGGTGGCGGTCTAGCTATATATGTACAAACCCATATTCCAATAGATGCGAGCACACTCCAAAAACACAATAACTCAAACACTGACATTGAATCACAATGGGTTATTGTACGCCCACCAAACCGCAAACCAATCATTGTTGCAAATATTTACAAACCTACATCTGGAAACCAATCAATCATCACAACAACACTCCAACACACACTCTGCAATATCAAACACCAAAAATCATATGAAATAGTCATCCTTGGGGACTTCAATATTGACCTCAAATCAAAGAACAACCCGGCCAAAAATGAACTGGCGGGCTGGGCCAAAGCAAATTCATTGACCCAACTCATTCAATCACCAACCAGATCAACCAAAAACACCTCCACAATAATTGACCACATTTACACTAACATGACACAATTAACACAATCTGGCACACTCAACCTGAACATTAGCGATCACTGTCAGGTCTCTTATAAAGAAGAAGGCCCACATAAAAACATCCAAAGTAGCAAAATTAGGTAGATCTTACAAAAATTACACCACCGAAGCACTACACACTCTCCTTGGCACTGCAGACCTGAGGTGCTTACACAACCTCACTGACCAATAACCAATACCATAACAGACTAACTTGACTCAATATGCCCAATCACTGAACACAAGGTAGGAACAAACACACAGCCATGGATCACACCTGAACTCCTGGACCTACTCCAAGACAGAGACTACTTCTTAAAGAAGGCCAAAATACCAAAAGACCCTGACCACTGGGACCTAGCGAGAGCTATTAGGCACCAGGCAAACAGCTATACGCAATGCAAAAGCATCATACATCATACATGAGCTTGAACAAAATAGCAACGACCCCAAGAAATTCTGGAGAACCATAGCTAAAATCATCCCTGACAAAAGCAAAGCAGACACCATCACACTCATAGATGACAAAGGCACCCCAGTACAACCTCATGAGGTTGCATCTGAAATAAACACATACTTCGCTAACATAGATCCCACTATGGCTCAGGAAATTAAACCCCCTGCTAACCCAACGACAGTAACAACACATGAAAACCTACAACAAACTGACACACTAACACTGATTCCTGTAGCAAAGGAGAAAATAATGGAGGAAATCAACAAGATAAATACAAACAAATCATCAGGCCTTCAGCACATAAGCTCTAGAGCACTCAAAGATGCTATATGCTGTACCTACACAAACAATTCACGACACTATACAACCTATCTATTTCCGAGGGTATCTTCCCTGAGAAATGGAAAACAGCTATGGTTGTACCTATCCCCAAAATAAACAATGCAAACAGCCCCAATGACATGAGACCAATATCACTACTCCCAATACCTGGAAAAATCCTTGAAACAATCATACATGAACAAACTTCGGAATACCTACTTAAACATGACCTCCTTGACAAAAACCAACATGGTTTTGGAACACAACACTCAACCCATCAAGCTCTTGCCCAGCTTGTTGACGACATAGCCACTACAACAAACAATAAGCAAACCACAACAGCAGTATTCATAGATCTAAAAAAAGCTTTTGACACATTTGACCACTCGCTCTGACATTGTCATCTACATGTCAACTAAATCCTACAATGCCTCCATCCAAACAATACAAACAGCCCTGCATGCACTTGAAACCTAGTGTAACACAAACTTACAATCAACACACAAACAAGTAGCCATCTTCGGACGAAAGATAATGTTAGCTCGTCAAATATAGGTATTGATATGGCCATTTAAAATTACGTGTCAGGAACAAGTGACAAATATAATTATTTGGAATATTTTTTACGGAAAATCTCTGCTCAGAAACAAGTTAAAAATGAAAATGAAATGGATCCTGGCGGTTCTGTATATTCTCAAGACATTATTATAACATTTGGACTAGGTCTAGAATCATGAAATCAATGGAAAATACTAAAATAATAATATTGTTTCTACCAGAACAGCAATCAGGATTATTTTTAACAGAAATAATCAAATTCTACCAAACTCATGAAGGAAATTTCTCGTAGAGAAAAACATATTTGACTCTTGATATTTAAGACAAACAATCTTAAGATACTGTTGCATCATACTGACTAGTTCTGGAACAATAATATCAAGGTTATATTACAGAAATAATTAATTTTGGAAAATGTAATGACTCAAATAAGGCCTGGAACCAACAACTTTTTGTTAAATTTAAAAAAAACAACCCTTATACAGTATGGTGATATAACTTGAAAAGCTCACAATTTAAAAACAATGAATCCTGTAGGATCGATTTATTGCATTTATTATTGCTCTTATTGCCTTATTATGTCTAAAATCGTACTGTACTGTATGATTCTAGCTATAGCCAAAAATCTATCACATAATATTGATTACGTTGCATTATTTATTATTATTATTACAAGTTAAACCATTCTAAGATCTTCCCTAATAGCCCCTTCAAAATCAGTTTCGACTAGCCTACATTTCTCAACGCAGGAACACTGGTTGTCAAGGACGCAGAAAAGCAATGCGCATAACTAACGTTGCATAAATTAGAGGACGTTACGTCCTATGTGAGCGGCCTATATTGCGTCCTGATCGGCATGGTTGTTGACAAAAATGTCGATCTGGAACAAACTTAGGCCAGAACGGCTAATAATACGAATTTGGGCACATATTTTATATCAAATGAAAGCTTGAACAATTTCCTGTCCAATGGTGTATGCTGACAATGCGGTGAATTGTACGGAAAGGCTTGAGGAGCCAGCAAATCGGCTCATATGTGTGCCGCGAAATCAGCGCAGCCAGATGGCCTTTACATGAATAGGAGCTTATAAATGCGCAAAATAAACGGTATGAAAAATGCGATTTCCTAATGGAATACATATAAATAAGGTAGAAATTTGGTATGGTATGTTTCTTTACGATTGAAATTGATCCTAGTCACTAGTCAGTGGTGAAGTGATGTTTTAAAACACTTTAAACGAACGTCACTCTCCACTGCTGCTTACGGTAAACATAGATTCTCCACACACTGATAATTACATATCCAATGAAATAAAGCATACCTCAATCCAAATCAGCAAATTTCCCCCGATTCCGACCATATTTGTTCATTTATTAACATGATGTTCCTGACCGATTGAGACTGGTGATTTGAAGCATGCCATGTTTTTTTTAACGTTGATATTTACAAGGGGCCTTAGCCAAGCAGATCGCCGATCGCATATAGCATAGAAAATGGACAATACAAATGACTGGTTATATTACACCATCGACTGAATATAAATGCATGAACGACTAATCTAAACTTATATTAAACCTCATATGCCAGGATTATTGTGGAAACGTCATGCGAATCGCTCAGATGCAGTTTTATTTTTTAGTGTACTGGCCTGTTGACACGAGTGGGAGACGTGCTATGGCCGGCAACGAGAGATAGAGATCGCCACAGAGAATCGCTTAAAAACGTTTAAAATCGCATTATCAAAAGGAAATAATTATTTAAAAATCTAAGTATTACATGTATTAAAGCTATCCGATCAATGATTATTTTCAAAATTCTTCGAAACGTTCATAATTCAGAGTTCATTTCAATGATCTGGCCTGACAAGGGATATACGGTAGAAATTGATTCACGCATGCGCGTCAAAATTTGCTCTTCCGGTTGGTTAGTTCATGAGTCTGCCACTGGGTGTCTCTCCTCTCAAGCGATCATATTTTCAATGTTTTGACTGTCAATTCCTATATGTGAAATCGACGTATGTATTCTAATGCCTTGACCCCAGTTTAAGACACCGTTTTTTTCATTGGATGAGCATAGGTGACTATATAAGAACCTCAGGCATATAGATGTATTGGGTTGGTAGCAGTGGTGGGCTCTCCCAAGCACCACCACTCGGGATGACGAGGCAGCACTCAGGATGACGGGGGACGGGAATGACCGGGGGGGTGGAGGAGGGAGTAGGAATGAGGAGGAGGCGGGGCAGGAGGAGGAGGAGGAGGCAGAGGAGGAGCGGGTGAGGCGCCAGTCTGGAAATCGGGAATTTGAGCACGTAAATTGGAAGGTGAGGAGGGCTGAAGGAGGAGGCAGGGCAGGCCAGCAAGTGGCACAATTGCCGGGACAAGGTCCGAGGGGCAAAGTAATTATAGTAGTTAGCTCGTTCAAACGAGCTAACAAAAACCAAAAGTCATAGCTTTTACCCCAAAACGAACAGCCACACCTGCTGTTTCCAAACTGACTCTACAAAACACTGAGCTTGACCTAGTTGAACATTACAAGTACCTCGGCACCACACTAGACCACAAACTCAACTCACAGAAACAAATAAATGCAATAATGCAAGCCACAAACAACAAACTCTTCATGCTAGCATGCATCTGACACATGCTCACCAAGCAATCAGCACTGAAAATCTACAAAGCAATGATTCTACCCCTCCTCGATTATAACTCAACAATATATAACAGGGTGCGAACTGTAATGCTCCAATTTAATATACCCAACTCATGTTCAGACAACAAGACACCACTGAAGAAGGAAACAACCCATCTCCGAAACATGTATGGTCGTGAATGAATAAACAACAACAAAAAAACTTTATCTCTCAGTGTCTTATTGGGTATTGTGTCAATCTTATACCATTCTGAATATATAACTTTGCAACACAAGCAAACATAAACAAACTGGAATGCATCCAAACCCGAGCAGTCAGAATCATCACACTGAGCACAAAACATGATTCGGTAGCAGGCATGCTACCATCTCTAGGTCTCAAGCCACTGGATCGCAGAAGGGCAAAACATCTACTTTGCCTCATGTACAAACGATCCCGAGACGCACCCACAATCTCACACACACACACTAAAAACACCCGCTCGCAAAATAAATACAACATATCACTACCCATGCCAAAATCTGACTCTCAAAAGTGCACCTTGCTACAGGGGTGCCAAAGCATGGAACACCCTAACCTCAACAGAAAAGAATACTCCATCATACATACAATTCAAGAATCGCCTCAAAAACAACCAAATACAACTCACTACCCACACAGACTGACCAATAAACCCAACCCAAATGGTATGCAGTATTTTCACGCTACCATAACAAACCCATACTAAACCGAGGGCATGCTGTATCTTCAAGCTGTACAAACCAATCCAAAACTAATCCACCTAACTCATCACAACTTTTATTCTTATCCTTAAGTGTACCTCACTTTGTTACGGTACCTTATTTGATTCATATGTGTTTAACCTAACCTGATCTCGAGTAGTATTTTTACATAAGGCATATTCTAGCTAGACACAGCAGTGGGAGGAAGACCATGGTTTTTCTGTTGAATTATCACCTGTGAGCCCATTATCCTCATGTGTTCATGACATCCATTGTTCATAATATTTATTTGTACACTGTGCATGCCCATTTATGTTCATCTGTCATCTCACGGAAGATTGGCTGTATAAAAATTCTAAATAAAAGAAAAATAAAAAAAATGAGAAGCTGTGCTTTTGTAAACAAAAGGCGGGATGGGCATGATTGGTCAAGTGGAATAGATAAGGCAGGCAAACTAATGTCATCTGATCTCACATGTCTGCAGCTTTGTCATATCTGATCAAGATTTCTAATCAATGATTGGCATCCTTCACATAAATCTACTTGTTTCTCAGGAAATCCCGAGAAACAAAAAGTAATTATCATACTTGACTAGTAAATTTGTAGTTTGTATCACCAACTCGGCCTGTCCCGAGTTGGTGGTCAGAAGCTGTCCTCAGAGAGGGTGATCAGTTAAATGGCGTGTGGTTACAAACTACTTGCAGGGCACATTAATAAGGTTATTCACCTTTGAGATCTCGTTGGTACACTCCTTCATGAGTGATTTGGGCCTTGTCCATATGATAGAAATATTGTTTTGAGTTACTTAAATGTTTGAATCGATGTGGAGGGCCTACATAAATGGCGCCATGTTAGACTTGAAATCATGTGATAGGAAGTGGAAATCGGGAGCATTTAGTGAGCTTCCCTGAGCTCTCCTCACAGACATTCAAGATGGTAACTACATTTGAGCGGGAACAAAGAGAGCTTGTACTTTAATGACTGCTCCCTTTGGAACAGGAAGTGCCAAGAGTTGTCCAATGATTTTAAAATGGAGGCCTGGTTTTCGATTCAACTAGATTATTACTGAACATCCTATGTATTTGTGGATTACAATGCAATATAAAGTATCCTAGGGGTGAGTTTTTACATCAGTGGTTAAGTTGAATCAACTTTTAGAGAGTGTTTATTTGTCTATGTCAAGAATCAGACTCTCATTACCAGCAATCTCCTTTAGCTTTAACACTGGAAAAGATACCCGAGCTCTCCACCTCTGCGAGTGGATCCAGGGGTGGATATTCAACCTAGTAAATTTGCAAAGACCGGGGCCCTACCGTCCAAGGCCGGGGCCCTAACGTCAGGGCCCGTGACCCTACCGTAAGGGCCCTATCGTCCCCGGGCCCCAACGTCCCGGGTCCGTTACAACTTCCAAGTTACATATTACAAACGTCAGCACAGGAGCCGGTTTAACGAAAGATACTATCCTTTAAATATTAATAATCGTCTAAACATTGAAAATCAGCTATCAGTAAATGCACAGTCGTAGCTGTAACCTATTGTCATATTACCTCCATAGGCAGGGAATATCCGAGATTGCATTTTCTCTTTATCTCCTCAAGTTCTTGCTTTCCCTTTGCATCGGCTGCAAACCGGAAGTTGTTAATAAGGTAAAAATGACAACCAAAACAAACCAACCCGTTACATTATTGCCTCAATATATCTTCCGAGTTTAATTTATGAATACCTGTAGATACATTATTAATATTATATTAGTAATTTGTAGCATTTTGAGATATAATATATGGGGAACAAACCAAAATCTGAAAAGAAATACTAACACGAGGCTAATTCAGACCGCGCTGGGCACCGGTTGACGCCGACGCCATTTTTCTGAGGTGAGACTATCTTATGTTATTATTTTGCAAGAAATTAGTACAGTATTCGTCTGCGAGCGGAATTAAATCCTGATCAGTTCATCATTTCATGAAAGTGGTTAACTATGTTCAGCATTATTTAACATGTATACTCTTTCTTTTTGCAACAATATGCGCTCAAACCTTTGCTAGCTAGACCTTGTGCATGGGCCTTGTGCCAACCATGCCATAGCTATGGCTAATGTTATTAACATTATGGATCTCTTGTCTCAGAATTGGGTTTCTAGGGGGTATGTGCATCATTTTGGATGCCGTGTAGGGGTTGGAATTAGTATGCACCTTAACTGCTCCATGTAACTTATTGTAAGTGCTGACAAGACTGCCAATAACTTAGACTTTAGAGTAAAACTCTTCTTAGTCTTAGACTTAGTTAGTAGCTCTTACTCTTAGTAGTCTTACTAGTCTTAGTCTTAAAGTTAGAGACTTGCCTTGGCCTGGCTTGGGGTTGTTCTGAAACTTTAAAGCTAAGTCTTAGCTGCCTTTAAAGTTTAGATTAGGCCCCGGAATTAGGCTTAGCTTGGTGAATCCTAACTACATCAGTCAGTGTAACTAACTCATTAAGTTCAAGGACCATCTTGGTAATCTCTGATGATGATATAAACCATTGCCATTGGCATTGTTATTAATTTGTAGGAGTTATGAGTTGACCCACAATCTTTGCCAATGTGGCAATGGCCTTTAAATATGTATACATACTGGTATCTAAAATGTAGGACCCGCACTTGCATTTTCTAATGTCACATCAGTGCTGCATGTATAACATGCAGGTTACACTTACAGACTTGAGTTACAACTTACAGGTTATCTTGTATGAATCCCCCTGAGGGCCCCAGCATAATTAAGAGTTGTACTATGTCTCTTTTACGGGGTTTGGACCAGGATGGTTAATCAATCACGGCTATGCACAACAATGATACACTCAATCCCCAATGCCTGAGTTTGTTTGGTTGGGTTGGTGGAGTAGAGTTAGGCAAAGAATAGGCAGAATATCCCCTCTGGGACCGCCCAGAGGTGGACAGCTTTCATACAGTATAATGTTCCTATGTTAAAGGGGATCGCTGATAATGAACGTCCGATTCTTGCCCTACACAAATAACCACACTCTAAAACTTTAATCAACTTATTCGCTGATGTAAAAACTCACTCCTAGGATACTTTATATTGCATGGTAATCCACAAATGCATACGTAACACAGGATGTTCAGTAATAATCTAGTTGAATCGAAAGCTAGGCCTCCATTTTAAAATCATTGGACTAATCTTGGCGCTTCCTGTTTCAAAGGGAGCAGTCATTAAAATTCTCGCTCAAATTTAGTTGCCATCTTGAATGTCTGTGAAGGGAGCTCAGGGAAGGTCACTAAATGCTCCCTGATTCCCACTTCCTATTGCGTGATTTCTAGTCAAACATGGCGCCGTTTACATCTGCCATCCACATAGACTCAAACATTTAAGTAGGGCAAAACAATATTTATTACCCACGGCCAAAACCCAAATCACTCATGAAGGAGTGTGCCGACGAGATCTAAAAGGTGAATAACTTTTTTGATGCACCATGCATGTAGTAGCTGATCTCCCTCTCTGAGACGATGTAAAGATAGCCAGCTCTGTTGGGGACCCAGAGCTGGCGATGCTGTCTAGGCAAAGAATTGACCAAGTTTTCATTTCCAGTGTTGCCACTAATTATACTTTTGTAGTAGTCGGTTCCAGGGGTGCAAGTTCTCAGTTAATGAACTGAATTCAGATAAATTGAAAATTTGGCAAATGTCCAATAGATAACAACATTTTCTCAAAATCCCATTTGTCAATATTGCTGTTGATGATTATGTGTAACCCCAAACAAATGTAGGCAGTCTGAGTAGAGGAATCTCAGATCGTACACACTTCATAAGGGAGTGATGTGTAGAGACGTCTATATCGGTGCGCCCTGACAGGCTCTAGTAGAGTCTGAGACCGCCTGTCCCCTGCCAGGGGAGAGGTGGCGTCAGTTAGGTTCTAAAGTGAGATTTTGGATTATTCAGATAGTCTTAAGCATTGAGTCAATGGACCTCACAGACATCCCCGTGTGCCTTCGCTCAAGAACTCCGGGAAGTGTGCAGCAGGTTGCGATCTTATTCTTATACACCCCTTGGACTGACCTAGTCTAGATTATGTCTCGTCCATCACGTTAGTGTTCGAGACTCTACGAGATGTACGCGCATGCGCGGCACACATCAGTCCACGCGCCTTTTTCAGACACGGCGACACGGAGTTTTCAGGTTGGGTAAGTATTTACCTATTTATTTCCTAGAATTCAAGTTTAATTACTTGTTTTTCTATTTGGGAGGTGGCATGGATCGAAGATCACCACTTAACTCCCCTGAATTACATGTACAGTTACCCTGGTGGTCGTGAATAACTGTCGTTATCATTTTTGCCTTCAGATCTCCATGCCGAGGATAACTCGCAACAGTAGAGACACGGGTAGTTTCGAGCTGGGTAATCAGCAGGCGCAAGAGCAGCTCTATAGACAGTTACTACCTGGGAGAGTTCCTCCTAAACTCAGAGCAAGAAGGAAAATGGGTGACAAGAATGGTGGTGCCGACAAGACGGCGGAGAATAACACCAAGGGACCTGGAGGAGACGCAGCCAATATGGCGGCCACCCTACCGGAGCACAAAGTCCCGGAGGCGGCTAAAGGCCGAGGGGAAGACCCGGACATTCTCAAGCTAGTTTCTGATCTGAGGAATGAAGTTCAACATCTCCAAGCCCTACAGCAGGGCCCCATGAATCAGGGCCCCCAAAATCAGATGAACTGGGATTATAATTATGGTTACGGTGGTTATAACCAAGGATATAATGGAGGATTTAACGGCTTCAACGCCTATGGCCCGCCTCGTGGTCCCCCTCCTATGCCTCCCCAGCCTCGTGGTCCGCCACCCTTCTATGGGGGCCAGTCGAGGAAACGATTTAGAGAGCACGATATCTCTGAAACTGACTCTTATTTTGGCTACTATGATGATGATGAGGAGGATGAGGAGGAAGATGAGGATAATGTTAACATGGAGAATGATAGGGAAGAGAAAGCTAAGGATAATGAAACTGTTCTTAAACAGCTGGCTAAACAGCTTGCGGGGGAGGAAAAAACCCAGCAAAAGGAGGATCCCAAGGAGCCTAAGCATCTCTCCGAGGTGGAGAAACGCACTAAACTTCTCCTCAAGGAAAAAGAGGATGAAAAGGTGGGTCCAGACCTCTCTGAAACTTGTCTTGATATGATAACAACTTGGTTCCCCAAACCTTGTAGACCGAAAATTGAAGAAACGTTGGCTAAGTACCCTAGGCCAGAAAACGCCGACTCGCTTAAAGTCCCTAAAATTGACAGAGCCTTGTGGGGAGTGACCCCTGAAAATGGAAGAACGGCAGACAAAAAATTTAAGTACATGCAAAGAACGATTAATGCCTCAGTAACGGGAGTCATGGAGGTGTACACGGCTTCCACTAAACATGAACTTGCCGACCTTGCCCATGTAGCAGAGGATCTGGTGAGAATGTTGCTTTTTGTATCCCAAGAGCTGAATGATAGGAGAAAGGAGGCCCTTAAAACCCATGTGGATCAAAGATATGCGGGTATCTTGTCTCACGCTACCCCCTCGTCAGCCGACTGGCTGTTGGGAGGAAACTTAAAAGAATCTTTGGAAGAGAGTGATTCGGCGTACAAAGTCAGGAAGAAGCTTGAGAGATCCGCTAGGGGATCAGGAAGGGGAGGCAAAAAAGGAAAAGGCAGGGGCTTTAGAGGTGGTCGACAACAACAAGCCTTTGGGCAACAACAACAACAAGGCCAATACCAGTTCCCCCAAGGCCCCGCTCCCTACTGGCAGCAGAACCAGGGTTACCAACAGCCTCAAATGCCCCAGCAACAGCAGCAGCAGTTCAGGCCCAGAAACCCGAACAGCCAGGGCCAACCTCGCCAGAATTTTCAGCGAGGGGGGGCTGCCAAGAAATAGTTGAGACGGTGAGTCCCCCTCATTTCTGCTTTCTTACATTCAGAGCTGGAAATATTGTTTACTTTTTGGATGAATGGTTGAAAATAACTAATGATAATTGGGTATTACAAATGGTGCTAGGGGTGCACATCCCTTTTGACTTTATGCCTTCTCAAGAAGTAGCTCCCTCGGCTTTTAAATCTTCTGGTAAACATAAGGATATCCTAGAACAGGAAATATTTGCCCTCTTAAACAAGGGTGTGATAGAGGTAGCCAGGGAAGAGCAGGGCCAATACCTTTCAAATGTTTTCCTGCGCCCGAAACCCAATAACAAATACAGAATGATATTAGACCTATCAGAATTGAACAAATTGGTTCATTATGAACATTTCAAAATGTTTAGTCTTCAGGCTGCGATTGACCTAATGATTCCGGGGATTTACTTGGCTAGCATTGACCTCAGTGACGCTTACTATTCTGTGGCAGTTAGGCCGGAATTCAGGAAATTCCTTCGGTTCACTTGGAAAGGGGTTCTGTACCAATACACTTGTATGCCTAATGGCTTGGCCTGTGCCCCACTAATTTTCACGAAACTTTTATACCCAGTGTTTGCTACTCTTAGGGAACAAGGTTCAACCTGTTTCCCTTACATAGATGACTCTATTACAATGGAAATGTCTTATGACAAGTGCAGGGACACTACGTTTATCTTAGCTGAACTGTTAACCAAATTGGGGTTTTTCGTACACCCGGAGAAATCAGTCTTTTCTCCAGCAAAGAAACTAGTCTTCCTGGGTTTTTGGTTAGATTCTGAAACCATGACAGTATATCTTACACAGGAAAAAAGGGAAAAGATGTTGAGAGCCTGCTCGGACTTACTAAACAAGACAGAAATGACGATAAAAGAAGTGGCAGGTCTAGTGGGCTTGATTATAGCTTATGCGGTAGCCTCGGATTACGGAGGTAACCATGTAAAAGAACTTGAGTGTGACAAAATAGAAGCCTTGAAGGTCTCAAAAGGAAATTTTTCGGCATTTATGACCCCCTCGGTAAAAGGCAGGGAGAATGTTTTTTGGTGGAAAAACAATGTAATGACCACCTACAGGAATATTAGGAATATAGATCCAGATTGGATCATGTATACAGACGCCTCTAATGCTGGCTGGGGGGCGGAGCTAAACGGGACCAGGGCCATTGGTAGATGGAAAGAAAATGAACTAGAATGGCATATCAATGTGAAAGAATTAGCTGCGGTGCTCCTAGGATTACTTAGCCTCTGCAAAGTAAAGAATGCTTGCATTAAAGTAATGACTGACAACACGGTTACGGTAGCGTATATAAACAAGCTAGGAGGAGTAAAGTCTAAAGACTGCCAGTGGGTAGCAAAGAAAATTTGGAACTGGGCGGAAGAAAACAGGAATTGGATAGTGGCAGCCCACATTCCGGGAAAATTGAATGAGATTGCAGATTTTGAATCTAGGAACTTTTCGGACAATGTTGAGTGGGGCCTCAACAGAGATATCTTTAAACTGGTGTGCTTTTCTTTGGGCTCCCCCTCTTTTGATTTATTTGCATCTAGACTGAACAATAAAACGAAACGTTATTGTAGCTGGGGACCTGACCCTGGTGCTGAACTAACTGATGCTTTCACCTTCTCATGGAATAAAGAGTTACTTTATTTTATTTTTCCCCCTTTCAGCCTCGTGGCGCGGGCCTGGCAAAAGATCATGAGGGACAAGTCCGAGGCCATCCTGGTGGTTCCGGACTGGCCAGGCCAGAGTTGGTACGCCCTCGCTCGAAACACAGCAACAACAAGGTTAAAGGTACCCCGAAAGAAAGGAAACCTGACTCACCCAAACAAAGAGAAACAGAAAGACCAAATTACGTCAATCCCCCTCATTGCCTACCGTTACTCAAGCGAAACCTGTTAAAACAAGGCTACTCCATAGAAACTGCGGATCTGATGCAGTTTGGATGGAGGGAGGGAACCAGAAAATCTTACAATGTGTACCTTAAAAAGTGGATGGAATTCTGCTGTAAGAATGATTTTAATATGTTCGAACCTTCAAAAAGAAACTTTACCGATTTTCTCAGAATCCTTTCCGAGCAAGGTATAGCTCATGGAACGTTAAATATGGCCAGATGTGCTATTTCAGCTGTAGCCCCGTCGGTGGCGGGCTTTACCATAGGAGAAGAAAGGCATGTAGGCCTATTAGTGAGAGCGGTGTATAATCTTAAACCGCCTAAACCCAAGTATGATGCCATGTGGGATGTAAATATAGTGCTTGATCTTTTTAGACGATGGGGTAGAAACGAGGAACTTGACCTTAAAAACCTCACCTTAAAAACTACTGTTTTATTATTGCTCACGACGGCCCAAAGAGGCCAGACAATTTGGAGAATAAGTGTCGAAGGGATTGAATTTAGACAATGCGGAGTAAAACTTCACATGAAGCACCTCCTTAAACACAACAGGGTAGGTGACCCCCTTGATGTCATTGACCTCCCAGGCTATAAAGAGGATAAGAGAATTTGCCCGGTCAGATGTCTGACTGAATACTTAGATAGGACAGAAGGAATAAGAAACGGCAAAGACCAGCTTCTGCTAAGTTACATTTGGCCGCACGGCCAGGTTTCTCGATCCACAGTGTCTAACTGGACGAAGAAACTCTTAGCGCTGGCAGGAGTCAATACAGAGAAATATAAAGCCCACAGTACAAGGGGTGCTGTGACGTCAAAAGCCCTAGCTTTGGGTTTAAACATGAACATTCTGCTTAAACAAGCATCTTGGAGAAATGACAGAACATTTGCGAAGTACTATAACAAGAAGATAGAAGGATCAACCGATACGGTGGCCTATACTATCCTTAAAGATAAGAAAACGAAGAAGAAAGTGGTGCGCACGAAGAAGAAATAGGGTAAGATTGAACTCCCCTATTAATTAATTATGATTACCTTTATTTCGAGTATATTTTTCGGTTACTCAGGCTCCCTTTCGGGGGTTTTGCCCTGCTTAACCGGCCGTATGTGCCTATATGTTTTGATATAGTTTCATACGTCTAGTGAAAACTCCTCTTTATTATTAAAGATATGGTTTAATATCTAAAACGAGGGTTTCAGGAGACATTCGGGCCCCCTAGTGGGACTACGAAATCTCGTAGAGTCTCGAACACTAACGTGATGGACGAGACATAATTTTACAGTTAACCGAGACTTACCTGTAAGTTGAGGATTAAACCTGTAATTATGTTGAGGACATCACGGTGTGTTCTGACTATACGCCCTCCCGACCGACCCCTCTGTCTTCCAACAGAGCTGGGCAACAGGGTGAAGGCTATATATATATATTTTTATTTATATGATGTTACTCACAACTTACCTAAGTCTCTTAGGTTAAATGTCTCGCCCTTTATTTCAAACAGATTTATTAAGCATAAATCTTGTTGGGGCTGGGATAGAGTTTTTCACTAGGAAACCCTCATGTATCTTTAAAACCTGACGTGTGCCGCGCATGCGCGTACATCTCGTATAGTCAGAACACACCGTGATGTCCTCAACATAATTACAGGTTTAATCCTCAACTTACAGGTAAGTCTCGGTTAACTGTAAAATACCCACCGCTAGTTAGGCCGCACTGACTTACACACACACATGGTCCGTTATGTACCTCCCTTTGGGCCTTAAAAAATCTTCAGATTATTTTGTCTTACCCGACTTGCATCCCTGCCTAATGAACATGTACACATTAGTGTCGTAATCATGGGTTCATCATGCCCTATGGCCTTTGAACATCGTGCCACAAACCCAGCCTCTGGTCAACTAGTCCAGTTAGACCTAATCTTACTCCACATAACCACGCCTAAATTAGGCGTATTGTGCGGAGGCAGACAGAATAAAACTTGGGTTACGAACACTAGGGCTTACCAACGAGTTTAAAACACCAGAGATGGAACTACTTCCGATGCTATACCCGAGCTTGTTTGACCCTGCTGTGAAGCACAGTAAGGGGTCTGGGGTAGAAAATCGGGGAAAAGGCCATAAAAACCACATGTTCTGGCAAATTTCAACTCATTAATGTATACAGAGAAATGGAAATATCACTGCATTTAACATTCTTCCGATCTGATTTGAAGAATTATCATGAGACCTATGGATGGGAAAATGAGCAGGCTACACATTGATATATTTATATGCTTCAAATCAAATCGGAAGACATGATTAAATGGAAAAAACTGACTGAAAATTAGTCAACAAATGAATTACTTCATGATACTGGCTCATTTTCATTTTATTTTTATAAATGAGATGTACAGGTCCCAAGCTATAGATGTTCTGAACCTGATTGTCAAGTTATAAATCAGATTTATGCAATATTTAAACAATAGTGAAAGAAACTTCACTAGCACCTCCAAAACGGAAAATGAGAGGGGAGACTGAAGGCCCTTTAAGAACTTACAAACAACCTCGGATGAAAGGGGTGACCGCCTGGGCCATCAGATTCAAGATAAGATGGGAAATTTGTTACATCTTTCTGCCGACTTATGAGTTCCATCTCTGGTGTTTTAAACTCGTTGGGCTTACTCTGTAAAATATTTGCCTAAATTTATATAAAGTAAACTGTCTTTAGATCCACACAATTCTATTCCCTGTCTGAGTATGCTGATAGACTATAGGCCTTATACATGGTGGCATAACTGGGTTGTTTTATAAACATGGCATATTGTGCGGAGGCAGACAGAAATAAACTTGGGTTAGGAACACTAGGGCTTACTCTGTAGAATATTTGACTAAATATAAAGTAAATGTCTTTAGATCCACACAATTCTATTGCCTGTCTGATTATGCTGATAGACTATAGGCCTTATACATGGTGGCATAACTGGGCTGTTTATAAACATGATTGTCCAGTAAGGATTGTAATGTTGTTAGTGCTGTATGATGGGATATATATGATGAGATGTAGTTGCATCATGGTCAGGGTCCGCCAAATCGGGCGCCCGGGACAACCACATTTTTAGTCTGGGCAACTACAAATGTATGATCAGTGGCGGGCAACTGGCCCAAACCATTAAATCATTTCCATTATATCTCTATGCTATCAATATAGCCACTCATCTCTTCTATCAGTACTATTTTCGAACAGTTTTGCACAATATTTAAAATAAATTCAAGGCCTGGGAAATTATCATGGGGCTGGAATTCTGTTAAAATTTTCGAAGATTATATATATATGTTTCTTACTGTACGGTAAAAGATGGTGACTAATAACGGCTGAAAAAGATCTTGGGATATATATTGATTATTATTGGTAAATTACCTGTAAGTATCTCAAATAATCTTTTTCGCCACACCATGTGCAATTACTATGTTCATGTTAACATAAATAACTGTATACCTCTTATAATCCTGCGTTGATGTATAAGGAATTTACCATCTCTCTGAGATCTGAGTGGCAAGTGTTGTCATCCTGCTATTGAAATTAGTGTATTAGAATTGTGTATCTTTTCAATGACGGAGGGTGCATAAACTGTTAATAACTACGTTGGTATTGGGGGATCAGGGGTAAGATTTGGAAAGTAGGTGGGGTTGATATGAGGCAATATACATATGCGGACTGTACTATGTAATCAAGGGTGAAATGTAGCTTTGCCTTTTAATTAATTACTAATACGACTCCATTGGAGTTGGTTGAATGTATTTTCAGTAATGTTTTCATGAGTTCAGAGCTGTCATTGACATGTAACATTACTACTCTTTTATTTCAAATTAATTTGTCTAGATAGATTTTAACCAAAGAAAGTACTGGGCAACCATATTCTGTTCCTGGGCAACCACTTTTTAAATCCTGGTTGCCCGTCGGGCAACCATATTTCTGAAGGATTTGGCGTCCCCTGATGGTAATATCATAATGTGGAATGCAACTTACTTTATTTCGATTATTCGATGGCGAATTGCGTTATGACATATGCAAAGAATTCCCAAATATACCGTAACCATGTCATTGAAATATAGAACTGAAGTAAGTAACTTATGAAAATGAAAATCAAGGACATTCATTACAAGGAATGCATTTTTTTTTCAAGGACCTGAGAAACACTAAAGACAAAAGAAATTCGCAAATTCATCCATTTACATGTTAACCTTAAAGTTAACATGTAAATGGATGAATTTGCGAATTTCTTTTGTCTTTAGTGTTTCTCAGGTAAAGTTAACATGTAAATGGATGAATTTGCGAATTTCTGTTGTCTTTAGTGTTTCTCAGGTCCTTGAAAAAAAAATGCATTCCTTGTAATGAATGTCCTTGATTTTCATCGTCATTGAAGTGTACGAAGCCTGAATGAATTAGTGCCACTACTCCTAAGTATAAAATATAATTTTTAATTACCTACTTTTTCATTCATCTTGAATTTATAACATGCAGGGCCAACCGCGGTGAGATTATAACTACCGTCACAATGGCGAGTAAAGAGACAGAAGATGCAGTCCAGTCTGATGGAGCAGCTAAGAGTGAAGTAGTTAATAAAGAAGAATTGCAGGTTGTGGATGAAGTCCATGAATCGTTTGAAGGAGGTATAACTTTCACTATAATATATATTATAAAAACCTATAATCGAGGATATCGGATGAATACCAAAAAATATATAATATATATATTCATTTGAGTAAACTGGCATGTGGCAGTTCTTCGGTTCTTGACCAAACATTGTGTTAGACCTTATGATAAATAATATGTTAAGAAACTAATTCTAATGGTACATCTATTATTATTTTTGAAAAACTTCTCGCTTTGTTGAACTCCTTCCGAGATACATATATATATATTACACTTGTACTTGAACGAATGGAGAGGATGTACGAATGTCCCTTTTAAATGTACACTGTCCAATATAGGTAATATTTAAAACCGATTCTGTTACAGATGATGTTGAAGTGGAAGATCATGATTTAGAAGAGGAAGAAGCTGACTATGGGCACGAAGAAGAAGAGGAGGATGAGCTTGAAGATGATCTGGTGGAAGAAGAATTGGTTGAAGAAGAAGATATTCACGATGATCTTCTTTCGCCCGAGGATGAAGCTCCCCCAGCAGGAGATGAGGAGCCAAACAAAACAGCTGATGATTCGAATGTTACTGAAAATGAAGATACAGAGGAGAAAACGCCGAAAGATACAGACAAAGATGATAAAACAGAAGAAAGTAAAGGTACCTAAATACTTTAGCTTATAAATAGGGATACACCACTGTGAGCCAAATAGCACCAACTTATTGAAAAGAATAAGTAGAACTTCTGAAGTTGAAATTTAGGATACCGTCTCCTGCATCAAATTTTAAAATGTGTTGATGTTTAAATGTTTGATGCCCTGGGTGGTTAGGAAAGGCAGATTTATGGATAGCTATGTGATGTATCTTGACAGATGACGAGGATGACAGCATACCTCGGTGTCCCATTGGCCACAAGTTAAGAGAAGATACCAATTCTAACCGATTTGGCTGCACCGCTGATGACTGTCGCAGGAAGAACGACCCCAACATCATAGGTATGCACTTGTTGCATGTATCACTGATGGGGTTGGGTGTCGTTCTCACATGCCAATACAGTCGAGGTCCGGTCCATTCACTCCCTGACCCAGTGTCATATCGAAATTTTGGGCAACCATTTTATTCTCAGTGTCACTTCAACCTATACCACTATTTTGTTGGGCGTATGTCATTCCCCTCTCATGTCAACGTACGCTATGCTTGACTAGAAAACCTTAGTTCCACAGCAGTGGCGAAATATCTAATACATTATATATTCGTGTCGTTTTTGTCCCCCTATTTGGAATATGAAAATAGTATCATGGCAGGAGTATGGCAAGACAGTGATCGGGAAGGGTAAGGACTTGTGTGTGTGTGTTTCTACATACGATTCTCTTTTCAATGGTAGATGGTCGTCGAGCCAAAGACGGACGGGAACACAGGGAACGCCTCTTCTTACCCAACTACAAGTCATTTAAAATAGGTGAGAGGGTTTTACGATTTTCAATTAACACCTGGACCTGACGATGTAATTATTACATGTAATTTCATTTTCATTTTGTTCCCGGTTCCAATTACTTGAGCTATAGCCAAATTCTCTTGTTAGCCATGAATGTGTTATATTGATTGGTTTTGCGGACCCGATCGTATAACGAGAATGAGTGTCCAGAAATTCATTTCACTTCATCTTTCCCTAGACCTGAAGGTTGCTTCCAAAGTTCGTTCGGTTATTGCTGGCCCCCTTGACCTCGAAGATTTACAAAATGAAAATGTCAGAAATATCATCAACCAGGCGGAAGAATTCTTTGTTCGTTTCCATAGAGAAGGAGACCAAAAGGAATGCACTGGGTGTGTATTAAATATTGACTTATTTATGGTCGCTCGTTCTGAGCTCACCATTTATTCAAGCTAGAAATATCCTTTACACTTCTACAGTCTTATTTTCTCATGTATGCTTATATCCTTGACAACACTCTTCCTCATTTGTGTTTATCCTTAAATGGTGAAATAGAAGTACGTTTGTCAGTTTCTGTCTCTTCCAATTGCAGACATGTCCAGTTTAGGTTTGCCACGTTTGAAGAAGCCACCGCCGCAGTAGAGAAGATCGAAAAGCTCAAGGAAGGCTTGACTGTAAAACAGTTGGTCGGTGGGCTCAATGTTGGTAAGTGTCTCTTTCTCGTCCTGTTCACGTCGCTTGGAGGGAATGTCCTTGTACTGTGTTCTTTTCTAGGAAAATTGTTTACAATCTATCTTATCACCCAAAAAAACCATTAGAACATCCCTACATCCTCTAATATGTTCTGCATGATAGCCTGTGTTAGAGTTAGTTAGTAATATCCACTTAAAGATAATTTTACTTCCATCTAAACGCTGAAATAAGTCAAAATTGAAGGTATTTCTTTCTTTATCTTAGGGAGAGTGGATAAACTGATCCGCGGCGTGGACGAGGATATGGAGGTGCCAGCAGGTAACATAAAAAAGGATCTTTCTATTCGGTCTAGCCCTGTTAAGTGGATCTCCTTGGATTTTTTTTTCATATGGGAACTAATTTTATTTGGATCCAGGTCATATATAATGCAACTATTAAATGCTCGGATTTGCTTAGTCATTTTCAATCCTAGGGACTATCAGCATATCATTGCTAATTAAGTAGTCCTGTGTTCCTATTATACTAAATCATGTCTCTCCCCCCTCGATAAGATTTATGAACAGGTTGTTGAAACGTTGGACCCCTGGTAGGTATTTCAAAACTTGGTGATAGAAACAGCGATGTTCTTAAATAAGTTCTGATAAAGTCTAGGAGTTTGCAGCATGTGATGCATACATACACTAGTATAGTTTAAAGATAAATTAAATTCGAGGTGTGCCCTTATGTAAACCATGCTTATAGTTGGAAATGGTGGTGCAGTGGGTGGTAGTAAATGGTCAATGTCTAATACCAACACTTCTGTTTCAGAGACAGTAAAGAACCTTGTGAGTGTATGTGGCTTACCTCCGAACGCAACCAAAGAGCAACTAGCAGAGTTATTCCCGCAAGCAAGGATCAAACTGATGGCCATGAAAGCCAATGGAACACCCAAAGGGTAACGATCATGTCCAGCTGAAATCCTGGCTACGGAAATCCGCTAGCCAATTATCAGCTTTTTCTATATATGTCTCACAATCATTCCTCATTGAGCGCAAAATAACGAAGCCTACCCAGTGAGCTTCACTGAAATCGTTGGGAGAGATAAGAAGCAAGTGACCACTGGTCAGTTGATGAAAGGATAAAAGTACAAAATGTCCTGTTATGCCGACTTAAGGAATGTGCATTTACAGGTAGTAAGCTTGAACACCAGCGGTCACATCCCAACGATCTATCTTGCTGTGTAACCTTGTAATCTAGATGATATCCATAGATTGATCTGCACGTAATGGGTTTTGCACACATTATTCATCAACCAAATCTCTAGCCGGTATTCGCAGTGTGTGCCACTGGATAAGGATAAAGATAAAAGAGGGGAAAGGCCCATATAATATCTAGATGTGCAATTATTCATATACCTTGGAATGGACTTCAAAATAAAAGGTTTGTGGAGGGGTGAAGGATTCTCTGGAACCATAATATCATGATCACATTCATTTTGGAAAAAGCGGGAATTTGATTTTGCTATATACTAGGGATCAGCACAATCGAAAGGAACGATTACAGGTTTGGCACTTGTAAATTTATTACATTTTGACACATCTAAGCAAACAGGAAAATTTCAACTACTTGGAGATTGGGGAGAAATTCTAGTATACTAGAACCTTAGGTTTGTCCTCTCTGGACCTTGGAAAATAATTTACTAAAATGATGGAACCTAAAAGTCGCCCGAGACGAATGCCGAATTACATGTTAATGAATGCCTGCGGTCTGCTTTCAAAGAGAAAAGGTATGACCGAGGCACTCAGTACTACATGGGGCTGATGAATGGTGCATATATTGTAAGATTTGATTGAATGTAAGTCGTGCATGAAGGAAAAAAGAAAGGCCCCCGCGTGTGATTAAATGATATATATCTGCATTGCTGTATTGATATTTTATGTAAGCCATGGGAAAGATTTTTCTTTCAGCGTCAATCGAGTTTTCGCCCTACAATCTCTTCATGCAGAGACAAATCTATATGTACATGCTGGAATTAGATGCCCTTTGGCGTCTTAAAAATGTTCCTACTTCACAGAAGGACTTACCTACTCCCCGGTTCATTTGATGGTTAGAGCTTTGATAGACTTAGCTGCGGGACTCCAGCTACTTGCTTCAAGCTATTTCACATCCAAGGATTCATTTGAACTAGTACAAGAATAACTACAGCTCCATCATCTCGGACCAAAGGAACATGGACAACTAGTCATTATTTAAGACCTAGTCCACTATAGTTATCCTATGTGGAATCCTATCCGATGAATTAAATTTGTGATGCTGATTTGCTTGGTTTCTCTGATGCTGACCAACTAATGCGGCGGCCACTCCTAACTACATTTCCTACTGTCACCCCGTGTGTTGAACGTTCGTGTAGGGTCCTCTATATAGATTGATGAGTAAGATTATATATATTAAATATTTCAGCTATTCATACATTGAGTGCGACGACGAGGAAGCGGCCAAGAAGCTAGTAGAAGAACACAACGCCAAACCGCATGTACTAGAAGGACAGAAGCTGTACCTGGAAAAAATGCAAGCTCCACTCGAGCTGTTCATGGTGGTTGATTCAGGTTAGTTTGGATTTATTCAAATTAAATTTGTGTGTAGTTATTTCGGTGCTGCAGACGAGAGTAGTAAGAGTAAGTAAAGAATGAAAATGAGAATAGGCCCCTTCAGCACGCCGCGGATCAGTTTATCCACTAAAGAAAGAAATGCCTTTAATTTATTTAATTTAATACTTATTTCTAGATGAAAGTAGATATTACTAAGTTACGGGTAATACATACTTTGCATGGGGGACAGTGTTAGAACAATCTGAGCACGTTTTCTATATTTAATGTTTCTTTTGGCATATCTTCAAACATAAGTGAATGCGTTTTCATTTCTTCAGACGATGTCCTCACGGAAGAAGAACGTGCCAAGATAGTGCGAACATTAAATGTGAGTCAAATGCAACTCGACAGGCGTGGTACTCGAATGAAGACTAAAGAGTATCAAGATCTGGTTCGTAAGGTCCGCATGCTCAAACAGAAGCTGGCAATGGATAACCGTAAACGGCGCGAGAAGGGCATGTCTCTTCCCAAACCAGCAATCAGACGTCCTCCAGGCGATGGAAGACCATACCGCGGGTCGAGGGGAAGGTAAAGCTTACAACCAACTATTCAGTCAGTTCTTGTTTCGACGAATTTTCCCCTGTTAGTGTGATAGGGCTAAATTATTCCCTGTTAATATGGTAGGCCTAAACAGTTGTAAACATAGCGTGTTCATACAGACTTGGCTATTTCAGCGTCATGAACTGAATTGAATATTCCCTGATGAAGGATCAACTAAAATATCCGAAACGTTGGAATCACACTCATAAAATCAATCCACTGTGAAATATAACTTCAAAAATACTAAATTGCTGTGATAATATTTTTGGCGTCTCATCTTCTCTCCTTGCAAATGTGACCACCTCCCTTTAGATGCCTCCAACTTTATGAACAGTACGGGCACCCTGTTAATTACTGCCTTTTCTCTTTTCACAGGATGTCTCGTCCTGACGGTAGGGGACGACGTGACATGAATAGTCGATCATCCATGAGGTCACCTGCTGGCAGAAGGCCTCCTCCTAGAGTAAGTAAACGTCGTATTTAGTCGTTGGTGTGTAAACCCTAAAAGATGCATGTGTCCCAGTTGCAACTTACCTGATATTTAGTTAATTATTTGATGTGTTCAATACTATATTAACGTGAATGGGACATGAATTTGATTCTTTGCTGAAAGCAACGGCTAGATGAAACTCAATACTGATACTTTAGAACTGCGTTATAAATGTCTGTTGTGTGTACCACACAGGGCGATGACAGGTACGCCGGTGGTCATGGTAATCACAGTCCCAGCCCTCGCGGTGAATCTGGCTACTACAACTATGGCTTATCACCCAGTTCCCGACGTGATATGGCTCCCCCGCCCCGCCGCTCAGATTCTGAAAGAGGGGGTCGCTACAGCGAGACTCGAGGTTCTAGTCGTTACGCCAATGAAAGAGGCCGATCAGGAAAACTCAATACCCACCAGACTGCCAATGCCGTCAACATGCTTGTTGGTCTCACCAGTTTACTCAGGTTGGTCTCACTTCTTTAATTTCCCATACTAAATAAACGTGTATACGTAGAACAGTACCAGTAGCCCATTTCTATGATAATGTCATCTGAAAAGTTATTTAGTCCACTCAAGAACATATATATCAAGAAAGTGTGTTAATTCTTCAATGAGCGACTTCTGGTCAAATCTCAAAGAGCTATAAGAAGTGACATCTTGGGTTGCTGATGATTCATTACTATTGCAAACTATTCAAGTCCGGCATCCAAAAAAAGGCACCAGTTATATCGACATGGTTTTTCCCTCCATAAAATCAACGTGTGATGAATAATTCCTTCCCTGCTTTTATTGCAGTGAGATGCAAAGAAAGACCCCAGCCAGTGGGGGTGAGCGGCGGGAGTCTGGTGGCCGGTCTGGTGGAGGTGGCGGCAGCGGCAGCAGAGACAGCTGGCAAACGAGTCAGCAGCAGCAGCAGCCTCATTCCTATTCTGAGAGGTCGAGACCGCGCTCATCCGGCGAGTATGGCGGCAGCAGCAGCTACAGCACATCAAGCAGCTCGTATCGGGACAGTGCGTCATACCGGGATGAGTGGGGATCTGGACGCGGGGAGTCCATGCGCAGCAGTGGAAGTGGTGGCGGTCACTATGACGATTCTTACTATGAGGACAGAGGGTCCCGCAAGAGAACATTGTCAGACAGAGGAAGTTATAATGGTACTTTCATTTTCTTGTCTAAATTTATAAAAAAAAAAATATGTCTACACATGGATTGCCATACTATGACAAACATTTCAGCTCATCAATTTTAAGCTCTCCCTTTGCACTATATTTTGCTCGCCCTCGAGTATATTTGGTCAGTAAAATTATTGTTTCCATCGTAGTGGCCATTTTATCTTCATAACATGTGTGCTTCTTTTTTCAGATGATTACTATGGACGCAGTGAGCGAGGTGGATTAAAGCGCACAAAGATGAGCAGAGGGCGTGGAGGTGGTGGTCCCCGTGGAAGATACTAACTTCACATTTTAATCTGACATATAGGGGCATTTGAAATGATTGGAAATTTGAGAAGTTGTTTGATAAAAAAAAAACCTAAGGCTGACAATTCCAAGTAGTGAATGTGTATCCAGTGGGAATATTGTGTATGATATATATATATAGTTATTCATGTAAAAGTATTAGGTGTACGTGTGTGAGAGAGAAACTTTGCAATAAGCCTCATGACTTTAAGCTATAGAGGGAGAAGTTCTGTATCATCTATTGTCAGCCAGTGAAGGGGATAAGTTATCTCGCTCTGTAAACTTGTACATGGCAAACTCGATAGATCTTATGTTTTTTAAGCTGGTAAAGTCTCCTATATGGAGTAGTCGTGAATGTGTTCATGAGTTAGTGTCGTGATACCCGGTCCGTTTTTTAGTTTATGAGATCCAATAAACTTCATTAAAAATGAAAAGTATCATCTTTTATTCGCAACGATTAGCTATACATATTAAACTAATTTATTGGTGTATATTGCCAAATATATCTCCACTGATTAGTCCACATGCCTGATGTATGCCCTGTTTATCTGAATTGTTATTCCCCTACCCACCAATAATGAGACTCCCTGCAATGGATGTCTCAATGGATTAGGGCACTACTGTTACAATCATGTTAAAGCTAGTATACAAACAAATTGCTCCCTCCATATGAAATATCACAGACTAGGTTTAAAGGAAATCGATCCGGTTCTAGATGCCCTCGAGATCATCTGAAATAGCAAAGTATTCTGTATAAATAAAATTGAAAAGTAGGAAAGCCGATCCATCTGTAACTAAATAATACTATCTTATTACTGAAACTATTTATGTATACAGTGAACGAATAAACTGATAACTCATATTTTTCAATTAATCTTATGGCATAGTATTTGAAAGTAATGTGTGCATAGTAAGTATTTTTGGTGCATTACTCGATGTTACAGTAAAAAGGTATCACAGTTTTACAATACTATTTCTCATTCAGTGGAGTATACTTTCCCATTTAATTCACGGTGACATTACGGTTACTCATGTAGCTTTCTGTGATTAGTTCTACATACTGTAAATTGCTTTATCTGCATGTACAAGCTGACACTTAATAACAATTAGTCCGACTATTGCAGCATTTACTTAACCCGTCAGTTTATTTATCAATATACTTCAACTTTTATAATAACTATCTAGTAGATATCATATCCAATTGCCGCTCTTAGATAGTTCTTATCACGAATTAATTGATAGCATGACGAATATAAATATTTCAAAACATTGGAAAAATAATTTATTACAAAGAGATCCATCGATTCCATCCACTTAATTATACGGCTGGTACCTGACAATATTCCTTTTCCACAACCGTCACACTATTTAACTTCCACTTCCATCGTTTAAAGGGGAACCCTGGACTGCGTATAATACCATTTCAGACGTTGGAAAAAACTACAATTTGATGTTCTGTACATTGTAATATGTAATTCGATCATTTATAAGTCATTGCAGAGTGATTTCTTCATGTTCTAACTGGCTGTTATCCGGTAAGCTGGTGGGAACAATATTCCCAGAATGCTATGTGAACATGACGTCAGCAGAGCACCAGCTCACTTCCTTCTCTTGGCCTAAGGTAGAGAGTGTATGTGTTTGTCTCAAATCAACTCCAACTCTTGTTTTCATTGATGCTTATCTGTGAGTGATATGGGTGGTACATCCAAACTTCTGGCAAAGGAAAGACTGCATGGATCTCATTCTTTGCTCGAATTGGTAGCCTTCAACTCCTAAGAGAGGATTGGACTAAACTTTCTCTTCCTCATTCTCACTACAACCTTGTTGACTAGCCATGTTTACTGGGTTGCACGGCCATGTGTACCATACAGGCACGGCGGAATCAAGGGGGGGGGGGGGGGGGAAGGGGGCAGTCAAGTACACACACATGTATACATATGTGATCCGTTTTAGGGAAATGAGTCATAAGTCGCAACATATGGATTTTGAGATATCACCATATATAAAAAGGGGAGATCAAGCTGATTCCAATGATAGTAAACCTAACATATTTCTATATTTTATGTTTGATATTTTTATTTTTGAAAAAAAAAGTTTGCAATATTTCTGGATGTGTAATTACCAGTAAAGTAACTAAATATACTCCATACAAAGGCCTTCAATATGCAAGGATATATTTAATACAATGTCATAATGGATTCATATGCCAGTAAGTGCTAAACCTCCTAATAATTAGAATATTCCAACAAAGATATCCTATAAATAAATAACTTTGAAAAATATCTACTGTTTGCTGCTGATTATTCTCAATACAAATCCATCAAGGTTATCTATTATTGACTATAACAAAACAGTTATGTGAATTTCTATGACCCCCCCCCCCCCCCCTCCCAAAATATTGTGCCCCCCTCTAATATTTCATCTGTTCTGTGCCTGCCGTACTGTTTACTATTTACTGCCACACTCATTAGACCATGACCACGCACTGACCACATATACCGGTAATGAACAGGCCCGAGTTAGTGTCATACATAGGGCAATATGGCAGCACCAAGGACAGGGTTTGGAGAGAGCGGGAAAGAAATTACTTGATTGATTCTGGCAATACCATTGCCCAGAAACCAGTATTATAATGCGGGTTCCAAGTTATCAACCATAATTGAGCTGTATGACCTGCGATTGTTCCAGCCCAGTGTTTTACTTTAAATTACATATTTCACTTTTATGGAACAGGTGAACGTATGAGATCCAGGGGTTTAATAATAAATAAACCACTATTATTTGTTCTCACCTGCTACTGCATTTAGATCACATTCCCTTAGAGCAGAAATAAGCACAATCGGAGTAGCTTTACGACCGAACTTGGACTTCCATTTCACGAGCATCTGGTGTGCCATCTCTCGTGTATCAGTCCCTTTATTAATCAGCATTATATCCATCTCAGTGAGTTCCAGAGCTTTACCGACATGAATCCAGTCTCGAACTACCTCTTGATATTTTGTGAGTCGCATGAAAGTTCGGTTGTTTATTTCTGAAAGATAAAATATTCTGCATCTGAATACTGGTTAATATTGAATGAGTGATAGCAGTTCAATGCCACAAAGTCCCAATATTGAAGCGACGTTCTAGAAAATCGTTGCATTAACTATACCGGTGATGGCTTGTGATGACTTTGTTTCCTGAGAAACAGCTGGAATGGGTCCTAGACCCTCTAAAATCTGCGGTGAAGTCACTTTCAATGCCGCTTTTAACAGGTGGAGCGCTCTTGAATTTTGTTCGGGAAGTTTCTCCAGCAAAATATTGATCTAAAATATAGAAAAAAATGTTTATTTTATATATGCCGCCTAGCTAATGCTTATTACCATAAAATTATATAGCACAGTTTGATGCCATCAAGTCCTACTGAACTTAAGACACCAGAGACCCTACGTCTTCGCTGTATCATTTTTATACAAGGTTTATATATATTTTAAAAAATGCACTAACTTGGTCGTTTGGTATAGGTGCCTTCATAATCCTTTGCAAGTCGTCTAAGGATAAACATTCTTCCTGGTAGAGAAAGTCGGCCACTTCTAACGGGAGAATATCTTTCAGTTTGCTACGATTTCTCGTCAACCAATCGCGATGAAGTCTGTTCATTTCGATGGGTATACTGCAGAATAAGAAAAAGATATTTAGCTAGATGCATGGATATCCGCTTTAGTTTAAAGGTAGGAAAACAATAGTAAGTATTTGAGACAGTAGGAAAACCCCTCTCCTGGATCATATAATATTAGATATATAAATTGTAAAATCTAGAAAACTTTTCTGAACATTTTTAGCTCCGTTTTTTTTTCTTTATTTGGGGGGGGGGCGTTTCTTGATTTTCCACCAGTTCTACCTTTGTTGAATAAACCTTGGTCCTTACAGTTACACATGACACACTCGTGGAAATCAATGTGTGTCATTATAAAAGGGTCGCGCGAAAATCGTTATTGTATTAAAGTGAGTCTTAAAAACTCTTACCGTATTAATTAAGATCTTATAATATAAACAGAAATATATCTAGAGAAATTGCTGGAGACATAAAGCAATAGACTATAGTAGAGGGACACTTCATTTATTTTGTTAGTATAGTCCTATGTCTATGACTATTGACTTAGGTAGGTCATAGGTATATGCACCTCTGGTGCTCGGTCTAACTGTCAGTGGCAAAGTGTGTTGGTCGTAAAAAAATACATCTTTAATATCGATAACAAACTGTCAAATTGGCACCATTCGGCAAGTGTTATTTTGATGATTCGAATGCATTTATATCATATACTTACCAAAGGCGAAGTGCGCAACGAACCGAACTTCCTATAACTAAGGCTAAGTGTAATGGTAATGGTACGTTCGCGAAATTTTTAACGAGTAGCCGGAAGTTACAGATGCGAAAATATGAAATTTAAAATAATCTACTTCTTTGGTCATACTATTTTTAATATAAACTCAAACTAACAGTTAGATTAAATAACTGAATATCACTGACTAAGAAATACTCCTTATTTTTTGGAATTTGTGGAATGTGTTCAATGAGGTAAGATAGACCACTGTGCGCGCCCCAAGCGGAGAATTCCTGGCTGGGATATTCAACATGGTGTTGCTGTAAACAAACCCTGTCCAACGATCACATTGCTTCACAGTGGCTACATAAAGCTTAGATATAGTATTATCTCTGTATGACTCCCGATCGTCTATCAGCATCTCATATTGGTGTTTGCGTTGACAAGTATTCTTTTTCAAAATGGTACGTACCCATTTCTACATAGCTATAGCCAGTATAGGCTCGCACACTTTCTCAGTTTTCCGATAGCGATTATCAGAGTTGTGCGTACAACTCTGCGATTATTAATATTAACGGCCTGTGACTGTGTCTGTGCATGAGCCATACCTGTCTATAAATCCACGCTACACTATATAGTAGTACAGTGTACCAATTAATTTCTATTCGTTTTAGAACCAGTCTAGCATGTGCACCTTTTGAAAGTGTCATAAATGACATGTATGATCATGTAAATAATTAATAATATCATAATTTAAACTATAGGCTATAACATACTGGGCCAAGTCAGAGTTGTACATTACACGTACATGTACAATTCTGGGTACATGTATACAATTATATGCCATGGGCATGGCATGCCCGGTCATGGTATCTATATTCCAATATACAAACATTTAGTAAAGTTCTATACAGGTATAGTTGTATTCACGTACGTTCCACCCGGCCAGAAGTACCGTAGTTTTTATTTTAAAGTCTTACAAAACCTGAACCATGCTGTCAATTTCGAGATATTTGGGAAAGATATAGCTAAAAAATAATATCGATATTTTCATTAATTCAATACATTATAAATGCCGAAAGTATCTGTTATTATTTTACATAACTCTATTTTCTAGATGCTCTCACGGACCAAGCCGGCTAATGCCCCGCCGGCTGTAGTGGCATCAAAAGATCAGAAGAAAAAGAAAAAATTGCCCAAATTTGATGAGTTACTCAATGCTAGGGATTACACTGGAGGAATGACCATCTTGGAGGTAAGCACTCATTTAGAAAAGTATCCGTAAGCAAGCTTCACATTCAATTGTTATTTGTAGGCCTACACTTACAACTTAAGTCTTAACTATTTGTCGAATTCATTATGCCCAATATATCATAATTTTCTGCTTCTTATGTTTACAGTTCGATCGAAATAACGGCAAGCAAAGTGAAGAGATTGATCTGTGGATCGCATTTTGCGCCTTTCATCTCGGTGATTATAAACGCGCAATGGAAGTGAGTCCGAATTTTGGTTTTGCCACTACTTTGTTTCAATTAATTTCGATATAATACTATAGCTAGATATTTATTATAATCAGTGAAGGTACGAACACTTTGACAACATTACTTATGATTAGATAAAACAAAATACTAACAAGCTTTCCAAAAACTGTAAATCGTGAATATTACCCACCTCTTCTAAGCCAACCATATAATGCAAAATGTAATATATATATGCTAGTAGATGAATTGTATCTTTGGAACGCATGAAATTAATTTTCCGACAGATGTTCTCTAAGATGCACAGGTCTCGTATTATACAGGGATGAAAGTCTTTAGTATTTCTACTGAAATCAGTATTTTTGAAAACTCATGAAAATCGTCCAATTTCCACAACAAAAATCCATCATTTTTAACCTAAATCAGATAGGTCAAACGTCTTAAAAATACATGCCTTGAAACTATTGTTCATTCATCTGAAATGTCCCTGAATGCACCATTCAAGAGCTTTCAAAAATGATCTAGGGGCAGAAATATTTCAGTATTTTTGCCACGACCCCACTTTCATCCCTGATTATAATATGGTTTATATATGATTATAATATGGTGTAAATGTCTATCGTTGCCAGTAGTGTTCAGTAGCCCCTTGGGAAACTTCTCTTTCAATCTTGTTCTCCATTCTTTCAGGAATACTTACGCCTGACTCGGCGTGAAGGTTGCCATCCTGACGTGTGGGTTAATCTTGCTTGCTGTTATTTCTTCCTGGGAATGTACCAAGACGCTGATCAAGCAGTGCAGAAAGGTGTCACTATTCTTAGATTACAATTAAAGGAATTTAAAGTATCATAATTATCATATCCCAAACACTGGTTCTTTAGCTTTCTATTGCCATCGATATACGCATCAAAATGATAAGAATATCTCTGGTATTTAGTAGTTATTTATAAATCTTGTTATTATAATCGACTCATTTTGTATAACGATGTTCTGTTTTCGATGGCAGCGCCTAAATCACGGTTGCAGAATCGCCTTCTATTCCACTTATCCCATAAGTTCGGAGATGAGAAGCGTCTGATGACTTACCATCAGAATCTGCAAGACATAATTGAGGACCAACTGTCACTGGCCAGCATCCACTACCTCCGATCTCACTACCAGGAAGCCATCGACATATACAAGCGTATCTTACTAGATAACAGGTGCTCGCATTAGACTTTTTAATTCCCTTTTCATTTAAAGTACTTTGATTAGCATGGTTATGATTCTAGGAAACTGCTTTATGGGAAAATCTCAATCCAACAATTTGCAAATGGTCAGGGGTGGGTTTGCAGTATTGCCTAAGCTATGTCATTGCTTTGTATCGATTAGATCCTTTGCCTTTGAAGGTACGGTAATAATCTGTGGAAGGAATCTACCCGATGCAGTCTATTATCTCTCTAATGCTTAACTTTGTCTTTTTCAGAGACTATCTAGCACTCAATGTCTACGTGGCCTTGTGTTATTACAAACTAGATTATTATGACGTATCACAAGAGGTACTCGCCGTCTACCTTCAACAGTTCCCTGACAGTGCGATCGCCATCAATCTCAAGGCTTGCAACCACTTCCGTTTATACAACGGAAAAGCAGCTGAGGTTAATAAATATTTTCGTTGAACATCTTTATCATTTTCATTGTTTTGAGTATATTGCATCCCCATGATGGCCTATAGAGAGGATATGGACCTATTTTTTAGATCCGTTATTTAAATCAATAAACTTTGAAGACATTGAGTTCCGATCACCATCGCCGAGCTTTTGTACTACTTGGCGTTTTACTTATTTACACCTCTGAAACCAAACTTCTTCGTCCCTCCTGCCTGCGTGATTTACTTATTGATTCATTATTTATTTCAGGCCGAGTTGAAAAGCCTTCAAGACATGGCATCACCTTCATTCTTGTTTGCTAAAGATTTAATAAAACACAACCTGGTAAGCCAAATTACTTCTTAGAGAGCTCTTATCAATGGAGTTTGTGTGTCTTTTTATCGCCTTATTTCTATTTCATTGGTTCGCCAAGGACTAAAGTTTCGTCATATTGCATTGAATTGAATTCATGTTGGGTTATTATCACCAGGTTGTTTTCCGCGGTGGAGAAGGAGCTTTACAAGTATTACCGCCTCTAATAGATGTCATCCCAGAGGCTCGTCTCAATCTTGTCATATACTACCTGAAGCAAGGTTAGTCCTGATATAAAATGATAATTCATTTTGGGGTCAATTTTACCTCAGTCAGATATTCTCTTATAAATTCTTGAACACTTTTTAGGGCAAACATTTTGCAGCATTCCTGCTGATGATTTCTTCAAAACCAATTTGTATGAATGGCTATTAAACGGTGACTTTCCGGTATTGCCTCAAATATATTTAAAGGGACCTTTTTTCATTTTTTTAAAATACGGTTTTATTGACAAATTTCACATTCCTGATAAGTTCCATTGACAACCACACCTTTAATATACACTGATTTGGTAATTGCAGAAGACATCAACGAAGCTTATAACCTTATAAAGGATTTAGAACCTACAACACCCCAGGAGTATATTCTCAAAGGTGTAGTGAATGCGGCCTTAGGACAGGAACAAGGTTCGGTAAGTAACAGCTGACTGGAAGAGTGTTATTATGCAATGTCTGTGTAAAGAAACCCCACTTTATGTGCTGCTCTATTTATACTTGGTTGAATACTTTAATCTAATGACATCTAATGTGTCTCAGCCCCGCCCACACACACAGAGTTGATGTTCAACAACAATAATCCCGATATTTAAGATAATGTTGTTTTGCATTTTCAGAGAGAACATCTAAAAATCTCGCAACAATATTTCCAACTTGTTGGTGGTTCGGCTAGCGAGTGTGGTGAGTTAACTTCTTTGTCTGTTGACTTGGTGACCTTTTTTCAGCCTCGACTGCATTGAAATGAAACTAATATAAATAAAATCCCATTAATTCATTTTTAAGCTTTTGTATCTGTCCTAATTGGATGTCAATCTGATATGATTATTCATATTATGCAATCTTTTATTTTTTAGATACGATTCCCGGTCGCCAGTGCATGGCTTCATGTTTCTTCTTATTGAAACAATTTGAGGATGTGCTTATATACCTAAACTCTGTCAAGGTAATACCATGGTACCTTCCGAAGCCTCTATTTACATTATGGCAAAACTTTAGTCTATAATGATAGTATGTAAAAATCACTGAAATATATACAGACATCTTCTAGTCTATAACCTTAGGTCTTAGAAGATCTCCTTGGTGATATCCTAATGCACACAGATCAGTGTGATCAGATCGAACTGTTGTTTTTTTAAAATGAAATCAATCTAATAATTTCCATTTGCACTTCAGAGCTATTTCTACAACGACGATAGCTTCAATTTCAATTATGCTCAGGCCAAAGCATCGGTTGGCAATTACAAAGAGGCAGAAGAGGTGAGTGCATTTCCATTTCAGCCAAACCAAACCTATGACCTATATTGAAATCTGTCTCGAATGAACCTGAAATATAGTCTTAAGTCAGAGAAGGGACTTGTTAATGTAAGGTGCTAGTTTCTACCTTATGACATACGTATGTGGTTTCAGGGGTGCTATTTTAAAAGTCAAATAGCACCTATGTGCTATTTGAGCCGAATATCCACAAGATTGATGGAAAGTAAGGTAAAATACTATTAAAATCGAGTTCTATTGTTGATTTAGTATGTAATAAATACCTAATAGCACTCTGTTCAGTTTGTAATCGATCGAGACGTTGGATCAAATCGCACTCTACCCCTTTGGGGTGTTGTTGACCCAACGTCTCGATCGATTACAAACCTCCATCGTGCCATTAGGTACAAAAAGAAAATGTCAATATTCCACCATTACATCAGACGCTCTTTTTTTCCAGGTGTTCCTTTTGATTCAGAGCGAGAGGATTAAGAACGATTACATCTACCTTAGTTGGCTTGCCCGCTGTTGTAAGTATTACCTCCTGTGAAAGTCATGCGTTTGTTTTATGCCCCCTTTCAGACCTTCTATGTTTTACTTTACACTATCTTCCGCTATGAAGCACGTATATTTTTACCCTGAGGAACCGTACGGCAAGTAAGATCCGAAATGTAGGATATACTGGCTAATAAAATGAAAATTAAATTAAATATAATAAATATAAGCGTTATCCTTTGAAGCACTTAAGATCAACCATCCCTGGTGTTTCATCTGTTGGTAATTCCCTTTTTAAATATGTCTTTATTCACAGATATTATGAACCGAAAAGCTCGCCTTGCCTGGGAGCTTTATCTGAAAATGGAAACGTCTGGTGAATCATTCAGTCTGCTCCAACTCATTGCAAATGACTGCTACAAGGTGAGCTCCAACACTATTATGTATTTACTATATTTTAGAGGATCTTTCAGATATTAAAAGTATAATTCTTTATCATCCGCCTACGTAATATGTTCCTAATAGAATTTAATCGAAATGTACAGGAAATTGTGTATCGTGATCTCCCTAAGTGACTTTTTAGCACAATTTCTTTCTAGATTGCTTACATTTTAAATTTATGATGTTCGTTTATCCGTATAGATGGGACAGTTCTACTATGCAGCAAAAGCATTTGATGTGCTAGAACGTCTGGACCCAAATCCTGAATATTGGGAAGGCAAGCGGGGAGCGTGCGTCGGCGTCTTCCAGATGATTATTGCTGGACATGAACCAAAGTAAGTATCAAACATATATAAAAGTGTAGACATAGGGCCCTAGATACTAGTATATTAATGGACCTTAGATGCACTTTACCCATAGTTTTACTAATTCAACAACCTGCTAGTCTTGCAAAGCTAGGGAGAGTGATAAGCAAACTGTGATTTGATCACTGAAGTTTAGCATTCGATTATAAGGAAAACTTAATCCCACAGTAAATCATGGCACTGGCTACTACCTTTGATTTTGAGTGAGTCAAAACCTAGCCTTTGATTAGGCTAAAGTTGCCCTGGGCTGAAGGCTTCATAAAATTTTATAGAGCCATCTTTATCTCTGAAGGTACTCGTTTTGATTGTACCGTGTATTATGGTTTATAGAAGCATTATCTCATGCTGCCATCCTTATCTGGACTATCGTGTGTTTTCTATAATTTTTCTTCGGCCTCTACTTTCCTTTTTAGTCCATATCTCTCTAACTTTGGATCATTTTACAATAAAATAGTTGCTTTAATCTTGAACCACATGCGGTAATGAAAGATTATGCACCGCACTATGTATGATTCATTCAAAAGTCTATTCAAAATTTAGTTCCGAAGGATCCTCCACAAATTAGGAATTGTCGTTTCTCGCGGCTTACCTTTAACTCATTAGGCCTCACACGCGACTATGCAGCCAAAAGTCTCCTTTTTAAAAAAAGATATAGAAATATTTCAGCAGAACCGTATACGGGAAATCAGCTCCCTTTTTGTAAGCCATAAGAGAATTGTCATTTTTTTACGCAAACTTGTACCTTCTATATATTTTTATTTTAGATATGTATTATAAATTTGATTCGGGAATAATATTATTTTATTAAAATTGTATTTTCTCAGAAGTACTTATTCCTATTTATCCTACGTAGCTGTCCAAAAATACTCGGTAGCTCATCGGGCATATATCACCTAAACTGTCCAAAATCTAGATTCGTTTGAACAGAGTCGTGTATCAGTGTTAGATTTCTATTTTGGACAGACTGTTTTGGACAGATATTTCTATGGACATTTCGGACTATATGTTTCGTAGTTAACCTGGTTGAATAGGGACGTAAATGTTTCTTTCAATCTCATAAATTTGTACAAATATAAAGTCTCCCCCTTTGGATATAATAATGAATCCCAAGATGTTATGGCTTGTAGTAGTTTAACCTTATAATAGTCCCCATGAACTCATCTGAATTAGAGGAGCTTAATTCCAGATTGTCCAAATACTGCTTAGTACAAGTGCTATATTGAAAACCTTTTTGCTTAAAGGGCTTTCGATGATAGCTTTCTTGACCTGAGGTGAGGGCTTGTTGTGAAAGGAATTCTGACTGACCATGCCATTGCTGAGAAGATATAATTTTGCGTTGTTGATTTTGCCCTTTTCTTTGACGTTAGATTGCTGCAAGAAAACCAGTCATTTGCGTGGTAATGTTTCCATTTTAATCATAACAGTCTGATTTTAGGCTAGAAAAAAACTACGATTTGAATTGTCAACAAAATGAATAAGTGAAATAACGTCTGAATTACATACGTGAAACATCTATATCTTAGATCCCTATTCTAACGTCCTGGGTGGCCTATGCTCTTCTATCTAAAGTGCACAACCTCTGCTTTCTAATCTGCGTAACCTCTGGCCATAACTGGTGTTGCTTTTAACATAGGATTAATATGGGTTTTGTGTGAGTATGTGTGCCTAGCAAGTTTTTCCAAGCATCGTCCAATGTAATCTAGATGGCGTTTCAAAACATCCATTTACAAATATATTACACATTCGATAGTAATATTTAAGGTGAATGTTATGGTATGACATGTCCAATCATGGCAATGTGACGGGAATAGAATTTGCATTTTGTTGCAGGTAGAATTTAATTTATTTTCAAAGATATCTATGCACACAAAAAAGATATAATGCATAATTTGTTTTTAATTATGATGTACATAATTCAAGTCTCACCGACGATGATTAACTATTTAAGTTGGGTTACTTCAATTTTTTGTTTTGCACAATATAAGCCACGGAAAAATAGCATCTACGTTAGGCTCCCATGATCCGTTTGCTTTGATCATATTACCATTTCAAAATTATCCAAAATAATCATTTATAAATAGTCTTATCTTTTTTAAAGTGAAATCATTCATTTACCCTGGCACACACGTCGTGCAAACCAATTTCTTCGTGATTTGGGATTTGAATGACACTACGGCTAGCATCAAATTATTTTGAAAATTGTCTCAAATTGAGACCTATTGCCAAAACAATATTTAGGCTTTGTACTACGTGATCTCGATTGTATTCATAGCGATGTAGACATGTTGGTATTAGTTATCCACTGATATTGGGCATGCCGACCAATGAGCATGACCCTAGACAATATTCCAGGACAATAAGATTGTTTTATACCTTTATTTCAACTTACTTTAATATCGGCGCAATTATCAAACTTTTTTTTATTTTTCAGGGAGACGTTGCGGGATGTTGTTCAGATGCTAAGAAATACCGGCAGTCCCCAGGTTGAATACATCATCCGTACCATTAAAAAGTGGGCTAAAGAGAACCGTGTGCCCATTATGTAAATTCAATGAGTTTATCTACACTGTGAACATTTTTTTTTTACAAAATCATTCCGTCCGTCCATTCAAGCATCAAAGGTCCTCGACCCAATTCCTCGTGATATTTCAGATGTCCATATGTCGTGTTATTCGTATTATTCCAATGTTGGAAAGTGAAGGATCGACTTGCAATTAGCTATACCAAACTGGCTTTTATGTGAAATTATTGACATTAGACGACACTGACTATTTATGCGATTATTACTTTTCAGGTGCATAGAAATGTACCAATAAATTATCTTGTTGACAAAACTTGGTGAACTTCTCAGTGTTATGTTTGCATGACTTCAGCCCATCATGATGAAATAAGTGCAGGCGTGAAAAATAAATTTCCCGATGTATAATCCTCTTCTTTCATCAAATGTTTGTTTGACCAACTTCTAGAATCTATATAATTACCACACAGGCTTCGGGAGCAATCCTCTTTATGGGGCCAGTATTTCTGTGTATCACAGAAGATATAACAATCCTTAAAAAAAATCAAGTTAACATTAATGTTACCTGTGCCTTGAGGCCTCTGAAATTAATTAAAATAGATAAAAAAAAATCTTGTGAACTATATTCCTCCCACTTCGCTTTGCTGTTAGTCCAGTTGGTATAACATGTATTTCGGTCGAATTGTTCATTTCAAGATAAAAGCCTGAAATTCATTCAAATTCAGAATCCATTGGCCTTCAAAAAATTAATCAAGGATACCTTTCGATAAGCATCTTGTAGTACTACAACTCTACACCATGTTCAACCATTTGAATTATGAATACATAATTATACATCTTTTCACCTTTTTTCATATTTGTTAACTGCATCTCATCTCATCTCATATCCACCCCCACCTCCTAATCCCAACAGTTGCCATATCTGAATATACCTTGTGCATGTAAAAATGCCAGGGTTGGGGTGTAAATCAGGCAAATAGCTTAATCCCCAAAGATAAATGGGCAGGCAAATGCCTAACCCAGTTTTATAACACCTGGATAAATAAAGGAACAAAAAAAATTGGTATTGGTAGTTAATTATAATGTATTATTAATTAATATCAGATCGAGGCAGGGTCCCAAAATCCAAGATGGCCACCATTTGTATATGGTTTAATTTATTTTCAGGTTTTTTTGTCAAAATACAACATACTTGGAGAATAAAATACGTATAGCATTAAAAATACTTTTTCTTTTATATCCGAATAATTATTCTTTTCAAATGTAAAGTCTGTCGGATATAGCCGGGGGTATGGCAGCTTTTTCCCTCACGTAAATTGACAACACTTGGATGCCGAAACTAAGTGTTAATCAGACATGTGTAGACATCAACATTTCCTTTCTCTTGATATTAATGTCATGTCTCTATGAGTAGGCCAGGCCTATTATTTGATTTTCCATCAATTTCCAAATATTAATTAAAAGTAAGATTTTTTGGTGAGGTAGCATGCACTCTTACACTAACGTGTAGTATTGTCGTTTTCCAGAAAAAAAACCATAGATATTTGCGAGATCTATTAAAATTCTAACAAATACAATTAGCTCCAGATCTGTTGGCCTATGGGTGGACTTTGAGGTATTGGAGTCTTGACCAACAGATGGCCTGCAAGGAGATCCAAATCACACGCGCGGCAAGCCCAGGAACTAGGCATGCTAGCAAAACAGGATATGACGTCATGATCAAGTATGGAGGATAGGTTGGATCCTACTCTGTTTGACACCTAGTATTTGATCGGGTTGTGTGCTCGATTCAGGCGACACAATACATCCAAATGACATTATGTGTTAGGCGGATGGTTGAGGAATCATTTCTGCAGGATGGCGTCGGACAGGCATGGTAAGAGGGGGAGATTAGGGAGGGTTAGAAAGGCCGGCGACTGCTCGCCTCGCCCGAGTCCTGGGTCTGCTGCTCCCTAACCAAGGCCAAGTACCGTGTCAGGATAGTTTCGTCAGGATCGTTCATAATATTTCTCCACAACCCTAGTTGATAAGTCTACCCCTATTTTCCCAATCGACCTTACTACACTTATGTTTAAATGTCGGAACACATTCAAAATGTCATAGTTATAGTTTAACTGTTGTCCGGTTTGTATTTACTATCTTATAACCCGTAAATGAGAACTCAAAACCAAGGTGCCGTAGCGAGCGTCATTCCCGTCCGAGAGGCTGACAGTCATCTCGTATCCTTGGCCGTGCTGGTTGTCAAACCCGTTCGTTCAAGCCCTCGATCACACCATTAGTCATAACTTGGGAGTACGGGTCTGTAATTGCTAGAATATCAAATGGCTGCCCATTCTCACTTGTTGGCTTTTGTTACAAGTGTTACAATGTATTGGTCATTATGATTGTCTGCGTACCGAGTGTAGACTATCGTACGCGGTATAGTCTACAGTCCAGACTAGTCCCAACTTGTGATCGTAGAGTTAGTTGACACGAATGAAGTATTGAAGATTATTTTTGCCCGCTGACTCATCCAGTCTTATTGATGGGTATTAGATAGGTCTGGTTGGACGGGCCAGTACTGACACGGTACTGAACTTCTGAAGTTAAAATGACCCTAATCCTGAAATAGAAGATCGTGCCAAGAGAATGGTATCGGTACCAAACAGTTTATAACAATTATTTCCTCAAAAGATTCATGTAAACAAAATAAAACCGAGAAACATTCATTATTTAGACTTCCTTCACTTGCTATCAAACGTAGCATTGATGATGACAATATGTTTATCCGTTTGTAAAATTAGTCGACCCATATTAATTGATAGAATTTCGCCAATAACAATTTTTTTAAATATCAGGCTATAGTTGGATGTTTTGACATTTCAGGCGATGATGTCCTACGCATGCCCGTTTGGAAGACTTATTGTAAGTATAACAAATTAATCATAATCTAACGCATTTGATATATAGGTATAGCGTTTTGAAAAGGGCAAACTTATGTTTTGGTGGTAATCCAGTGTTTACATTATTTTGGCAGTAATGCAGCGACTTGTCTGTTAGGCATATTCGTAATGTATACGACCTGAGTCCTGATGCTAAAAAATGTCGTATCTGTATGCATACAGACTACGGTATATATATTTCTATTTAAAATTGCATTAATCAATAAATGATGTTCTTTAAATCCGCTTCAATGTCTTCCCCTCGGCGTGATTATGTTTCCTATGTCTAATAGATAGGTGTCTATAGGTCTGACAATAATTTGTAAGAAAAAATGGAAAACTACAGACTCCTCAAAACAAAGATTGTCCTGACCGTTTCATAGTTATACTTTTAAATTACATTGGGCACTATATAGATATGTATAGCTGTATGTTCATCATCTGGGTATATTGGGTGAATAAAACTCAATCAATCGGGCAAAACCAATAATAATTAAATAAAGATATTTTCAGAGGTCTTACGTCAAAAAAACCCATACCGATATTTATGTAGGCTACCTCAAGAACTGTCAGGGAGGGGGGACATTAGAAACCCATCCGATGGAAATTGGAATCATCACATTTAATAATAATCACAATTTTTCACCCGGAAGTCAACCTGTGTCATCATGTTAGAAACCTACTGATTGTGTTACAAAGCGAAAATCTACAAGGGATATGTTGATTCTGTGCATAGACCATTTAAGCAACTATATGTTCATTAGTAAGACCCTTATGATTCATCTCGCCACCGGCCACCTTGATGACACCCATCCTATTGTGATATGTATAATACAGAGTGTGATTCAGCGCCTAAGGTTTATGACGCGTAAACGGTGAACACTTTCCCTTACTGGCATGTTGTCTAATGGGTTGTAGAATGTGATATAACAGTAGATATCTTGTGTATTCAGAAATTCATGTTTTTTTTTATATAGTTATGTTGAAAATCTCCGTATAAACAAGGACTCCTGTAGTTTCTGTAAATGTTGTTTTATTGTTGCTAGATGAAATAGGGCTGTATCCCTACGCGTTTCGGTCTAAGCGGTGACCTTCTTCTTCTTCTTTTATATATCCAGAGCTGCCAACTTCTACGATTTCGCCGTAGTTACTACGATTTCAGCATGAAAATACGATGCTACGATCTGTATGACAAAAACTACGTTTTTTTTAAATTTGGGACCAAAACATGTTCTAGATGAATACCGTAGTGACAGAGGCTCCATATCTCCCGATATGGCGGGAGATCTCCCGCTATTTTGGGACTTTTAACAAATTCTCCCGATATGGTATGAAAATCTCTCGCAATATGAGAGAAATCTGCAAATATTAAATATTAACAAACTGCATATATTGCGATAACCACTGGGTGAAAATTACCAGAATGCCCTAAAAAAGCTGTAATTTTGCTAAAATTTTCTCAACGGAACATATTGTCACTAAAAACTTTTTTTAAAGAGTTAAATGGGGAAAAAAATGTGTTTGCCATCATGCACAGTACCGTTATAATGTCTTTGATGGGGCTTTGGTCTTCTATTGCCAATGATGATAAATAAAAAATGTTACCAGCAATCATTTTCATACCGGGCATTAGGGGGTATCCCAAGAAGAAACTTTCAGATTATTTCCCCAGAATATTTCCTGATATTTAAACCTTATGAAGGATGCCTTTGATACTGCATAATTTTACTTATTAAACCATTATACAAAGGTCTTTATTTCTTCAGTAACCTTACAGTAACAGCCTGCAAATGGCCTCAGATCTCACGACTGCACATCTAAAAATACAAAAAAATTCTGGGGGAGGCCCCATACCCACCCCCAGCAAGAAGGGTCACCCCCTCTCCCACTCTCCCCTTGGGCCGCTAAAACATATATTGCCAATATATCTGACAATCATGTATGATATATCCATACAGTAACATGCTTGTCTTGAGTCTTGAAATAAACTGCACATTCTGTATAGATCAGTGTCATATTGACTTTCTCCAGACAATAAATTGTCATAATTTGTCACAGCTTTTTACCATGGAGTGTTTTTTAAAGTATAAACAGTTACTATCGCACCTGTGTGTATATTCAGGCTCTATACATATACCTGGAAATTCAGGTTCAGGTACCCATTAAATTTAAAGAATTATTCAACCTATGTACTCAAGAAATCCGCCCATTTCTAAAAGTCAATTGTAGGGTAAAATTACCCCCAGAATGTACCATTTGACTCCTAATTTTCTAAAAAAATTCGGGGGGGGGGGGGGGGCATGCGCGAAGCACATTCGGCTTCCGCAAAAAACTAGGATTTGGGATCCTCCCAGGTTGGCAGCTCTGTATATCCAATTCGATCCCCCATGTTGTTAAACCATTACTTCGTTTTAATCTTTTTCCTTCCCTTTTGTGTGAAGTATTGTACAGGCTATTACAGCTGTCTAAAAGAGAACCAAGGTCGTGACCTGAGTGTCAAGTTTATGTCCCTGTCTTGGGAGGGCGAAATTCAAGAAAAAAGTCATTCACTATAATGTACAATAAATTCATTTAGTGAAATTCTGACTTTCTTTAACGCGGCCAATTTTATATCCCGAGCAGTTATATTTGGAAGCAAGTATAGAACATGTGTATGTCTCTGGAATTTATGCACATTAGAATATATATTGCTAATATTCGAAAAGAGCATAATTTGTTATATAGCGTGTTTCCTCTCACCAAAGGCAACCAATCCCACCCTCCCACCCTCTCACCAATATGATGGTAGTATACTATCCCAGAAGTTGGTTGAAGTCTAGCTATAAGAGAGGGGAGGAAGGAGGGGGGGGGGGGTGTAATGGTGTTGAACTCTAAAACCAAAATTTTGTGAAATTCCGACTTTCTTTAACGCATAGTATTTTACATCCCGAGCAATTATGTTAGGAAGCATGGATAGAACATTTGCGTATGGCTGACAGTCTCTGTAACGTATGCACATTAATAAAGATCTATTGCTAATAATCGAAAAGACCATTATAGTTAACTGTTATACAATTTGGTTCCTCTTACCAAAGGCAACCAATCCACCCTCTCAACAATAGATTGGGGTTTTATTCACCAATAGATGGAAGTGTACTATCCCAGGAGTTGGTGGAAGACCGGCTATAAAAGAAGGGGGATCGGGGTCGGGGGTGGGGGGATGTAATGGTTAAAGGTATGAATGCATGGCGAATCTGGGCATATAAATATAAACCGACAATTGTTTACCAATACATGAAAATCACTATTTTTATGTATTACGCATGAGTATCAATGTACTCCAATATGAAATGAAATATTATTTTGTTCATAAAACCCATGACCGATTTCAGCTTGAATATTTTGTGTGTTACAGTATATCATCTTCAACAGCAGGCACCTAAGCCAAAACGGATTCTTTGCCAGCGTGAGGTGAGTCCATTATATCTTTTGGTACTTGGAGTAGGGGTGGGGGCATGGGGAAATTCTTTTTCTTGTAGCCTTAATGACATAAATCATTTAGATTGAACCCTTCCTGGGAGAATGTCGAGGTTTAGGCAGATCCATTCTTTAAAAAAATAGTTGTCGTTGATATGCCCATAGAATGTTTGGACATGGGCTTATTTTTTTTATTTTTATTTTGACATGGGCTTATTTAATTATTTAAGAAATGAGGGGTTATGAATATGAGTTTGTGGTTTGAGCTATTTGCGATACTAGGTTTCTGTACCCTTGAAGGATTCCAACAATACGCAATAAGAACTATTAGCTATACAACCCAAGAAGTAACGTTAGTGTATTTGGGGTTCAGTACACTAGGTAAACCTTATGAGGCATAACTGTAAGCACCCGCATCGTTTTTATGGCAGTTTAAATGTTTAATCGAAGCGAATAGAAACAAATCTGTGCTTTCACTTGTCCATGGTGAAGCCTATTGGATGTTTTAGCATCTTTTGGCGTTACAAGATAGCAGCCTCGGATACTAGGAATAGTGTACCATGTATTACTCCACGATATGATGGAGACATATGGTTGTGTGTGTGTGCGAGCTCATCATCCAGGTCATGCCCAGAGCGCTCGTGTTCAGTGGGGAACATGTCTGGAACTGGTGGCGAAGGAAGAAATGATGGGGGTAAAGGTTATACCCAGTGGTGCGCAGATGGGGAGTGATGCAAGAGTAGAGCAGGGAGTGAGTTGGGTCATGCTGAGATGGAGTTATAACCCCATGTGATTTTATTAGATGCGCAGAGAATGCATTAGCCTATTCGATTTCACATCCTTTGAGAACATTGGCTTTAGACTTTGTCTGAAGTTTGGCAAATATATGTGATGTGTTAGTAATAAACATGTTGCGATAATTAGATTAATGATAATACTAAACATTAAGAACAAAATCTTGAAATCTATGAAAATGATGTTTATAGTTTATTCACATGCGAAGTTTCTCTATGCTCTTACCTCAGCTACGTCCCCTGGACCCATCTTGTTTTTGTCGCAGGGTCATGTAGGGTGAATGGGGGTTAAAGAGGCGCACCTTTTTGTAACATCTGTGTATAAGCGTCGAAGTAAGTGGGGATTGAATAGGCTGAATAACAATAGGGCCATTCGCATTGTACAGGCTACTGCAGCTGTCTAAAAGAGGACCAAGGTCGTGACTAATTGCTATTGTATGTGCTTATCTAAGTACTTAGCCATTGTTTTTCTTGCTTGTAGGTACAAAATAAACCACCCTTCTATGGCCGAGAGTAAGTACTTTACACTATTGTTTCTCAGCTTTTACATAACTTCTATTTTCCCGTCGGGGCTTTAGAATTGTCTACGCCTACTTTCGCGATATCATTTTTTTTCATAGTTGTCTATGAATAAAAACGTGATGTTTGTAAGTGTGATTACCGAATAAAGTTCCCTCACAGGTTTTAGGTGTACTTATTTACCTGTATCTAAATTCGCCTATAGAAAAAATAGATAGAATGAATATTGTTTTCTATATCCGGCGGTCCGTTATGGCTTCTTCCCAATGATGTAATTTTGAACTAAAAACATGAACATATTTGGAGGACGGGGTACTTGCCACAACCACAAGAGTAGACTATTGCTCAGAACTCTAGCGTTGCATGACTGTTGCTAAACTACCAGTAGGTCACCTTGATGATCATGCATGGCCATCGCAGATGAAATATCTTTGTAGAAAACCTTATAATATAATGCCTAGACCCTTATTGGAACTATTTTTTAAAAAAATGAATGCATGACTACTGTCATAATATTATTAAATCCATTTAATGTGTTTTGATAACCAAAAAGTTATACAGAAAAAAAGTGACAAAAAGTATTGTGAAAATTTAATGCGAAACTATTGCTACAACATGAAACTTAATGATTTGTACTACAACTAATTGTAACATTGCACTGCTGACTTTACCTAAACCTAGTATCCCATCATGCACTAGACTAGTATATAAAGCTGTCTGTACTAGAGACCAGTCACTTGGACTTGAGCCCTGACGAAGGTACGAGAGTACTGAAACGTTGGCAATTTGTTATAAGTCTGGAAAAATAAAAAAAGTGTAACATACAGATCCCTCCCCAGAAGTCTTTATTTTCACCCACTCAACGATCAACAATTCACCCTTCCTCACGGTTAGCAGTTCCCACAACCAACATCTTATAATATACTGTTAGTACAATATTTGCCTGATAATTAGGAATGAGAGTTTTGATTTGGGGGCGTGGGGGGGGGGGGGGCAGAAATTTTAAACAGATTCAAAAGGGACATTACTCTTATACACAGCTTTATGTAGAGATCAGGCCTTTACATTTATGAAACGCAGGCGATCGAAAAATTGCTCCCCGCAAACTGTTTTTGCGAGCGAATCTTTATAAATTTTAGAAGGTTTGTAACTTTATTATCATAACTTTATTTCCCATGAGTCTTCGATGATATGAACTAAAAATGATGTGCGTACAACTGCTCTATAACGACAGTTATGGCCCGTCTATCAACAAATATAAATATCGTCGAGGACATTTTTAGGCCATCTGGTCTTAAAAAAATGTTCATATCAAAGTGAGATCAGAGAGCTCAAAAGCGCTCCCCTCAAACTCAGTTTAGGCGCGCTATGGCGAGCGATCTCTCAAAGCCTTGTGACATTTATGGTAGCCTGCTAATCATACTTTAGAGTATGATTGAATGTAGGAATAAGGAGTAGAGTGATTCCCTTGTTACATGGTGGTCCCTAGAGACACTGTGTGGCATTATTTAGTCATTCAGCTCCACTGACCAAATTTGCTGAATTTATTTAAAGAAATTAAGAAAGAAATAGCGAAAACTTAGCGACCCAAAGAAACGTCGCTTGCAACAAGGATGGCAAATTGATGAAGTGTTGTTGCATCCCAGAAACACGACTCTCGGATTACCCGCGTAAAAAGCAAAGTTTCCTGTGCGATTTACATCCATATCTGGTTTTTGGGGTAAAGTTATACGTTTATGCATAGATAAACAAATGTCTGGTTTCTGGTGTAAACTTGTGCAGATAAAAAAATGTATCTCGGGTTGCTTCATATAATATGGACAAGTTGGTATCCGAAAGTCATCGAAACGGTTTCAAAATTCCTGTTTGATAAGGAATATAGCTTAGCTTCCTGGAATATTTAACCTAATATTTCTGTCTTGAAATAGCTGGTGAGATAACTGAGAACTGGGATCGTTCTGTGCTTGATTGATTTGATGTCTTAAAAACACTAGCGAATTGCTTATATACCACCACCACCACCCCCTTTTGATAGATACATATACTTTACCAATCAATCGCCATTGTTATTAGAAAATTACTGTTTTCTAATTACATCGATCTGAATTCATTTACAGGTACCATGGCGCCATTTCTAGAGAAGATGCAGATTTTCTCCTGACGATTGGTGGTGAGGGTAGCTACTTGATCCGAGAGAGCCAGCGTGCTCCCGGTCAGTACACACTCGCCATCAGGTTAGTTCATCAGGGGTAAGAAATTCTTTTACTCACATGCACATATTGTATTTTGTAAACAGTTCATGGTAGATAATCCTTGTTTTCACCCAATGTTATACATGTTGGTCAAATATAATGGGAGGAACTGACTTAGGTTGTAGAAAATCAAGCACTCTTAATCTTTTTTTATTCAGTCTAATTTGTACGAAATCACGACCGGCTCTATTCTTCTATAATTAATTCCTTTTGTAAACAACGACTCATTTTAATCATTAATGAATACATACACGTATAGTATATCTGTTCGTATATTTTTAAGTTTGACAAAGTGAATTCGTGGTCTTGTTTATATCCCTCAATGCTTTTCCCTCAGGTTTGAAGGCGTGACTAAAAACTTCAAGCTTTACTATGATGGACAACACTATGTTGGTGAGAAACGCTTCGACACTGTTCAAGACCTTGTTGCTGACGGACTCATTACTTTCTACCTCGAATCTAAAGCAGCAGATTACATTGCTGCCCTCTCTAGTCAGTCCAACTATGCTGAGAGTCCCTATGTCGCTTACAATACACATAAACGCCGCCAGCTTAATGTAACGCAGCAGCAGCAACAGCAGAAAACTACCACCCCAGTCGCACCTCCTGGTGCTTCACCCTCTGTCTCACTGCCCACTCAGCCTCACCCTACCCCTGTACCAAGTGCTCAGAGCACTCCGGCTCCTGTTCCAAAAGATCGTGACCATGGTCGAGCCGAAAGAGAGAGGGAAAGGGAGAGAGAGAAGGAAAGGGAAAGGGAGAGAGAGCGGGAATCCATCAGTACAAACCGTTCTACAGGTTCTTCTGTGTCGGAACGGTCGGAAAGGTCAGAGCGGTCTGATCGGTCAGATCGTTCAGGAGGCTCGGATCGATCAGACCGGGACCGCCCAGCTGATAACCGACTGCCACCACCCAGACCCAACAATCGTGCTGTGAACTTGCCAGTCGAGGGCAGACTCTCACAAATTCTTGAGAATCGAATGGCCCATGACTCTAGTGCTACCAACAACAATAATCAGCAACCCCAACAACCACAACAACCGCCCCAACAGGTGGCACCACATACTAACAATGCTCATATTACTAGGCACAGCCCTGCTGCAGATGACTCCAATGTAGATGGTCGTGTCAGCCATTCAACCAACACTGATGGACCTGTAAGTATGATCCTTTGCTTCCAGCGGCAGAAGCAGCAGCAACAACTACCTCCTCCTATTCTTGAGTACCTACCAGTATGCATATTGCTCCGTGTTTATTTTTTATTATGCCCCAACATGATTCTGTTTGCTGCATGATTTTATCCTACTTGTAGCTATACCCTTAGCTTTCTTTATTTGAACCAAAAAAATGAGTTTAATTGAGTTTGACGCATGATATCTAATAAAACCATCTTTAGTCTAAAGCATGAATTAAATTCTTGATTTTTTAAATAAATATTTATTTCGTATTCATTATAGTCTAGAGCCAAGTAACACAGATGGAGTGATGCGGACAGGGATTCAGAACCTCCCAATGCTGTCCACTTAAAACCTTCTGTACTAATTTTTGCTTTGGTTGTTTGTGCTTCCTTTCAGAGGAAAGAAAAAAACCTCTGGCCTTCTCCACCTAATCACCTGAAAAGTATTACGAAGTCACACCGATACAAAGTTAGTCTGATGATGTACTCCTGCTCGACTAGCTCTTCCTCTGTCCGCAAGGCCACTGGGAAATGCATGGGGTGATGGTGGTCATTGTAGGGCTCTGGATCGGGGAACGAGGAAAAGGAGTCTAGAGAGTGGCTTTGGCAGTTTGGGGCCGATCAGCAAAATTTCCCAACCTAGCCTCCTGTTTGCCCCTTAAACATTCTAATTAACATAATCATACGGGTGGGATTGCTATATACTAAACTATAATAATTCGTATTCTAAATTATGGGAATTTCGATACTCATATTCGACGACTTAGGAAAGTTTGCCCTTCATGTATTTTGTTGAATAATATGCTAGCACCTGACACCTGAATCATCAAAGCATATGAATTACATTATTATTTCTCTTAGGTTATTTATCTATCTTTAAGACACCCAACAGAATTAAAAGGGTCTAGGTGTTGGACACCTGTCCTTTCTTTTGCGCCTTACCGCTATCGGCAATAATATGTGTTGTTTTGCATGTTGAACCTGGCTTGAGTGGAATGTGTTGATGTATCTATGCTAAACACCTATACACGTACGCGTACCTACGTTCATTTAGACAGATCCTTTCCTTATAATCCTAAGCTAACTGCCTCCTTCAACATTAAAGTCACAATCTAATCCTTTTCATTTTCTCACAATCTCTGTTCAGTAACAGGGAAGTGAATAGAGTTTAAAATTCAGTATGTTGATGAATATTTTAACCATGTCCATGTAAAACTACTACTGTAGAGTATGTTAGATAAGGTTGATTATGATTAAGGCAACACCATTCATGAAATTCGCACGAGGGGATATATTTTACATCTGAAACGCTAATTCACATCTCTATGTTATGGTTTCTATTCTCTCTTTGTTAATTTAGTTTGTGGAGTCATTATATCCAAGTGTTAAGCTTTAATAATTAGTTGTAATAAATTTGACTAAGATGTATGAAGTGATTAGCGTAGATATACTACACCGGGCTCATTACGATGTATCGTTACTTGCTTGGTATGGGTTTTCCCCAGACATAACCGTCCCATCAGCGAAACCGTTTCCAGTCGCTCTCTGGCCCTTTGCTAAAGTCACCGAATTTAATACGTAGAATGGCTTTGCCTGGGGAATCTTATGTCTTGAGAAAACCTTTATATATTGGTTTGTGGTGGTAGAAATTGGAGGGCTTTAAGGGGTTCTGGCTTTACTTTATATAGATCAAGACAAGGTAAGTGTATGGCTTGGAGTGATTGTGCTGGACTGTTTAATCCTGATCTGTGGTGATTCTTTCAGATGTTAGAGGAGCCTCATTTCTCTACTCCCCCGAGCAGCCCTCCCCCAAGCATGCATGTGCAAGGCTACGAGAAGCAGCACAACTTCAAGGCTAGTAGTGTTTCTTGGTGTACCGACTACATGGAAGTAATGGGATGCGAAAAGCCACATAACTTTAAGGTCAGCGGGATGTTTACAATATCACACAATGCCTCGTGCGGTGATACCTGTGTTCTCCTCACTAAACCAGATGGAAGTGAAAGCAATGCTTTCTTTATAATTCCCTTATACAACTACTTTAGACACCTCCAGCACTTAGCAACACATGAGAAGGACATGATTCTTCCACACCTGACTACTGTCAACCCTTAGAATCAAAATCCCTTTTGTCTACGCCTCTCTGCTTCACCGATGTACCTATTTTGCATATTTCCCTTGTTAAAATTACATTGTATCAGAACCCATGATCCAGTTTTGTTGTTCCTCTGAATAGTCTTACCCTTTTCTCATTGTCCTTCACTCGATAATATAATAATGATATTTCCTATATCTAAGTAAAATGTCAGTGATCATCTAAAATCACATGAATCTTTCAGCGTAAAGATTTTAACCGCTTTGTGTTGATAATTACTGCAACAATCTTAACTCTAAGCCTTATGTCCCTATGCTTAGCTCCATTCCGTCTGGTTATATGTGAGGAAAACACAGATACTGCAGCGGATGCTCCTTAGTAGTGTAGCTCTAATTTTCTCTGCGTAGAATTACTTGTAGCCCCTATTATTAATTTGACTTCAGTTTGTATTTTTCTCTAAAAAAAGACCCGATAAATTAACTTGAACGAAATTATTGTCATCGTTTAAATATTTGAGCAGCTATCGGTGATGTGTGATAGATAGTTATTTATTAATTAAATGTTCGCGTTTCATCCATATGTTTAATCTTATTCCCACTTTCACTACCTTTGACTTCATATAGGTTTGAATTCATGTTTATGGTTTGTCTTCTCTAGATGGACCATTTTGATATATGGTTTGCATGTAGGTTGTGACTTGGTCTATGTTAAGTGATTGTATAATGTTTGATGCTAGTGCCCGGTACCTGGTCCTAGGATAATTGCCTGTCATATATTCATCCATGTTCTCGGTGTTTTACCCTTTCGAAATAAAACTTGGGATTTTCAGACAGCTAAAAACTCATTGCCTCACCATAAGAGTTTTACCCGCTTTAGTCTCTTAAGGGGCTAAAAATGACCTGGTGCCTCTACTATATTGACTCTACCGTCGATATATCCGACGGTTAAGCATTTGTAGCTTGCATGAACCCTGCGATATGGTGTTTGGTTTTGATGGTTAATGTTCCATTGATTCAACTATATGTCTTAATTCAAAGTATCTCTTATATATACGATGTCACTCTTATCAAAGTCTAAAATATATTCAAGATGTGCCACTTTCCTCTGCTCCTGAAATTAAGCATATATATATGCCTTAGATTTTCAGTCGTTTATCTCCTTTCCCAATGTACTTCAATGATAAGATTCTACCAGAGGTTTGTTTTTTTCCACAATACTTGAACTCTCGCACATATATATATTTCTCTCCTTGTTTTAACATGAGCGATCGAATTGTTCATGATATTTAATGAATCGTGTAGTTTTCTGGTCATACTGACTCCCAACATGTTTCCTTACAGCTCCACACATTTAAAGGCCCGCACTGGTGTGATTTTTGTGCCAATTTCCTGTGGGGTCTCATTGCGCAGGGTGTGAAATGCCAAGGTATGCTTAATTTGATTCCGTCATATGTTTAAAATGCAGACAATTCTACTAAAAGAATGTCTTCCATCTTTCATCTATATTGTCTATTACAGAATTTGTTATTATTATTATTATACAACTTTTATTCCATATCAGCATATATACATGTACATAATGACAATAAGAATAGGGCTATTACTCCCTCTCCACTGGAGATCTTCCTGGGAGCCCTTAAATAAACAAGCAATGATTTTGACAAATAAATGTAATATCAGATGTGAGTGCACGATCATAAAGAAAAGAAAAGAAGAATTAATAAGATGTGTTATGTTACACATGTCTTTATTATTAGGAGGGTAGCCTTTAATCTTTTCTTTTTTTTGTTATTATATTAAAATGGGCGAAGCCTTCTGTTAGATTGTACATAATACGGTACTACCTACACAAGGATATGTGCCCCCATGTCCCAGCGGGTAGATTTGGTAGGAGTTGTTAGCGGGTGCACATAGAATCCAATCGTCATTCCTCGACTTACACAAACTATTTTCACATCCCCTAGATTGTGGTTTCAACGCTCACAAGAAATGCTCCGAGAAAGTTCCCAATGACTGCATGCCTGATATGAAGTATGTGAAACGGATGTTCGGTGTGGACCTCACCACCCTCGTCAAAGCCCAGAACACACTTATACCTGTTGTTGTTGAAATGTGCATAAAGGAAATTGAAGCCCGAGGTCAGTGACACTCACTTCTCTAAAAAAAGATATATCATATAGCTTCTTTCTTCTATATATATACACCTTAGGTGGCACTTCGTACGTTTGAAATATTTCGTTTATCGTTAACTATCGTTTATTGCATTGCAAAGAGTTCTGACCACACACACCCAAAACCCATTTATCTAGGAATGTTTTCTCAATTGTCTCTTATATAGGTGTAGATGCTGAGGGCTTGTACAGGGTTGCCGGCTTCCATGATGACGTAGAGGCTATTAAAATGTCATTCGATAAAGGTAAGATATTAAAGATTATTTGGTGGTTGCAAAATGTTCAGATGGATCAAAATCAGCATGGGGATTCAGATCATTTCGGTCTCTAATTTTACCTTCGGTACACCTTAAATAATATTGCTCTCTTTTTGGAGCCAATGAATTCTGTAATCATTAATGCACGACTTCCACAAAATACAGGACAGTCAGATTAGCAGACAACCTGACATGTTTTCTTCCACATATCCGATAGACTTCGTATGAAAACTTTAATTTGATAAAACAAAACAAAATAATAAATATAATGTATGCTTGAATGTTCATATTTTGTCAATAGTCACAGAAACATGGCAAAAGTATAGCAATAATTTAAATGTAAAACCTGGTCTGGTCTTTACGGCATTCCTGTGCTAGGTTTCACCTGTCTGTTTACAAAGCGCCGGAGGCTGCATATATTGTTTTACAAATATGGCTGTGTTTAATTTAATTTCATCCTTTTATACACAACAGTAAAGATAACCACAATGTTTAATTTTACAGATGGAGAGCTGACGGATATTAGTGAAGAGAAATACAAAGATATAAATACAATCACAAGTCTACTCAAACTCTACTTCAGAATTCTACCCATCCCACTCATAACATTTGATGTTTACTACAAAGTTGTCGACGTAGTCAGTAAGTACCAAGCATGACCTCTCTAAAATTGTGGAAAACATTACTAGAATGACATTGATATATATGTACTGGATCTTTTTATGTACGCAATTTTCATTATCGAAATGTACGTTGTCCATGAAGCGGGTGCTATCACAACCGTGAGGAGCTCACAGATTTTAGACGCTCTCATAATTCGAAACGCGATTTTCATTATCATATTTCACAATGGTTGGAAGGTCACTTCACCGTTAAGGGAACCTTGTGTAAAAGCATCTGGACTAAAATTCTAAACAAAGCGTAGCGAAAGTGGACTATGTTAGGAGGATTTAAGCAAACAAGCATTTCAATAAACAATATAACCACCACACAAACTGGATAAAGGTCTATATGTGTGGATTCAAAGATTAGAGTAATTCATTAATAGTTTTCTCTCGTTTTCCTTTCTCCCAAAACAGAGCAGGACATAATGATGCACGATGAGAAGCTAGAGTTACTACGACATGCCTTGATGCAGCTACCGCCTGCCCATTACCACACCTTAAAGTACCTCATGTCTCACCTGCATAGGTAAGTAAATTATAGAGGTGTCATTTACATCTGTTATATCAAATGGCAACCGATTGTTGCTTCCTACCTTGATTGTTGTTGTTGCGTACAACCACGTAGTGCATTGAAAAGACGTTTGTTTTAAAAATCAAACTGCAATGCACCATAATAAATAATGATAACTTATCTAATCCAAGAAGTTGCCTTAGTACAATTTAATATGTAAGCTAATTTTAGAAAACTCCACAGCACCTGGATGAAGTAGCAGAAACTAGTTCCCAATTCCGTTGCTATTCATAATCTTATGTATTTTTTATTTTCTTTTAAAAAAAATAACGTTAACTCTTTGAAAACAAAAATTGTAGACAAGGCCTCATCATTCAGACTTGAACAGAAATCACCAAATTATCCACCCAATTATTTATCTCTTTAGATATGCATCTCTATTTTGCTTGAACCACAAACCGTCCCATACTAGGACTACTATGGGCTAAGCACTTGAACGGGAATCCGTACACCCGGGGCCTTGGCTCAGCCCATCTATGTCAAAGGTTCTAGTGTTAACAATCGAACTTGTCATTCAGCTATTGTGGTTATATCCCAGTGCAACCCCTTGCTAAAAATAACTACATGTATATCTAATCTGAGAAATGTGGAGTGCATGTATGCATTTATCCCCTGATTTGGTTGTGAGCGTACAATATAATGACAATATGTGCCGCTCACGGACTGACGCATATAATCGTGGCCGTATTAGGATAGTATTGAAAGTAGGAAAAAATGCAGCTTTCTTGAGTAATTTTACATGAAATCAGGGATTAAAAGTAAGATGACCACAGTGTCAAGTCGTCGGTGGACAATATTCGCCTTGTAAGCCCAGAAGCAACCCGGCCTACCACCTCTTTGCTTTTGGGCTTACTCGGCGAATATAATCCACCTTGTACTTGACGCTATGGTAATCTTACTATAGTATAGACAACTGCCAATCAACTGGTAGTACGTACTGTGCAGTTACATCAGAAACCAGCCCGTAATGGACCCATTGGATCCGTATACGGACTATATTTTGCTTACGTTTGTCATTGAAATGCCTCTACCTGCCTATCAACTTTGGTCTGATCTGACTCAATCCTGTCTTCCAGGGCTACTGAACATCAACAGAGGAACATGATGAGCCCCGAGAACCTGGCTATCGTTTTTGCGCCAACATTATTGCGGTCACCTGAAACGGACCCACTGACTAGTCTGACTGCTAGCAAGTACGAGCGGGAGCTGATTGAGCTACTCATCATCCACCAGGCAGCTCTGTTTGAGGGATGACGAACTCCTGGGATGACCTAGTGACCTAAAAATTCGCTCTGATTTTTCCCAACAGTAGCCTGGATATGTGACCATTCGAGAGACACTTCCTCCAGCATTGCCTAGCGTTTACTTTCTAAAGCCAGAAACAAAAAAAATAGCTCCTCTCGGGAAACAGATCATGTGTACTCAATGTTGAATGAAGATATAGTGGAAAAAAAGTAGGAAGTTGTAGCTGGGATGTATTGTTTTTTGTATAGAAGGCGTGTGGCGGGGGACTGCTGATCATCCTACTACCACCACAATATATATGCCTATCATTTGTATTGGCTATTTTATATTGAGAGCTGGATTAGTAACCCGCTTTCTTAAACATACACATAGCGTCGCACAAATTTCAAAATGTGGTGGCGTTGGTGTTGATTGAGAAGTAAGTAGCCTTTCCACAACCCGTGCTTCTCTCTTCCGACTTCTTCATCGCAGCTAACACCTGCCTACATAAACGAGTAAAGCCTTTGTGTCTCATGCCCCTAACCTTCATATAGATACTACTTTATTACCCTTTAGATTTTACATGTTGCTGTTATTCATACCCATATCCCCCGATTGGTTGCAACAGTGTGAGATTATCTGCCCTTTGCACTGCCCCCTACCATACATCGATGTGCAATGTGTGCGCCGAGGCTATGCGCACAACCTGTTCCTTTTGTTTCACCCTCTCATTTCATTTCCTACAGCACATCTTTACACACACACACACACACACACACACATAGAACTAAGGATTTCTACCTTACTCAGTGAAATTCTTGCTGGGACTCAGACCCCTCTGATATCCTTATCTGTTAGTCATGGTTCTTTTTAAAACTTCCACTGCTTTATTATGATACAGTCTATGGATTATGCTAGTCGCTTTTTATTAATACTCCCCGACATCGGATTCTATGTTTCCGAATGGACAGCGTGTGAAGGAAGAGCCCTGTGCATGGTATGTACAGTGTGTAATGTGATAGATAGCTAGTGCTCAAGGGGAGACTGATACCAAAGGGGTAGCTATAACAACCCGAATCTGCTTACATCTCACTCAGCGACTGCAGTTGCTTGATGGTTATGGTTATCCTGTGTGTTCTTCTGTGGCACTCTGTAGACCAGATGCTCGCACTTTTCCCCCTCCAAGGACACAGATCCCGAGATTCATTCGCTACATTTATTCATTTCTTTCTGTGGGGACGTGTTGAAATATTAACTCATTCGAAGGGGCGATAAATGTTATGTTGTTAAGTTACAAGGAATATTTCTTTTACTTGCCAGGTTACTTTAAGATTATGCTGAGTTCTGCATTCCCATATTCTTTGCATTTCTTCTCTTATTTATCGGAAGGCTTTGTATAAAAATGGGGAAAAACCCTATCTGTCAGTCTCAAAGAATAAGTTCAAAATCCAAATTATTTTAAATGTTCGTTCATGCGCGTGGATTTAAAGAAATGGTGCAGTTAAGCATCATTTATTTAAGGTATTTGTCCATTACTTGGTGTGAATCTTGTATAAAATTCTTAGTATTTCACGCTGGATGGTGAAATTATGTGTATTAATATTGAGTTAAGTTATTAATGTATGCTATACCAAAACAGGATATGATTATATTATTTAGTTTGAGAAGGGTGGCTCAAAGATGAATGTGGGACCATTGTGGGAAATTGTTTCCTTCTTTTATGTGAAATCTTAATCTGGGTTGGCATTGTTTGAATGCGTACCTGCTTCTTTGCTTTGTATATTTTGTAAAGATCAAACACTGCTTTGACCTGTGTTGAGGGGTTGACGTTTCACATCCTTCACAGTACATTTAAGATTTTGTATTGTTGAGTTGTTTTTGAATGATATGCGTTATTCATTGTAATGTTTGCCGAAATTATGCGGTCTTTATTATTTTAGAGGTATTTGAGGAGAGGACAGTATTAGTTAATGCTAAAGATTACAAACTAAGACCCCGCAGACTGCTGTAGAGGAGATTACACAAAGCTTGCAGGGGAATGTGTCCCGACCACTTTTGTCAGTTGTCTGCCTAATTCATGTTTATACTCTTACCTATGTGAAGGGAGATATGTTTTGCATTTCATTTGTGATTTTAGAATAGGCTGTGTTACAATCTTCGTTATTCCGGGCAGTAGCCCTCTTTTCCTCTGAACACTGGTAAAAATAACTCGGAGCTTGCCTCATAGAATTTTATATGTGTGTGTCAGAATTCATCGGCCTTCAGTTCTCTCATTCTTTCGTTTGTATTGATGCCACCTTTAGTAACATTTGAACAAGGTTTCTGTCTTAGAACTGCATGAACTGGTGAATAATACTTGACTAAGATAGACAATATCATATAAGATGACGCATATAATATGTGGAAGTATTTATGAACTGTCGTGACATGTCATATGCTCATGAATTTGAGATGCCAAAAAAACCGTGAAAATAGTCATGAAGTAATTTTGAGTTATGAAAGTATTGTTTTAATATAAATATTTATATACATCAACCATTGTATGTAACTTGCTAATGATAATAAATACAAATATGTGCGTATTTCTATTAAACTATGTTCTGGTATATCTTCAAAATGTCCAAGCAGTAAAAGTATGTGAATTTATCTGGCAATCCCAACCGGGGGTTGTGCTGAGCTTAATATTGTTGGGCTTAACTCGGGTGCATTACTGTCAAAAGTTCGTAGCAATTCTCCTGGATGTCAGGCCACCCCGTATACGGACTTCTGTCACTCGTGATAAAGATGTGCTTTGCACAGAATGGGTTTAAAGTTTTCTATAAACTCGAAATTGTCTGTGCTAATATGGGTGCGCAGAATTCACCGTGTCGTCTGGATAGTTTCCTTCCCCCCATAGTATAGACTGCGTGCCTTGGTGTTTTCTCTCATAGCTCCTACTACACCTTCCCTTTGCTGATGCTGTCCTATATTTTGCCCAACATAGCCAGACATTTTCATCATCTGCCCTTAAATGATGACCGTAGGATGTGGTCGAAATCCCCCCCCCCCCCCCCCATCAGGATTGATCAGCGGATTCTTGCCTTTAAATGACAGAATGCATTTTCTGCTTAGTTAATTTTTTCAACCAAAAAAGCTCGCACTTCCATCATTCAAATCGTGAAGAAACCTAAAGCATTTATCATTACTGATCTGCTGTGAATCATTCATATTTGGAACATGGATGGTTCCGTAGATTTCCATCTTGTGGCTTGATTGATCGCTTCGTGTTGTCCCGCACCTCAAGTTTAATGTTTGACTGCATTCTTTTGGGAGTGGTATACTTCCCTCCTCGCATGCAGTTCTTATTAACCACTGCCCAAGACTAATTACAAGTGGATAAGTTTCCTTGTGCAGCTTGCACGGCTGTATTCTCATATTTCGCAATTACCATATTTTAAATACTTTTGTATAATTATTGCCTCGTCTTTCCACACCTTATGGTTATGAAATTGTATGCGTGGTGGCAATCACACCTCATTATAACGCTGGGTGGCCTAGTAGTCTGGCAGAAATACTTGCATTGAAATCTGTGGAGAAGGATCTCTGTGAGGTCTTTTTACATGCACGTTGAGGAAAACATCTAGGAAAGGTCATGTCAGCCGTCGTAAAGTTGGCTTGAGTAATGGAACAGAATGATGTCGATGCTATTGTGTAAGGGTATGGTATTATAGTGTGGCTCGTGAGTTAGAGGGTGATTAAACTAGTGTACATATATCCGCTGCCCATATGTATTTCAAACTTTATACATGCGCCTGTCCTTAGTTCTTCAACTTGTCTATCTCCTCCTTGATTAAGTGAGAGTGCAAATATGTTTTATAATTGTATGTTAGGAAAGAGTGAACAACTAATCGAACCAAAATGTTAAATCCCAGCTGGTTTACGCTGCTTCTTTTGCGATGGCCCTAAGGTGCCAGGGAAAGTGAAGTACAGCTTTGTTGCTTTGCGCCATCTCCGACTAATAGACAGAAATCGCATCCTATTCTAGAATGGAAAGCCTCATATAGTCCATCTTTTTCAAGGGATAACGTTCTTCTTTGCCCTTGTTACTGTTCTTGTATGCCCTCAATAGTCGCGGAACATAACCTATACCTGACCGAGGGCGAGTGATTGGAGATAAATTGTGATCACACGCACTGGTTGGTCGCAAGCTTTTATTGCATTGGCGAGTAGTATGCAAGAACAGTAACTACTTTATTGCAACATGGCCAAATACTTGGCGTCTCGAACTATGTATGTATTACTGTGTTAGGCCTAAATGTGAAGTGCTCCATTATTATTTTGTTGTACCTTATACTTTCTTTGTATATAATGATATTTTGTACAGAAGATGTTTACTAGTCGTCATTACTTATTGAGGACAATACGACATAATTATATATAAAAGGCGATGTGACATGGATGGAAAGAAGTTCAGGCAGTTTTGCCACTTGAAATTACAACATTGAGATTCACACAGTGTATGAGGAGTATACTTGTAATCGATGATTATCAGATGGGAGTTGCGAAGATTGCTTTCTTGAGTATTGCTACTTGCGCTGAGTGCATCGTCGTAAAATATCTTATTTGAAAAATGTCGATCTCTAGCCATGAACAGTTGTGTGTTCGATGCGCCAAGACTGTATTCAGTATCATAATAAAAAGCAAAATTTAATCCCTTTTGTTTGGTAACTCGTCAACGCAAGCATAGGAGCTGTTATTAATTTTCTTAAAGAAATACCAAAACGCCGAGTACATTCAGACCGAGTAAATACATGATTTTCATTTATTCCAAAACAGTTCCAGAGCATTCTTACATATTCTGTCAAATAATTTACGGTGCCAGACCATGTATCAATGAAAAGAATAATCTCTGGCAGGATTATTTGCAAAAAGATTCATTGGTCCATCGACTTCCATGGTTCATCTGGGCTCATGTCCGCATAGGCTCTGTTCCATTCACAACTTTATGGCCTTGTTTCTCCAACTCGGTCCTGCAATACAAAAACGAAAATTGAAAGCATGTAAATGAAAATGAAAGCTCCTAAATTTCCCCAGAAATAAAAATCTTATGCGGGATTGACTAATACGCAAAAAAAGTGAAATCTCACTCTGTGTAAACTACATATTTAAAGTATATTCAATGTGAATATAAAGAGGGAGGTGTAAAGTTGCTTTGACTTTGTAGTCAGTCGAACCTGCCTCTACTCAATGACCATGGTCACCCATACTAGAGTTAGACAGTGAAGGCGGTTTGAAAATGTGTTGTATTCAGCAAGGACATAATGCATTTTACACTTTTCTCAGTCACGCTGTAGCTAATTAATGACAAGTAAAAGTATCAGAACTCCATATAAATTATAAGATTTAGGTTATGACTTATGTCGGGTTATGCCACTTAAATTAAGAAAAGGACCCAATGAAGCTAAGATAATACGCACACATAATACATATGTACTATCTATAACTCTGCGGTCTATGCCGTCTAATTTACAAGAAAAATACGAGACCTTACAAAGTACAAAAAAAATATCGGTTTTGCCATTTAAATTAGACAAATGAATTCAGTATTTAGCAGTAAACGTATCGACCTTTTATAAAATGAAAATACGTGAATATCTACACCATAAGACACTTTGCATAGATTAAACAGGGGAATATATATAACATTTTGCCGTTAGATTTTTGTGACCACTTCCCGAATAACAATTTCGGTCAATTCAACTAGCTATATCTAACTTCTAATTATTAAATTAGTCAATTCTATTAGTATTACTAAATATTACAATTATATATATTTATTTATATTATAAATATGTATTCGTCACCAGTTACTGGCGCTTTCTTTCTGCTTGATATCTGATAGCCAATGTAATAAGAGTTAAACCATACCGTAATTGTTGAGAGAAATCATCTTCAATGTTGTCATCATCCCAATTGTCTTCCCATACATTCACATCACCTTTGTCTTCCTCGGCTCCCGTCCAGTCTACAGTACACGAAAGGAAAGGGAAAGGGGGGTTAGAATAGAATTGCTGAATACAGAAACAAGCGGCTAACTACTACGTCTACGATGCAGGGACATCTATGCACGTAATTTAACCCTAGTGAAGTAGTGGTTTTAATTCATTAGGGGCTCAATCAAAATATTCTTCCACTCTCGTTGGTCAAACCGTTAGAAGTGTGAAAACACGGCGTGAGCCGCGCAAGCATGATTCAGCTTTCTGTTCTGACTAAGCGCTTTGAGACTTCGGTAGTATTTTACCATTATAGTCCGGTTAAGAGGACCAGAAAAGTTACTCAATTAATAGATCTCAGTTACTGAACTATTTACTCTCCGAAATATTCATTACCTTCAGCGGGAAATTCTTCAAATTCATCGTCTTCTTCCAAAAGACCGAGGTCCGGCTTTTTAGGTTGGTCCGCCATTTTCTTCAACGCGTAAAAGTTGTGGCAGCTGAAAAGTTTGAACGGCTTCGTCCCGACAGCTTCTACCGTCAGGCGGCGGCGTTTGTCTATTTTTCCATGACGTCATGTGGTCATACAGTGGAGAATTTCCAGGACGAGCGTGAACTCTAGGCTATATCTTTCGGCCAGATTTTAGAGGTGGTTGGTTGTAAACATTGTTCTTCATCATCTCATTTCACATCGACAGTCAACATGCGGTTTACAAGATGTTGCCTGCGACAGGCAACAAAGATGATCGACTACTATTCACAGTATCATCCTTCTGTGCTCTCCATCCAACAATTCATAGATTTCGGTGAGTGTACATTTCATCAGCTTGTTTTGTTTTTCTTGTGGCTGGCACGCCTCTTCAACCTCAGCTGCCTTACTATCGCGAGTCGCTATTCTTGCCCGTACTAGTGCAATTATTACTCGATTAACCGGGAATATGGAGTTACTTTCGGGGGACATGTAATGGGTACTTTTTAAGTGACCGCCAAGAATTGTCAAATTAGAATAATATAGGATTAGCAGTTTATAGATGAGAAGAAACATGTCTCTGGCCCAAGTCTGGGGTTTGGCACGTATACCACCCATAATAGGAGAGGCCACGCATCGACTCGCTCGTCGCTGACACGGGGAAGCGTACCCTTCTATCACATTGAACCCACAAATTCTTACAATAATAGCGGCTGCTCATTCTTCAAAATACCAAATATTGGAGTAAAGTCTTCCTATCATTTTACCGTGACCGCGTTGAGGTCTCAGCTAGGCCTCGATCCCGACATGATCGACATGTGCATGGTTATTTGACGGTGGTTGTGACTAGCTCGGACTAGCTGTATTATAATTTAATAGTATTTGTTGTAGCATGCAAGGACAGGTGAGGGATCGCTTAACATCGACGACAATCCCATAGTATCTAGCTATATATCACCCTAGATTGCTTATTTGTGGGCTGTGATCCATATCTATGTCTATGGGAGTGCTTGCAACTGGCTCAAACTGGACTTTCCCAGTTACAACTTACATATCTACATAACAAATATGTAGAAGTATAGCTATAATTAAAGTATAGGCCTAGGTCTAGAATTACACCATTATAGGCTACTCCATGGAGGATTGGCCAAATCCAAAAAATATGTAAAATTTGTTTTAAAAAACTAATATAAATCTTATATCCTCCGGTATGATTTCTTCTTGTAATTAAGATCTGATAATCATTTTGTGTCCTCCCTTGACCTTGCCTTCTCGAATCTGCAAATCATTATTTTTGATAAGCACCTTTTCTATTTGTAAGGCAGGTTGTTAGATGTTAGACAGGATGGAAAATGTATCTAACCACCAACATTAATAAAACATGTAATATGTACGGAGAATAGAACTATAGTATTCGACTGCATCTGTTAGCGCTGGGAAGATATTTAGCTATATTTATGTATCCAAAATTTCCCTGATCCGATCAGCTCAATGGTGGAAGAGGATCCAACATGCTTAAATATTCCCATATTCCCTCACTTTTGTCCCCTATCATCATGAATACACATAACCCAAATAGTCAATGGAATATTGGGTCATTTGTATTGGTGGGAACTATGGCACATGGGTACTGGCAATTTGTTGTGTAAACACATCTGACCTAGTCCTAGAAACATAACACGTCTACAATATCAATAACCCGACATATTCTTCTTACCTAATTCTTTATTGAACGTAATAACACAGGGTTCCAACCATGGCCAATATATGGTAAAGTCGGACGAACTCATGCTGTGGTTTTGAGCGTGACTCTTATATTATTATATTCCATTGTTTTTTATGCTTGCCAACTTATGTACACATGATTTTTTTGTAAAGTTTCCACACCTGACTTAAGTTAGGTGTGGGAATTTTACCAAAAATCATGTGTAGGCCTATATATAGGTTAGTAAGCATAAAATCATTATCTTTTAATTAGGCAACCCTGTCTGGTAGGAAGATGATTTTCGAGCTCATTATAATGTTACTGCATTACATATGAAGTTAGTTCTGTATCTAGAGAATAGTGTGTTGCCCGCGTTTTGAATTAAGTTATATGTACAAAAGGAATATTTCCGGAGATGGAAAGGTATCTGGATATTATGTTATTGATGTACATGTAATTTAATAACATGTTTTACTTTAATTTAAATATCTTACGCTTAAATAATGGCCTATTAAAGAGATAACTTTGAGCACAGGAAATTTTACATAATGGTTAAAGTTAATAGGTTGAACGTAAAAGGCCAATCAGAAGTTGACTTCTATTTGTTAAACTGGAAGTTCGTTTAGCGTTTATACTCTCCCATGGAACTTTGAGGGGAAAAACGGATTAATTACTGCAATAGTGCATTGTATTTCGATATATATCTTTTTCTCTGACGTGGAAAACACCCTGTTAATTAAATAAATCATCTTCGTCTTCGACGGATAGAAGAAAAAAAATGTGTGTGTGGCCACTCCTCATGAGCAGGCCGGGATCAGGATTTTCCCCAATTAATGCTTTCAAGGGAAATCTTTCTTAATTATATTCTTTAAACTTGAGAACTATCAATATCATACCAAGGACTCATAAGTTGCAGAGTGAATATATAAAATGTACAATTGGCAGCTCTACACATTTAGGAAATTCTCCTAAATTAGGCTGAAAAATGAAGAATACCGGGTATATCTGAGTATATTTGGTAACAGATTGATTTAAAGTATCAGTTCTGTTATGTTGAACTGAATTTTGAAGCTCATTTTATATAGTCATTCGCAAACGCTCCTTAAAACCGAGTTTTTCCCTATTGTTTTTCGTTTGCACTCATACTAGTCTTAGCTGAGTCTAGCTCTGCCGTTCACAACAATGTTTTTTTGCTGCTCAGGTTGATGGGAACACTTCATTCTTTTGACCTTGTCTATCGAACTACGTAATAATGTATATCCTGCCCTCTAGAATTGCCAATCACTTGGTATATATATGCGATCATCGGCTTGGGCAGTTTACGTAGGATTGACTGAATGAATGACTCTATGCCTTTTAAGTCATCTTTTTTTTCATATCACCATTTTACTTACGATACTTCAGTTGCAATTGATTTCTGTTTAGCAGTTAACACCGAGTTCCCTCGACGGTACTTTATGCCAATAAAATGATCTTGAACCACTTCTGATCACGTACACCCACTCCCACCCCACCCCTGCCTACTACATTAGAACTTACAAAGAAGAAAAAGGTGTTTATAAATGCTGGCTTGCTGAGGCAGTCTGAGATCTTTGGTTCAGTTGGTGCCCATTTCACCTAGGTACACTGGCTCTGGAGGGAGCACATCTTTAGAGCCAGCATCTAGTGCTGAATTCTTGTGACTGTAGTAAGTAGTGGCATGCCATAGCTAGCTAGATAGCTAGAGCCCCACCGCCTTAGTTGTACCAAGCAGGCCATCCAACTTACAACTAGGCTACTCTGACCTGATTTGTTCGATGAGGGTAGGATGGGCAGATATATTATGTTTGAAGTGAAAAGGAGGCGTTGGTCTGGTTTTACTCTATTTACTGAACATTGAGAGTGACATTTGACGTGGGTTTCACTCGGATATCAGCACTACTGCGTAGTGCAGGCGTGAACAGATAACCAGGCTTGGCCATGATGGTATAGACATCCCTTACACGAGTCCACATAACCCACATACAATTAGGCTGTGAAGGTCTTCAAGTATTTAGTGGCCATCACCAATGTGGGTTTTTAGGGCACAGACCCACACTTCTAAATACTTCAGTTCTTGTTTACAGTTATAATATAGCTTAATATCATTCCCAATAATAGAAGGAGAAAAGTTAGAGTAGGCTAAAGGGGAATTAAATATTTTGCAAAAATTAGAATAGACAGAATATTTCGGCCCTCCAATGTATATAGCCTCCCTTCCTATGATACTGATTTTTCTTTTTTTTTTCGATTAGAGAAATCATAGAGGAATAAATTAAAGTCTCTTCCCATCATTTATTATTCATATTCAATCCCTAAAACGGCGTATATATTTCAGTCTTGAATATCCAATTGTATGTTTTGGGGTTTTTTAAACGATTCTTTTTTTAAAACTGAGGTTTACAGATCCCTCTGCGAGGGTTTTTGCTGAACAAACACTTTTCAAACAATCATTAACTATTCCCTCGCCACGATTCATACACTAGTGTAAAACACCAATTGCAAGATCCCCTTCTTTTTTTTTATTTAAAATTCTTACGAAGTCTTTCATTATTTTATTTCAGGAACGAAACATGCATGCGAAGAAACATCATACGTTTTCCTGAGAAAAGAACTTCTGGTTCGACTGGCTAACATTATGAAAGAAATCAACTTACTGCCCGACCAACTTCTTTCTATGCCTTCTGTTAGGCTTGTGGAAAGCTGGTGAGTAAATTATTAATGTGTACCACTACCTCCGTGTTTTGCCACGTTCGCATGCATCTGTCGAACGTCACTGACCTCGTCTGATGATTATTTTGTCATAATGTCACCATCCGAAAATAAACGTAGGATGATAGAAGACGAATGTGACTTTGCTGTTGTAACTTTTTATCAATTAAATAATACTTGAAAATGCCCAAAAATGTCTGACACACACATTGTTCTCTCTTCCTGCAGGTACGAGCAAAGTTTCCTGGAATTACAAGAGTTCGAAAAGTTAAATTCGGAGAAAATCACCGTGCTGGACCAGTAAGTTTCATATTATAGAAATCGGTAAAGGTATTTGTAAAAATGGCGATTAATCTATCAACATTTGTTATTGTGGTATTGGTTCTATACATAATTTGATTCATTAGTGAGAACAATGGGGAAATCTTTGCCATAGTTTTCATATGTACTGTCCTAGTAGTTTTTTCTCCGTGGTGTATTTATTGCTGTCGATAGAACAAGAGATGAACAAATAGATAAACCATCGTTCAATTGTATGTACTTCAGCCAAGGGCAACGGTTATAGGGATTGTATTTGTATACATAGTCTCTGTTGTGGTTTTATTATATGCGCACATTGTGACGGTATCTGATATTAACTTTGTTGCTCTGGCTTATCACACGGTCACCACTGGCACTTATCTCTGTCCTGTACCCATGAACTTTGGTTTCACCTATAACATATATATATTATATATCTACGCCCTTATAAAATATCGATGTATGTACATCAACGCGAGTTATAGGATGATATGTGCCTTTACATGCATAGTGATACGTGAGGAAAGTCCAATTTCTACGCTCACCCTTTTTTCCTAAGTAATAATTATGTTTTGGTACAAACCATTTGGTTACAATCAAATTTCGCTTGGCACAGATATCCTATTGTCCTACCTTTGACATATATATGTATTGATCATTCTCTTATCAAATAAGCATATCTCAGACTGCTGATGTTTTTATTTACCTTATTTGACCGAGTTCACAACCTCAAACTTTATACTTTGTCCTTTTGAAACCAAAGGACTTTGATACCATATCATATAGATTATGAATCTAAAGTGGATTTTTATGTGGGATATCTTAGGCTGCGTTTCCACTGGCTCGCTCTTTTGGACCGCTCATGGCGCGCTCTTTTTTATTATCTTGAGCGCATAACAAGCGAAGATTGAGCGAAACCAGAGCGGTCTAATGGAATCGGTTCCTGCGCTCTCTGTACGCTCTAAAAAGAGGCTATGTGCGCTTCTTTAGAAGAGCGCAGGATGTTGCGCTCATATCTGCCGTGTTTGATTTGAGCACAGCAACACAGGGCTCTTTCTACCTGTTAAAGAAGCGGACCAAGAGCGCAGTGAGAGCGCACAAACGCATTTACCATTGATTTCATATAGGAAACAAGCACAACAGTAGAATCTCAGTAGAATCGCTCCGCGCTTGTATTGCGCTAAAAATATTAGCGGGTGAAGAGCGACTGACAGGCACCACATAAACAAGCGCAGCAAGAGCGAGCCATGAGCACATATACAAGCGAGCCAGTGGAATCATACCTTTAATGGCTGCCTGATTTCATTTATCTTCCCACAGCATGATTAAGTTCATTGATATGAACGTTACTTATAAAGTGGTTCAGTCCATATATTGGCCTACGGTAGAATATTTTCACATATGGAATTGTAATCCTCGTTTCACATTGAAACTCCTCTGGTGATCAAAATGATATGAAATAATGTGTTTACGGCCGGATCGTCCATTGTCTGATTATATATGAAAAAACTTGAGATTTCAAAAAAAAAGAAGTTTAGTTTAGTTCCTTTCTTTTCAGTTTAGTTCCTTTCTTTTCAGTGAGATAATATATTATGCCTTTCAGACCTATTGTCACTGAAGCTGAATCAACAATTGATTCAATATATAAATATTCCAAACAAAAAACATATGGTGCCACGTACACATATCTTTGTTCGGTATTGAACGAATGATAAATTGTTTTCATCGTGAGAGTCCCCAATGTGCCCTGTGCATCCGCAACGCTACAGTGAAATAATCATAAAGGCAACTTCTGAATGAGGGCCCCTGTTTTGGTATCAAGCTATCAATTGCTATACACCATACATATATGTACCAAATGCATTTGCTGTAGGCTACCCACTCAATAAATATAACACTTTGAACAATGTTGTATACCAAAAAAAAGAAAGGGACGTTTAGATGGGTGCCATTTGGATCGTGTTGTTGAACTAAATCTAAATACCATTATACGTGTTGTTGACCTGAATCTAAATACATTGTACAAAGAATCTGTTATGGATTTAGTTTTTTAATTTATATCACCCGATAGTTCTTAATAACCCGCGTACTGTTTTTTTCAGGTTCTGCCAGACGCTTGTAAAGGTGCGGAATCGTCACACACGAGTAGTTGAGACAATGGCTCAGGGAGTCATTGAAATGAAGGAAAGCAGCCAAGAAGGTGTGGATACTCTTGGTATGGATCAACAGATCCAGTACTTTTTGGACAGATTCTACATGAGCCGCATATCTATACGAATGCTCATCAATCAACACAGTATGTACCATTCAATATGTTGTATTCCTTTCACCTCTTTGATGTACATTTATGTACTGAGAATATTGTCGGGAATTATATATTTTCATCCTGACCACAACATAAAGGAGACAGGTTGATATTGGTCTGCCTAGAAATACTCTGCCAGCAGCTTTTATAGCAGAGTGGGGAAACAATGGGTCGGGTCCCCACGTCACACTGAAGCCTATATTTTGTGCCTGGTCGGCACAAGTCTATGCTTGTTATATGTTGCCTTAAAAGATTTAAGAAAATACATAAAATAATTGCATGCTGCAGCACGGTATGATTTGATTTTGATAGATTCAGTAATATCCCAAATGGACATTGGTGTAATAAGCAGCGGTCCTTGTGAGAAGAGATTTATGACAGTTTTTTTTATAATTGATATCAGCTGAATGTGATATTGAAACCACCCGTACATTGCTAGACATTTGTTTTCTTTCTTTCATTTCAATTGAATGTACCAAAATGTTTAGTACGTTTCTTTCTTCCAGCTTTGTTATTTGGGACCAACATTGCACAACATCCTCGTCATATCGGTAGTATAGACCCGAACTGTGATGTGCTCTCCATAGCAGAAGGTAAGTCATGTACTAATTGTTCGGCCTATACCATTGTTCTTCATCTCAATAGCATTAAGTCAAAAAAGCATTTCAGCAGTTATTTGGAATGAGTTTTACATGACCTCCCATACTATACTGCTCTGCTAAAGAAAAAGAATCCATTCAATTTTTTAGATGCATTTGAGAACGCCCAATTTCTCTGCGACCAATATTATATGACGTCACCAGATGTGGAATTCTACTGTCATAACCGTAAGTATTACGTCACTGTATAATATGTAATTTATTATATTATACGCATTTTTTCTGAGGTGGGGTTATCGGATAGAATTTAAATTGAAAGTGTTAAACAACGAGTGGTTTAATGGCAACCGATGCGTTATTTATCAGGTTTACCGCCAAGATCCAACTATGTGACTTAAAAATATTCCGTTTTAGATTAGCAAAGGCATACAACATAACAGTTAACTAACTTTCAAAGTAAGCCTCCTTATCTATGAACGACTAAGATCACAGTGGTTTCTATTATTACTTTTACTAAGTAGATAATCAATGTTTATTTTACATCATTAAGCTTTCGTTAAAAGTATCCAAACTTGGATCTATTTGCCTTCTGTGTGTAAATTGGTGTTGACATTGATATTTCAGCGTTTGAAGATGTGTCGGACAACATCAACTTTACCTACGTGCCATCTCACCTCTACCACATATTGTTCGAAATATTCAAGGTTTGTAGATAATGATTGTTGTTACCCTTTGCATAACACCTGTCATCAGCATCCATCAGAATTTATGCCAATAAGCACAGGTTGTCTTGTTGTTACGATCATGTCAGAACTAAACTCAATACAAGATTGAACGCATAGTAATGTGCAGAGAAGAGATGTTAAATGCAGTATGATTGCACAAATGTCATTTTGATTTTCAGAATTCTCTAAGAGCTGTGGTGGAATTCCATGGGGAAGACTGTGACAATTTGCCTCCAGTGAAAGTTATGATTTGTAAAGGAGATGAAGACGTTACCCTCAAGGTAAGTTAAAAAGAAGTTATAGTTGTAATCTTGAATTATTCTCGGTTAATAGTACTTGTGTGTTGGACATTTTTAATATGTTCTCTGCGTACAAAATTTGTCCATAAAAATAGAAAACAATAATCAATATATTTCCGCCAGTTTATTCTAAAGCATGAGGAGTCCAGTGATAGATTAATTTAATAATTAATTCTATCAGCTTTCGTCTAATCACCTTGCCTTGATTTACTTACTTTCAGATATCAGATCAGGGCGGTGGTATTAAGAGGAGTATGGTGGACCTCCTATTTAACTATATGTACTCCACTGCCCCTCGGCCTCCTTCTCCAGCTGCTGCTTCTTCCACACCCCTCGCTGGCTATGGATATGGCTTGCCTATCTCCCGACTCTATGCGAAGTACTTCAATGGAGATCTCATCCTGAACTCAGTACAGGGCTGGGGGACTGAGGCCATCATCTACCTTAAGGTAAATAATTGTCCCGGTATAGGTCCATGTAGTTACCGAACAATACTATCAGAGCTAAGCTCACTACGTTAATATATGGCCGTGCATTGTCCTCAAGCTGTTGTATAAATAGTAAGAGTTCATTTCCATGATGTTCTTATCATTCATCCAATTTCTTTCTTTTTATATATTATTTTTAGGTATTAATGTAACTGAAACTACGACGGATAACTCATAAAAACAAAGACAATTGATAAAGGATACTTTATTTTCTAAAGAAGATTCTCAACATAATTTCAAAGTAGTAAAAACATATGATTGTTATTCTTGTACGAACATTTTTAAGTGTACTTATAGGACTTCCCTTGCTTTTATTCAGGTTTTCCCAAAAGATGCATCAGAACTGTTGCCTGTCTACAATAGGACCTCGTCGCAGCGGTACTCTAAATCCATCCCAGTTGCCGATTGGTCAGATCCAAGTCACACACAAGGCCTGCACGGTGCAGTGCACCAGATAGGACAGCACCGCCAGTACTCTACCAGATCCCTCAAAAAAGTGCGCCTTGCCACGACCCCTATTGTTGGCCAGGTGCAGAGCATCCGCCGCTTCGGCAGCTACAGTCTTGTGCCACCTTCCCCAGTTGCCTACGATAGTGACAGTAGTGGAGAAATGTACTCCCAAAGATTATTTCAAAACCCACAGAATGCTAGTCATCAACGATGCTCACAACATCTACAAAAATCATCTTGTTAATCATCACATATCCATTTATCTTAGAACTAGAAATAGTTTTGTGTAGAGATGTTGAATACATTCGGCGGATGAGAGTTATCCAATGTCTTATTTGGTACCTGTTCTCAAGCTTCAGGTTATTTTATATCATTGAAAAATGAGTTGAACTTTAGGTATTCGCGCACATAGACATACTTATGTGCATTTACAGTGCCACAATACTTCTCTTTATGCGGTGTTATAAATGCCAGAGCGGGCTAGCTGGCCGAGAATTTCCGAATTTAGATTTTAGTTTATGTATGTTTCTTAGAAACCGTAGTATGCGATTTATCATGAAGCTATGGTGATAGTTATAATATTATATATTATATATATTTCGATTTTTTTCCCACCTCCGGACGTTATCATGGCGAGTAAAAAAATGCAGACATTAGATAATTGAGGCGATAAGAAATGTTCAAGTTAGCGGAGAATGTACCAGAGGCATAGTCACGAATGGACAGTCGTGTATGAATTCTAGTCACTAACATCTCCAGCTGTTGATGATTGAGGCTCTTCCAACTATACCTTACTACTTTAACTTTGCACAAATGAAAAGTCACCTCGCACGATTTTATCTCTGCCCTCATCCCCCTTGTGCAGTGAGGCAGTTGTTTTAACACTAGTGCTTAGTTTCCATCCGAGAAAATTGGTTTTGTCAGTGATGTAAAAGGAATCCACTCCTTTTGGAGTGTCTCTAACCTTACTGAGAGTGTTGGTGAACTTCATTCCACGGGTGCAAACTAGTAACACAAAAAGTTGACCATATACATCAGCTGGTGGCGATAGTATGTGGCGCCTTCGACCATGACTTAATGCTGTGGTAAATTTCACCCCCTAGTGAGCATATAGGTGGGGCAGTAGACAATGGTGCTCAGGTAGTAATAATAATGACCAGAATAGTGACGTTTTCCACGACCAGTAATTTCCTGAGTATATTGGAGAGGCTTTATTAGACGATAATGATTATCGAGCGTATTCATGAATGATAGGTAAATCGTGCATTTAGATAATTATGTGCCAAAACCAAGCCTGCAGTTGGCAGGAAGAACTTATAGGCGATGAAATATTTAAGCATAATTATTAAGTGACATTCTTTTTCAAGTGGATTCCTGGTACGAATGTTTCCCGGTGAGAAATGATGGACAGTAATGATGATCTATTTCAACAAGTATTGTGTGGTTTAATGCTGGATGAATGGCGCCCAGTGAGTGATGGTAATGTCAGTCAGGCTCTACCCTTCTAGATCGCATTATTTTGCGCTCGTCTCTAACTCTTAACTTTGGTCTTTCTTCCACCGTTTATAAATGCTTACCTTTTCTCCTCTTCGTGAGAAGGTGAGGTGAATGGTCTGCTGTAGTGTTACACAGGGAACAAGGACAGAGATGAGTGTGGATAATATTATACATTTGTAATTAACTGTGTGATAAATCCTATCTGAAGCTCAATTAGTTTAAATATCTTCCTTCCATCTACTACGTCTCACATAGAATTATCCAGATACGTGTTCTTTCCCTGGCTGATGCAAAGCATTTATATAATAGTGATTTACTGTTACATTACTGTTGGATGGAATAAACTGATGAGATCACAACCATCTATATGTGTTTGTTGGCGTTCAAATCATTCCCATTCGTGGGCGTTCCGTTTTAATATGGACGATAAACGGTACTTCAGTGTACAATTATGAATAGTAGACATATTATCTTCTTACAATTATTGAGATGCACCTAAGAGAAAGTCTGTAAACGACAACAATCGTGCAATCGTGTAACCCTTGCAATCCACCAATATGTCTCCCAATGAAAAGGTTTACAAAAGAGCAAATATTTATGGCATAAAAACTTATTTTTATCATCGTCCACAATCTCGTGATAAGTAATATGTCCTTAATTTTCGCTCCGGAAAACTCATAGGGTTGAACGTGATGGTGATGCAAAACCATAATATAAACCCTACGTCATAATGTATCTATAGATAGAGAAATCGTTGACATCTGATTGCGTTTCCAGCGGTTGTCTGCTATTTCCTCTGGTGAATAAACTATCGAGACATGTCTCTGTGAAATTGTTAACCATTAATATAAGGTACGGATAAGACGAACAGATAGACCACCTTGTCAACTCCACATATAAACCTATTATTGGTGCTACATGCAGACAGGGATATAAATAATAGGGCGCCACCTCCCAGGTGTTAGAGTAACCACGTCTGGTTGTCGACTGATGGGGTTTTCAGGTGTTCAATCGCACCAGCTACCACTTCTAACCAACAATCTTGTGGAAAATTTTATGTAATGTTTATATAATTTAATTTCCATCTTTAATTTTTAAAAAACACACAGGAACACAGGAGTAGGAGAGCAACACGACTCCCTCCCAGACAAGAATTTGAATCATCTTTAATAAAGACAGAATATATTTTTAGAATAAAATAGGCAAATTTCACGAAGTGTATTTGGAGAAGAATGTTAGAATACACAAAGATGAATGATAATTATTGAATTATTTTCATATTTAGAAGCACTACATGCAGTACAGGTTCTGAAAAATACTTAATTGGTGCGATACCCTTCGCTTTTCGATTATTAGCAATCGTTCTTTTACATGCGTATAGAAAAAAACCCAGGCGTGTTCCGATTTATATCATAGCTGAAAACTAGGTAGCGGTGGATGGGTTAACTTCTTTTTAATATTTTTTTAAAGGAAACCATGTTTCAGGAACTGAAAAATTGTCTATTTCGTAACAACTGTTGTTTTAATCAAGAGAAATATAACTTTTAATGGTTCCTGGTTAGGAAGACTTGTTTTCCTGCTTGTTTCAAATGTGTTTTTCTTTGCCTAGGCAGCTATGCACATGCCCAGCCTTTGGTAACCCATGCAGTAGACGTGCGTTGGGTTTCGAGTATGCATAATGAGTGTGAATTCAATATTTTACAAAAGAGGTGATGAAATTATTTATTTTCTTTTTGCCAATTTAACTTTTATTGCAGTTTGATTTTAACGTTTTTAGTTTCTTTTTGTTTAACTTTGTTTGGTATGATTGATTATTATGGGCTAATCATGATTGTGTTTGACAAGTTTGTATTCAAATGATGCTAAAATATTGACCTGCGTATTTCACTGTGAGAAAGTAGAGAGAGAAAGTGGTATAGGTGGTTCAATAGCCAGCATGTGTCATTGTGTAGTGTTACATATTTTTGTTAATTATCATAATACTAATTAGTAGCCTATCAGACATGTATATCAAACCGATACAGAACGGCACGGAAATAGGCTATCGGATATTAGACCTAGGGGCAAATGGACCAATTATAAGTCCTTCCCTTGATGAACCAGAATTTCCTGCCCGGACTCATCCATCGGTTAATTTTCCGTATATACATGTACAACGAAGTATTTAGTAAGTCTTCGATTGCTACAGAGATCGCTGCAAAAATACATTGCTAATTATCGAAAAGAGTAGGGTATTGCAACTGTCATAGCGTATCATTATATATATATAGGTGAAACGAGCAGCTAGCTATGGCGGTTGGGACCGAACCGAGGTTGCTAGGTAAACAAGGCCCCGGCGGGAAAGCTGGTTGGCAACCAGGTCAGTGTCATACCGCAGATATAACCTTATTTATGATGGATAATAAATAATAGCCATATATGTGATGTGTCACAGGAAAATGAGTCACAAGTCGCACAATTGGATTTTGAGGTAATTATATTTGAAAAGATGAGATCAAGCCGATTCTAATGATGGTAAACGGTATTTCTATATTTTAAGTTTGATATTTTTAGCAGTGAAAAAACAGTTTGCAATATTACTGGGTGGACATTAATCTAGTAAAGTAGCTAAATATACTCTATACGACATGACCTTAGAAATGCGTGGATATATGTAATACACTGTCTTGAGATTTGGTACATGTCCCCACGGACTAGATAGCCCAAAGATGCAACCATTCCAACAAAGAATATTTGTGACTTTGAAAAATATCAATTTTGCGACTTGTGACTCATTTTCCTAGAACACATCACATAATGCCCTCTCGATCGATCGGCCCTGATATCTACACCATAGATTATTCCTCGGACGTATATGTATACGCACATGCAGCAATATGATAGAACAATACTCAATTTGTTGAGATAATCCATATAATATAAAGCTAGAGCGATTTCTATGAAAAGAGGTAGAAAAGAAATGGTAGAAAGAAGGTTTTCTTTGTCCAGAATGTTCTCGAAATGTGTTGTATTACACACCCCTTTACTCATCTGTAGAGGTCTGTCCCCCCCCTCTCTGGATGTCGTCGTATGTAGTTTGTGAAGATATTTGGGATGAAAATGTGATTTTGAAGCCTTTTTAAAATTGTGATCTCTACACTCTATTTATAGCCTGGGAAAGCCCCTGTTAGATACTACGTCATTAGCCACAAGCTACTGTGTCAATTCAAGGGGGACCCGCCTATGTAAAATGCCAAAGAACCAGTGAATTTTGGACTAAAATGTGTGAGGAATTTAACAGGAATGATATATTAAGACCTGTAGTGGCAAGAGGTATAAATAAGTGTTAAAAAAAAATGTTCTCCCCAAATGGGTAAAACCAGGAAGGTTGAAACATTTTTAAACCTAAAGGCTGGGTTCCACTGGCCGGCTTCTCTTCCCGCTACTCTTCCCGTTTCTTTGCTCCTGCTTCTAAAGAAGCGGGAGCAAGAAGCTGAAGGTATACCGGAATGGGTGCTATTGCCCCGCTACTTCCACCGCTACTTCTAACGCTAGTCAGAAATCTAAGCAGACGACATTTTATTTTCACATAGAAATGGACGCATCAAGTAGCGCGAGGGGTAACGTAGAGTGGTGCCATTGCCCCGCTTCAGCTCCCGCTACTTCCCGCTACCTCCCGCTACAAAGTAGCGGCGCTTCAAATCAAACATGTTTGATCGAAGCGGGGGCACTCTACGCTTCGAAAACGCTCCAAAAGAAGCGGGAAGTAACGTGGCCTTGTAGCGGGAGCCAATAGCACCGATCCCCGTTACTCTCCCGCTTCTGCTCCCGCTTCTTTCATCAAGAAGCGGGAGCAGTAGCGGGAGAAGTAGCCGGCCAGTGGAACCCACCCTTAAGTGCTATATATTGTTAGGATACTTGGAAAAAAAGAGGTGTCACAGGTTTATTAATTGGATTATACAAATGGCAAAAAATTACATTCATAGGCAGAAGATATTTTATGAGAACGACATCTCAAAGGCAGAGGGTGGGGAAATAGAAGAGGGGAAGGGGGGGGGGGGGAAGAAGAGGGGTAGGGAAAAGAGGAGGGGAGGGATAGGATGTATGGGAAGGGACAGAGGGAAGGTAGTGAAAGCGAGGAGGGGGAGCATGAGGAAGAGGGGAGGGAGAGGCGGGTATCGGAGATGGGGTTGGGAGAAAAAAACAGGTATGAGAGACAGAGAAGAGGGGGAGGGAAAAGAGGGAGAGGGGGAAGTGTGGCAGAGAGGGGGACCGTCCAGAGGACGGGTACTTTGCTAGTAGATTTATAAAAGGAAAAATAACTAATAGCCACCATGTTCACCGACAAAAAGCGTTCAGAAGATACAGTGTACACACATGTGTTCTATGTATGACACGTTCTATCGCCCTGTCATCCCTTGTTGGCAACTGAAGCTAACTGAAGTAGGGTGGGCATTCTGTATGTACATGTAGGCTACGTATACGAGGAATTCCACCGATTGGTCGTCATTTGGCCATCCAGGACTGAAAATTCTTAATTTTTGAAAATTGCTTCTACTGATTTTTTAACTAACGTTAGGCATATATTGCTGCTATAATACAGACGAGATTGGGAAGGTTAACGATGACTATTGTGGTCAGGGCAGCTTGGCAGACACTGTGAGCTAAATTCTGATGGTAAGGGCACAGAGGAAAAGTACATATTTCCACATAAATGAGGATTTAAATTAGAAATCAATAAAAAAATATATGCATAATGTAGTAAATTTGTGTACTTGATAGGTCTTGACATGAGGGTCATAACGCTTTTTAGTTTGTGAAAATATTCCAAATAGAAGAAAAGTTACAGTCAAATGACGATTCAGTAATGGTAATGGCAATGGCAGCGGCAATTAAGGGTCACAGACCATTGACCCTCTGCCCATATACACATATAACCACATTGATATAACCCATTATATTTAGAACTTATAAAAAAATATGTCACATTATTTCCCCTTAGTTCCTTTGTTTAGTTGAGTTGAATACGTGTATTGGTTTATGACGGTAAATATAAATCGTGTTTAAGTATTTAGAGACAAAATTATTAGGTAAAAAGTTCTCTGTATGTCCACACAAAATGTGTGGACATATAATGTAATGTATGGACATATAATATAATGTAGTATATCGTCATCGCAACGTCTGGCTACACGTTACGGTGACATCGTTGTTTAGCACTTTTGAGGTACCATAATGAACAGCAGCGGGGTAATGAAGCATATATTTGATATATTTTACTCTGTCCTATATGATGATTTATCTTCAGCCATACTTTATTTTTTTCAACTCAAAATATTCTAATCTTTATCGACTAAAATGTTTCACACGTTATAGTGACACAAAAACTTTCCAAATATATATTATATGCTCTAATTCCGAAGTAAACTGAAATATTCAACTACATTCATTACTATACGGGTGAATCCATTGAAAACTATACAAAACATATTTACTTGACCCATCTTGGTGTTCAAATCCATCTTGGTGTTCAAATCCATCTTCATTCTAGGTTTAAACACCACACGTTATGGTGACATACAAACTTCCCCAGACGTTTGTGCATTGCAAAACTACTAATGGATGATTAGAAATATTTTGTTTCATATTATTCGTTACCCAGGGTCATGATATGAAATTCGAATAAACATGGAACCATGATTGGACATAGCTTTTTGTTTTTACACCCTTTTTTCATATTAGCAACATTTTCTTTGATTTTTAGGCAATGAAACAGTGTTTTCCCACCTAGAATTTAAAATATTAATGCCAGATACAAGGGTTGGTGTCTTACCTCGCCTCATTTCTCACCATTAATACCAGATATGCAAAAGTGGGACATTTCTGATGTATTTTCCATCGGGCAAGCTGATAGAATTGATTAAATAACTTTGGACCAAGCTTTTTTTTATTAAAAATTCAAAAATCTAATTTATAGTCTTATATCGACCAATTGGTGGAATTGCTCACACATGAATCTATATGAATTCATGAAGTAGTAATAATTACATAATTGAATTACACTAGCTGATGAATGGCACTGCTTGTGCTCACAAATAAAATCAACATCAACAACTCTATACATTGATTCATCATTTAATCTCCGGCCCTAACCGATATTATAGCGATACTCTCCCCGTCTACCATTAGTTATAATTAGTTTGTAACATTTTATCAATAATTATTATAATTAAGAAGAAATAACGCCTGGTCCAAGTCAGGTATTAATTAAAATCCCCAATGTGTCACAGACATGTTAAAGTCTCTTTATATTTATCACATTCACATCAGGAAAGTTCTCATTTAAGTTATTGTGGCGCCGGCTGGAGCTGCCAATACAAATTATAGTGTACCGTACTTAGCATTGATAGATCCGGGATTCATGCTGTAATGCTTGGTTTAAAATATGAAAATAATCTGAATATATACTTTAGTTTAACTTAATAGGGGGACCTATAGGACGATTAAGTTATTCTTGAGAAGGAAATGAAGGTTGAGAAAGAAGATTGAAAGTGGGTGTAATTATGGGGAATTCCCTTGCGATCGATGTGGTCACCATGTGAGAACTTGGCTTTGAATTTGCTTAAAGACACGTGTTGCAGCTATTATAATAAATAGACATGCAGTATAGAACCATAGATAAGATATAGAAATGTTTCAATGTCCTATCAAAAGTGCCTTTAATGTACTTGACATGGAATAATTGACAATTACGGTTATTATTACTGGCAGCATGTATAGATGGACCCTAAATATACTTCTACCACGGCACAAGAATTCTCCATGTTGGTGGGCAAGCTGCCAAGACACAAGTGTTGTTGCTTGCCCTACGACACTATTTGGAATGGGGCTTAGTGTTGTTTAGGAACACAAAGCCCCAACTTTTTCCCCATGGAGATTCTATATTCCTGCCGTAGCAAATACGCAATGCACTGTCGAAGCTTGGGGTACTTTTCTGCAATGCAAACATCACATTCTTGACATTGAATCAATATTATGGCCATTTTTTTTTATTCTTAGAAACATTTTAATTGGAACTTTTTTAACCAAGTTGTCCCCCGATTTTAATCGGTTTAATTGATCTAAAAAACTACATATAAGGGGTAACAATAGGCACAAACCTAAACATATCAGCCATTGGGAGCGTCAAAATTGTTAAAATATGTTATAATCATATTCGTATTGACAATACGTAGAATACTGTCATATATAAATGTCGATGTTTTGCCTTGGAAATGGAACAGAATATCGTGTTTGGGTCACGAACCAATGACAGTTAAGTGCCAGTTATATATAATATATATGGTTGCTGAACAAAGCGATATATTTTGTATGGACTTTCGATGTAGTCTCCATATAATTATATAAAAAGAATATCCTCATGAATGCTAAAGAGTGTTAGACATAAGTAGCAGGAAAATGCGATATAAACCTAAACGATTTAAATATATCTTTACCAAACATAATCTAATAAAATAAATTAACAAACAGTATGAAATTATTTTTTGAAATTCAAGATTGATCACATTCAGCCTTTTATGATCCAAGACAGAAACTCAGTCAACCATATTCTTGTGTGTACAATAACATATTCCACATCCAATTTCCTCAGGTTCTCTTGAACTATGAACCCCCCGCTATAATAGGATGTTATATTATACTTGGAGAACTAATTCAGGTTGATGATAACGTTTTCTTTAAAACCATACGCTATGACAATTGTGACAACCTGACCTTTCCAAATCAAATGAACTTCTTGGGGACACTTTCCAGCGTTATGATGTGGATAGATGTTGCACCTCATGTATATATGACAATAGATGATAAATTCAGTGCTTAGTAATGTGTTGGATAGGAATCCAAGGATGACATCATGCCGTGAACACAACAACATATATATTATAAGGCACCCTTTGCATGATACATAGATTATTGGTTCCCCGCATACATAATAATAATGTACAGTAAGTAGCACGGAAATAATATTATTCATTTCATCGAATTATTTCAATACATTCAAAACATTCTTTCAGTCATAACTCTAGATGTATACTTTTAATAGAGCATTATACTCCAGATGTACATACATTTGATAGAGCATATAGATAGACGATATGTTTTCGTTAGCTTCGATTAGCATTGGCTGCCCACACTCACAAACTATTTCTGAATTGTTCGTGTATCACTTTTATTACTGTCCCGAGGTTTTGTGCAATTTCCCATTTATGCTTTATTTCCTCTGCTATTTACACGAGTTCATGTCCTAGTGGCATATTGCTTTGATTGCTCCGGCAGCTTTCAGGCTACATAATTATATTTAGACATACCCTGCTACAGTTGGCTTCACCAAAAGAGTCCAAAATGAATGGTTTGCAACCCTCTCTTAAAAATATGAAATTATACGTATTTACCGCTGTGGGTTAGCCCCAATACCAAAGTATTTGAGTCTATCATATTTTAGATATTTTTCATCGTAAAAAACTTATAAATGCTCTTGGTATTCTAGACTTAAATGACACAAAAATGACACAAAATGACATGGAAATACATTTATCCCATAATACAATAAGTGCTCTTCTAAATGACACTAGGTAAAGTCGCTCAAAAATGTAATTGTCCATAATATTTCCATGCAAGCGGTACGTACAGTATGTGCTGGAGCGAATAATTATGGCCAAATAAGTGCACGTTTTAAAAAGACATGCGGCCAATAAATGTCAAAGAGAAACCAACACCAATAATGAATACATTACATGCGCAGAATTCATGAGATGTACAGACATATAATGATACACCTAGCTACACCTGATATACCTCTAGTCAAAGCTGTCATTATGGATGTGCCAAATGTTAGTGGAAAAGTCTCCCATCAGTTTTTGGTCTTAGTAGGTGCAACGTACTATAGGCACTTTTATACGAGCATACCGTATGATCGCCTGAGGTCGCCCAGAGTGAGTGTGTGAGTGAGAGAATGTGTGTGAAACAACATGAACAATACTATAGTCTATAGACCCGCCACACTGCCACTCCAACACACACGGATCCGGAGTGAAGGAAAGGCAGCTAGGCTAGCGGAATAGGATCAGTTTCTGTAAAATCCCCGCAGAGTGCAGAGCCAGAAGAGCTCTATTTAATACTGGTAGACACCACCACTTTTTCAGGTGTACCCTGGATACTACTAAACACACACACACACCCACTCTCCTTACTTTACCTCCCACTCACTCACTCTCTCTCTCTCTGGCTCTCTTGCACACGGAGAAGAGAGTGGCCAGGTGAAGCAGAAGGTAGGATGCAAGGAGTACAGGGGAGTACCTCAAACCCACCATCTGCATTCTGACTTTTGGCAGTTGGTGTTTGCTATGCCGCCTATGGACTGCTGTGTTTTGGCTACAGAGGCCGGTGAAACTGGGCAGAGTGAGGGTGCACATAAGTGTATGGCTAGGAGAGAGATATATATTGAATGCAGTCCGACGTAGCCCACATACAACTCAACATCTGTGGGAGGAGGTCCAGACCAACAAAACAGGCACAGGAGCCTGTATAGGCCTACTCCAGGGCTGATGTATGCCCGATAGACCTTATCATATACATAAGCATAGGAATTAGCTTATATATGTGTGTATGGTAGTCCAAACGGACGGATTATCTTGGGAATTTACAGTTATATCGCGCTCAGTGGACGGGGGCAGATCAATCACCTTTTAATTGACATAGATTATCAATTATCTGCTTCCCTCACACCTTTGGTATTTATGAATATATACTGGTGTGTGTTATATCGTCCATAAGTGCCTAATGACCTACACACTCCATAACGTTCTGAATAATTCGGTAAACCAGCGCCAAGAGTCATCCCTTACTTAAAACAGTGTACTTATTACAGAGGATCGCTTATAATATATCTGGATCGTTTTCACCAACTTTTTAAAAATCAAAACCTTCCTTTCTCATATAGAACCTGCGATAAAGTCTGCCATGAGAAAGATAGCAATGAAAGTTTGATTACTGCACCAAGTACACAGAGCGAGGAGCAAGATGATAAGCAAGTGCCGAGGGTTGGAAGTTAAAGGACGAGTCCTGTAATTGACGGCTGTCTACACTTGGACTGTGAATGGTTAAAAAAGATCAGCTACCACTTGCATTGAACTAACACATACATGACTCACCGCAGATACCAGTATTAGTCAGTATCTCAAGTATTTTCAATGTCTCTTCATAAGTATTCACTATTTCGAGGTCCCCTTCGTCAAAATACTTGTATCATAGTATGATTGTGAATAGAATTGTGAATGTTAGTGTCAATTAAGCCTTTGACATAAAGCTACATAAGGATTGTATCGCATTTATTTCGATAGCAATCATAATTCATACCAAGTTGTTAGGCCATTTGAGGACGGTTCAGATAGAAAAGGATATAATTCAAATTTAAATCTAAAAAAATGGATGTAAAAGATCCAACAACGGGCCAAACGGTCACAGTACCTATGAGAAGAGATCTACCTGGCTACCACGTGTCCAGGGCAAGGAAAAGCCCGCGCATGCGCTGGAGTCTTCCGGTGGATATACAATGGCAGTCCGAATGTATTATGAAGTTTTTGGGTCAGAGTTGTGCTTGTTGTGACGTCCTCACAGGGGGCAGTGGCGCCAACAAGGAGAACGAACAGGGGGGAGCAATTAAGACAGAGCCACTCGCAAAGCCGCCACGTGCTCGAGGGGGAGTCGACACAGTTATTGTGGACCCTTCGACAGAAAAGAATAATAGTTCGGAAGGTCAGACCGAGATCACTAGTACGACCACTACCATAGATTATAATTATAAGCTTCCTCATGAGGGCGACTCCTCAAGCGCCAAGGGGGGAAACGATGTTAACGAGCGCCTCTCATTGCAAGGACTAGATATGTTTGCAGGGTTTCCCATTCCATCAAAGTCTCCTGGCCTGCGTCAAAACAGGAGAAGGAGGCAACTCATCTCTACAACTGAAATGCTGATGCCAAAGTCAACTGGTATTCCAGGTGATCAAGCAAAGGGGCCGCAAAATGCCTTTGATATAATGGAATCTCATATTAGTTCACGAGCAAATGTGGAAGAAAGCTCCCATTCTCAAGCCGATACGCTTGCTAATCTACCCGGTATAGCAGAAGAGGAGTGCACTGATAAAGTTTAATCCGCAGTATAATGGCTTTACAACGAACATTTTATACCTATGGCCAAGTGAATATTGAACTATAGTCTTTCAATGCTGAACTGCTTACTGTGACCTCTCCCGATATAATTATGCAAAAATTGATATTTTTCGATGCATGTAATGCATTGTATAGAAGTCTTAGAACATTTATGTGTGCCTACAATAGGCCCTGCATTTTATATTGTAACGCTAAGTGAAACATCTAATCCATTGTGCCGTTTTAATTAGATTTCTTTAAAACTGCCAAGCATTATCGCATTGTCTAAAATAATTGGATGTTTGTGATATCTTCCCTGATGCCATTTATATTTTGTCAAATGTGTAAACTGGGACTCAAGAATATACCTGGGCTTTTCAGTGTTTCAAAATTCCAAATCTTCCCATTTATTCTACAATATAGCTGTGCGTGACTGTTGAATGACTTCACAACATTGGGAAGATGTGCAGGCAAATTTATTATGGCCATTTAAAATGTAAAACACACACACGATTTTTGGTGACGAAACGAATGGCCGATCGAAGACAAAGAATATAGAATAAGATAAATTATTTTCTTACGTGGTTACTGTATGTTTTAAAGGATATAGTGAGGCTGTGCAAGATATGGGATTGGAATGAAAGGGGATAGTGTAAGGAAAGAGGATCGGTGAATGAGTAATTTTTTTCAATCAAATTCAACTATTCAGGCCCTGTAGTATATTGATGCATATTTTAGAATACTCTTTGCAGTCCATCAATAGCTTGGCGAGGTTGGTGGATTTTGTGTGAAAAAAGGTGTCACATTTAACTTGTAAATCAGTCTGCACTGGTGAATGTAATTCGAGTGCAAGGCAACACAATACCGCTTGACTTAAAAAAACTTTTACACATTTTCAATTGAATAAAGTGTCTTCCATATATCCTGCTGGCAGACCCACTTGAAAAAAATCTATGGATTCGCTATTATGAATGAAAACCATTATTTCTACCAGTTGCCCTCGGCTTGCCTGTTATACCTCTATTAGTTTGTACATTTTCCTTTTCCCTCTTCGTCTGTATCCTCGTCATTCGACAGACGTATGAATTCGCATTTATCACTCCTGCTCGCCCTTCTATGTCCACATACACAATGGTTCTACACTAGAGTGGAACTAGTGAATACAATGTTTATGCCCTGTTGGTTTGTATGGACCCATCTAACATACTAGGGTCTGCTTGGAAAACATGTAAAAAGCTAAACATGGGGTTGGATTCATGCCAGGTGATATTACCAATGGTCGCATAGCAACACATCACGCGAATGTTAGGTATGCTCATGTAGCCTCGGTAGCTTGGGGCTATTATTTGGGTATTTAATATGAGTAAATACACAAATAACTGTTGGATTAGTACAGGAATAACTTCAACTGGAATAAGGGTTTATACTCGGGTATGTATGTCTATACATATAATATACTAGCTCATACACCTACATGTATAAATGTATGTATGTGTATTATTATATGTATTTATGTGTGACACCCAATAGTGTCACACATACCGGTAATACGAATGTCCGATGACGATGCTCATTGCAATATAAACGCTGTGAGGAGTGTGAAACATTGAGGTATATTTCTGGTATTAATGTATGACCACAGGCCCACTATCCTCGCGAACCAGACGGTTTTCTCCCACTCTCTTCGATTCTGTTTTGGCACAGCTCCTCGTATATGAATCATTCACTCGCCACTTTTTCCTAATGATATTAAAAAGGTTCTACTCGTTTCTCTTAGGATATAATACTGGAGAACCGTAAATTCACCTCCATCACCGCCCGAAGGAAAAGTCAACAGTCAAAGTCTACAGTGTTTTAACATGGCGAATTTGTCCGAGCATAACTTTACGTAGATGTGTAACTGTGGATACGCTGTGCTAAGCCAATATTTCTATTTTCTGAAAGGTCAATACCTGTGAAATCTTAAACTTCTAAAAAAAAATCAAACAACTAAAGATCTGTCCCACTAAACCAAATAGCAATTCAAATACACACTACATGGACAGTGTGAATATAAGCTCTTTTTGCATAACTTGTGTGGGCCGCTATATGTTGGTATGAAAAATCGGTCGACACCGTATGAAGGGATTATTCCACCCCAAATGAGAGCCAATGCTGAGTATATTCTTGATATCGGTTCTCACCATAAAGTGTATAAAGATTAATACCTTACCTACATAACCACGGTATATAAGCCATACACATTCACTTCACACTTATCATTATGTCCACAAAAATAGTATCAGGATAGGCCAAACATAATCTTATGTAAATAAATTGTGGGGTCAGAAGGTAGGGAGGGTGAACGCAGCATGTTTCACCGGCATCTTATCATTGATTATTTCCAGCTTTACTAAGATGCTACCATTAGGTCTTCATAGACTTCGTCTAGACTCTTAGCCCTTTTCGTTTTGAAGTAATTTGCCTGTTCTTGCCATTTCCCTAGATTGCTTTCTGTTGCCTCAGTATGTGTCTCTGTCTTTCACTTAAGATTTGTCTTTTTCCCCCACCTGCTCCACTGAACTCCTGCTATATTTTGCCCAGGTCCTTCAACCCCTACCACTCCCCTTCCCACCTCGTGTATTCGCACGTAATATATAACATGAATGTTAGATTTGGTCCACTGCACAACTCAAGTGAAGGCGAGTGTCTGTAGCCCTGTGGCTCTACCCACTGGACATTTTAATAAACAACACATTTTATGAGTAATCGCCACTGATTCTCTATAAGAGGCACAGCCAGCACACACAAAAATGTAATACTGCTTTTGTACACATCATATCTAACATTTCATTTTGTATATTAACATGTTATACATCATTTATCTATCATATTTACCATATAAAATAGGACTTTGTCTGTCTGGTAATTTAGAGAAGCAGCTTGTTATTCCTATAGGGAGGACTAGGATGACTAACACTAACAGGCTATAGGTTGTATGTGACAACAACTGACCCAAAATGCATATTTGCAAAATAAGTTTTTTTTTAATGTCTCTACTGAGGAGCGAAAGGCCTATGGCGTGAGGAGCGTGATATTTGATAAGGCTCACCTCGGGCCATTGTGTTAGCTTTTAGCTGGCTCAATGAGTCCTGACATATCCCTCAGGCTTATACACATCATGTGTTGCTCATACCTACCCGGCTCAAGGTGGCTGCGGTATGGTGGTACTGGTGGTGGGAGTGGTGCGTTGAGCTTTCCCAGAAATTCCTGGCGTGCCGTAGATTTGCCTAAGAGACTTGTCTATCATTCTTTTATACCTTTTATACAGTGATCAAATAGAAGGCATATTTTACTATGGGATCAACTACAGCGCCTTTCATGCAAGATTTGAGTGTTTTATATTCCCTTCCAGGTGGACATTTTCGTACACGTTTCCTAATGCATCTTGTCATTGATACACAACTAATTTATCAGAATGGTTATTATAATCTCTATACTTATAAAATACAAGAATATTAATTGTTCTGGAGGTGTGACATACTGTGTACACCGCCGGAGTATACCATTCATTGGATGAGGTCATTTAATGCTAGCATGATGTTTGGACGGTGTGGACAAGAGGGAGCAGCGATATTAAACCCCACTTAAATCGTAGTTAATTTAGGTGATTTTATTTGTCAATATTATTCACACAAAGACACAATAAAACAATACAAGAAAATATGTTGGGAAAGAATCCTCATATCAAAATAGATGGGAAGTGAGTGAAAAGAAGGGGTGTACAGACTCGGGTTTTTTTTGCCCATCAACGATGGAAGCTGTTTGTGTTGTTTTCCATTTTCGCGTTCGGTGAACCGAACTCACCTCAAATATATAGGCCTACTAAGCACTTCGTCTGAAAATAGTTATACTCCTGCATCTCATTCCAAGAACAGACTTACATAATATCAAGGAAGGAATGACAATATAGTCCCACATTCACCATACGTTCAATATATGTTAAAAAATCATTTTTCTTTATCTATACCAGATATACCATTACAGATAGGAAAAGCATGAATCAATAAAGTCTTAAGTAAATATATAGAGAGGCAATTTTTGCAAATAATATTAGAATTCTTTTTTAATTCACCTTTACTCTTGTTGCTAGTATACGACAAGATCAACTCCTGAATAGAATACTGTATTATTTGTACGAAGGACCGAAGGAGCAGTGATCCTGGACATCCTCCAAATTTAGAAGCGATTGGAGCATTAGTCAGATTTTACAGTCACAAAAAAGCGCACACACATTGTCATGGACTTACCAAGAAATGTCAGATCCGTAAACTAACATGCACACTCAATGTATACATATTTGCATGTATATGTAATTCTTTGTTTACAAATCAATTATATATTTCAAATGCCCAACATTTTTATTATTTATAATATTAGTCACCCTGATAAAGCTTTCGTCAGATTTCGTATGCGGCAAACATATACAAAATATATACATAAAATAATACAAAGTAAGGCAAAGTAAAAAGGCATAATGATAGCCTGCTATAATGTGTACATGGATATCTTTCGATTGAATTGGGCATCATACATTATACATATTATCCACCGGGAAAGATCAATGCACGGACTAGTAAATGAAAATGTATACTAATATATTAGAAACAAATACGTTATATGGTAGTATTATAACTTCGGATTTTGTGACAATATCTTAAATTACTTTAAAAGTCATAGCAATGTTCCAGTGAGCCTCTCGAGGGTGTTTAGGTTAAGCGATGAACAACACCAGTAGTCAGTCGAGGCATCTGCCCCCTTTGATAAAGGTCTCGATGGAAGTTCTCTCCAATTCGTTTACAAAAACAAGTACTAAGTTAACTAATTATCAAGTTATGCACCGATTTGATCAACTGTTAACATATTTAACTTTGTAATCAGTGTCAACTTAATTCATATACTTGGCGTTTCCACTGGAAACGATTTTCTCTGCCACAATCATTTGTGCCTGATGTCAACTTATTGTTATTGCACTTTAGGCATGTTTAGACTGAAAATGCAAAATATTTACCTACAAAGTTTACATTTTAACTTATATCCGAACATTTCAAAGTACAAATATTGCACAAAAAACATAACACTGTTCCCTCAGGGCACAGTACCATATGAGATTATATCGCAATTATATGCAATTCCAACCCCCCTCCCCCCACTCCTGCCGACCTCTCCCCCCACTCCTGCCGACCTCTCCCCCCCCCCCCCCCACCCACCCCCACTCCCGCCGACCTCCCCCACCCCACCCGCTCCAGCTGAACCCCCTACCCCCACTCCCGCCGATCCCCAGTCGATCTGTTGGCGGGAGACTATGGTTGTGTGAGGGGTGCATATGGGTCAGATTTTCAGAAAATGTACAATTCGCCTTCACCAATCCTCTCAAATAACCCCCATTTAAGACAGAAATGAGCTTCAAAATGCAGTTTAACGTAACAGAACTGATACTTTAAACCAATCTGATACCAAATATACTCAGATATACCCATTCTTCATCATTTTCCAGCCTAATTTAGCAGAATTAAGTGAATGTGTAGATCTGCCAATTGTACATTTACTTACAGTGGAGAGTGTGTGTGGATGTAAACAAACCCCACTTGATGGCTTGCTCCACCTTAGTCTCGAATTGTTCGGATCTGCTGGTTTGTTGGATGAGCGCAGATTACATGGGCGTTACGGGCTGGTGAGCACGGGCTTGTTGAGTAACATGGTCGTTATGCGCTGTTGAGCACTGAGCGCCACTGGGTGTAAACACCTCCGGGTCTTGTGTCATAAGTGAGTGAATCTGAAACTTGAATCGGCCAAAGTTGATGCAATTACAATTTAGGGAGAGTGTGCAATGCACAGGATGTTTAACGTGCTGTAAGTGTTGATTTGGACCGTGTGCTTGAGCTTTGTTTTAGGCAACGGCAGCAGCATGTTCGTGGCACCCCAACCCTGTTTCCCCTGACTGAGTGCATCTGCAGTGTACCCTCCAGCTGCGCGCTCCTTCTACTGCGTCCATCTGCTCCACACTCCCCGATGACCATTCATTATGTGTTCATAGGGGAGCTGCAAAGTCCTATCCTTTAGATATGGGTGGGGGTGGATCGGTGAGTGAGTGAGATTGGTTGCTTTACGCCCTTATCAACACATTCAATATGGTTATATCAAGGATTGCTTAGCTTTTGTTCTGCAATGCTTTAAATACCAGAGATGCCACTCACTTATTTCAACACTAAAACCGAGCATAATGAAAGTACTAAATAGTCATCCCGTAGCGAAAAGGAAAGATATCAAATCAAATGTGGCCCCATGATACAGTAGGCCTAGTGTATAATTGAGTGATGATAGACAGACATGATGTGTTTAGTGGTACATTTGTTGAATCGGTGTAATAACTAAAAGTGTAAATCTAAAAGTTACGATTAGGCCTACCTGTATTGTGTAGACATACAGAGAACGTCCAAACATAAAATTAGCCCTCCCCTCCCTATTCTTTCATGCACACATCAACATTAAGTATCCTGTCATATACTATACATAAATCCAGTAAACACATAAAATTAGCCCTCCCATCCCTATACATGATGACCAGCATGAAGAGGTGCGCTTGCCAGAGCGGATACCCTCGGCCTTTCGTAGTGGGAGTGGGAGTAGAGTCGTAGTGTAGCGCTAATTAGTCCCGAATTGTTGTGATCTTTGGTGCGGTTATTGGAACTCGGACATCCGCTGTAACGAGTGAAATTTGTGCGGCCGACCGTGACGGTCAAGTATTTCCGGCCTACTGGTGTTCCCGTAGGCTCATGATCTCTCTCCTTGACTGTTTTGATAAGCGTGCCTGGTTAATGGTGGTATAAATGAATAAAGTCAATCGGCCAAATGAATTTAAATTTATTTTGATGCAGACCTGAACACCATTCGTGTTCTTCCGATGTGCACATTAACGCATCTATTGTTTTTGTTGAAACAAATTATTGAATGTCCTTCAGCAAGTGCTGGTATACAAACACAACCAGAGACCAACAACCTTTACTACTTGACTCGGGGAGTGTGGAGCAGATGGGCTTACTAAGCCTTACTAACAGCCAATCAGCTAAGAGCCAATCAGCTCCCTTGGCTATAGAAAAGCTGTCAATCAGTAGCTATCAGTGTAACAATAACGACGGAGTGTGAAATATAGGACCTGATCGAAAGGATTAGATAAGGCATGCTTAAACACCTCACAGACAGCTAAAGAATATTATCAGATGTGATCCACTATCAGTGATTGGCGTATTTCATAGTAATACACTTGTTTCTCTGCTATAAATAGCAGAGAAACAAAAATGATCATGTTATTTGTAATCAATAAAACCGTTAGTGGCACAATCATTTCGTCTTCCCCTAAAGGAACGTACTTTCGGCGACGCAAGAAGCGCCAGTGTCTCCAATTAGTGTTGTCCCTGAGCGAAGTCACTGCAAGAAACATGTCCATGATTGTCACGCAGATTGTGTCAACATTGTCTCATACGGAATCATGTTCCAGGGCCTGCTGAGGACTTGAATGATATGTTAGGATTGTTGTACAAGTGTGCCTACACGAAACTGGAGAGCAATTTAGAACTTGGTTAGCACCTTTGAGGTCTAACCAAAGAGCTTAGATATAGTATTATATTTACGCTCTTTGGTCTAACACATCTGTAGGTTATCAGTATTTTCTGAAGCGCTTCAGGAGAGCAAAGAGGGTTATCCTTCTGAAAATCTCTGAATATAATATATGTTCTCTGGGAGCTGTCCAGTATACCATGAAGGGGCACGGAATCCAATTACATGGGCTGCAAAGTCTCACTTTTCTTGAATACTGTAAATATTTTTAAGGGAATGCACCATTTTATTGACGGATATACACACACATCTTCTCTCGCTTCTATGAATAATTTCTTTTCTGTGTTTTACTCTTTCCTAATTGATGGCGACCGACCACCGACATGCGTCACAGAAGCATTATCTTCGATTTCTTCATCTTCGATTTCTATCGTACAACCATTGTTAACACACCCGGCCATTGAAGTTGAGCCGGCTTCAATGTTTTCCTCGTATTTTCCAATAGTAACAGACTCCTTTACCCTTTCTTCCTCCGAAACACCTTCATTTGGAATGTGCATAATATCGGGCTCAGGCTGAGGGGCACTTGATGAATTCCGTGTATCGGTCATACTGACATGGCTTTCAGAAGTCTCTGCTTCTGACATGGAAATAACACTATGTGTTTGTGACCTCGGAGCGTCACTTATATTCTGGTTAACAGAATCAGGTTCTTCCACACATTCGCTGTTGTGGTTGCCTTGGCTGGTTTCGATAGCACTATAAGGGGGTGGAGAACTTGGTGATATACTGCTGCTAGGACAGGCCTCTTCATATGACGGAAGCGTCTGAAATTATTATTATTATAATTAATAATTATTATCTTTCTTTTTTTAAAATAATACTTTCTCTTCCTTCCATAAATCATATCGTGTATAAAGTCCAGCATAATGTCTTTGCTAACATAATTTTACGATTGCATTTGTAATAATTATTTATTTAGATTGTTAAAATCCTATGCCTGAGTTGGGGTTCAGGTAAGTACTTACGGAAAATGGTATAACTTCGGGCTTGGGCTGGGTGAGAGCAGTGTCATAGGCAGGAGGATTGTAATTTATCATACCTTGCTCGAGTCGCTGACGTAGATCGTGCAAACTGCGATCTGACGAAAGCAATGGAATCGTGTAAATAAGAATTTTGTAGTATTTTTAAATGGTCTGTACCGATCCTAAATCCAAAATAAATAATAAATTCAAATTAAGATAAACTATACAGTTGAAAGCTCATATTACTCACGGTAACTTGTGGCCCTTACGTTCATCTTATAGTATATACAGCCCACCAACGTTAAAAGTAGCAACGGGCCCGTAGAGTAGAGCACATAAAGGTAACCAGTGTCACCATCACTCTTTGCTTTAACACCTGTAAATTTTATAACTCATTGTTCAGCTCACTTTTTGTGTACACATGTAATGTTTTGCCATCCCATTTTCAATTCATACTTGTTGATCTTCTGCCCAATTTGGTTACAAAAAATGGAATACCCAAGAGCAGAATTCATGAAAACTGAACTGAAGTTTCACCACATCATTTTGGTCATTCAAAAATAACGACATCATTTAGCAATGACTAAGTATATGAACAACTTATTTATCTTAAAAGCTATTATTCTCTCGCAATCGCCGCTCAAGATATCAAATAATTTCTTGAACTTTGCATATTTAGAACGACGGAGCTTAAATCTATTGGTTGGAAATAAAGATTAACGTCATTCCATGCGTATATCTAATCACACAATCCGGGATTTTGCGGAGGGCAGCTAGGTAAAATTCATCCGCGGAGATGGAATTTACTTCCAGGTTGTAATTATAACACGCTCGCATCGAGGCAGGATAAACGATCCAAGACTAATCAATCTATTATGTATCAGCATTGATAGGTAAAAGTTCATACCGGAAGTTATGTATTAGAATTATTTATAAATAGCTTTACGCTAACACATTATGAACCTATTTATATTTAACATTTTATCTTACGATGGTCCCGAGGAGATCCATGGAGTGTGATCTGCTTTGTTGATGTATGTGGCACTGGAATAAAATATACGTTGACATTAATTTGTTCAGAGAGAGAACTTGTTTCATGCTGATGTTAGTAAAATTAATATCATTATGAACTGAGTAGGTATGTTAACATTATGATAGTAGCAGCTATTAGAGAAAACAGACATCTATCCTTGAATAAGACATGGAATACATTGTTAGGTTACTTAGGGTAATGTTGCGTGTTCAATGCATTGAAAGTATATAATATAGGTCTATGTAAGATTAAAATTCCTCATTTCGAGACATTAACTTTGCATCATTGATAAAGAAACGAAAACGAGAGTCATTGCACACATGTACATAACTCCAATGAAATCCTACTGTTAATAAGTCAGGTTACATGATGAAGTTGTATTAATCGAGTTTTACATAGTTTCTCCACATGAAATTATCACGAGCGTGAAGTAGTTGGGAAATAAAACTTTAAAAAAAAAATAATCCAACAAATATCCGGTGTTGGACAAAAGAAAAATTGAATCACATAAGTGGTTCTTTCTACTAAGCTTAACGAGAATCCACACACTTTTCGATTCGGTAATGTTAATGTGTGTGGACCCCTAGCCCCCCCCCCCCCCCCCCCCCCCATCGGTGACGACACTGAATTACCTCGAGGTATATTCGCCAGGAGATTGGTAACATCAACCAAGAAGGTACCTTTTTCTATGTTAGAGTGTAACCTACTCACATACGACTTGCGCGAATTATATATTTTTATTGACGAAGTGTTTTTAAACATTGTACTGGTCCAGTTAGCAGGATACTTTGAATAAAGGATTTGAAAAAAAGTTATCTCTCTTTACTCTGACTAACATCTTCTGCATGGTTCAGTAACAACAAATAATAATCGGTGAAAACACGAAGTTGAACTGCCAACTACATACTGGTGTGCCCCTTATGTACCACATCAGACTGCCACGCCATCTAACTTATAAGAGTATAACATTTGCCACTGGATTTTTTCCGTTTGATCCGTCTCGTGATTCCAGTACACGATCTTTTCATTTCACAGTTTATACGACACAACCCACACGGTTTAGCTTAGAAAACCACCATGAAAAATTCCCCTCGGTCACTAATCATTTAATTTTCCATATATCGCAAAACCACCAGAATATAGAATACTGTAAACGCATTAATGTTCGCGCAGTATTTATTTTCGCTATTTTAGCGCACCCACATTTGTGCGTGAAAATAAATCCTGCGCGAAAGGTATAATTATTGCATAAACTAGGTGTGAGACTTCCTTGCTGCGTGAATTTAAATCCGCGCGAAAAGGTATCAAAGTAGGCCTACTTAGTGCGCGAAAATCTGCGCGAAAATAAATACGTTTACAGTATATATAATATTGTATGTGACTTTTACCGAATCGTCCTATTCTATGAATTATCACTCCTTCTCATCATGTGAGTCGGGGGGGGGGGGGCTATATTAATAATATCTATATATTAATTACTCATGTAATTATTAAAGTTAATCATGCTTGTAATCAATTAAACTATCTCATTACCCCACTAATTAACGCATCATGTAATTATCAGGTTAATGACTCATATAATCAATTACACAATCTAATTATAATATCTATTGATGTTTTGTTGCCTGTGTACTACATAACATTCCATGTGCATTTCAGGGCAATAAACACCCCACACCCCCATTTCCCACACATAATCTCTGTTCCTTTACTGGGGGGTACTCATAATGAGGATGCATTGACTGCACAGCGTGTGATCATTTATTTTTGTCTAAGTTTTCATTATTATCAACAATTTTAGGAATAATACTCACATGGAGACCTAGTTGGTGCCATGGTCGGCGGCGGCGGCGTTGAATAGAATGTAGGGAGTAATACCATGACTAAGATGAGCTGGTAATTTATTGATTCCCCCATCTTTCATGGCCAGTCACTGGTTGCCTGTGAAATAGAATTGTTATTAACACTATTACACTCTAAGAAGAAAGAGTTCTTTCAAGAACCCTATTAGCTGGGGAGGAATTCCTCGATTTTGTGACTAATCGTGCAAATGGTGATACCTTCTTGAAATTTGGCATGGTGTTAGAATAGGCTATGAGATTTTCAAAAACTATCTGCTACAAGTTGGCGGACACCCCTGGTGGCCGGTAGCTGCAAAATTCAAAATGGCCGCCATCAATTTTAAATACGCCGTATCTCAGCTTCTGCTGACTGCATCTTCAAGTGTAATACCTCTTTTTTTATGTTTATGAGTATGGAGAATCCATTTCTGAAGTTATTTTTGGGTTTCAAGGTCATTTCAAGGTCAAAATTCAAATTTGCCTGCCGCTGTGAAAAAAAAGGACATATTTCAGCTCCTGTAAACACCATATCCATGTATGATACTAGGTTTTCTATGTTTTAGAGTATGCAGAGTCTATTTCTGAAGTCATTTTCCTCTGTCAAGGTCATTTTCAAGGTCAAAATTCAACATGACGGCAAATGATAGATGACAAGGTCATATCTCTGCTCCTATCATTGTGAGGCAGCTTAAGGCCATATTTGAGACAGAAGTGGACATTTAAAATATGAATGCCAAATTTTGCTTACATGCTACACACAGCCTTAGCTTTTTATTGTTCATAGGAACTTCTTCCTTCTGATTTTTTATGGCGGCCATCTTGGATTTTCCCTGACGCCATCATGAAAAAACCTATATCTACCAATATCTCAGCTTCTAAGACACTTAGGATCACAATCTTGGTGTCTAAACATACATTTGCAGGGTCAAGGAATACAATTATACCATTCAGAAAAGCACCAGACATTTTTTATGAACACCAAAATTGTAAGTGACAAAATGTCTATCAGGCCCTACTCAAGCCCTGGAGCTCAGACATCCATTTTCAAGGGCAAAAGTAACTTTTTGATTTTTTAATTTAGAGAGATTCTTTGAGTCCTGGATTAAAATTCCATGGCCGATTTCCCCTTTGAAGAAATTTTTACCTTCCAATTCACTTGCAAGGTCAAAGTAGGTTTATTTTAATCATTCTCTTTTTTCACTTTCAAAAGCTGGTCTATTCCTTCAGATTTCGATAGTAATTAGATATATTATGATAACAATATTTAGTGTAATATGATCCTATACTCTTGCCTTTTTTTATGTCAATTTTTCTACGATTTTGAGACTAACTACTACAAAAACTACTAACTACAAAAAATGTATTACACATTATATCATAAATAAAATCATAAAAAAATAGATATAAATATGAGAACTATGTGCTGCATCTTATATGAAAGACCATGTTACGGGCTTTAATCAATTTCATATGAGCGAAGCTCTTTACCTGTTCGCTACCGTGAATGTAGATTATTTAAGATAGCTGTGACCTAATTAACGATTTCATGCAAATATTAAAATTGCTATAACTTTATTGATTATCGGTAGATATGCATGTTCTATAGCTCAAGAAATAGGAAATCTTGTCTAGTTTTATTGGTTTAATGTTAGTTAAGCTGCAGAAAATATGTTTATTGAGTGATAAAAGTAAATGTGAAAGTTGGGTCCCCTAGTGGCGATTTTAGGAACTTTCTCCGCTGCAAACTTTGGTAAACTTTTGACACATTACAAGGGTATGTTTGAGGAAGAGGATCCCACAAAAATAAATTCTTTTGCCATTTGTTTTGGGTCAAAACACAGATTTCCTGGACTACAATGAAAGTTTGGTTCCAAATTAAGATAGATTTTGAGACGTTTTACCCAGCCAGTCTCTTTACTTTCAAATCTGTCCTAATTTTTACCCTGTTATTGCTCAAAAACCCAAATGACTACCAGTTGTGAAAATCGGACATACAGGCCTATAACTCTCAATCAAAATTCCCTTCTCAACTTATGACATCTTGCACATTATTTATTTGGAATTGTCTGACATAATAAATCATACCTCAATATATTTTAGTACTTTTGGGAGTAAAACCTGGTATCAGATGATCTTAATCCTCCCAGATTTAATAAAATTTTACCAGTCCCTATCTGGAGTCTCCCTTCTCTATCTCTATTTCCTGGGTATGATCATAAACTGCCTCCCTCTCAGCTCCCTATCTGGAGAGTTTACATGATTAATAATATTTGGTTATCCTCTGTTTTGACTTGAGCAGTTATCATTACCTAATATCTCAATAAATTTCAATTTGGTGAATCTTTCAGACTACAAGACAGTATTCTGAATTAGATATCATATGTTCTATTAATTAGAAATTCTCATTCAGAGGACTATTCACCCAGAATGTGTCAGTTATAGTGTATTCTGCAATTTGCTCTTTCAATTTTCAATCATATAACCAAGACATATAGAGCATACTCTCTTCAGTAACAAATTGTAAAGTCAATGACATTTTGCTGATTATCATTGTCAGATATATATTTAATATTTAATTAGGTAATTAAGCCAAATGTTCATGTCATTGTAATATTGTATCTCACAAAAAAATATTATTTTTATCTATTGTCTCAAAATTAATTTTCCACTTCTTAGGTTTTGAAGTGTGAACATTGCTAAGTTCAGTAGTGTTGTATGCAAGGTTTCAATAAAAAAGTTACACCTTTTCTGTGGCAGGCAGGTGACAGGGGAGGTTGAAAACTGATTGGGCACTTTGTTGTTTTTGTCACTCAGAAACATCTAAGAAGTTGCTGTGTCCATATACAAAGGTGTCTTACTATCAAACTTACGAAACAATGGAAAAGGACCTTACTCATTTTCTTTCTAATAATGTGATGCTCCCATATGGTATGACACAGCAGTGTCTTATAGGAGAGGGAAAAGAATGTATTTCCAAATCACTGCAGAACAACAAGGCAGTGTATCATAAGACATGTCGTGACAATATACGTACACACATTGTGGAGCGGAAATTGAAAAAAAGGGCAAAGGATGAGATGGAAGCTTCTTCAAATTCTTTTTCCAAATGTAGCCCAAAAAGGACTCGGAGAAGTTTTGAAGCAAATTGTGATAGAACACGACCACAGTGTGTTTACTGCCACCTGTATGAGGACAGCATAGAACCAATCAGCAAAGCTATGTCTCATGGTAATAGCCTGAAAGAGATGGCAAAGGATGCTCAAAACTGGGTTGTCTATGCCCGTGTCAATGCAGCATTTGATGCTACTGCTGGGGATTTGTTCTATCACAAAACGTGCTACTGCAAACTAGCAAATAAAGCACGAGCTGCCAAATCAAAAAAGTCAGATGAGACTAAAACTACAGCAGCACCATATGACCCACTTGTTATGGCTGAGCTGATTGCATTTATCCAATATAATGAAAGTGTGGTAAAGCTAGCAGACCTTAGAAAGCTGTACAGTCAAAGGCCACTACAGGTTGGTTCTGATGGGCCAACAGGAGAAATACATCCCACTAGATTTAAAGAACATTTACTGCAGAAATTGGGTGGTGAGTGGCAGGCCTTCACCAAAGGGAGAGATGTGCTGCTCTTAACTAAAACTAAAGCAGGCTCTTTATTGTCCGAATCTGTGGCACAGGGAGTCTCTGAAGAAGAGGCAAAAAATATAGTGGATGTTGGGCTTCTTTTGCGAAAGCACATACTTTTATCTCAAGCCCCTTTCACTGGATCATTCTCCTCTCAATGCTTAAGTGAGCCAGTACCAAATTCACTAATGACCCTTCTGCGTGTCTTGCTTGAGGGCACATCTAGTTTCCAAAATACTGGAGACCATGAGTCTGTTAGTGGTAGGACTCGTGTGGCTTGCACTCTTTCTCAGTTGTTAATAAGTAATGCAACGAAATACAATACCAATGCTCACAACCTATATCAGGTGTGTGATAGGGAAACACCAGTGCCTCTGTATATGGGCTTGAAGTTACATGCTCATGATCATTTGAAAAATCTTATCAGAGAGTTTCATCAACTAGGACTTAGTGTTTCCTATGGTCGCATTATGGATATAAGGAGAACCCTTGCACATGCAGTGTCAAAGAGGTTCAAAGATGAGGGTGTTGTAGTGCCAACCAACTGCAAACGAGGCATTTTCTCGACAGTGACTACTGACAATATTGATGTCTCTGGTAGAACAGTTATGCATGGCACATCTATCACATTGATTGGTCATCTGCAGATGGACAATACAGGTACTGATCCTCTACTACTGGCTTTGGATCTTTCAGAAGACACTCCTATTGAACTACCTGATGAATTTGTGGTGGTCCCTTATGTTGAAGACATTGGGGGAGATCTTGAATCTATTCCAGAAGGTGGTGGGCAGCCAGCTAGAAATGCATGTGTGGGTATAGAGGAGGGAGCATGGTTGAACCATGTCTTGGGCATTAGCAAAAAGGATAAGGTTGATAACAAGTGGCAGTTGGATGAGGTACCTGTTACCTTTTCAGGTTTCTTTTCAAAGTGCCAGGAAAAGGAAGATGTCAAGCCCCGTGCAGTTATTGGAGTGTTCCCTGAATTCAGTGAAGAAAAGGCAGACACACTGAGTATGCAGAGACATGCCAAAAAAGCTATTTCTTATGTAAATCCTGGCCAAATACCTGTTACTGAAGGTGACTGCCCCTTGTATGCTTGACAGAAAAGATGTCAGTTACTTTTCGCAGATGAGCTTGGGATGACACCTGGGATGGCAGCATCTCTGCTTGGTGGAAAACATGTTAAAAGAACATGCCAAGCATATCTTCTCACCTTGGCCTGGCTTGAAACACTGAGAAAACAGGCCTATGATAAGTGCTGTGAACAATCTGTACCTCTTGATTCATTTGAAATGTGGGAGGACAAATTTCTTTCTGAATCTCCAACAGCATGCTATTGGGGAAAAGTAGTGTGGGAATTTCTTTTGACAAGCTGCTGTTTTGTTCATAACCAGCGTCTCGGCAACTGGCTTGGAACACTGGCTGCTATTGATGATTTGTGTCCATACTTCTTTGCTCTAGGGCACACAAATTATTCTAGGTGGGCTCCAGTATTTCTAAGGGACATGAATCAGCTTCCTCATCGCCATGCCAACTTCATGAAGGGTCACTTTGTGGTTCAGCGAAGTGAAAAGGAATTTAGTCTCATGGGCCTTGACCAAAGTTAAGAACTCAGCATTAAGCTGCTTAAAGAAGACAGTGGTCCCAAAGGTCTTCATGGCCAAACAGAAGAAAAAATCATCATTGAGCTTTCAAAGCCAGAAGTTCTTCGAATGATTGAAGAGTTTGAATATTCAAGCATCAATATGATACAATCAAATGGCATTGAACACCCAGAAAGCTCTGTAGCTGAGCAGGAAAGATTCCTTAACCTTAACTCTCTTCTTGAGCTTGTGGATCAGGGGATAATTGTCACCCTTATGGAGAGACAAGCAATCACCTGGTGACACTGGACACAGGTGAATATATGGACCCTGAGGTTAGCAAGTGTAGAGTTGCCAGCACTTGGAAAAGCAATGTATTCAAGTTTGTAAAGGAGCGGATTGAGGATTGTACAACACCACTGTCTGATGTCATCCCAAAGGCAAATCTTTATACATTCCTCCAGCGACCTGCAGTGAATTTGAAAAAAGGCACAGACAAACTCACCTCAATTAAAGCTTCTGCAGCAGTTGTAACACAAATGTTTGTTTCTCTTCAAGCTCGCCCTGAATTAAACATGGATGATTTTTTCATGCATGAAAATGCAAGAGAACCACCTTCTTTATCCAATAAAGGCAAGTTGCGAGCTGGAAGTAAATCACAGATTCTTGGCTGCTTGCCAGGTATGCCTGCACACGGTAGAAATCCAAGTGTCAAAAATGCTTCCGTTGTCATCTTAGATATTCCTGCTGTAGTTCATATCATAAAACCACAGCGAACAAATGTGTTTGGTGAATATGCTGCAATGCACCTCCTGCCATTCATGGAAAGCCAAATGAACTCATGTACCACAAGAATTGATGCAGTCTGGGATTGTTAGCCTCAGGATAGTTTAAAGAATCAAACAAGAGTGAAACGTCTTGGTGGAACAGCTGCTCGACTGATGCGAGTTTCCGAAATGGTCCCCATCCCCAAAGGAAAAGATTGGCAGCAATTTCTGAAAGTCCGTGAGAACAAAGAGGAATTGTTTAGATTTCTATCCGTTGAGCTGATAAATGTTACCTCAACATCTGAGTACTCTCTATTTACAACAAAAGGTGAAGTTGTGATGTCCAACAAGATGTTAAACTCATGTGACATCGCTCCATCTGACCATGAGGAAGCAGACACTCGTATGATGCTACACCTGCACCATGCTGTCCTTCATGGTCATAAAAATGCTTTCCTCCGAACAGTTGACTCTGATGTTATTGTATTGTCTGTTCACTTTTTTGCAGAATTACAAAGTCTGGGGCTTAATGAGTTGTGGATTGGTTTTGGAAGTGGCAAAGCATACACAGATGTTCCAGTTCATGAACTCTATTTGCTGCTTGGACCTGATAAGTGCAAGGCTCTACCATTCTTCCATGCCTTTACAGGTTGTGACATGAAATCCAGCATGCTAGGCATTGGGAAGAAATCAGGCTGGAAAGCTTGGATGAACTTCCCAGAAGTAACTGAAACTATGATCAGCCTAATTGATAATCCACAAGAACTGACAGAGAATTCTTGCCACATGCAGCACCTTGAGCAATTTACAGTGCTCATGTATAGTAAGAACGGCTTCTGTGCAACTGTCAATGAAGCACGATGTCTCATGTTCACTCATATAGACTTAGGTCTCTAGGTATCCCACCAACAAAAGCAGCCTTGTACCAGCATGTGAAAAGAACAATCCTTGTGTCAGTTTTCATTTGGCACCAAGCTTTGAAGAAGCAATTGTATCTGCCAGATCCTGCACAATATGGTTGGGAATGGAATGGGCACCTGAAGACATGGGCCCCATATTGAACCGACTTGGGAGATGCTGGCACATCCTGTGCACTTATGCTTCACTGCACCTGCATGAAAGCATACAAAGGGAGGTGTAAATGTTTTAAATCTGGATTGCGGTGTACAGCATTGTGCACATGTCAGGGTGGCTGCTGCAATAATCTTGAGTGATGTAATTAAGCATGATAATGCCTATACTATCAATCTTGCACAAAGGTAGTTTTTTGTTTGGGTTTACATTTGCATGAACATAGATCTAGATATAAAGAAAAAATGGTCAAATACAATAGATAGCACTTAACCCATTCAAGGCGGGGGCAGTTTACACATAACTTGCCTGGCTGATGGGGGCCCTTTTCCCCCTTTTTGGGCTTCAGGACGGGTGTTTAAAATGAGGTTTAGGGTTTAAAAACACTTTAAGAATATTTTCTTCAAATAATATGTGTTATATGTACATCATTTAATAGGTGTAAACAGTTATTGATCATATTTTTTCATAATTTCTAGAATTTGGTCTTCAATAATTAAAATAATGGGTCTCAATTGGGTGCAATATGGCGGCAACCATGCTCCAAATTCACTTTCCAGCATTTACATATGTTAGTTAAGACATCATCATTATTGTCTCCATGACAACATACCTATAAAAATATTTTTAGTGTGTTTGTATACATATATTTCAAATTTCATCAGAATCTGTTCATTTTTTATTAAGTTATGCCCCCTTCAATTTATATAAAAAATTGATGCCTTGAGGCATCACCCCATCCCCTGAGCCAAATTATGTGTGATGCCTTGAGGCATCAGCCCGTCCCCTGAGCCAGTTTGATGTTGATGCCTTGAGGCATCAGCCCGCCCTCAATGGGTTAAAGCTGTTGTTGATCTAAAGCTGTTGTTGTTTGCGTCATGTCCTATATAGCATTACATCCAATGTGCTAACTGGATATGAATCCCTACACTTTTACAGTTTACATGCTTTTACATGCTTATGACTATAGACAGCTATACACATGGCGAGCCTCCCATTTGGTATGCACTGGGTGGGAGGGGAAATAAAGCTTGGGCAATTCGGCCATGGAATTTGAATCCAGGAAGAAGCTCTTAAATTCAAAATATCAAAAAGTTGTTTTGACCTTGGAAATGGATTTCTAAGGTCTACTACAGGGCTAAAGTAGGGCCTGATAGTCATAATTATATTGTTGCATTTAATCTTGGTGTTCATAAAAACTGTCTGGTGCTTTTCTGAATGGTATAATTGTATTCCTTGACCCTGCAAATGTATGTTTAGACACCAAGATTGTGATCCTAAGTGTCTTAGAAGCTGAGATATTGGTAGATATAGGTTTTTTCATGATGGCGTCAGGGAAAATCCAAGATGGCCGCCATAAAAAATCAGAAGGAAGAAGTTCCTATGAACAATAAAAAGCTAAGGCTGTGTGTAGCATGTAAGCAAAATTTGGCATTCATATTTTAAATGTCCACTTCTGTCTCAAATATGGCCTTAAGCTGCCTCACAATGATAGGAGCAGAGATATGACCTTGTCATCTATCATTTGCCGTCATGTTGAATTTTGACCTTGAAAATGACCTTGACAGAGGAAAATGACTTCAGAAATAGACTCTGCATACTCTAAAACATAGAAAACCTAGTATCATACATGGATATGGTGTTTACAGGAGCTGAAATATGTCCTTTTTTTTCACAGCAGCAGGCAAATTTGAATTTTGACCTTGAAATGACCTTGAAACCCAAAAATAACTTCAGAAATGGATTCTCCATACTCATAAACATAAAAAAAGAGGTATTACACTTGAAGATGCAGTCAGCAGAAGCTGAGATACGGCGTATTTAAAATTGGTGGCGGCCATTTTGAATTTTGCAGCTACCGGCCACCAGGGGTGTCCGCCAACTTGTAGCAGATAGTTTTTGAAAATCTCATAGCCTATTCTAACACCATGCCAAATTTCAAGAAGGTATCACCATTTGCACGATTCGTTGAAATTCCTCCCCAGCTATATGGGGTTCTTCGGCTTGTCGACATGACAGAACCCCCGAAGGTTCTTGAAAGAACTCTTTTTTTAAGGTTCTTTTAAGAACCCCCGTTTGGGAAATAGGTTGGGTTCTAAAAAGAACCCTCGATTTGAAGAACCCTCCAGCTGGAAATGTCCGGGGTTCTTTAAAGAACCAAAGGATTCTAGATGAAGCCCTTTTGATGGGGTTCTTTACTCAGAGTTTAGGTTCTTTCAAGAATCATAGATTGATTTGTCAATAGTTCTTTGTCTGCTTAGGATCCTATACAATATGGATGTGCATGATGAAAGGGTATTGTTATTACACCCCTTTCTAAAATATCACATACATAAAATACACAAATAGAATATATGATAATGATATCCAAAATGTTCTTAATTACAGATTAATTAATATATATAGTGCATACATATCATATATTTGCTTTACTAGTGTTTTCAATATAAAGTAATAAGTAATAATGAAGGGCTGCCATCTAGTTATTAGGTGGCACCATCTAGTGTGATAAGGTTCTTTGGAGAACCTCCATGAGCTAAAGAACCCTTTAAGTTTAAGTAGAACCCTAAAATTGACAAAGAACCCCTATGGTTCTTTGAGGAACCCCTGATGATCCTGAAGAACCATTTTAGATGTTGAAGAACCCTTAGGTTCTTTGGGAAACCATAAGGTTCCCCAAGGAACCTTAAAGAACCCTTTTTTCTTAGAGTGTAGCATAATTATATTTCCCCCAAACTAAGCATATGTCTTGTTAAGGTATGATGGAAGAATACAAACAAACGTGTGGTCTTCGTGCACAGTACTGGGTAGCTAAGGATAATTAGCGATTTTAGTAATGAGATGATATAATGAATGGGTGGTAATTAATAATTAATATAAATATAATGAGGTTACACAATGTTACGTAATGTTACATAACAGTCTCACCACGCAGAATTATACTAAGACAATAACATTTAGAAAGAACAGAATACATATGGGGTCAGGTCGCCTAGAAATGTACAATTGCTGAGTCCACCTCTCAGAATGGCAAATTTTAAAAAGTTGGTAAATAATAAAATTTGATATTGATATTAATATGAATTGATAGAGTAAAACTCAAATGTTATGCGGATAAAAATTATACTAGAATAATCTGAGTCGTTAAGGGGTTTAAGGGAAATTTTAGATATATGGTTTAGATATTTCCCTTTTTATTCAATATTATGAAGAATTCAGGGACATCGGAATGACGCAATAATGTGGCAGTTCTATAAAAATATTCATGCAGTATGCCCATCTTATAGTACAGGCATTTTAGCATGGAACCCGGAATAAAATAATGTAAAGCTGATTTTTGGATATATGATGCGGGACACATGGGGGAACATTCCCTGAAAAGTCCCCACCTGGGGACCGTGTGCTTTTTGAGATTTTGACGTTTTTGCGTCATTTTCCACAAAATAGCATTGGTCTCTATGGGAAAAAGCACCTGGTTCAGGCCATTATTGCCAACATTAAGAATATTTGGCATTGTTATTTGCAGGGAATATAACATATATAAAATATACTGTACAGGTTGAGGTACCATAGTAAACATGGACGTATGGAGATTCTAAAAATATATATTTCAACAAAATATCTTTTTTTTTAAAATTTTGTTGCCATGGCAACGGTCAGATTTTGGTGAAAAAAGCATTTTTTTAGATCAGGTCATAATATTTGGGGACCTAATTCTCTACATTGTGCATGTTGTGACACGTTTTTTAAATTTGGCATGTTGTTAAATAAGGCCTGAAATTTTCAAAAAGCACCAGCTACAAGTTGGTAGACACCCCTGGTGGCCAGTAGCTGCAAAATTCAAGATGGCCGCCCAAAAGTCATTTTCAAGGTCAAAATCCAATATGGCCCCTACTGAGTAACAAGAATGTTATCTCAGCTCTCGTGGTAGGCCTATATGCATTCGGTTGGTGTACATATTCATTAATAAGAACAATTTTCTTAGGATCAAGGGTGTGAGGAATCTCTTTTTTATGTCACTTTTTGATTTGAAGGTCATCTTGAAGGTCATGATTCAATATGGCTGCTGCTAGGAACCAGAATATCATACATCTTAACTGCTGTTATTGCTAGATCCAAGTAAAATACCATGTTTTCTATGTTTTGAGCTCTAGATCGATGTATAAGAGCAGTTATTCTATGTTTGTAGGTGTAATGAATCCATTTCTGGGATCATTTTCTGCTTCAAGGTCATTATAGATCCCTTTCAAGGTCAAAATTTAATATGGCTTCCAGATCAGTTTTGTTGAGTAAGATTTTAGTCTTTGATGAGAAATGACTTGGAGACAGATCCCTCACAGCTTAAAACATAGAAAAACTGGTACTATACATTGATTTAGTGGTAATGGCAGCCAAAATATATGACATTCTGATTCCTGACAGCAGCCATATTGAATCATGACCTTCAAAATGACCTACAAAGAAAAAAGTGAAAAAAAATATGGATTTCTCAAACCCTTGATCCTAAAAGAATTGTTCTTATTCATCAATATGTACACCAATACGGTACTTTACAAATTGACAGTAGCGCCATACCAAGAGGGGCGGAAAACGGCTGAACTATGAGCTCCACGGGCAGGTCACAGAAGCCTTATGTATTAACCATAGGCTTCTAACTTTCTCCTTCTTCTCCCAGAATTTGAGTGATTGTACAATGGTATCAGCTATCCAATATTATCAAATGACATGTTAAGATTGGTCATGCTTAACAAGAGGACATTTTATCCGCTAGATTTTAGTATATAGCAACTTTCGTAACAGTGTATCAACAAAAACAAGTAAGGTTAGGTGTAAGGGCTGTAGGGGGTCAGCGGCCGTGTGGCCACACCTCTGCACATCCACCGGGAGCCCGTGTGGAGGGTGCACAGTTTGGCCCGCATAGCTAGGTGAGTCAACTGAACTGCGCATGCGCAGAATGACAGAAGTTCATCCCGCAGTTACTGGTACACACTGGAGACGGAATTTGTGAAGGGGGCTATTGAATGCATATAGGCCTACATCAAGTGCTGAGATAACATTCTTGTTACTCAGTAGGGGCCATATTGGATTTTGACCTTGAAAATGACCTTGGAACATAAAATGACCTTCAGAAATGAATTCCTCATACTTAAAAACATCAATAAAATGGTATTATAGTTGAAGATCTACCAAATAGAAGCCAAGATATGCCATATTTACTGTTTTGGGCGGCCATCTTGAATTTTGCAGCTACTGGCCACCAGGGGTGTCTACCAACTTGTAGCTGGTGCTTTTTGAAAATTTCAGGCCTTATTTAACAACATGCCAAATTTAAAAAACGTGTCACAACATGCACAATGTAGAGAATTAGGTCCCCAAATATTATGACCTGATCTAAAAAAATGCTTTTTTCACCAAAATCTGACCGTTGCCATGGCAACAAAATTTTTAAAAAAAGATATTTTGTTGAAATATATATTTTTAGAATCTCCATATGTCCATGTTTACTATGGTACCTCAACCTGTACAGTATATATTATATATGTTATATTCCCTGCAAATAACAATGCCAAATATTCTTAATGTTGGCAATAATGGCCTGAACCAGGTGCTTTTTCCCATAGAGACCAATGCTATTTTGTGGAAAATGACGCAAAAACGTCAAAATCTCAAAAAGCACACGGTCCCCAGGTGGGGACTTTTCAGGGAATGTTCCCCCATGTGTCCCGCATCATATAACCAAAAATCAGCTTTACATTATTTTATTCCGGGTTTGGCCTAAAATTTACCTAAAATGCCTGTACTATTACCACTCTTTTTTAAATCAATTTACACAAATATTCGCAAGACATGGATCTGGGTCGAATGTTATCGCGATAGTTTTGTAATTTTGATCCAGTAATTTGTAGGTGGTAGATTCAACGATGATATAGAGCAGAGGTATAGATAATTCTCTGTGAATATAAATGGTTGGGCGGCGATCATTTATCTGTAATATTGCTCTTAGAGCTTTATTTTGGAGTTCTGGGGGTTTGTTTAAATTGCTTTGATGGGTATTGTGATAAATAGTATCCCCATAGTCAAAGTATGGAAGGATCTTGGTTTTATAGGCTAGAGTTGCTGAGGGTTGTGAAAGAAGATGACGTATTCTAAGAAAAAGGTAGATTTTATGGGAGACTATATGGATGAGATTTTTTATATGATTCAGATAAGACAATTTATCATCAAGAATAAAGCCGAGGTATTTGTAATGGTGAACAAGTTCAAGATTAGATCCATCAAGACTAATATTTATATCGGGTGGTTCATGGTTCTTGTTGATCGATAATAGCTTAGTTTTAGTTGCGCTTATAATAAAATGATTTTTGGCACACCATGATGATAGATTGTTCACGTCACATTGCATTTTATCAGAGCCATAGCTAGCCATTAATACTAGAGTTGGGAAGCCCCAGTACATAGCTGTTTGCCCTGCCTATCTCGGCTAATTTAGTTCACTCATAGCATGTAAGGTGGCGCTAGGAGCGGTGCTGGTAGCGCACCTAGTGACGTTTTTGTGCAAGAGTGGAACTCTCCTGCGTCTAAGGACAGAAATAGGCGCCGCGCCGCGCCGCACTGATGTTTTCACAAGAGCCTTTGGCATTTGGCTCTTGAGTACATAATTTAAGAGTAACAAGCGGCTTCGCCACTTGAGCCCACATAAGGTTTAAAATGATTATGTATAACATGCTTTTGCTTAGTTATTTGCTAAACTAAAATGATATTTTAAAAGAATCTTAAATCTTGATCATTTATAAAATATTATCCATTTGTCATCTTAATTCTTACATGTAAAATCTCTGACTAGATGAATGAGTGAGTAATATATCTCATTTTTACACTAAATCATTTAATAAATCGACCATATTGAGACCGAAATAAGGAAAAATAATAGGAAAAATATAGGTATCTGAAACATAGGTGTAGGACTCGAAATTCAATTCAAGAATTCTTTTATTTTTGCATAGGTGTTACATACAAATACAGGTAGCTGCGTCTATCATGATAGCAGTATCATTTCCTCCAACGAGTGCCTTTATCGAATTCAATTAATTTGGTGAAGTTACAAGTTCATAAAGTTCCAGTTATAAACATAGAGGAGCCGAAAACTACGGCTATAAATGAAAGAAAAATATGGTTCCAGTTTTTGTAACAAGCTGGCGTTAACAATAACCCATGAGACTAAGTATAGCCTGATAGTAGGGTAACAATAACAGTAACAACGAATGACTAAGTATAGTCCTGAGCATACTAAAAGACTATTATCATTATGATGGTCTGGCCCGAAAAATGTTAAATGTCAATAAATTCGTGATTACATACGAGATTACGATCAGATTGTTAGAAGTCTTTTCGAGGGGCAGCCATGAATCTTGACTCCATATTGACATCTTGACATTTTATGTTTATGAGTTACAGTATTAGACACGAGGTATAGTAATAACGGAGTTCAACTATAATTATACATAGTGATACATAGCCTAAACGAACAATTTTCCAAAACGTTGATGAGATGAGAAATGAGATGAGATGAGAAAAATGTTATTATATAACCAGTTAGAGTGATGGACACGATGTAGGGCAGTTCACAAAGTTGTGTATATACATACATAAAATTTGATATCCCTGACACATTTGTAATGAGGGATATGATACAAGGGTTATAGAATACAATGTTACTAGGTAGTATTACCTAGCGGGGTAAGAGGCAACCGATACAGAGTAGACGCTAATACATAATATATTGGAACAGATTTAACTTAATATGGTGACAGCAACTTTTCTGTATATTTCTTGAAGACAACCGCATCCTCAATCAAATGAGCTTCATGGGGGAGGTCGTTCCAGCGAGTTTGGCATTTATAAAGAAGAGAATCCATAATTTTAGAGGATTTAGTATTGATAGTGGTTAGATTCTTCCTCCCTTTGGCATGGCTACGTGTTGGAAGTAAGCGCATGTCTAGGTTGAGGGGATTCTGTGTCATATAATAAGCAATATCTAGAAGGTGTTTATCGCGTCTGACTTGCAGAGGCCACAAATTTAAAAGTTTGTGTTCGTTATCCATGTTATCAAATTTACATTTATTAAATATTATGCGAAGTGCCAGATTTTGCTGCGACTGAAGCTTTTTCAAGAGAGACTGGGGTGCGGAGTCGTAAATAAAATCACAAAAATCAAAGTTGGGGAGTATGGCCATTTTGTAGAGATCTCTTTTCGCTTGATAAGTGAGAGATTTCTTCGCTTTGTAAAGAAGCTTAATTTTAGAGGAAACCGTTTTCAAGGTATTTAATACATGGGGCTTAAAGGTAAGAAAGTCATCTAGAATAAATCCTAGATACTTGTATTCCGTAACTTCATCTAGAGTAGTGGAGCCTATTGTTAGCTGCCGACCTGAGTTTTTGATCTTTGCTTTTGACTGATGGCTTATTCCGAAGGATATTGTTTTGCACTTAGAGACATTAAGGGATAGTTTGTTAGTAGCGCACCAGGAGTATACACTATTCAAGTCTTGCTGTAGATTATCAAAAAGCATATCAACATCTAAGCTATGATAGGAAAGAACGGTATCGTCAGCGTAATGCTGTATGGTTGCGTGTTCAATGGCCATATGCAGATCGTTGATGTATATGGTAAATAATATTGGACCCAAAATAGTACCCTGGGGGACCCCATATGTGACCATTGTGAATATTGGCCCCAGCTTTCCCAAACTTCACATGCATAATGCTGATATACCCTGCTATATGTATTATTATATAGGTCAAAAGAGAGGTGGAGAAAGAGGTTGTGGCGGGGGGGGGGGGGGGGGGGGGGCGGTGGATGGAAGGAGGAGAGAGAGGGGAGGGAGTGGCGTTAATTACACTGTAAATGTATTTAACTGATTGTCATTCATTTATTATCTGATATACTGACATATGGGCAGGCATATGGGTCAGATTATTTATGTTATATGGACATTAACAAACAATCAGTTTATGCACTATGTTAGGGAGTTGCATTGAATAACATCAGAACACTCTAAAACTTGGACAGGTTGCGGCCTGCGGCCAAAATTTGTTTACACCGAAAACCCAAAATGTACACTATGGTAGGGGGTGTATTGACTAATTGAAAAATATCAGAACACTCTTAAACTAGTCTATTCCTCTCTTCCCAGCCCATATCCTAACAATGAAAGAGACCATTTAGCTCTAGAAGCATTCACAATTTCTTGGGTGTGACACAAAGTATTGGGACTGAGGTGGCCGCGGCCTCACCGCCCCAGCAGTGGCAGTGATAATATGTTGAAATCAACTTTCCCTGACAATACATATGCATATATTCTTTCAAAATTATATCAGCCATTCCCAGCCATTATCCCAACAACAAAAGAGACCATTTAGCTCTAGAAGTATTCACAATTTCTTGAGTGTGACACAAGTGTTATCATAATATCGGATGTCGGATCTTATATTGGAGAATGAATAGGTGATGTCTGAGTCTGAAGATCAGTGTAGAGATTCTTCTATGTTGTTATAGGTAGATGTATATATTCTAAGTCTAAACTGTAACTATCAATGACAAGACAATTAGTTCAATTCCATAGTGGTTCTGTTTTTTTTTATTGGAACTAACCCCTATATATCATATGGAAATATCATAGATCATATGCACAGATGAAGAGGTGGAGTCCAGTTTACAATGTATTCCTGAGTATGCATAGCCCCTCTACCTGTCTGTATATATAACTGCCATTGAACTGGTGTGACTTATCTCTTGGCTATAGATCTGAATGCTGTGTGATGGACAATTCCACTCCCATCACAAAACAAAGGCAGGCAGGGAAACCCACATACAGAATGAACGTAGTGGTTACCTGAATTGTTGGCAAGATTATCAATGGTTATCAAGCACAAATCACTTTTATTTTGTCCCTCTAACCTGCCTGCAACATTCATAAACACATAACTCAATCCTAGTACCAGTAATTCCTCAAACCACCCGTAGTTGTTCTCTTGTTTGTGGCAGAGAAATGAAGGCGTTTCCAAAACCAAGATGGCGGCAATCCAAGATGGCGGCACGCGTAAATCCTCGGTAAAGTCACGCAAAATCTCGCCGAGAACGAGAATAGTAGCTATCTGTATTCGTTTCCCAACCCTTTGGTGTATGGCTCTGATTTTATTAACTAAGTCGGGTATATGGATTTTGAGGACATAAAAAAAAACTGTATCATGTGCATAAAGCAGATATTTAGAGAATTTGACAATTCAGAATCAGATGTTGATTTATGTAATATCTACTTTAGTAGTGATAAACAAGATTATATAAAGTTTATTTTTCAATATACAGAGTATTCGTCTTTCTTTCTTTTTAATGGTCGACCATGTCAAAGGCCTTCCTGAAGTCAATGAATGTGAGAAGACTTTGAGAATCTAGTAAATTAGGTGTCACACCACATGTTAAGTGATAAGTGTTGATATGTAATGACTATAGAAATAAATATTAGGCTACACCCAAGAGCTTTTAATGATAGTTTACCTTGATTCTAAGAATGCTATTTCTGCACCGCCCCCCCCCCCCCCCCCCCATAGACACACTCACACCCAATACAGAAAATCTGTTCTTGAAATGCTGAAAGTATGAGGTATTACGTGTGTATAATAATGCCCTACTAAAGGAAGCTAGAGACCAAGAAGCAATTACATAAAGCTGTTATGCGACTATAGGTAGCCTACTTTCAAAACACAAGATCGCTCAAACTTCAAAGTGAACAATTACCCAGCCATTAGTATTTTTTATGTAATGTCAAAATCAGAATTTATGAACATATTTATATCAATGACAACGAATATAATATGAATGTACAAATGGGATCATTTTACACTATTTACCAAACGTTATACATGTGATAAACAAATTGGGGTGATCTGTTGTTAATAGGATAACCATGCCATACAACCTGTTTAGTTTCGATCTATTTACGATGTATTATTATCAAGTTTGCTTTAGATGTTCGGCGCACATTTATATATGATATGGACATATTGACGCGGGTAGTTAATAGGGCGTAAAATCTGGATCAGTAAAAAGAATAATGAGCTCTTCGTGCTCTGGATGTCTGCGGGGATTCCAATGACCAGCAAACTAGGAAGCTCGTAGAATATTCTATCATAGATATAAGTTGACCAGTATTTGTAAGCAGCGTTAAGACTTTGATAATTTAGGAATTGTGCCAAGATTACATGAATAACCCCGGCAGTACTGATTTATTACTGTACTGACCAGCCAAAGTCCCAGTTTTGTTAACTGAGTGTGCTTCGTCAATGGGAAACAACTCACCGTCATAACATGCAATATCACGCTTCGTATCCACAATCCCACCACGAAGGCGAAGAGTGAAATCCTCCTATTTGTTAATTCTTGGCTGGACACTTGGATGCGTTGCGTAGCAGTCTGATGTCATTGGTGATGTTATTCTTCAATAACCACTTTCGTCTGTTGTCGTCTGTTACGTGTGTTATACTGTGTGTGTACCTGTTTAGTCTATGTATATATATATATGTGTGTGTCCTTAAGGGAGAATTCATTTTTGTGAGGAAGGGGCGAACGTTTTCCACGTGTAATAATACTATATGTGGAACGGCCGCTGAGGTATTATGTAATTACACACAAATAAATACACATCGACGTACATATACCTTTTTTTCAGCATTTTTTTATCTTGCTTCTTTTCAAGTGATGAGAACCCTGTGTAAGCATGCAGACGAAATGACAAAATGGAGTAGCCCTATATTGCTTAATGGAATACTAGTATTTAGGTGATCCTCCATGTCAAAGATGAATCGAAGTTTAAAATATTGATCAATTATTATTTCAATCCATATGAATGAAATTAATCTTGAGAGAATGGTTATTTTACCTATGAAGAACACGCATACCTTTCCCCCAATGGTTACTTATTTTTGCCCCCTTCAATTGGTCACGGTTGACATAATTCTAAGTTCATCCTTCCACGCTACGCTGAAGAAGGAGGTACCTCCATACTCCCGCCCATCCCAGCACGATCGTTACCCCACATACATGGGTACCTATACTTCTGTTTACCATCTCACTACATGGTAATTTAAATTTCAGGTAATTATCCAGTAGTTTCACCAGATATGGAAATATACGGGGAAACATCGATTGGTCGCTAACAAAACTGAAGACGAGTCGATGAGAGAGTTTAGGCCACTGAAGTAGAGAGATGTAAACATGTTTACATGCACGGCGTAATTAAATGATTTTGATTGATATTCTATTCTGCTTAATTGCTCATTGATACTAGGAAGTATCCGGGAAGTACACAGAAACAGAAAGTAAAAAATATGAGTTACAAAATATCGTAGTTGACCATTAAGTATGTTACGCAGTTCATGGTATATCTACCGACATGTCGTGACAATTATATTGATAAAGATAATATTTGATTATATATATCTTCCATCTTGGTATGTAAATTATAGCAAATGATGAAATCGTGATGTACGGTAAAGTATGGTTTGACATGTTTTTTACAACTTACGTACAGTAAAACCGTTTCTTGCGGATACCTCTATAATCCGAACACTTGCCATTGGGGACAGTATAATTATAATTAGATCTAGTTAGGGGCCAGTCTCTACACTGTATATCTCTATTGCATGCAGTGGCCCTAGAGCAACCCGGACACCTCACCATTGCAAGGGTCTCCGTAATATTTAGAAAAGTTTAAATCCTCTAATTTTAATAGATTAACGGTCTTAAGTAAGACAAGATAAAATGAGAGAATCCTGTGCAGTCTAGCCTCAGAGACTATCACATCAGATCAGATAAGATCGGTATGTCAGTAATGCTCTAATGGCTTTCCCAGCCCTGGAGTAGGGCATCCTAATGGGATTTTGTGGTAAGGAGTGACAGCCTTTCACTGATCAGTTTGGAGGAACTATGTGAGTCTCTGAGCCTAGACTGTCTATTTTTGTCATTCAGATTCTACAACTAGAAGTTTGACAACTATGATTATGACTTCTTCCAAGCCTACCTGTTCTTCTGCGCTTTGACACCAGGGGACAGCATATATATATCGCTGCGGTGCTCGACTAAAGTGAAACCTCGTCATGGTTCACTCAGCAGCAGAATCATTGAATGGGACAATTCATCTTTCTTTTTGATACTGTCTATCCTTCGATGTGTATTTGTAAACGTTTACATTGTAATCCCTTTTTAAAATCTCACTTGAATTATATATATTAAAATATAACAGTTTTCGGAGATGCAATTTAGAGTTCGCAAAGTACCATCAAGATTTAACACATTATTACAATATTCAGTTTTATCATCATGCTGCCTTAATCCTTACATAACACAACTTCGACATTCATATCCTGGATGATGAATTTTAGACTAATCTGTTGTCTTGGATTTACGGATGTTGATATATTTATGATTCAGACAAAACATGAATTACTAAAATAACATTCATAAAGAAAATTTACTTTTATCCTGCCTATGTAGTGGAAGTGCTACGCCCTGGTGTTTGACTCTAGATCAACAAGTCACTGACTTAATTCAATCCGGCTCTTACCACTAGGTGCTAGATCGAACAATTCGTAGGTTCACCACACATACATGGTGGAAAGAATTGTACACTTTGGTGGAAGATTAAACTTGATTTGATGTTTTATATGTATGCAACACCCATGTGTATAGGCCTGCAAAATGTTAATTAAATTGTGGTATTTATTCCTGATTTTCGTCAGATGGCTAAAAATGAATGGGTCTGCTGGCGTTCTCAGGCTCATATTTCCGTCTTTTTCGTCCATTCATTATGGATACTGGGGACCTTGGGTCAAGTAGCAATTTCTGGATAGGAATAGAATTTATAGAATCTATGCATTCCAATCGAATAGGGATAGCAAATAGCAAATGTATTACCGTGCATTTAAAAAGAACAATTTCTTCTGAATCTTAAGGGCCTATATAAATAGTCCACTAAGCCGATTCTGGTGCGATTCTCACAGAATTTAGTGTATAAAAGTCCTCTGCGGCGCAAAATCGCATGAGAATCGTCTTAGTGAACTAGGCCCTTGAATCATGCATGTTTCCCTGGCCATTTACGTTTTTAACAGATAGCCTTACTGAGATCTTCCAGATGAATGACAAGTAATTCCACAATGACAAGTAACCGCTATTCTTAACAGTGAATCAGTGGAATGCTATAACACAACACGCTTAACTAAATGTAAAAAATAGTTAGAACAATAAGTGGGGAAAGATAGATCCATTGAATTAAATAAAACTTTATTGGCAAAAAATAGAATATAAGGTTGTCTTTTACCAATTTCAAAAGATATAAAGAGACACGCAAATTTGTTCTTCTTATCAATAGCATACACTTAAGAATGATCAACCAAAATTGTCGACTATTCAAAACAATATTATTATGTACACAATTGTGTGGGAAATGCTATTGTAATAAATTAGCTCCCGAGTCAAGGAATTGCCCTGCTGATGTACACATTTAAAATATGGGTAAGATCGTCTGAAAATATACAATCGGCAGCTCTACACAATTTAGCAAATGCTGCGAAATTTGGCTGAGAAAGGATAAATACTAGGTATATCTGAGTATATATGTGGTATTTATTGCCTTGATTCAGACAATCTGTCTGGTTATATTGAATTGTATTCTGAACCTCCTTTACATCTTAAATTTCGGTTATTTGAAAGGATTGGTAAAGGCGAATAGGATAATTTCTGGCGAATTCAGCCATATACACCAAAAGGATGTACCGGTACTCGAATAACTTTGATATGGTAGGATTTGTATAAGAGCTTATTCACATAACAACATGCATGAATGTTTGACGGTTAAACGATCACGTTATATTGACAATTGATATTTGCACGCAGCACTGGTCAGGCTTGTATTGTATTTTATATATATATATATATATGTTAAATCATTGATATACGAATATCAATTCGCCTGGATGGATCACAATGCCAGACTAAGATGGGTGAAGTGTGTATGTAATATGATTATAATAATAATATAATATTTTGTAACACTGTCATGATAAACTTTAACTTAATGATGTAACTTGTCATGACTCGAGCTGAGAACCTTAAGCCTCCTCTTTTAAATTGTTATTTCATTTGATACAAAAAATACTATAGTATTTCCTCGACTCCGCCCTCCGTCATTGATTTACCTGTTCTCAAACGAGGAGGATGTGCGTGGAAGTACACATAAATACCGGAGGTGGCGCTGTCGCCGAGTATGGGACGGCAAAACTTGATGTCTACCTTGCCGGAGTCACAGCCCGGGTAAACGGCATGGCTGTTGGTTGTCCTGTCTGAGTTCGCCGGAAAGCAAAATGTGGCTGTAAAGGCTTTCATCTCCCTGTTTGAACATAACTGATTTCTAAGTATTGTTTATGACTGAGGACATTCAAGGATTACACTGTGATTTGGAGAGGACACCCCACGTTTGATGGGTTAACTCCAGGCTAATTCACGGGGTGGAAGGTATGAAGGTATAGAGGCTGTGTGTGTGTGCGTTTACTGGGCCCACCTGCATGATCCCCGGGGAGGTGTACCAAGGAAGGGAGAGGGGATAGCCCAGCTGTGCCATGGCACAAGCCGTAGGTAAACACATATCTACCTGACTTACCGCTCAATCTGAGAAAGATATCGTTCGCGAAGCACAGTTGCCAGGATGAAATCATCTACCAGCATATAAACGCAAGTCTTTACCAAACTAACAATTGGATTAGTATGATTACCCGTGTGGATTGATCATGAATTAATGATGTGTAATTACTCGAACCAGGGATGTGTTATTTACAAGGATTGATGGAGGAAGTGGTGCACTCAGCATACATTTAAGCAGAATCAGTCATCATCTTCATGACATGCAGAGGACACACTGTAAACAAACCAAACCAAGTGGGACCAGTCTTTAACTTAAACAAGAATAACCAAGCAGCATCAAGTTCTTTTCCTTTCAAATGAACAGCCAGGAAAGTTGCTCAGTTAGTTCTCCAACTATAACTAAGCTTCCCCGAGCTATTATTAAAGGGGTGCTGTTCCTTCTGTGACCATATGTTGACTTCAATTGCCTTTTATGGAGTGCCATCCCTTGATGGCCTTGCATTTACAGTAATTTGGGTAATTACCGCCTACATCATCTGCCATTTGCCAATCTGCATTCGGATGGAAGGATTTTTTCTGGACTCTACCAAGGACCCTTCCAAGTTTTCCCGTATAGCTTACCCAACCATAAAATGTCAAAATAGATGGGAAACTGTTCCTCTATGATGACCGCGATTTAAGAGTTCTGAGTTCATGGGATCCACAATTCCGTTATATGTGTCATATGCTTGTTAACGATATATTGAGAGAGGATTGGGGATCATTAACCATTATTGACTACCTGTTTGGCTTTATTGGGTTAACCACGACACAGTGACCTTCCGACTTGTACTGAGAAGAAAGGCATTTGTACAACAAGGTGCTAGGGAGACAATCTGGAAGTGGTCCTGAATGTTTAAGCTTCCTCTAGTAAGATAGACCTTCCTTTCAGCATCGGAGGTCAGATCAGGTGCGAGGGTGTAAGCAGCCTCTGAAAATTGGATCTTAAGCTGTTCTACTTACAAATGTGGGCGAAAGAGTGAGAGATTAGGTGAGGGGAGGGAAGAAGAACAGAACACCACCCAGTAAACATGTTTTAAGTGTTTTAATCTTCATGCGCATTACGGCGCCTTATTCAAGCGGGGTGAGAAAGCCTCTGATGAACATGCTGTGAATGTAGTTAGTGTATAGCCTGTGGCTGCATTATCAGCTATATTCTTCACAGTCCACCATCCGTGCTACCGGTTATAAGCACACATGGGAATAATATTACCGCTCTACCAATACCTGCGCTTAAAACAAGTATTGTCTGTCTCGATAGAGCAGAGAGGGAGAGGGATGTGGAAGTCCTCTTCATGGATTTATACACCTGAGTTTGTCCACAAGATTCTCTCCTTTCACTGCGCTCATACATATTATTGGGCTTTATGCCGAACAGTAAACTAAAAGCCAGACATGGCACGACTGGGATAAGGAGATTTAGCTTTAATTAAAGCTAACATACTGCGATAGGCTATATCTCCCCGATACCCCAATAGACTTCGTATTATGTAATACAAACAAACGGATTAATTTGAACAGGGGATTATTCTCTACGTTCCAATGCAAAGCAACTTCTAGGAAAATGTAAAATTGCAGCGAATGGAATACGTATAGGTGCACAATGCGAGGGTGATGATATTTATATTATATTCTCCTCATCACAAGGCTATAGCTTCACGCTCGGCTGACTTGAAGTTACTATACAATGACGACAGGAGCAAGAGAGTCTGTCGAAAAGGAGGATTGTATCATGTGACGGAATTTAGGACAAGAAGCAATGTTGTGGAGAAATTGAGGGTTGAAGAGAAATAGGTTAAAATGGCTCTCTTCCCCAGATGGAATACAGCCCTTTGTCTTCTTGGGACTCCTCGACGTCTTTCCATTAACCCCAAATTAAAGACTTCATTTCCAACACTGGATTTCTCCTCTTTGGAAAGACCTGCGCCATAATATTTTACAACTTATATTTTAATCATTTTTTCCGCTACTCTGCGGAATAGGGCAGTGTCATGTTAAAGTTTACTCTTCAGAACAAGCGGAAAGCGCAGGCCGGCAGCCCGTCCGGCTCGGACGCTCCTGGATCACCGAATAGTGGATCATTTACCTCATCAGCGTCTTCTGGATCTGGATCCATCGGTTGTCGACGCACACTGGAGAGACAGGGTGGAGATGATGGTTCCGGTTCCGGGCGTCGATCACAGTCTTTAGCACCTTCTGATGACAGTGAATGTGAGTTTCTTTAAGTCGCTATTTAACTATTTTGCATTCTTCTGTATTGGAACGCATACAAATTATTTGGAGACAGAATGGTGTACGTGTAGAGTGACCTTAATCAGTTTACGGTAACCATTGCAAGTTATTGTCAGTTTTTCGTAAGGAGACTCGTATGCATATCACTTAGATATAATATATTATTCTATGGTATTATCTTGGACCTTTTGCGGCCTCCTTTGTGATATCAATGCCCTTGTAATTTTCAAGACTGGGTATGCATGTGTGCCTGCGTCTGTGTGCCTGAAATCATTTCCAAAATACATATATATTATAATCATTGAAGCGCGAGCCCGCTACAAAGGTTCAATAGAAATTTATCTAACTGAGATGAGTGTGAGGGGGATATATGTCACTGTGCTGGCGGGTCGTGCTTGTTCTTGTATAAATAGAAGAGTAAACAAAGCCCTGACCCAGCGTTTGTCATTCTTTACGTCCCCCAGTCTTATATATAACCCAAGTGCATCTAAAGGAATATAATTTTATTTAACATAAAAGATCGCTTCAAAGCTGTACCTTCATGTATGATATGAATATTATGATGCATATCATATTTTAGAAGATAAAATATACCCACTCTTTAATTATATGAATGATATTTTATCAGTATGTACACATACAAATGCGACATTAGATGACATCATTCAACATAAAATATAAAACTTGCCAAGAGAGAATTTAGATCCTCATAAAGATAACCATGCTTTAGGTGAAAGTTTGTGGTTTTCCTTTTTCACTTATATTGCTAATAGTGATACCATGCCCTATCAAGAGACACCTAACTATCAGTAGTGATACCATGACAAAATATATATCATAAAAAAAATATATTTCTGATAGTGATTATTCTGCATTTAATTTACAAAACAACTTGTATACAAATATTCCCCTCCAACATATATTTTCAAAGTTGTCCACGCGTCTCTCTTAAGAAATAAAACACAAAGTGTGCGAAGGGCCTCAAGTACCATTGCTTATACCAGTTGCACGATTGTGTTATCCCAATGATACAAATCATCAAATAAAACATTCGCATGGAAACACAGAACGCTCTGTTATTTGGGTGAAATATAGAACTCTGACCAGATTAATCAAAGAGTGGCACCGACCACTAATTTAATTTTTCTATCATCAGGTTCCAGCCATTGAACTCGTTAAAAATGTTTGTTATAACTTGTTTATAACTAATGTAAAAAAAAATCAATATATTATGTCAATAGATATGGGTATATGATTGCTCACCTGACGGGTAAGATTAGAGAATTAAATGGGACCTTCTAAAAATGTCTACTACTTTAAAAAATACTTAGGACAAAAAAATATCTGTAGAATTCATCTCGGCCAGGTTATGCAAAATATTGTGATTCGCGTTGGTTTACTGGTTATAGACCTGGTACACACAAGGGGTGGAAAGGTTGGGGTGTGGACAAGTATACCCAGCTCGTGTGTCAATATTGGATTTGATATAATATATGTCCCCTCTACTGGCAGTTTAACCTGTCTACATGTGGTAGATACATGGGATACATGCAGTTGTCCAACTGGTCCGTTGGCTTTCAATTAAGCCTATCGAAGCCCATGTGCTAGGGCCGGTACCTCTCGCTGATTTTAATGTCATTCTCTCTCATATGCCTTTCGTTTAATTTTCGGGTTTTGTGTTTCAAGATTATTTGTTTGAAATTGTGGAAATTTCGGGAGGATCCTTCAGTTGCAAGACGGGGACGGGGGTCTGAGTGGGGGAAAGAGGAAATGTAAATCCTCAGAGGATGTGAGTGGAATATGGTCAGAGGGTAGGATATACTTGAAGGAGTGCTGATACAAACACACTGTTGTGCAAGACCCGTGATCACTCATACTAATAAGGCAGTGTGGATTTATGACGGAAGATTATCTCTCCACACCAGCTCCTGACATCATCTGGTGGTTGAAAATTGAGTGCGACGGAAGAAAGGGTCTATGACGTCTAGTTTACGTCACATATATGCCTTAAGGAGATGAAAATGAGAAGTAAGGACAAAGTGAATGTCAGAGAAAGGGATCCACATTTCATATACTCTGGGTGTGTGTGGAGGGTGGGGGAGTCGGGGAGGGAAGGGGAGGGGAGGGGGATTATGATAATTAGGCAAAATAATGTTTGCCTAAGGGCAGGAAATTGTATACCACACCATGCACACTAATATAGACTCCTCATTGTATCGTTTTGTCACATTGTAATTGATTCAATGTATTTCCATAAGTATGTCTTGCAATAATTTTATTTAAAAAAAGGAGTGACAAACTTTTATAGTTTGAGGAGAATCTGAAATATCTTACACCCCCACCCACCCAGTACAATAGTACAAGTATTTGTATCGTTTCTTTTTACCATTAAATTAGGGTATAGTAATTCATCTGAAGGAAATATTTGGTAAAACAGGAAAACGGGTGCATGGTATCATGGTTTCCGCGGTCATTAGAAAGTCAGTAAAAGTCAGTAATTTTGAGTTTGGGTTTTTAAGGACATTAAAAGTCAATAATTTTGGTGTAAAAAGTCAGTAATTTTCAATCTGAGCAAAAACAAATAAAACATTTCGATCGTAGAAACGTAATCGTAGCAAGAGCTCGAACATTGGAAAGCTCACAAAACCTGATCATCACCCAACTTAACAAACTTTCCAAGTTTTTATAATTTAAACAGATTTTGTGAATAGCCAGGGAAAAACACGTTATATCCATACTGACTACTCAAACATCAAACTTTTATTGGCCAGCTAACATCACTTCATTTGGTCCTTAAAACGTCAGTAAAAACTAGGGGAATTGGTCAGTAAATGTCAGTAATTTTGATATTGTCTGGGCCGCGGGAACCATGGGTATTAATTCAGATATAGCCAATATCATAATACATTTTGAATCTTCTTTGATTTTTACCATAAATGGCTCTTGGGTTTTATCTATTATTTCATGTATACTGGCATTACTGCACATTCCGTTTCTATACTAAACAAACACAACTATAACTCTACAACTATAATGGAACCTATTATATAATATGCTTTCTAGCCCTTACTACATGCTAGCAGTTAAATTTGAGAAAGCATGAGGTGTTTGTCTCATTAGAAAATTTAGAATTTACCGTTCTTGTCAATTTCTGCACGATCCGAATCTATGAGGATAACGTCTAACATTGTACGGTACGAGATTATATCTTCTTTGTCTGAGAAATTAGATTGATAGAGAAATGGGTAAATGCGTATTTCTCAGACTAACCCGACGTTGGTGATATGAAAATGTGCGTTCCTTGTGGATTATAATATCCTACTCAAGTTTTACATAGTCAAACAAGTTAGGCACTTGGATATTTATCGATGCAATGTTACCTGTATGCATTTGCCATCGTGTTACGTAAGGTGCCAAGCACGGAAATATTAATACTGCACATTTACATGCGATTTCTTGCGACGATTTACTTGTTTGACTTTCTTGGTTGGCTCTCACAAGTCTGCTGGGAGAGTGTCGCTGGGTAGTAGCTGGTGGTCGTGGAGAGGGTGGGGGTGCATATTAACCCTGGTATGTCAGGGGTCATTGCGGAGGTTAGCGGAGATTTACTGCTATACCTGAGCTAAACACCTCTGGCTGTAAGTGATGCCAACGACAAGAGAAGGAGAAGTACTACAGACCAGCCATGCGTGTATAGCTACCCAAATAACATATTGCTATACTAAACTGTATTATATTCATATTCTCTCTCCTGTCATCATGGCGACAAAGACAAGTGTATTCAGGTATATACAGATTAACCATTTTCCGACCACTTTAGTTAACAGATAGCAAGGGTATGTTTTGTGTTGCTTTGCCGAGTCTTTGAATTGACAGTCACTGATGTTTCCCTTTTATATATTCCAGGCAAATCGCTATCTGAGACCAACAGTACGTCTCAAGACTCGGATATTGGGAGTTTTACTATTGAGATGAGCGCAGAAAGTCATGGAATCAGAAGCAGGAAGAATGTCAGTTTTGAACCTCAAGGTGTGTGATCTTACTTTGTCCGCTAGCATTCCTTTAGTCCTTCTTACCGTTTCACTAATTATATAATTATACAGTTCGTTAAGTATTCCATTTTAAGAGTTCTCCACTACAAAAATCACAGCGCAACTAATATTATTATTTGTGGTCAGTAACAACTCAGGGGGAACATTGTATGTTTCCACTTGTCAGTGTACCACTTTACCTTGTGACAATGAAATAAGCACTAACAGTTGGCAAATTTATTTTACAATCCCACGTGATTAGCCCAACGCTTTAAAACGGCTTACAATTCTGAATCATCTCATGGAAAGCAGCCAATACGAGTAGCGTGGCAATACAAGGGTCTTGTTGCCATGGAATGTTTTTACCAAATTATTTCATTTTTCAATAACTTTGAGAGGGTATCTAAAATCACAGACTTCCTTATTAGGAACACATGCTAAATTTATAGCTTATTTCGGAGTACTTACACGATTAAAGGGATTCAATCGAAGGTGTTGTGGAAAAGTATATAATATACATGTGTGAGGTTTTTTCCACCATTGAAGTCGTGACAGGTTCTGCAATAGTGCTATATTGGAATACGTCAATATCAAAAAGACAATGTACCTTTCATAACGGAATGTCTTCACATGCCCTCACCACAAAAGCCTACACTATGTATGTGTTGTTTTCATAATATGAAGGATCTCTATATATTATAAACAGCCGCTTAAAACGCAATTTTAGGCGCTTAAGCCCATAACATTGAGACCCCTCCCGTGTTCAGATAGATATACACATAGATAGATAGATAAACTGTTTATTTCGTCATACATGTTACAATGATCAATATGATGATGATCCTATAGTGTTTTTATGCAATGGCGTACAACACATTTTTAGAAAATATACTATAAGTACCAACTTTTCATTTCATTTGAATTTTGGTCCAGAACATTGATAAAACATGACCTCTACCGAGAGACGTTTACCTCAATGCACTGTGGGTGGTTTTTCGTACTTATCAAAAACAATAAACCACTCATATAGTTGTTAGTGCAGTGTAGTTAATGTGACATTTCACTTGCGGCAGTTGGACTATGTTCATTTTCGTGGTGTGTATAAGTGTAGTTGTTGGGGGTGGGGATGAGGTGGGAGTCTGTGTGTGTGCAAGGGGGAGGGGGGGGGGGGGGGGTTGCAGGTGCAAGCTACGAGGTATGACATATCACTTTGTAAGTTATGGGTTTCATCTGCGGTCCATGTTTAATCTGAGGGTGTTTTTTGTACCCCTACATATATATTTAGTTTATTGTCCGATGCCTCCTATAAGGCACGACTTCTGCACCGTTTCTAGCCTTCGAGTTTCGATGGAATGGATACTTTGAGACGGCTTCCTTTGGGAGATACAGCAATGTTAAGTAGTTTGCATCACTGCATCACAAGCGTTTCTCCTTGTTATTATATGGCGCTTAAAGTTTCGGGTACCATTAATTGATAGCTGTATACGTTTGGACTGACATGATCAGCGTAATAATGTTTCTTCATTCCAGCTCTTTATTGTTAAGAAGAATGCCAAAACTTCGGTGGTTTTCCCAGCCTTATATAGTTTACAGTGAAACTCTGAGACTAGGATTTCATGCGTACTTATTATTTCGTCAGGATCACACAGTACCTCCGACAGTTATATATGGACCCTTCACCCCACTTACACGCTTATGCACCGATGTCACAACCTGGACAAAAATGATTTAATGGACCATTTCCCGCAAAACCTGGCCGTTTTAACAAGGCTAATAATCTCTTTTATGTTCTCAATGTGAGATAAATAGAGCGAGAGCGCAGGTTATCCCACCCTGAACTAACTATTCATAACTTCGCTAATAGAAGATGTGGAGAGGAATGCATTTTAACCACCGATTTATCACATTAAGATGTCCTAATATTGTCCCACTTCATCGTACTGGGAGCAGCCCATACGCACATCCCATGTTTTAGGCCTATAATTTTGCCAAAATAGTGTGAAATTGCTCAAATGAACATATCATATGCCAACGTTGATTCGCAAGTGAAAATAAATCCGTAGCCATGGACCTCTCCTACCACCGTGCTCTATGTACAAGATGTTTGTCTTGGTCGTAACTATAAGCCCCCAAAATACTGGGCTGCATGCTCAAAGTCGGGAATTCTGAAATTTAGCAACTTATGAATACAGCCAGAGTGTCTGAAAGCCTAACGTCCTATAGAGCCCACTTGAACCAAGGTATTCCATGTAGGAGGTCTCGTTTGTAATTATCAAATCGCATCGATCCCCACTATAGGTTTGCCATGGCTTGCCAGTGCATATTTACCCAAGGCTATGAACTTCAGACACTTGTGATCCAGATTCAGGGAAGACGAAAACGTGTCAGAATGACTGTTTTCACTAGGGATTAGGGAACGTACAAAGGTCGTATTGAGGAAGAATTTAATATTGAAGAAGGCTTTGTATGCATACACGAGGCCATAATTTCATCTTCGCATAGATATGTAGCCTACGCCGCATCACACTGTGCCCTTTTGCAACTGCCATATTATAGTATATGAGTGTATAATGTGTGACGACGTCCTATATTTTTTGTAGTATGATTACACATTTATAGATGGCAAAAAAACCGACTCATGTCCTTTATAAACCACCGATCTTGCACTGCTCTTCAACAGCGGTTATGTATATCATTATATCCTTCAGATATCATTGCAATGAATTATAATTCCAGAGACCATCATGTTTGTTTATGTCATTGATTTAAAGAGGCTCACAATAAGGACCTATATATCAGAGCGAATGATGCTAGGTAGTCTGTTATGTTATTCTTATACACGGACAATTTAAAGATCAATGTAAAAGGACACAATTTCAAGATTAATTGTTTTTGTCAATTATTCGTAACAACTATAAGGAGGAACACCATTTGTCCTTCTAATGCGTCACAAACAATGTCTTAGAATGATTTTTCGAAGGTTTTTAGTTTCAGTTTACTATGATATTAAATAAGACAAAGACATGCACAGAGAGAGAGAGAGAGAGAGTGAGCGAGAGACTCAGTGAGAGAGGGTGGGGTGGATAAGGCATTAACATAGAAAAGATTCAGATTCGTCCATTTGGGCAGTGCATTCATTGATAATACAGTTAAAGTGAAAAAGATAATAAAGTTCACAACTTTCGCACCCCGTTAGTGCCATACAATAATAATAATATGAGTAGAGCACTGCGGTGATATATCGAATAAGATGCGGGAAATACATTAGCATTATAATGTATACATACATTATGTATGTTGTATCCAATGCAGGGTCCCTAAATAAATAAATTGCTAGGTCTCTTAATGGTACTAATACAATTAGTGCAGCACAGATAGAATGCTGCAACCATGTCGTCTTTTGGGGAGGTCTGACCTAATCAATTTTGGTCATGTTCTAATAAGTATTTATTAATCCTCAATGTTTCATGTTTACGGATGTGTTATTGCAATGTTATACCATTTGCCAATAATCGATTCCGAAAGCTGAATAATTATAAGCATCTCCAGGATGACCCAGGTGTGTGAAAGAGGGCATGAGTGGCCACGGGTGTAGAGTACTGTGTACTGAGTATGTGGACTTGGTTTATTATATAATACATATTTTACTGGCTCCGACATGGGATTAAAATGAGATAGAAAGATAATTATAAAACATATAAAACAAATTCTGGGGTATATAAGACCATGCATGGCTTGAATTAGTGCCATCAGATTGGTGCTATTCTTCTCGCTAAAGATTATATAACATTTGTTTAGAATTTTGGTTCGCGGGAATACAGGATGAACTTTTGTCCTGTTGGTGTAGCTAATGTTATCTGTTTTATTATATTCCACTGTAAGAATAGTTATCGGGCACACTAATATCCATGGCTTCCTCACACGCCCCCAGCACTTACCGGCCTCTCTGCCTCCTTTCCAACTCTCACCTGGTCCAACCTGGGTAGATTAATAGTTGATGGGGTGTGTCGGAAGGGGTAGCATTCATGCACACGTGGACAGGTTGTGATAATCAGGGGGATGAGGTGAAGCAACAGAATAATCTAGTAATGTCCCCATAGCACGAAAACTAGCCAGACGTCCGGTAATCAATTGGTATCAAAGCACGGCCGAAATACTGAATGTTACAAAACCATCGATAGAGCAGAATGAATCGAACTCTTTACCCGGTCTTATATGTCCCCAAGCAAGTGATATTGTCGTACATGGCAGCTCTAATTGATGGGTTCTATGTTAAAAATTCCCCGCACTCGAAGTTTCATCTTTTTACCCCTGAGGGAAAAGAGGTTAGTTACCTGTCCTGCGTGTTGCATGGTCGTTAGGATTCTTATGAATAATGGAACTACTCCTCATACGACTCCGCCATACACAGAGAGGCATACATTTACACTGCTCTATGAACTGTTGAAGCAGAGAAGAAGATCATTGCGGAATCTATAACGTACACCTTACTTTGTAAAGTGGTTTGTAGATTTTCATTGAGTGAATGTCAAATGCGATACTCTCTGTGGAGCACTGGGAGTGATTGAACCCATGCAGTTCAATGTACCTTGGGAGTTCGATACCCAAACAACACTCGGTATTGTCGGGAGATCGATTCACTTATTTGATTTGCAGTTTGCTGCAAACAACCACAGTCATCCTTAAGCATTGCCTGTAACAAAATTATTATTGAGTTCGATCGAGTTGTTTTTTTGTTATTGGACACGCAGCAATAGCTAACGGTATATTGACGTACGGTAGTTCTTTTGGTTGTCTTTACACGATGGCAGATTGAAAAAGTATGGGGTCTTTACCTTGTACTAATAATGCATGTTGATATAGTGTTCATTCTCTAATGAGAATACATGCTTTTGGAATTACCAACGTAGTCTGGAAGCCCGTAGTACCTATTGGCGGAATGACTGGAACGTGGTCACTATGCATGTGTAAGTAACCGGGAGAACAACCTGTGAGAAGTATATAAACTTAGTAATTTGTATACGGCAACTGCGCGCCTATATAGATAACATTCGTATAACATACAATCTCAATTAAAATCTAGATCCAGGGTTGTTTAAATGATGAATAGACCTTCACAAAAAATATGACGTAGTTCTGGTAATCTAATTATAGAAGCACTTAATGCATTATCAAATGAACACTGGAGTATGTATACATGAAAGTAACATGTGGCCCTGGCGAGATTCCACACCACATTGTAACAATAACACAATAACTGTAATTAAATCCTAACAACCAATTCAGTCTGTCATTGTTTGTCACGCCCTCTTTTATCCCGATCGTTTTCCGCTGAAAGCATTGGCTGCCGTGATAGAGGCTAGTCTGTATGAAGAAATAAAGGGAGTTCATTGACTCCACTGAAAATGAAATCTGTAACAGTTTGGCAAAGGGAACCAACAAATGGATCATTTTCTGGATTTCCTCTATAGGTTTCAGCCCCTTGTATTCAGTATACAACAATATTATTTCTCTGGACATCAACTGGTTGTCACTGACAACGGATCCAGTGTGGGTGAGTTGAGTAAATAATAGTTAATGCGTGAGCAAACTTTCAGGGCTATATTAGTGTTTGGGTACAGCCAAATGTGTTTGTATACCAGCATCCACAAATTATAAGATGTCGCTATATGAATTGTTAGATGAGGTAATGCCACAACTATTGGTATAATTGGTACATTTCCCACGCAATCTTGTATCCAGTGGAAGTGTAAGCTGTATGGAAAATCGTTAACTATGATGTTGAAGCAAGAACTGGAGCATTGTCTGCCCACGAACAATATTTCGTAGAAATAAATATTAGAGGAGGCGAGTAAAAGCCCCGAATTTTATGATTATTTTGCTCCCATGAAAGGACAATCGTCATCATTTTTAGGTAGATCTGAATTGCATCTGCATTGGATCAGTAAGTCTGTGTAGGCTAACTACTCTAGGGATCGGTGGACAATTGTTTACCATATCGCGGAAATATCCCCAAAATATTACCCTATTAAAACTAATATATAATATCTTAGAGTAATATTACTCTAAGGTAATATATTAAAGGCCTATGTCTAAATATATATATTTATGGATTATTTTATGTAGACAAGCACACACATATATATGTGCGCGTGTTAATATACCGTAAATGCGTGTTTGAGAATTCCCATAACAAGACGATTGGCGTTCGCAATAAAGCATGCCACACTTGTTACAATTGATCATGTTGGACACGCTGGACAAGTACGAAGGGGCTGACTCAGCTGACCTTGGCTGACCTACATCAATGGAAGTCATGGAGGTTGTGGACGAGCAAGAAGGAAATTGACCTGAATGAATAATTTGTAAGCTGAAGTAATCTATTAATTATTTCTCTTGATGAAAAAGTCGGTTTCATTTAATGTGGACAATATTTCGGGCATTTCGCTATATATGTATTATCCTTATATACTTATGGCTCTAGAACAAAGAAACTTCAGGTAGTGCCATATCGATATAATATAATTAAGCTCATATGATATATGTAGGGCTTCACACCCTCACCTTTAGTTGCCCTCCAGTATGCGACATGAATGTGACAAAGGGTTAGGTTTCATTTGAGAGGAACTGGTTGCTATTGACTCTCATTAGATTCTCAGTTGGATGGGGCCTGTATGCAGCATCTTCGAAAACTAAAGATCATCTTTGAATGGATCATTTTCAACATAATGCATTCATGTAATCAAAATCGTCCCTTTAATATGAGAGGTCCTGCTTTGGGAAAGCGCATAAAGAGAAGTTGATGAGTCAAATTTAGATTCTCCTCCTGAATGAGGAATTCATCGCCACAAATTTGAAGAGGGTTTTAGGCAATGGCTGACAACTTACCACACAAGCTTGTCAGTACGAAATAATTGGATCTAAATGCCCCCGTTTTCCAGCGAAATAAAGGATAGGTGAAAATGCCATTTGTGCAGGGTGTTAGGACCTAGATGTGCCAGCTTTTTGTTGTGAGATATAGTTGGTGATGGATTTGGAGTGGCCACAGTTTGCTGTTGTGATGGGAGCTTTAACTGCTGCTGCAAAGGCTTTTACCATTGTAGACGTACGGATGGTCGCTGGACTATGGTCACCCTCATGCCTCACTGACTCTGGTTTGTTTGAGATCAAGGAGTAGTCAAACGTGCTTTATTGGGTATGCTAAGACGGTTTTGCCAAATTTAATATTGGCCAGATGGCGAATTTCTAACCAGTGTTTAGTATTAGTTCACGATTATGTCTCTTTCCCTAGTAGTTCTCTCTCCCTCTGTTACTTAATCCCCCCCCCCCCCCCCCCCATGCCAAATCAAAGTGATGTGATTGTCAATTGCTCCCCTGTGATTACCTTCGTCTTGGTAACCATGCCGAACACACAAAAGAATATGCTTCAATTCTCCAGTATCTATATATAAACATTTTTATAATTATTGTACCAATAATATCACTAAAAAGCGCAATGACTTCCAAGAAAGTGACATATACATGTGTAGCTAAATAAATGTATAGCTGGCAGATTTCACCAGACATGTTAATAATCATTTAAAATCGTGATTGAATTTTGCAGGTGAGTAATCAAAGTCGATTTTGCAGAACGGTAGGTGGTAGCAAGCCAATATGTTAGTGTTGTTGACCATTGCAAGCCTTTGTCTTGCAATCTCTTCGAGTGGTATGCATATATATTCACGCCATTAAGTGGTTTCATCTCATCGAAGTATGCATAATTATCTCTTGAGGGAAATAATTGTTTGCACTGTTATATGGAGGCCATTATGTCCAGAATGTAATACTTCCACAGGTATTGGGCAGATGCAATATAGAACAAAACGGACGGACAGTCTCATATATTATAAACCCCTACACTATTGCATGGCACATCCAAACTAGGGATGTTTGTATACAGACATCCCGGTGAAATAGTTCAGATAGTAAGCTTTACATGTAATCTTGTTTTCTGCATGTGGGGTCGTGCATAAAGATAATAAGTTATTTACGCTAATCAGATTTCCATACAGGCTTAGGGGTTTATCTATGCTGTTCTATTTAGGTGGGCATATAGCGCTATATTCTAGTATGTGTGGCATCAGTATGCAGTGTATATTTTGTTATATCATTTGAGATATAACAATTTGACCATTAGATCCTTCATTCAAATTAAAATAAAATATTTGTCCTTCGGCATTGCATCAATCTCCTACTCCCATACTTCTTTGTTCATCAGCGATGTCTTTAGTCCCTACCATCATTATTAGTGTTGACAGTTAGGAGTTCCATGATATTACTATTTGAAAAAAAATAATGGTGGGAACATATTGATTAATAACAATCCACTCTAGTAGTATTTTTTATATAGAAGTGTTTCATTCTGGGATTCATAAACAATGAGAAATATGCCGATTGAATTGAATTTGAAAGAGAGAGAGAGAGGTATTGGTATCCTATACACATAATGTTATCACATATCCAATCTCTTTAAATAGCTCTTTGTTGAAAAAAGATGCCTACCAAGGTCCAACAGAAGTGTGTTGGTCCACAGGACGGGCGCACAACACACCTGTCAGGTATTAAAACCCATGCCATACCTGTGTCCGGTTTAGACACCAAACAAAATCCTACACCCTCCTGTCGAAAGCCCTACTTCCTGATGTCCTCCACCCTCTCAATAGGCTGTATTCCAATGGGGAATATTAACCCCATATAATTAAATCGTCACCCATATAGGATTCCATTTAAGTTCATTACTCCCTCCAATCTCCGGCCCCAACCTCCAATAAATATTCAATGCCTGCTCGTGACGTAATGTATCGACCAGGCAGGGCTCCGAATTCTACTCTTAGGGGATCTAGATAGACATATGTAAGTAAGGTGGGTTGTATGGAAAGCTTATTTGTCTAGATCTTCGATTTACATTGTCCGGTTAGCACACCAATGAGCTACTGTATTTGACCCATACCGACCTTCGCAGGCCATTGTATCGAATGTAGACAGGTAGGTGTGTGTACTATATCAGGCACTGAGTGACCAATGCGGAGATGCAGGTATGACCATCTCAAGATGAACAGACACTTGAGTGTGGGAAAGGTGTGTGAGACAGGAAGATCAGCAAGATAAGGAACTAAGGAATGTGCAAGGTCAATAGGTTAAGGAAGAAGAGAATAGATTCATTTCAGAGATACTGACGATATTGGAAGACACCATAAATCCAACATTCAAGAAGTTTCTGGAGGTGACGGTGAACAGAAGATAGGATATGTCACCCCAGTTATCTCAGATCAAGAAGTGGCACCCTATCTATCACATAAACTAAATCCACACAGATATTTCTGTACCAGTAACAGTGCCAGTAACAACCAGGCTACTGTCAGAATACCTCAATGGACTACGGGCAGATCGTCTATAAGTTAATTTCTTTTAGAGTCTATGATTGTAGGATGCTTTAGTTCAAGAGACTCAAGTTTCTTTCCAACGATGCAAAAATCAGTTGAGTATCAGATGTGGAGGTGACCAATGACCGCACGCAGTGGCTGGCAACAAAAATGGCAACTGAATCGATTCCCTGTTAATATAATGAATATTTCTGTGTGCAGATTAACCTTAGTTTACTATTGAATTAATCTTCAAAATTTCCCTTTTAGTACGGTTATAGCGCGGGGTCAGAAACGTAATTAAGAATGAAATTATGCATTTGCATGAACTAATGTTGTCTGACAATATGGCTGTTTGGGGAGCAGGGTTCTGAAAGGTGTCAGAACGGTTAAATTAATTATCCCCGTCAATAAGTGCCACCAAGTGGCTGTGAAAACAAACCAGATCCTTGTCAAGTTAATTATCCGAGGAATGTCGGTCTCACACCCAGCCTGGCCGTGTGGTCAAGGTGTTCCGTTTCCCATAGGCCCGGCTGCAAGTTTTGATAATGAACTTGGATGTTTTTTCTAAGGTTCATGTCAAGTTAAAATTCTCAATTCTTACATTTGCCCCAGAGATTAAAATATTTTGTAGGAAATATCTCATTTTTAATTCTGCCAGATATCGACGAATTGGCTAAATGCTTGTGATGTTGCTTGGGTCAGGGAAACGCGGTCATACTTTCTTTCTTATTTCTTTCTTCACCCTCAATCTGAAGTAACGATTTTGCAGGGAATGCACTGCTAATAATATAGTGCTATGGATTCGAAAAGAAAGGAAAACTTCCATTGACACCTGCAACCACACCAACTCCCCTTTCTTCCCCATACATAATGAATTATACCTTACCTGTGCGTGGTGGTCACGGTTGGTCTGCCCCAATCACTCTGACCACCAGCCTACAGAAGGTGGAAATCACCCTCCTCGTGTGAACCAAGGGTTTCATGTGTGAAAACCTGGGGTTAGTTTGTCCTTTATTTGGGAATGCGGTATCAATCTCGAACTTGTTCCCATTTACTAAATTAGAGGCATCTAATGGCATCGTCTGTGTGCGCTTCCCCAATTACTATTGTGTGTTTCTGATATATGTCACTGCGCACGACGGGTAAACCCAATTGTGACGATAAGGGTATCTTTTTACCCCAGGAAATATTGAAATCTTACCTCTTAGCTTTTAATTTAGATACGCCCCGAGATTGGCCATGACAGTTCGCTATATAAATATACGTCTTATATTCGTTTGGTTAGTAATTGACTGTAAGGAATTCCCATTTTGGAGAATGCTTTTGGTGTTTCTACTATTAGCACGAAAACTGTTTCACAGCAAGGGCATGTATAGGAATAACAATTGACATGTTTTTGCCATTGTTACATTGCTATTGTAAGGTCTAGACGCACAGTTTGTTCTGTTTCATAACACGGTTTTGTACAATAGGAAAGTGTGAGTAGTAGGAGAAAGTTATTGTATGATGATATAATGGCAACTCGAGGTATGACAATGTGAACTCCTTCCGATTAACAAAATGCACCACCTGTACATTTTTATTGTAGACCTCCAGTCTTACACTTTGCAGTTTGCTTCGTTTGGTCCTTTTTCATAATAACATGGTATAAGTTATCTACTGCCGTGCCCACTTCCCGAACGTCGTTGAATACATATTGTTCTTACCTCCCCATATACGACTGCCAAAATGTCTTTAAATATTAGTCCTGGTATTAGCTTGATAGGAGGGATTAAACTGCTGCAACAATACTCACACTACTAAGGGATTTGCGCCCACTTTGTTTGAGTACAAATTCAAGGAAGTAGTGTACTCAATTATTTCTATTAATCACAAATTCCTCTGTCTACTCTAACAAGTATGCGACTATGTGAACGCTAGAAAGCCCCTTACTGAACCACTGCTTGAGACGGTAAACCTCACGGCTTTTGTGTACATATGAGAAAAGCCATTCCCTAACCATGTGCGTCAAGGAATGGAGAAACCTGTAATTTATCGTCTTAATATTTAAACTGTTCCCCTAACAATGAACCCCAGCTTACACACCTGTAATACTGGTATTGTGACATTCACTGAAAGGAATGGGTTTTCAAATAATGTAAGAACCCATGCTACAAACTGAGTTCCATACTAACATATAATAAGGGGTCAGTCAACTTGGCCACTGACCTCTCCCGTCGTAATATGAGTTGAAAAGAATTGAATTGTTGCGGTTATACTCTATGTTTATGCTCACGCCTGCATCCCTACCATCCTACTTATAATACACACGTATAATGGACTATAACGGAGACATATCTATTTATATCTGAATAATTATGTGTATAGGGTCAATTAGTTTTTGTGTGTGGATGTGCAGCTACGTTTACATAATACATGTATGCACATCATTATGGGAAGACAAGGGGTGTAAATTAGAATCTTTTCCTCTTTAATTATGATGCTAATGGGTTAGGACAGTTGGCCTGGTATAATTAGTACATCATTCCAAACAAAGGAGATAATCCATCATATTGCTGCGGTAGAAATATGTGACATCTCCAATATTTTGTTTGGAGCAAAGGATCATATTGCCATGATGGACTGGCAAATGAAATTCTATCTTCGATTATATATATACCCTATAAATAGACTTCTTCTGTTGCTCCTAAGTATGTTCAATCGCAGAAATGATCCCCTTTATTTGCACACCCAATTGCCATGTAGTTAATTAAGCAACGCCTGTGCGTTATGAACGGATTGTGTGTATAGGGGATAGTGCAAACCCCGCCCCAGTAATTAAGGAATAATTAAACCCCAAGTTAATTAATGCTGACCAGGTAAACATCCCATTATCTTATCATTAAGTGGTCAGCTGGAGACTCCCACATCTCTCCCATAGAAATGAATCGGTTTCGACTACTATTAGTTCCTTCCTTTCCATTTCCATTTAATGTATCTGTACATTTTATGTATTCTGTTTGTTTTGGTTCATCTTTCATTTCAAGTTAATAAACCGCATGGTTATTAATTTCTTTGTAACCTGCGAGCCCCCTATCTCATCTCTAGTCCCCGTCGAGGTGATAGGATTACCATAATTGTTTATACCACGATTGTTCATCATTATGATATTGCTGTCCATACGCAGTTTATTATAAATATGCACAACAACTGAGGATTCATAAATATTCAAAAAGACCGACTACTTAATTTGTATTATCACTGCTAACATTATCTCTATGAGAATCATATATTTATAAGCAATTACTCGTGTATCAAGGATGTAATTGTGTGCATAATGTGTCATATCTGCGCAGTCCTGCATTTAATATGCTCAAGTTTATGGTGTCCAATAATAGCATTGTCCAACAAGATATGAGTGATTTTATGTCATTGACAAGCTGGAACAGGGCGATCCCATCCGTAACTTCAGTTCTTCCTGGGTGCCCGGGTATATTCCCAAACTCGAAAATGTTTCTCGTTAAACATTTTTACCATTAATCTTGCAATTATAATTTAACTTAGCTTTCTTGATAACATGGCATTCGACAGCAATATGATGAACAAAATGGAAGAAAAAGACAAAGGGAGAGGAAGCGATTCAAACGACCTAGCCAATCAGCCCACGGGTAGGCTAGCAATAACACAATGGGAATTTATCACGCGACAACCCGGGGGCTATCCAGTACAAACTTGAGATTTTCTTTCTTCAAGTAAAGCACCCGGTATACTCTCTAAAACCTAATAGATTGATCATATGGAAAGGTTTTCCTTACTGTAGAAAATACAGCATTTTCTAACTGATTTCAAATGAGGCTTTAACAATATACCCACCCGTCTCAATAGATCTATATCTCGGTAGTACTCTGGTATAATTTGAAAATGTTCGATCTGAATCATTTTCAATCATGGGGTGACTGCCCCTTGTTACTTTATTTCACACGCTCCCGGTATCATTATTTCCTTACAAATATCAATCACTGGCTACATGTCCAGCCATTCCATCAGATTGATTCCGTGATGAAAGCGAAGGAACTGACAAAAACGCCAACAATGATGATAATTGCAGTAATATGAGTAATAATATACTATTATCATAAATTGTTGACATTTTACATCCATTCAAATGCGAGAGGATTGTGTGTAGGGGTGGTGGGGTGGGTGGGGGCTTGGTTCCGCATACTTTGTGGAGACGTATGCACCATGATTGTGGAATCTTCATGGCATGTCACTCTGGAAGATTCCTGCATCATTGTTTTCACGCATGCCAGCCTTCACCGTTATAGAATAGTTTTGGTGTCCAGGTAAAATCGTGCCAAGCAAGAAAAATACCCCTCCACTGGCCAATCCATCCACCCATCCATCTCGCCTTCAGGTGAGTCAGGGTTTTTGAGCGACAGCTGGGGAACGGCGGTCAGCATTCCTGCTGACCAATGACCCATAATACTGACCACTTACTTAAAACAGGTCAATGTTTTTGAAGGCAGAAAGGTCGTATATAGGCTGCAGTAACACGCCGGGATAGAAAAAAGGGGGGCAGTTGATGTCCAGTCATTGGTTCAGTTCAGGTAATAATAGTAGCATAGCTCTTGCTTGCAAGAACGCAAGTGTTGATTTCTATTAATGAATTACTGCAGCTGTAAATTAAACAATGAGTGCACATGACATCCTCCCATTGGTGAAGTAGGAGAATGGATTGGCAAATTACTCCTGGTTAGATTTTCGGCACACAGCGAGAACCGGGGACAGGGTGTTCAATTCCTTTAGTAGAAGGGATTAGACGATTTATATCGTGAGTTCACTTAGGGCATTGCTCCGATCTCATCATCTGGAATAAAAATATACCCAGGAAGACACACATCCCAATTCGTACAGGTATACACAATAATTGTTGGTACAGGAGTGCAGTACATTAATCAAGCTTAGGTTATTTTGAAAAACAAATATCATTTGAGTAATTTGCGTTAACATTTTATATTGAATTGAATCTCGAATAACACCAGTCAAAGTAATTTGGAGTGAAGGTTTAATAGTCATTACAGTTCCTCCAGGTAGGCTAACGGAAGTCAGTAATGACGTCAGTGGATGCCTAGATAGGTATTTGACCTTTTTCATCCGGTTCCAAAGTGGTGTGATTACCCAGGTGTACAATTGCTAATATATTAATATTCCATTTTCCCGACTTTTGCGAGTTGAGACATTCACTGCCCCGAGACTACAAAACTGATGAATCCACCGATCTATTTCTTTTCGTCACCGGGTGTCTGTGGTGGATTTTTTTCCCCATTCCCTTCATAATTATTCAGAACAGCCCGTTTTCTCGTATTTATTTATAGATTTGAATTTAGAATGTCCTTCCATGGTAGCTTTTATAATCAATTGTTGAGTCAGCAAAATAATTATTGCCCTTCCGTTAGGCTAGCAATTGCATTCTCTGCCAGGAAAGTACCCCGGGGTGGGGTTTCCTCTATGTTCTATTGAGGCCACGCCCCCCTGATTGATAATTGAACGATTGTCTGCAGGGTGGTTTTTATCGTTAGCGATACCTATTGATGGTAGACATCCGGTTAAGTATCACAGAGCATGCTTTAGGAGGATTCCCTCTCCTGGAAACCAGTTATTTTTTCTAATAACTCCCTCACCGGCTTCTTCCCTCACATCAATCACACAAAGAGGAGGTGACTTATGGTGGAAAATATTTTGTATCATTGATATATAAAGGTGATTCTTTGGATGCATCATACGTCGTAAAAAGATATGCATGAGTCAATGTCATCTTTAATATAACAACATTAATGAACTTGTCTCCTATGGTCTCTCACAGCTTGAGCGTGTATTGGATTGATTTTGCATTGAAAAGCATGGTATACTGTTGGTTGAAATTATGGTTATAGGGCTGGTGAAAATAACTTTGGTACTTGATGAAGAAATTAATACACCATGAGTAGGAAATTAAGGCGTGCTGTAGAAATGTTAGGATGGGCGTTCTTGACAAGAGACCAAGATACCATTGAACACCGTAACGAGGAGACAAAGGCGAACCTTAATGTGATAAAGGAAAGTTATCAATTATTAATCAAAAGTGGCAAGCTACCTTTCCCAACCACTGCACTGCTATTGTGTCCCAACACAGTCACAATCGACCCTTGGCTCGGCTCCTTTGACCTTGCTGTACATTCATTTAACCCTCTCTGGCTTTACCTATCTTTACCTCAATGGGATATTTTGAGCTCCATTTGACACTTCTATTAAGAAAATTCAGTTTGAATTAACATAAGAAGGACGTTCAATGCGTTGGGGAATACAATTTCACATAGAAATAGTTTTTTTAAAAAAAGAAAATGTGACCACATGAATTTATCCTTTCTAAGTTTCTTTTATTTGATGTATTACGAGTACAGTAGTATCTAATTCCAATATATGTGCAGCCTCCACTTTCTGGTGAAATACATGGGAACTCTTAAACTTGAAACGGAAGGTGCACGGTGGCATTTTGCATAAAAAATAGTTATGTTGCATTGCAATCAGGATCTTGGAACACCTCCAGACGCCTAAGTATAGCCGGAGGAACTTCGATCTAGTTGTGAGAGATCATATAGAGGGGTTTGATAGGGTTTAGGCCTTACATGCATGTCCAGTTCTCTAGATTACATAAATCTCTTTCATTTGACTATAAAGATGAAGCTCTGTAGATTACATGCTGTATTTCAAGAAAATAGTGCAGACTCTACTCTACGCATTTAGAGTGGGCCTAGGGAAATGATTATGAAAAGCAAACATTTTCATCACTGGTTCATTTGCAGATGGTTCTACCAAAGGCTATTTTCTATAATGAAATCTGGGAATTGGGAATGTGAGGGAGACAATGAGACAATTTGGGAAATGACTCTGATTTGTGATCGGGACAGTTTGAAATCCTATAAACGATCTTGCGCTTTTGGTATACGTGCATTTCTCTTGAGAGGTGCAATAAGTGATGTGCACGTTCCATTCTCTCTATATATTTCGTATGATGACTCTGACAAACCAATGTATATCTACTAATTAGGTCTCGATATAATAGACGATGATATAAACATACGTATAAAGTTATATTATATAGATTGAGTTTTATGCCGAGTTTTAGCATCTCCTTGTCAGGTCAGAGACAACACTGCTAATTCAGGCTGAACATTACTATGCTGCCTCGAGTCGAGATAGTATTTTTTAATAGTTTGGGGTTACATAAATCCCAAAATGAAAAATGAAAAATAGTGCCATCTTGACTCGAGAATATATATTTGGTTTGTGCTTCGTTCTGTTGCCTATATTTTTCCTTGCAATAATTCAATGTTTGCGGTGAGTGAAGGGCCTTTAGTTCTAATGGGCAGTGGTTATAATGACTCATCGTACTGGGATGTTTCTTCAGTTCTATGCTCACGATAAGATAGGTCCATCTGAGCCGTCATGGCAACCAACAATCCTTTACAGTGAATGTGATTGAAAGCCAATGAGTAACCCTTCAAATACGGACATGGTCACGGTCAGTTCATGCAGGATCTTCCCCTGGGACTAGCATAGGTCTTTTTCAGAATGTATATAATATAGGACAGTTGCAATACCTATAGCATAAATAGCATGATTTAGAATCTGTCTTCCATCTTCTGATTAAGCAATCTAATGATATACACCTTTAAAAACTCAAGCCAGTAGTATACACGTTACCGCCTTTGTAAAATGTTCATGATTTAATTGTAACTTCATTCTATAGAATATCTAAACCATATTATGGTAGTTCGTATATGGCTCCGTTTGCACATCTTTGCTTTATTGATTATAAATACCATCCACAGTTCCGTCATCTATTTTTCTCTCCATTATGAGTTGTTTGTCTCATTTGAGCCAATAGGGCAATTTGTTTCCAACTGCCAATTCCCTTGTTCTCTTTGAATACAAGACTCAGATAGGGTGTATACCCTTTCAGCAAAGAATGCCGGACGTGGTATTTAGGAAAATCTTCTCAGAGAGGTTTTACATAGTACCTAATTGGAAGGATGCCTTGCCACCAATAACAGTCCCCCTTTTGTAAAAACCCATTAAAACAACTCCCGCCAAATATTGTGACCGGATTAAAACATTAATCACTTATCCTATACGTCAATATTATCACCCTGCGGTCTCGCTGCCCACTTCTTTCGATTTATATGGAGGGGGTAATGTAGGTATGCAAACAGCGTAATGATGGGGTTGCATGGGTAAACATACACTTCACTCATTTACGTTATAGTGAAACCTAACTATGTTTATATGGGAATAGGTCACACGATTTTTGAGAGGAAAATGTCTGAAGCAAACCAGGCTCATTCACAGTCCTATTCGGCGCAATAAGCACATTTGTTCCTGTGGGTATTAAAACGTGTCAGGCCGTTTAGGATTGAGCCGAGAAGCCGTTTAATGCAACTATGTTTTTTCAGTGGGGTGATTCTAGGACATGCCTCAGATCTCAGAATAGAACCTCTGCACTCTGAGAATAAGGCAGTCCATGTGGGGATCTCTTTATGGTCGGCTTTTGTGTTTTTATACTTAGAATTAATCAAACTTACATTATATATGACATTATTTGGGGGAGCTATTTTTACATTACGTAAGGGGTTTGAGGGAAGCGTAGGAATGAAGGGTTAATTAACGTTACTTACCCCGTAGAAACCTCGCAAATATTTGCAAATTCTATATTTCTAGATATATTGCGAAAGGTGAATTTTTTCATTAATTTCAGGTGACTCACATTTACTAAGTACTAAGTTTTCATGTTGTGCTAGTAAATGTATTTGTATCCCATGTCCAGTTTCTGCCTTAACCTGACATTAAACAATCGTCAACAAATCTCCTCTCCTTCAAAACCTCTCCTCAGCATTTTGTTTGATTTTGTCGTTTTGTTGTTAATCTGTGGTCAGCAAGGAAAGTGTTAGGCTCTGAACAAGTTCCTCTCTACGGAATTAAACTCTGAGATATGCAAACAAAGAGCATTCGCGAACGCTTTGCTGTTATGGAGGGTGAGATGTATAATGGAATAAGGTTCTCATTTAAGTGTGCGTGGGTATGGCTGCCTGGAAGAATGGGTAAGAATAGTCGTGTTGTGTATTGTCCGATTGTAAGTGTTTGAAGATTTGTTAATGTTTAGTTTACCACAGGCCGCGATTGCATAAATACCAGTTTCACAACTCGAATCTTTGATCCACAAGGGACCTTTGATCTTAAAGGGCCAGGAAACAATGGCTACCAAGCCGCCAGCTTTTCAATTGCATTTGCACAATCAAATTAGCATTTGGACCTGCTGCTGCGAATTCAAATTAATTTAGATCGTAAATGGACAATTTGTAATTAACCAATTTGGCTCCTTCGTAAATACATGTCTTCATTAGCAATACATATCGGTATTTTTATTTAGCGGGAAAGAATATGAAGAAATCATACGTAGGCGTAAATTCTAGCGACGAGGTTCGCTGAGTCACTTTTCACCCACTCGTCTAAAATTTAATAATGATTAATGTACCTAAGTTGGATAAAGAGTAAAGTCCACTTCTAACCTTTGTTCCGCGTGATGTAATGGTGCATGATATCACCCCCAATATAAGGCATATGTACATACACTATGTGTAACCACATCTAGTGGGAAGTACCTTTGAAGGCATTATTGGGGGAAGGTATTTGGAAGGGTGTAGGGAACAGATCAATTTGCCTGAGGGTTTTTAAACACTTTAATCCATTCCCCACACCCATATATATTGATAGAAACATTTTATTCTGATACACCGATGAAATATATCACTTAATTAAGACCAAAGGGTAATGCCACGTTAGCTTTTGCATTCTGAAAGTAAACGAAACCCATGGGGATATATTTCTAATCCTCAACGTTTAAACCGTAATACCCTTATTTCCATTTATTTTTCTATCTTGTAAGCAGATGTGAACAGGTTTATCTCCACCCTCACATTTAAATTCAAACTGTTTGTGAGGGGGTTATCTGGGGTATAATTTGCTGGCAATTGCGTTTAGCTTCAGGGGTATGTGACGCAATGTTCCGAAGTTTCTTTGGAGCCTGCCAGAAAGGTAAGATAAATTAGTGCAAGAGTACTGGTGGTCTCTTGTTGGGAATAATACGACGAGGGAGTTCAACAAGACATAGGGGACGATGTGGGGATATTTAAACAGATGTAGTAATGATAGGGTATGAGTATATATATTTTAGGATTGATTTACGCAGTGGTCCGCAAAATGACGTCCTGATGTTGAATATCGGATATGTATTATATGTACACACAGCTTATACTCACTAATATGGTCAATGTGTTATCGACCAGGGTAGAATGATTTGATTAAATTACTAATAATTATTTGGATTGCCTTACGAATAGTTTAAATATGGCCAGTTATATTGTGTCGTGATTTGAATGGCTGTAATCCGTCCCTGGGCATTAATGCAAGAACCATGGTTATGATTTCCTAATTATGATTGAACCTCGAATATATAAAAATCGACGTGGTTTATTGGCAGTTGTTTTCACCCGTCACAACATTCATTACAAGCTTCACTGGTTCTTAGCAAGTAAGCAGGATTCTAATAGCATATGACCGCAGTAACCACATTTTATTGAAGTAATCATCTATGGTTTACCTCCTGAATGTTAACGTAATCACTGTAAACGAGGGTAACGGTGTACAGTGAATATGCCACAAATACGTATTCCTATGATTAATCAATTCATTTTTGTATTACGTTTGATGTGTAGGATAGACACATCAAGCGGTGAAATACAGAAGAAGCCGCTATCTTTCATGTTGAAACATATCAATTGGCAAACGTGGAATCCAATTAAACGTTCAGGTCTTTTTTAAGTATGTGCATTGATGATGTTGTAATACTCCAGTTGAAAATGATCAAGGCACTAGGGGATTATTGAAGTTGAACTGCTCAATTTATTTGATTAACACTCTTCTTAATGGTATAGATTTTTTTGTAGCATAGCCTTCTTTGTGGTTTACAAGTAACGATCTGATTGTATATAATTATGTGATTGTAAGGGAACAAGTCTATATGGGGGACCTCGTATTCTTTTGCATGTGTTATGATAATGGTATCGCCATTTTACACCGCTAGTACTATTATTAATGGTCTTCTCAAATTGCAAGACGTTATTACTTATAAATAAATGATAAAGCTGTAAATCATTATTCATATAGATAGCTATACCATGGTTTTCCTAGACGGAGGGCATCGTTTCTGAAACTCGAACAAAATACCACTGATGAATAGACCGCTCTAGGCCCGTTCCAAGAGTTATGGCCGATATAACTTCGTAGATATCATGGATCTTAAACCGTTCGTCTACCCCTGACGGAAAATAGCTCTAGGTGACAAATACATCATATCTAGATCACATAGGTTATATATATCCGGCCAGCCAGAGCTCTAAATATTCTCGTTGTCGAACCTTCCTTTACCCTTTTCATAAACAATAGAACTTTACAGGTGAATTTGGACGGTTGACTGAACATCAAGCTTGCACCTGCAACAACTAAGTTGGTACTAGAAGTTTGCTGCTATCATAAAGGAGTATTAATGGAGCAGGGGTCTCAGGACCGGATCCAGATTCTTCCCACGGTATTCAATGAAACATCCCACGGTCTGTCTGCAGATCTTTCAAGTCATTGTCACGGCTCAGGGGATGTATGCTATTTACTAAATTTATTAAGCGATAAAAGCCTTTAGCATGGGGTATATATTCGATCCTCACAGTATATCATAATATGATAGTTTGGTTTCCCTGTAGGGTTTTCTTTTCAAATGTTTAGTCAGTCCTTGGAGAGGTCAATCATTTGATGAACCAGAGATGGCTCCGCGTCTGGCACGCAGATTCATGTATGAGATATTACATGTCATTATTCAGTAAGTATCTCATGGTAGACTGTGGAAGTATGCGGCCCATTCCAAACTAACCGCTTATAATCCTTCAATCATAGTATAGAACCTTTCGTATATAATTTAACCCTTGTCACAAGTCCCTTTAGGCTGTGGCGGGAATTTTCTTTAACACCGCGGAAGCTCAATTTACTCCTTAATTAGACCTTACCTATCTATACCCAGGGGCCTTGCCAATGTGACATTGGTCGGGTCAGATGAGCAGATAACACCCAATGGGAATAAAACTTAAATCAATCTGAAGGTATGTATGTACAATACGTATAAAAAATGTCCATGGGATACCACAATCAACGTATTGCTAAAACCAACGTCTATCAACTCTCAATGTTTAATGTAAATCTGTATTAAATTTATGTATGAAAATGTTCCCTTAGTACTATGATGATTTACGAGTTTCTAGTACTATTCATTCCTTTCTACTGGTTTATTTGGAAGCATAGAAAGAAGGTCATATTATGAGAATTATAAGTCAGCATCTAGTATTATATATCACCTTCTTACTCTTCTTGCAAAGCTTCACTTGGCTTCTACAATTATCATCATCACTCACCTGTGACAAACGCTCACCCCAGCCACGCGCCATATGATTTGGTGTGACATCACTAATGCGCTATGTCATTGTTCTGCCCTCTTACCCCAAGTCATTGACACTGATGAATAGAATAAGGAAACAATGCAGTTTTACCACTGCCCTTCTCCTGCCCTTCTCGAGAGGTGTGTTACTCATTCAAGGTGTACATATTGAATGGTGTAGTGGGTGCTTGTCCATGCTGCTGTCAAAGAACCTGAATTTCTATTCACGGACGGCAGGCCTTGATATTACATCCATCATACATCCATCGCCCCATGTAGTACGTGGGATATAGTATATAGGTCTACATAAACTAGAGATATGACATAGAAATAAATTCTATACATAAAATAGAAAGTATGTATAGATATGTGGGGCAAAGACGTTTGCGTAGCCTTCAAAAGTCACACGTGTACATGTATAGCAGATTTCCCCCTCGTCTGTCTTCCACATTTATATACGTGACTTCAAAAAGGATTGTATCGAGGTTGTTTGCGAAAGGTGAAGAAGTGGGTTTCCAATAGGAGAATACTAGTATGAAGGTTTGTTCAAACACATAGCTACACATGTACACACATGTGATATTATATATAATAGTATAATGCAGTAGGGTTTAATATTGAACATATATGCACATTGTTGTGCATCCTGGCCGAAAAAACTGACTAATTTTTATAGTGTGTCCATTGTATTTAAAATGTTAAAACTGGTTGGATGCTACCATGCTATGCGATCTCGTTGATGCTACTGGGAGGCCACTACCCACTACGCCCCCTAGTGTTTCGTGGCGCAACCATCAGGCATAGTCTTCAGGTGGCGCGGCGGTTGGCCGCCTCGAGCATCTCTCTCTCTCTCTCTCTCTCTTTGACCTTATACGAATTTCCAACCTTCTGCCTTCTGATATCAAAGCCGATTCGAATATTAACACACGCCTGCGTTACCACTTATTGGGTTGTCAGGAATGTTGCCATTCCGACATGAATAAATTATCTGATTATCCACAAACCTGGGTCCACAAACATTTAATTTTCCCCCTTATATTCCTACACTAGCTTCGTCACCAATAATTACATCACCATGAAACATACACCATGTATATAAAGCATGGCACAGTTCGCAGTCAGTCTACATATTATTCGCCTTCAGTTCATGAGACAATATTTATTTATTTTATATATTATTCATTTATACAGAAATGCAGGTCTCTACATCATTTATTATTAAGCGGTTTTGATGCTAGCCTGTGCTATTAGACAATACAAACATAGTTACAATTAACAGAATAGTTACTGACTATTGATGATAAACCCTACATCATTTGTTCCCTTAAATTATATAATTTTATCGAAAAAGATCAGGTTTTAGCACATGGTGGCTAAGGCTCACGAATTGTGTAGATTGGCTATGGATATGAATAAATGATTAATCGAAAGAAATAGAAGGAAGGAGTCCATTCCATTGATGGTGAACGTCATGAGTTTTGCTGTATTTTTTCGTGAATAACTATTTACTATACTTATTACTATTTTTCGATCACATTTCTTGCAAAAACAACTTTACCTGACAGTTTTTCATCAGATGTTATATTCATCCTTGAACGGATCTTGGAGTTACTAATCTATTACCACACAACTATTATTATATGAATTGAAATAACATTTCTTTTAAAGAGAACATCCAACTATATATTATATACTTCGTTCAATTAATGGAACTCTTCCTACCCCCAGGTATAGCACAGTACAGTACTTCTAATCATTTTCAATCTTTTTGATAAAAGAGTACATGGACCTACAGGCCAAAGTTAGTTTAATATTATACTTCTGAGTTATTATGAAGTTATTATCCCTATAGTATAGCATCATTACGCCTATGCATACGCCTACGCATTGCGCCTTTCACCTATACATGGAGATAAATAAAAAACAATAAGCGGAAATATGACCATGATAATTTGCACCTAATGTAAGGAAGACTATTCTCTGATATATGGACCATATGGGCATGTCGACTCTTTATATGGGACACCTACTTTATACTTATTGCACCATTTCTCCTATATAATTTAATCTGTATTCCTTAGTTTACTTTGAATATTTAATGAACATCAATTCAATAGCAGTTACATACTGTGATATATTTCCATAATCTGAAATCATTCATACTGATATTTCCCGAAGAAACCCTACCTTAAAGCATATATCGACAAAGATCCGCTCTTAGCACATACGAAGTAATCATTGACGCTACATTATAACGATTACAGTGCTGTGGAATCTGTTTAATAACATGATCGGTGTTTGAATGGATGCCTGGAGATATTTACCCTCTCCTGATGCATCCAACATCAGTACATGTGTAGGTCTATTTTGGAGGGAGGCAATAGGCTGTGGCTAATTCCTATTGAGACCAAGTGAGGGGTGACTTGAAGATATTAATTGGAGTGGAGGTGAAATGGTTTGTAGATGCAGCACAAGTAACTTTTTCAATGTTAGCAGATATAAATAGGAATCAAAGTGCGCCAGAGCGTTGAGAGGGATGACACATGAGTTCACACATTCCTGGCAACCCGGTCCTATAGTCACTGCAGGCAGACAGAAGGTAGCCAATTTATAAGTGATTAATTTGGCAGTTCTTGAATTTAGTTCATTTCTTACCATGTAGAACGAGAACGCCACTTAGAGTGAAGCAGGAGGAGAAAGTGTGGTCCGCCATTTTATTTATTCGATCATTCCATTTCCGAAGGCCAGGAGATCTCGCTGTTCGTAGACTTTACACCTTTTTATTCACCGGTATATGAAAGGCAAGTGAAAAGAAAGGTGATTGTCACATTTCAATGACTGGGATTCGATGTATGACCGGTGAGACGAGTCATGGCGCTTCTGCCAGGTAAGAAATGTTTCCCTGTAAAACGAATCGCATACTAAAATATCTATCTATTACGCAGTCGGCTATGGACACAAAATGTCCAGTGGCATCAGTACAGCGGTTGGCGACATGTATAACTGACATTGGTTGAGAGATACTTTAATATCATGTTTCTATTCTCCTATCAACCACCCTCTGCCCTACTGTTTTTTTCCCTAATTTTAAAATTTGACTCCCCTTACGAAAGGGTATCCATCTAATGAGAATGTGATGAAATTTGGCTCAATGTAATCTCGGGGAACCACACTACTATAAATCTTATGTAATAAATACGCCAGCGATTTAGTTAACTGATTCATTATATATGTCTTTAATACTTTCTAAAGGACTTTCTAAAGCCATTTTGTGGACTTTTCCCGAAAGTAATTCGGGTGGTTCAGGTGACGTACACGTGGCTTCGTATATCACTCAGTGGTATACACATGCAATGTATCTCACTCTACAACGTTGTTTCATATAAAAGGCGTATATATATATATAATAATAATAACGTGTTTTAAACACTGTATTACTAAAATTGTCGTAGTAAAGCAACACTTTAAAATACGTGTATAAGGCCGGGCCAATCTAATTAAGTTTTTTATATTCCACTCAAATACTTGAGCTAATCTATTGACACTTTTTGCATTTATATCAATTTATTCGTTTACCGCTTTTCACGCAATTCAATTTAGCAGATATATAAAGCGAGAATGGTTAATAGCTCATTTAATGGAATAGTTAAGGCCCTACAATATTAGTGTCTTCAGTGTACTTATTTTTAACATTCATTGGAAAATTGTGAAAACTGTATAGGATAAACACGAATGAATGAGGTGAGAACAACATGTTTAAAAATGAAAGAGAAAACTTATAAATTGGAACTATCTAGTGGCGGAGGTAGGAGGACAGTTATCTAATTAAAATACACCCTTTCTGCCTGCAAATGATCGAGAAAAGTAATATGTCATTTTTTTTTATAAAGGAAAGCAAGGAAGGCTCCTGAGAGGTTGCATGCGATAATATTACACATATTTCCATATCATATTCGATAAGTCAGCTGTGCATTTATTGTTGAAGGCGTGATTATACTGCATACGACGGAGCAATTTAGTTGAGGTTGTTTCGGAGGGTAAAGGCCATATAATAATTTACGTCTTCCTTGTCAAAAGATGAAAATAGATCTTCTGTTTAATGTGCTATCTTTTATCTTGACTTCCCGTGGATGCCCGTACGCATGGATCCTGGTGAAATTGTGAAGAATAGTTTGCGTGCGTACAGACAATTCACCCTGGTTGCTTTCCTTTGACATTGTAATACCCACCACTATACCCCACGTAGAAATCCCCATGCGACTGCACATATATATTATCCATATCCGGTTATTAACTTGGGACAAGTGGAGTCCTATTATATCATAACACGATAACAATATTTTGCCCTGGAACCAAGACAAAAGGCAATTATTTTCTTTGCATGTTAAAACTTTCTACACCAATTATATAATAGTTTTGTTCTCGTTTGACCATCATATCGACAGCACACGTAATCGCTCCCTACTGAGATGTCCAAAGAATCACACCATGAGTTCTGGCTCTATTCATATCAGTCTTTAATGAATGGCCGAGTGGCTGAACACTCATACAGAAGTATTATCTGGGTAATCCCTCAAACAGGGCGCTAGGGTGTATGTATACATACAACAATTATTTGTTAGATGTTTACGGAGATTACCGATAATTACCTCCTTATTACCCGGATCTTTATTTGACCGTTACTTATCTCTTTGTCATAAGATATACATCGATCACTAGCACTCCTTCCAGGGTTAGACGAGGGAGAAACACTCATTCCTTCTTGGATATAGCACTCGGATCCAATCACCCAGAAACAACTCATTTAAAGAAATGACAGTCCTAGAGACCTTTGCTATGAATAACTCCAAATAAATATACACAGAATGAGTTCGTGTCATTTACAGATTACATGAACTTAACACATTAGGGTTGTACTGGGTGTTGTTGCCCAATAGTATATCAATATATCATGAGTAGGAATAATCATAACTTACTTTAGACATAACAATGTGGATGCAAATGGACGGAAAGATTTTTCTGATGCGTTGCTGGACACGCGGTCACGATCATTCAATTGATTAGTGGTAGGCCTACTTAGCTACTTATCACTTATGGACATTAGTATTAAAATATAAGAGCAATAATAAATTTTATTAACACCCTTTTATCCCCATGAAAGTTAATCTAGTATGGTGAAAGTATATAATTTGAAATCCTTACAGCAGTGAACAGTAGCATGACATATTGTGCTAGGGTCACACATGGGATCAGAATCATTCTTTATATCCAACTATAGCTTTATTACTTTTGAGTGTCGGTCAGTCATGTGGAATCTAATGAGTTAAAAGCACTTCATAAAAACACCACTGGAGGAACACAGTTTCCATTTGTAATGCATAATGACTACTCAGTCATAGTTGATTTAAGCTATTATCACAACACATTGCATGTACTTTTGAGGAGAGAGTGATACAATTCGTGCAAATTTGTGATAATTTCCTCAGATCAAAATGGCAACCACATCATTACGCAACGGAGCAATTGATGGGCGTGTTTATCTTCCAATATTATTATTTCACGCCCTTGAGCTATTTGAAGGGAAAATGGCAACCCCTTAATTCCACTGGGGACTTGCATGATCAGACCGTATGCATAGAAAGGTCTGGGGAGGAATAGGGATTTAGGCTATAGCTTAAACCAAATATGACTAAGTAGTCATTACGCATTTCGGGGTGCAATGAAAGATTTAGCCCACTTTGAGATGGCTTTATCAACACCGGCCTGTTTTCAAATAAATAAACAGTATATTGATTCTTTTACTGTTAGTAATTGTATACATGTACTTCCAAATTAAGAAAGTTTATGACCTCGTAAATTGGAATGTTATTTACCACAACTTCATATAGCCTGATATATACGCGGCTACCGTGCAATTACATACCTAAGGATACTACCTATAAGCAAGCTGTGTATCTTTATGTGTAAGACGAAGTCAAAAATACTTGTTTTTATTTGATAAAAGTTGAGTAGGCTATCGGTGGTTTGGCTTTACCATGTATTTATTATGTAACCAGGGAATCGATACAAAGAATTCATCCGTTAAGAGCACATTTAAGTAATTCAAAGTATCAGTAGCCCTACTTCAGAAATGAAACTCCAGTATTTCAAATAGGCATGCTAACGTTTACATGATGGCAGATCATGTAACACATGTTGAGCACGCGCTTGTTGGTCCATCTTGACATCCCCGATCCATTGTACTCACGTCACTTCCCCTGACGTTTAGTGCGAGTGCCGGTCACTTGGCGTGGATAAGGCGCTCTAATCTTGGATGGGCGGGGCAGTGTTGGGGGAAACAATCGGCCTCATTAGACGGACTCTGAAGGTGTCAGGAAGGATCTTTGAAATGTCACTAATTGGTACCTCCTACTTCATCAGAGAGCCACATCCTGCAGGCTGCATCCAGCAATCTGTCAAAGCTTTCCGTTTCAAGAAAATAATATTTAAATCCATGGCATCCCGTGGAGATAAAAGCAACCCAACTGAAAATCATTAGTTTGATGATTTTGGCCATATGAACGGCTATTTAAATGTTCTATAACCTAAGTTCAACTGTTGAAACTGTTCGATACATCTTCTGAGTAGTGTTTCGCGCTACATAGGGGATGTATAGACGATAGAGAATGAGAGTTTGTGTCGCCCCTATATTTACGAATGGTCCCAGCACCCTCCCCTGCCTCAGCATTCACTCTATACGCACACCTTTACCTTAAGGCAGGTGGAGCGGAACGCAGTCTACAAACCACTTCCACCAACCCACGTTCTCACTCCCTCATTCAATAGCCTCAAGCTGGCTGAAACATACTCTCTCACTACAGTTGGGGGTTAAAGAGAGAGAGAGGAGGAATGTTGTAAGGAGAAATAGAAGCAGGCAGATCGCTACTGTATTAGGAAGGAATGCACCTTTAGGTAACAGCGCAAGGAATCCAAATCAAAAGAGCACTTACTAATGGATGGCCTATGTGCAAGGCCATGCTCTTAGCGAGATTATACTGTTGTAGTAAGATTGAAGGGGAGCGTACATGTTGATTAAGGAGTCAACCATGCAGAATCACTGGAGCTCTAGGTAGTAGTACTAATAGTAGGAGTACACAGTGTTCTTCTGTACCCCAAACAAGGGTCAGGAAAACAACAACATTGACATCTACAACAACAGTGGTGTTGACATTGGAAATATACATTGCTAATTTGAATAGGCATCAGCTGTAGGAGGAGTCATATATGTAACACATGGTGACCCTTCACCTGGAGGAGAGTGAGGCAGAGTGACATCGGCAGCATGTCTCAATATAGTGTAAGATCGTACAGATCGACGAGGTCTGAGGCGTCCAGCCGACAGACCCGTGGTACATCGTCCACATTCACTGACTGGGAAGGAATGATGTCCGATCTGTTTGACATCCAAAGAGGTAAGCCATACACTGAACTATATTCCTTATAGCCGTAGCCATGAAGTGAAGGTAGGGAATGATGTCCTCGAGATATTTTGGAAGAGATAGAGACATGGATGTTGAACAGAAGCATTGGACCATGCCATCTGCGGATGAATGTACCCTTGATGGCTTATCGAGCCAGCCAGCCGAGTGTCTCTATTAATTACCGGCGAAGATAGTAAACTACATCTTATTCTTCTATCTAAAATTCATTTCATTTGATGGAGCCTCCTGGCTGCCGGTTATACATTCCAATTACAATATCATATAGCAAATGGTGAAGATGTTCCAAAATAACCATCATAGAAAAATCAAGATATATGACGTTGATCAGTTAAGAGGGCAATTTTCTTGTCTTTTAGCACGTGTCTATTTAGCACCAGCCTTAATTACATAGATTGGTATTCAGGTTTATGTATAGACTCGTTTCGTCTATTCCAATATCTGTGTTACCTTTAGTGACTTAGCATGATTTTTCTTCATATACATAATACTTGTCAAGGAAATATCATATAATATACTTATATATTGCATGTAGGCCTACTGCAGTTAAGTGCCATGCATGATTGTGATTAGACTTAGGTTTAAAAATGAAGCATACCATGCAAGTCGGCCTACTGTTTGTCTAGTTGCTCCTCTATAATTAAAGTCATAAGCCCATTCACACACGTGCATGGCCTTGCCAGTTAAATGCGATTTTTTTATTAGCTATATGGAGATACTATACATCGTTGTGTTGCTCCACATAGCATAGCTAGGCCACGGTAAGATGATTATTCAAATAAATATGTTGACTAATGGGATGACATGGTCATATTGGGTAGAAAGTCAATACAGTAGACTTAAGTTCTTGGTCATGAGTTACAGGTTTTCATAAGAATTTGACAGAACAAGCTTGGGTTCTATACACCCACTTAGAAATGTCTTGCAAAGCAACTATAAAACGTAAGCCTTTATGGGTTTTTACGATAAAGAAAAACACTTAAAACAACATTACAATAAGGTAAGAGTTTCAGACAAGTACAAAACAAATTGCATTCTTGTTGTATCCTTGGAGCTTATTAAATTTCCTGATAATGGAAATAGAGGTGCACTTAAAAAGAGTGAAATGAGGAGGCATACATATTGGCGGTTCCAATTAATTGAATATGGTTTCACGTGCACTCCAGTTGCTGCAAAACATGTATCAGATTTTATTGTCATTTGACTCAATAATTTGAGTTGCTTTCACCCAAGCCAAATTACTGAATATTTCCTTTTTTCATTCCTCGGTTTATATGTATCTGTAGAATACTTGACACCAATCAAGTTTTTAAATTGATTTCTGAGAATTGATTTCGGGAACTTCGCATAGTTAGGATAAATTCTGAACGCGATAACAAGTATTATTATCGGAAGACGCATGTGTCATGAAATGTATACATGCACACGCCTGACCTTTTGGTCAAACGTAACAACACCTGCTGTCTTCCGAAAATCAGAAGACTTAAAGACTACTTGTAAAAACAAAGGATTTTGAGTTGTTTTTCGTGTTTAATTTACCCGTATCTAAATTTTATTGTTGAATGGGATAAGGTTTGTTGATGAAGATAAAGCTGATGTAGATTATGGTATAAATTATAGATCCTGCACGAAAATGAAAATGCATGCAGGACCATGTAGACTGCCACTGACTTTATGTATTAATGATGAGGGGAAACGGGTGGGCAGATGGTTCCACACACCTTCTCCATTCTCTCTCACACAATCGGTTTATATGCCATGCATTATTTCATGTCAGATTTCCCAAACATAGGTCAAAAGAACCCAACCTCTTACATCGCCACCGCGGACGCGTTAAGGATTTATCTTCAAAGTAAACCTTTTAAAACTACATTTTTCGGCTCACCGAAGGCTTTAAAGTCTCCGGCACTGATGAGTCTATTATTTATGTACTTCCCTATTTTCTTAAAAGAGGAAATCTAGGCATGGGCGGGGAGGGAGTTGGGGCGGTAGATAATACTAATTTGAAAATAAGACACGGAAAGAATGTGTGATGGGTGGGGATGTTCCAGGTTTTTGTTTGGGGTCTATCAGCCATGTAAAATACCGCCGTCTATTTCGTATGGGGTTACCAACTTCGTAACGTTAGTCCTGGCTTACTGCATGCACGCCCTAATATTAATACAAACTCTAAATTATTTGAATCTAATACCGAGGAAGCAAGTGAAAATGTGGAGGAGTAGAAGTGTTTACAGGGAGAAATGTGTGATATATGTGGGGGAATGTTTAAAGAAGGAATGCGAAAGTGTACCTCGTCAATATATGGTGTGAATGGTGTAGGTGGTGTGGAATGCCTCGATGGGGCAGAAACACAGTAACAACAACCAAGGGACAGACAGGTAGAACTGGGAAGGATAAGTATAGGGTTTAATCACCAGACATAGAATATAAGAGCTGGGATAATGAGGATGGTGTACAGTGTATTGGGTTGTGTACTATGTTATATATGCATTTGAATAGGGGTTCTTGTTTTTATTAGTCGTTTTCTTGGCCGTGAGAGTTACGTGGATGTAATTATCTCACTCCCTGAATGTCTGCCTGAGTGAGACATGTCTTTAGTTTGGCGCTGCAGTATTCATGTATCTTATGTATCACAACTAAGTAAGAGTCTACTCCCTTGGCAGAGGTACTATGCGTTTTGTTTCACATTGCTAGCTGGATAAAAGGACGAAAAATAGATTTTATATAGTGTGAGATGGAACGTAGCCGAGGTATGCCAACAGTTCTCCTTTACTTTACATTCAGTGTCTGAAAAAGTCGTTCTATAAATATCGCAAATACATGTACGTACACAATCTCATGCTTTTGTATATCATAAAATGTTCGTTATGCTTTCATTTCTAGTAAATCAATTGAACCAACCCATCACATCAATAGTATTTATTATTGGGGCATAGGGAACATTTTTGCCTTTTTCCATGTACTGATTACATGTTATAAATATAATTATATCGTCTCGATGTTATCAATATAGTTATCATTCTTGAAAAGAGAAAAAGGGAGGAGTGAGAGGAGGGGTTGTTTTTGTTCTGCTCAATGTGTAAAGTCTACATGTTAGTACTCTGATGAGGCAGTAACTTGTAAGTAGCTTGGCCTTAAGACAGAGGTGTTGGGCTGGCGGAAGCGTGGGAACCTTTGACTAGGTATGTGACATGGAAGGGGAGATCCTTGTGGCCACTCACCCGTACATTGGATCCTCCGCTTCCACCCCAAACACAAACCACTGACACAACCAGCTTATCATCACTATAATGTGCACACCCCATGCCTCGGTTAAAAGGGATAAATACGGAGTCATTATTCCTACATGGGAATATTACTCTGTCATGGAACTTAACTGTTGTAAAGCTATTTAAGTACAATGGAGGTAGCTATAATAATAAAAACCATAATCCAATATTAGAGAAGGGTTGTGTAGTACCTTTACTGACGGACATCCAGGGCTTGTTTCACCAAATTTATTGCAGAGACTCTTTAGGCAAAGTGGGGAAGGCGCCTTGGGTAATTTGCTTATGCAAGAATGTATATTAAATGGAGAAACCCTTCAAGTATAATCAGGCAATTTTCGATACTATGAGCCCCCGTGAAAATCAACAAATTAATGATAAAATTTAATATAGTATAAATACGATCACTTGCTGGATAAAATTCAGTGTCAACCTTTCCTCGGGGAGTTGCACCTCTCTAACTATATATAATACCCCTTGCTGGTCATGTCAAACAGCCAATTGCTTCTCAAGAGATCTCTACCTCCTACCTTGTTGTAGCTCTTCTAATTCAAGATCAATAGCGCCAATAACTTTCTAATTATTATGCCTAGCGCACAATACCAAGTACTGGGCAAGGTGTGACCGTACTTGCCTTAGGCGACGAGGGAGGGGGAAGGTCAAACAGGAGGCAGGTTAAAAAGGGGAGGCGTAGGAAAGAGGAGGAGAATGGAACATCAGGGTAGTAAAACGGCCAAAAATGTAGATGAGCATATAATTGTGACTCGGTCAACGATCACAGCCGGGGCTCCCCTACTTATATTGAAATTATTGTTGGCTGATGTTTTGTCTAATTGGTCAGCAAGTAATAGCTAAAATGGGCTTCAACATTCCTTCAACAAGTCTGCCAGGTGTGCTAGAAGGTACCCCACATCTCCAGGACACTATGTAAAAATATATAATACTTAATTTTATACATATTACACATTCATGCAATACGTATGTATGCGTGCGAAGATGATTCATTGAAAATACATCTTTCAAATTTATAGTTATTTGTTTTGATAAAACAATGATATAAAGGACAGGGCGCGAGAAGCGAAGGAGCTTAACAGGAGTTCCAATCTTGTTTTTTTTGTCGATAAAATAATGGATTTTTTTTTGATTTTTTTTTATTACTGAAGGCCGTACATGGTTTAAAACTGGTGAATGTTTTGTCGCGTTGCCATAAATTCTAGAAGTGATTCTATTTTATATGACCTCACTAGTTTATACACATCACGAAGCTCTACAAACTAAACACATAAATACATGAAAAAAATTACTTTTGTTTGACAATAAATATCATATTGGCATCTGCCATTTCGTACCGATCAATTTGATTTCTCGTTTCTGAAAGTCTCCATTAAGGAGAGCCATAGCAATGTTAATAGTACTGTAAGCTACAATATATAGTCAGTGCCTTTGGTATACGCCAAAGTAAATGGCAGTGGACTACGATGTGGGATAATGCGGGATGCAGTATCGACGTAATATGCTGTTACATAATTCACAATCAAAGTGGATGCCTACATTACATGTGAGGTATCGTTCATGAGGGAGAACTGTACATTTCAGCTGGCCCTACCTGTGTTCTCCAATACCTGTAGATATGCTTACACAATACAGTAAATACACCTGGTTACCTGAAACGCCTGACAGAAAGATCAATACACGTAAATTAGCAGGGGTCCTAATGTGGCGTCTTCAGTCTAGGGACCTCAGGATGGGGGTTCGTTTTAGAAAGTTAGAATCTTATGATGATATGAATGACGGATTGAACCCCTGCTGGGTCTCATTATTTCTATTAACCTTCTTCTAATTATGTGAACCTCAGTGATCTATGTTCGATGCAAACTTTCCATGGTAATTTACAAATATAATTTTGACTCAATAACTAATCTACCTCAGCACCGCCGTGTGAATATTTTAGACTGTTTCAATTTATACATGAATTAAATACAGTAATAACATTTTCTTAAAAAGACAAGAAGGTAGGGATTGTTTCCTTGATTATGAACAGGAAATATATATTTTTTTCAAAGATTTAGCACTTATTCGCCCTATCGGATAGGTAACTGAGACTGGAAATTTAGTTTACAATCAGTAAATTTGTAAATGCTGCACAAAGGCGTAGCAGCAATATAAGGAGTATTTCGGTATAGTAAATATTCAAGGAAGAAATGGAAAATACCACCCTATAGGGAAACGCAATATAGAAAGACCCCAACAAAAAGTTATAAATGTGTACATATTAGTAAAGGCTTGACTCCACTGACGTTTTTTCCCTCTGCGGTCGTTGCGGTTCCATTCTGCCGTGCATTCTCATTCCGAATATGATAACAAATGGAGCTGTTCAGAGCAGAGTCTTGATAGATTTTGCAATATAGGTTCTTTATGATAATTAATAATTACGATAACTATAAAACCGCATATTAGCCGCACGAAGCTAGCGGTCTGGCGGATCCCTGCCTGAAGCGTGCTCTCATACATTATTCTATCCGTTGATCTATAGTGGACCTAGACATTTAAGGAGCTCCTCATTCATGTATTTTAAAGAAGATATTTTGTTTTAATTATTACAATTTCAGGCCAAAGACATTAAAGATAGTTCAATACAAAAAACGCTTGTTCACATTGTGAATATTTTCTAGCGTTGCCTTTCAAAAAACAACTTCATTAATGGTTATCAATGACTGCTACACACATCTAAACAGAACTATATACCAATATAAACACGACTGCTATTCCAACTCTCTTCTAAATGCTTATGACACTCTTTTAAGATAGTTATTTCCCTTCCTGCATGTATGGAATAACCATGTCCCCAATAAAACTCCCAGAAATGTTAGCATGGGGATGTCTACATAGTACAGAAGACAAGAATATTGCAGTTTGTAAGATACGGCTTTATAGGATTCTCGCACATTCCGTATGCTATATGCATGGGTGGCAGTTGACACAAGTGATATATATGCGCCTGATATTGGGAGAAATGTGAAGGCTAACTGTGTCTAGCAGAGGTCAGCTCCTCACCCAATGCATTTGCTTTGTAGGCGAGCTCTGTTGTGGATATTTGGGATCACATCATGCGGCAGAAAGAAAATATTGTTTGTATGGGGACAGTATATGTGTCGCCTGTTTTCCACGATGCTGTAATAAATACAGACAAAATGCACGATAGAATTCCAGTGAATGGAATAATGTCTGGAGGGTACAACGCAAATATATTAATGAATAATGGTAGTTATAATTTGGGGTTGTAATGTCGTCTTATTACTTAACTTTTAGACTTAGCCATTGTGTAAAAAGCAGTGTACTTTAATATATAATTATAGTGTATTATAAGACATGAATTTATACTTCTGTATGAGATTCAATTATTGACTCTTGGATATTCCATTCGTTAATAATTAGTTGACGTGTGTTCGATTAAAACATTGTTGTACATGCAATTTAACAATGCATTTTTCTTCCTTAGGTGAGTGTCAATTCGACGTTTGTACCTCGTATATGGAGGCCGGTGAGATGCCTAGCTATCCTCTTATACATTGTGTTTTATTCGCTCTGATACCATTTAATATCGCCATTGTCTGTTAGTATAATGTTAACACTGAATTCGTCATTGCATGTTGGAGTAAAGGGTGATTTATATTCCTCAAAGGAAAGAATGTAATGAATTCCCCTGCGGCGCCTAACTTCTCTGTGTCAGAATAATGCTCCCCTTACCATGTGGGAGAAATCTCTCTTAATTACAACCCCTCCTCCATTGGTAGCTGTCTTTTGGTCACCCCCTCCCCTTACCCGACTAAAATATGCCCTCCTTTACACTGCCTTCTAACATGCTATAAGGCATGGAGAAGTCTAATATCCTGAATGGGGATTCACTTTTAAGATTTCAATCCCTCTGACATAAGGCGCCGGTTAGACGGGAATAAAGTTCTGATAACATGTTCTTGATGGCTCGATGGACATTTAAAGTGTTGATTATACGCACTGCATATTACTCACAAGTACACATGTGGCAATATATAATATATTCGCTTTCTATTCGATTGTTGATTTTGTCCTAGATTTTTCCATTTGAGTTGAAATGTCCTCTCCCAACTTCAACTATGTTTGCCACGAGAATACTCCTCCTATAGTTTTTATATATTTAAACACTGTTTAACTTCTTTCTCAAACAGAAACACAATACATACATTTAATACGTTCCATGACCACCCATTCTCTGTTCTAACTCAACTAACTCTTGATTGATCTCCTAGTAATGAAAGTATTCATGATTGGTTCATCTTCTAATGGACTCCTCTTTATCCAGAGACGCATACATCACCTTGCCGCCTGTGGGTAACCATTATATATATTCTACACCTCCATTGCCTACTACCTTGGTGGTCCTTCTCCTTGCCAACCTGTACAGCAATTTTGTTGGTAACAAAACTTCTTGTGTATGATCGCAATAGAGAGCCATACTAAATAGACAAAGATCGAACCTTCAAAACTGTATTGAAATGCAGGTTTTATTCCGTTGTGTGTCCTTAACCCGATCAGTTGCCCCTCTCTGGAAGCAAATCTATTGATAGATTAATTGCATTACCCCACTGTGTTAGTATCTGCACTCATTGGAAGGCCTAAATTATTAGGAATGATGGACCAGTTTTTCATTTTGATAAATGTATAAGTATTCAATCAATCAATCAAAATGTGTTTATTTAATTAAGAACACAAAGGCCACCTAAGAGACAGGAGAATACTTGAGAACAATATTGATTATACATGATTATGCTCATACTCGGAGCGTAACTATGGATCACATGAATAAACTACTATGAATTATGAATCTGCAATTAAAGAGCCTGAAAATTGGAACGCTTTACTTGCTCGAATATCAAGTTATTGATTATTTCTGCGTTCCAAGTTTAAAACGATTGATTGGGTTCTGAAATGACTCAGAGTTGAACAGCATACCACAATATCACATGCGTTTCACATCCCGATTGCCGCCCATCTGCAATGTGTATTGGACAGCTTGCTTTTTAAATCTGTCTTTTGGTTATTGGGATAGCCTTTTGCTAAAATTCATAACATCTAGTCGGACTTTGACCCAACTTTGTAGATGCACCAGTTGACATCAGCGTTATTTGTATGAAATATGAAATTCATAACATCCAGTCGAACTGTATCCCAGCTTTGTAGCTACACCAGTTGACATCGGAATTATTCATATGAAATATACCCCACAGATTAGAACATAGATGTTGGTGTGACGCGCACGTCTGCGCAATGCCTTGGAGCGTGTGGTGGTCAACCATTAGGACATTTAAGCAAATATATTGACGGCATAATATTTGTGTATAAACACTGGGTAAAGCCCGGCAGCCATTCAGTCGATCTCTCCCCTTTCACACTTATACCCGGAGTTTATGTTAGAGCGGGGGGTCAGAGCCCCAGGTCGACTTCCAACGCATTCATTATAACGCTTGGAGAGAGAATAGTTGAAGGCAGTAAATAGAAATGTCTCATGATTTGACCAAAGTGGGAGGATATTTGTCCCCTTTTGTAAAGCCTTGCTTTGGTGACAATGGATACAGGAAAATAAGCATATGGCTGAAGGTATGGAAAGAGCGTTAGGTAAGTTTTATTCGTCATGATTATTTTCTTAGAATTACCTTTTCTTTGCTTCACACTGAACATCCATGAATTAAAATGGGCTTTAAAGGCGATGAGAATTGTTTTATAGCGATTGACATGGCGTGCTACAATAGCTTCAACGCCTTGATATTGTATCAGGGCATGGAGAAGAGACAAGCCTCCAAGAATGCCTTTTAACAAACACATGCGATAACAAAAGAACAATTTAAAAGCATTTGTATGCTACAGTGTATGTTAACGAAGAGCAGCAAAGGGTGGGGTGAATAGGGAAGTACATAACATAGCGCTGTGCCAGGAAATCCCTGTTCACCTATTTGCTATAACCAAATACTAATGGCCCATATGAGGAAAGTACAAATTTATACATGGTGTGTAGGCTTTTGTTTCACCAAGACACAATCCAGTAGATTGCCCTAGATTGGGGTAACTATGTAACAATTTAGAGGATAGCCTGTACAAATTGGGGATCAGTAATTGTTGGCCTTTCTTGATGACTATTCCGTTTATCCCACATTCAAGTTTGGAGTACGTAATGACAGTTCTTACAATGCTGGCTTGGCCTTTTCATGAGTTCTCCCTTTTCCTTGGCAACTATAGCTGTCCTTTCTTTCCTATTTTCTCTCTCTCAGGGATGTGATGGTTCCTAGATGCCTTCATTGTAACAATGGTGGGGTTAAGAGTTGCTTGATGAGGTGAAGAATCCTTAATTGCCTGCTACTTGTGGCCCTGTGATCTTTCACTGTAGAAATTACAGGCTCAATCGCCTGGGGTACGGTTTGAATAGGCCTATGGTTTGTGAGCGGCAGATAGGTGGCAGTGAGTGGACCCATAGGTAGAGTTCTATTAAGTATAGGGATCGTACTTAACACCGAGTGGCCAAGAGGCTAGTTGAAAGAAAGGAGAGGTGGCGAAGTTCCTAAAAATAGGAAATAAGAGTGGTATGCATTTAACAGGACTCTGAATGACCGATGTCTTATTTTTCTGCTTGTTACATCAAACGCTATCTTCAGGAGGCAGTTGATGACGGATTACTCGTTTACTTATTTGTAAATGATATAATCGATCCTTATTTTTTTTACAAGAATTGTGATGATAAAATTCTAAAATAACAATAATTGATCGCCATTACTCTGAATTCAGCTGTCGACATGGTGTTGAACTATCATAAACACACAATTCGTATTAACCTTTACAATCACCAACCAGAACATCCTGTGTCATCCGAACCAAGCAATTCATCATTCATAGTCACCAACATTATTATTGTTTAATGTCAGAGCCGTCAGTTTTCCTGATTTGGTTTGAGAATCCCGTCTCAGCAGTTAAACATTTCGTCGTCATATTAGCCTAGGAAATACCTCGACTGTCGGGTATGATAAATTAGTGTCTATGGCCTAGAATATCACATTTACTATTTTATCACGTTCAGTTGACCGAGTTGGTTTTAATGTATATAATAAGTATGTCGGTTTAGCTTATATTTATAGTTTTCAACGCCATGCTACTCTTGGAGGCTGAGTCTGTGCGCTTTGTTAACGAACGCGTTCATTAATCTATGTGCCAAGGACCCCCTCCCCACCCTCAATCATTACAGCTGACATGTGTGGCGATTGTTGATATGCTAGAAAATAAATTCATTTAGGCTTCCGTACTACGGAACTGTTTTAAAATATACTTGTGCTGTTTAAAATAATTCATAACAAAACAAATTAAAAATTGACACTTGACATGTCAGTATACAATACTCCATTTAAATGTCATGAATCGGGTTTCCTTATAAATTCGACCTTTGATAGTTTGATAGTGACTTCTTGGTATTGCTAATCCATAATGGTGCCCTCGGTTACTAAATCATAGTCTAATAATTTATTCTGTACACGTTAAATTTGACCTTGATAAATGGCATTAAACCTAAAGGGATGAGGATGCACTGTAATCGACCGTATATTCTTGTAAACGGCCTAAATTTGATATACTAATCAATTTAAAATCATAATTAATTCATAATCAGCTACACATAGTGAAGAATTATATCTGTTGGAACCAGATTTTCACGTAGCCAACTTTCAAATGTCAGACACTCATAAACTTTCTATCTTTTTTGGTAGTCTGTTTCCTTTCAATAATGTATTTCCACAACATTTTAATGTGTATGATGACATACCATTCTAACAGAATTTTACTCATATATAGTAGTGTTATTTGCAGAATCTTGCTTGTTGCTTATGCTTATAAATGCTCATGAACTATGAAGTATTTATGCTATACAATTTTACAATCTTAACCCGAAGTAACTTTGCTAGCATTCTGAATAAATGTTTAAAATAAAAAAAAACATCTATAAATATGCACGAGTTCCTCATCCCTGAATCTTAATGTATGAATTAAATTGCATTTTAATGAGGTTATGTATAAAGTGCAACGACATTTCATGACCTTATGATGGATATTTCAGCCATATCCCTTTGAGAGTCCGATGTCATATTCTTAACTGTCATTTGAAACACAAATGAGATTTGAAACTCAAATGAGAGCCGGGATATTAATGCGCTCTTCTGTATAGGTGAGTTTTCATTTTGTAGTTTGGTGAGAAAAACAATGCAGGAAAACCCATTGTTGGATAGTTGGATGTATACATTGTTTTGGTCGTGACTTTACTTGCTTGCTCTTGTACTGGCCAGATGTAGGTTTTATCAATACCCATGCACTCTTCCACTGTCATATCTGTCATGACAAGTCTACCTTCCTACCTTTATGCCCATCCAAAGCAGACATGCTAGCCTGGAAATGTAGCCTCAGCCACCGCCAAACACAATACACTATAATAGAGCAGTGTAATTCTGCCTGGGGCGGCTTGGCTCAAACTTATATCTACATGTGTGCTCTATGTTATGACCACAGTGGATTTTGCCTTTCTCTTTCACGCTGCCTCAACATCCACACTTTTAAATCAGCAGCTTGAACCGAGAGTTCGATATTTACCTACATTGCTATCATAAGCAGCAGAGTTATGATCAACTTCTGCTTTACACCAAAATCGGTTCGGATCAATAAAAAATCACAGTGCCGCCATCCCTGAACATGCAGTGAGGGAGGATGGAGAGTTTGACCAAAGGATACACCTAAATTTGGATCAGTTTGCCCAGGACCGTTCCCCAGGGATTCAGGGAGGATTTGATGCTTTGGATCAGTATCTGGTGCCTCTGATCTATATCTATACTTGGCTTGTAATTATAAGTGGATCTTTCTTCCATCGATGATACATCGACAGGTATTATAATATTCCCTTTGACTGGAAGAGAACATATTAGTAAATATTGATCTCCGCCTGTCCAGCAACTGCCAGGAGCCTTGGTTCCAAAACTCTGTGCGAGTTCTACCACTGGCCATTGGCTATCCAGTCATTATTTAGGAAGAGGAGCTCGGGCTAATCTCCAGTCTCTGACGTTTCACATAAGACAATCCTTTATTCGCCTTTGTGATGTTACACGGAGAAAAAGGTTGTGGGCTTTCCAGGCCATGCATAGTGAAATGCTACATACGATGGGCAAGTTATTAGAAAGAAGGCAAAAAGGATTCGTAGGATACGTAAAGAAGCTGACCAACTTTCATCATGAGAGATACTGAAATATTTGTGTACCAAAGGTTATCAGACCTGAGAAATGAGAAGTAACAACAGCAGAATTATCCATCAGGTGGATGGCGGACCCTTTATGGCCGCCACTCAATATAATCTTATCATTATAAATGTTTTTCAACAAGATGACAACTCTTGAGTTTAACATTGAAACTGAAGAGGAGTATCTTGGCCAATGAAGACCTCGTAGGTTGTGCTTTCATACATGAGCTAATAGAACAATATTACTCTCAATCATTTTTTTAAAAAAATGATTGCCTTTGGAATCAGATTATGGGAATATATTTGTGGTGAGACTTTGAGATCAGAGTTTTTGTAAGTGACAGAATCCTGTGCTTCAAATTAGTCCATAGAAATCGGTATCCACTTGGAGTTTTAAGATGAGGGAAAGGGAGAAGAAAGAACAGGTGGATCCAGTCCTGGCCGATCCTGAACTTTTCACCTCTGGCTTTGGTTATTATTGTGAGTATTGTATCCATAATTAGATGTCATAATTCCATGTCTCAGTTTGATAAATAGACTATCCGTCTTAAAGTGAGAGTCTACTGAATGTATACATCCATTCTACCAAACCTTTCGGGCTCTAATCATACTAATAAAGGACCCAAATAGCGCATGTATAATGTTTCTCCCTGATCGGGTATAGAAAATAAGCAGTATCGAATGGCAATCACAGAAAGGTTATCAGTACGTATATAATACAGTTTGACATCTGAAAGGCTGCAAAGGACCAGGAAAAATAGATACGGGAGAAACAAGTGTCACCACCTTCCGGCCCCTGCCTGCTATTTACGTTGGTGAACAATTGCAGGCACTGGGCCGTGGGAAAATGACCATTGTTCACCCAATGAGGCAAGGCCTTTAGCGTTGACATAGTTACCACTGAAACCCTTGTCCGCTCAGGGGAGCTTGAGTGGACCGTCTCAAGGGTCATCAGACAACACATTCAAGGGGTTGAACTTCTTTTCAAGATCGAGGCTTAAACGTCCGGTCCACTCCTAGTGGATTTATAAATGTGTTTAATCTTTTCAATTCCGGTACATCTGTGCTTCCGAGTATGTCACATGTCATTTTGGTCCGTTCCTGATATTTTGAGGTGCGCAATCTGAATCAATCCGAACTAGGCTATTTTAGGCTTAATTGTTGAGCTTAAAAAATGGATTGTGGCTGAAAAAGTGTAATCTCTATACATGTACCTTGCCACTAGAGAATATGTCTGTATTGAATTGAACTTGAGGCCTATATATATGCTCTTACAATGAGATTCCATAATGGTAATGTATCAATGAACTTGTGAATATCACCAGGAAGATATGTTAACTACTTCGTTTTACACTCTTTCAAGTACCAAAGATATACTTTCTTATAATAATAGATTGTTTTCCTATAATTAAAGACTATCCCTTAGTGCCAGGGGCTATCTCACCTTCCCCTCTCTAATCCTCCCCACTTTCGCACCTGAAGCGATGCTGAATGAAAAGCGCATACATGTATGTGAAGTAATGCTGGGTGCACATAAAGTGCACATAACTTTCTCTGCTAGTCTTAAGTATAGACCATTAATCTGGGATACTACATCTCTAAATAACATGTAGGAGCGGCAACTGTTAATTGTGGAAGAGACGCCTTATTCATGCATACTGCGGGTGTTAATTTCGTAAAATTATTGTGTACTTTTTGGGTGTCTTGCAGAGGCGTTTGGGCCAGTGTTTGCTGAAGACAAAAACAATACATACCATACCAATGAAAATGTCCTTCCATGCACGATGGGTACCATTTTAAATGATTACAATTTGCTTAGATTTCCTACTTAACATTTGACCCCTGGATTGCAAGTAATTGGTTCAAGCAGTTCGTGGAACCTCACTTTGTTGCCCTAAACATCATTTAAAAAAGTGGTGTTCAATTAAGATAAATTATAATGGCCACGAAATAATACCAATCATTAAAAATAAAAAATTAAGTCATCGTCCAAGCACATAAACATGTTCTTTGGAACATATATCAGGTCAACGATGTGGAAACGTGTAGTGTAAATGTAATAATGAGTATAATTATACGCCTAGAATTGCTCGCTTAATATTCGCCGGTATGCGGTAGCAATATATATTATATAAATCACCTTGATCTTTTCTCCCAAACGATGCCCAAACACCTTTGCAAGACACCTATAGTTTCTCTACAATCCAAAAAATAAATACTAAAATTGTTATACGTTTTCTGAGGGCTAAATATGAAGTAATGATCTCATGCATGAAAGCTTTTTGAATCCATGCCGACCCGTTATTAAAACTCGTGTGAACCTCTCAGGAGATGATTGACGCTTCAGCTTGACATGGGTAATATGTAATAATTTGCGTAGGACTTCCTCGGTGTTTATACTACCATAATAACTGTTATGATGAACAATAATTTTGCTTTGATAAATAGTTTGTTTCGCGTCATATGCTGTTAAATATATTATTGCGTGATACATTTTCATTCATGATATATGTGCGGGACACAGGTCAATTAACTATTATTTTCACCGTACCTCTCTAAATAGAAAAAACAAATCATAACCATCTGTGTTCCCGAGCTCTTTCTCTGTGTTCCCATTCGTGTGAATAGTCTGTACACATTCTACATGCATTCCGCATTAACTTCATTGGTTATGATGTTCTAACTCAGCGTGACTTTTTTTTATTGCCAGTTTGTTATTTCCCAGGTACCTGGCATTTATATTATCATTCAATAGATAAATAGAGCCTTGGACTGTCCTCACATTTGATTTATTCGTTTTACCGATCTCCTGTTGCATGAGTTGGTGCCATGTTGTAACTTGTCTTAGATACAAATGAATTAGCTAATTCTATTCCATGTTGTAAGCTAGCAAACAGTCATTATTCTGGCGTAGATGTATGCATCCTATACTAAAAGATAATGCCAATATCTGATAACGTATTGTTCTCCCTTGGACCCTGGGATCGCATGGGGAGTTAATTAAAGATATGCAGAGCAATATTTCTAATTTAGGGAATGCCGTCTTTCTGTATGCTCAGGTACAAACAGCAAATAATATTATGTCTATTCAATGAGTCTTTAGCCGTATTCAAATTCAAATTCAAATTCAAAAATTCTTTATTGTGGATGTTGCTACAATGGGTCGGTCAATTCTGAGGCAAAAGTCAGGTCTTCCTATGACTGCCGTATCTCAAAGTCAGAACTGAGTCTTACTGCCAAGTCCAATTGAATCCTCACAATTTGACTCTTGCGTCATTTTTAATATTAATAAATAATAATCAATCAGTGATTAGGCCGACAATGCAGTAGAATAAGTATTGCGGTACCGTACAGACAGAAGGCAATGCCCAATCCCAATGCCCAATTCAAGATTTATTTCTATGGTCGGTTCTGTCTATATAGCATCAAAACAATAGTAATAGCTAGTAATAATGGTGTAAACTTTATGAGTGATTATAGAAATTGAACTTGGCTAACGTGCTGTTTGAATTAGAGCTAATCTTCTTAATATTAGTTACTTCCCATCCATATGCAGCCTGGCTAGCATGTCCTTACCAACAAACTGAACTTTACCCGGTGTGTGTTTCGTTGATTAGCGGTGAGTTTATCCTCCCTTCACCTGATCTCACATTTGACGTCAGTGTCTCCCCCTGTCGTTTGACAGGTGAACTAAGCCCATGAGCACCTGCTTTCACCCAGAATCAAAATATTATACATATTAGGGATCTTAGGCTACCAACGAGTTATATAATCTACTTAAAAAGAGGGTTCAGGGGTTCCAGACAAAACTAAATATATTGCACAACATTGCAGTACAACATTGTTTCATGCAGTAGAAACCGAAGACGCTACAAACCAAATGAATTCACATTGCATGTCCCTTATTTGAGTTTAGAAGAAACTAACATACCGGTATTGCTCACATTTTGGGTTCTCTAGTTCTCTTGGATCCAAAGACTAGTTCATCTCTAAAATATTTCGGATATGAGTCTTAAAGGTTTGTGTATGTACGTGTAGCTATGTGTTTTTAATGATTTCCGTGATTGTGTTGAAGTATTATTTCCATAAACCTATCTAGCTCTTCTTAAAATGCCATCGTTTGGGCCATGCTTCAATTGTGTTAACTACTGACACCCCCATCAAAAGTTAATTTACTATATTTAAACTTTTCATGTGCAAAGTTCTATATTTAGGCCTACTGAACCAGCCTATAGATTATGGTCCTTCATACTGACTCTCGCTTCTACAAAACCTTTTCATTCCACAATAGTCGTCAGATGGCGTAAATGTCACTAGGGACACACGGGACAATGTGCGGGATCCCGCTGCAGGCGTGATACTAAACTAATGTTTCTTCTGTGCTGTAGAGCAATACAATTGAAGCAAAACAAAGTAGAGCTGGCAGTCAATAGAATTTCTGCTAATTGTATTGATTCGGGCTAATTAGGTCCACGCTGGCCAATTTGGGTCAACATACACCACCCAATAGGGCTAATTCATGTCAACATGTTGTCATTTCTATAGCCCATTCATGAGCTATTATTCGACCCCGGTGTTCAACTGATATGCACTGTCGGCAATTTAGGGATAAACCCCAAGCCCTCCTGCTGATAACACTGCGTGAACTCTTTTATTTGTTGCAAAACAATATCAAACCCATTCAGATATAAATGTTGGGGCCCTGCATGGTAGGTCTGCCACCTTAATTAGCACTTCTCGAATGTCACGATGGAGCTGTTGCGTTAAAATGTCATGGTTGACATGTATGTACGTGGTAATAATCTTCGTTCTTTTGTTTCAAACATGAATTTGACAACAACGACAAAACAATAGGATCACCTCTGGGAGATAATTTTAAACTTAATCGTCAACTAATTGATGTAGGCCTAAGCGTAATTAATTAATTTTGATCGCTTGCCTTCTGCTGTAGGCCTAAGTATGCAGTGGGTGAACATGTAACATGGTCAACAGTAAATTACGAGCCTCCACCTTTTTCGCTTATATGAATATTCTATTACATTACGGTTCTGACCGCCCTTCTAGAAAAAGAATCTTGCAAAGTATAGATAATTAGTATACTGGCCTCATATGCAATGTGTGTCGGATGAACACACACAATAATGAGAAGGCGTGGTACTTCTCTTTAGTTTAATAATTGTGGTAAACATAAGACGTTGTAGCAACCGAACAGTTCACTTCATGAATGAATTCTCTCATAAGAATCGGAAACACAGGGATAATAATATGGAACTCGGTGATAGTAATTGAACAGTTAAATATTGGACTAGATTGCACAGCAATCGAGTCCAAATGATATTCAACTAATTATCATATGTTCCCAATGCACTTGTCCCCCACACATCCCCAGCCCGGGTATGGGGGAATGGTATGGGATTTCCCGTAGTTGACCAAAGTTTCAAGAGGTGGCCCAGGGTGGGGCAATGTCCGTCAGTTTTTATATTTATTTTTTACAAAAATAATGAGAAAAATGTGCCCGATGGTGTCGGGTATTTACCCAATTTTCTAGCCCTGTGTGGTCGGATATTTCAGCATATTTCCCCAAATGCCCAACTAGGACAGTCCCCCACATCCCCGGGGTGGGGGTGGGGGATGTAATTGACAAGTGCATAACATAGAAGAAACTGAAATATAAATCATCAACGATAATACGCTAGGGGGCAGGTATCTAAAAGCTAAAAGAAAACCCAATCGAATTCATTGCACCCCCTTTATCACATCTCTCAAGTCGAATGCACATATAATAAATTGCAATGTCCAAATAGTTTAAGAGGCACTCGAATACTGTAGTGGAATATAGAATGGCAGTCCCATTGTATAGTTCAAGTCCGACACCCCAGAGGGAGCCACATTTCCCTAACTTTGATCTCCCGTCCATAACACATGGTACTTTGACATCTTTTTGAAGACAATTAATTATAAATTATAACATGATTTAAAGAGTATATTTCTTTACTAATTTTCAGTCACAGTTATTGGAAACAGATGTAGATCAACGTACATCTATGCACACATATTACAAATTATCAAGAACTAGGCTGAACACATATTAAACTATTTATTTTACCATTATATTACAATTTACATCTCACCCTAGAGCTATGTTACAAACCTTCCAATGTTTCTAACAGTCTGCATGCCGTCTGTCTAGTATTTGTGGCAATATAGATCTGTCATCTCCCATGACATCTCTTCATGCTATGCTTTTTACTTGCGTTAATAACTAAACAGAATAGTTCTCATTGACGAGTACATGACTGTGGGTAATGATCCTCTCTGACCTTCCGAGCCATTTCTTCGCGCTATAAAATATATATATTGTAGGCTTTATAAGATACTTTTGTTAATAACTAAGTCTCACTAAGCAGACTAATTCTCATTAATGAATACAACTCTGTATAATGATCCTCTCTAACCTCTTAGCTTGGCTGATCTCGGCTGATCTACGACCCGTCATGGACCCATAGGCAGCTTGAAATAATGAATAGTAATAATAATAATAACACTAATCATGATCGAGTATCTTCGTATCTAGGGTATCCCTGAACGAGCATCTAGAAAAACATTTGTGTATGTGAATGTGTTATATTGATGCGTGGACGATTTTGCCATTTCACCAGAATTGTCTTAGTCGTGTCTTGTCCATTGTTCACGGTCTTGGCTTGGAGCTATGGCAACCATACTCGGGAAATACCGACCTGTCCTGCAAACCCAATGTAAACGCACCATTTTATTCGTCCTGTGGGCCCCTGCATCTCCACCCCACCTCCCCTCCCCCTTTCCACTATCTGTTGGACAGTACACAGGGGGAATCTTGCCAAGGGGCAGTATTATATACATTCAGTATTGTGCGCCCTGTCGTGGCGATTCTCGCGTCGTCTCTCGAGAAAATCAGAGAATGTGGGAATTCTTGTGCCGGCTGGCTGAGGACCAGAACGCCGAGTTAGTGAACCGCTAGAGCATGCAATCTCAACATGCATTACATTTTCTTATAGGCGACCGCCTCACTCACTCGTACTTGTCCCTGTGTTGAATTTGTTAAACCTGGTCGCCTCAAGCTATAAGCGATAACTCTGCTTCGCCCCCAGGTATAGTGTTCTCCTCTTTGCGTCTCGTCTCCTCTGTGCTATGTTGGCTTGAGTAATCTCATCCTCTCTTCCCATACCTTTCCCCCTGGACTTAAAGGTGTGATAATGTCTCTGTACTCCAGTTTTCTTTAAAACAAGCGCCTTCGGCGCTTGGATTGTAGAGGCAGTTGTGTTTCTACTTCTCATAGGAATCAGACAATTTACTGGAGTTTTAAAATTTCGAGATATCAATTTAATTGCCAAAAATGGCTAAAATCACAGGGTGCCTACGTTGGGGTAGTAGGCCTAATGTCTTTAAAAAATGATCATTATTATTCATAACACTTTCACAACTTGGACCTCCTGGTAGAGCTATGATTAGCATAAAATGGGGTTCCCATTTCTAGGTATTGTATTTAACTTATCAATGTAACTGTAATGGGCGAAAATTAAGCATAGTCTGAAGCATAGTCTGAAGCATAGGTGTAGGAACCAAAACAATGCAAGCTGTGGTGGAGATGACTGAGGGGTGAGGGGAACCACTGCCATATGGGGGAGATAGTGAGAGGACAGCACTCATGACCAGCGAGGCATGACGTGATGTAATGGGTCCGACTGGGTTTTGGGGTCTCTAACAGGGAAGAAAACCCCGGTACCAGGCCGGCCTCTCTTATATACTGGTCCCCGGTCTCTCCCTTTTCCACGCGGAGATCTGAGTAAGCCTCCAACCACGTCTTAATATAGAGGCTATAAGGAGCTCCCAGATGACCGGACCCCACCCCCACCCCATCGCGCCATCTCCCTCGTCGCCTCGATCTGCCCCACTCTCGGCTTTGAGTCCTCCCTCACGTCCACTTGAAACCCAGCATCAGCCAGAAGCATTGTGCAAAACCTGTGTCAGGAATGCTGGAGTAATAGAGCACAATTGTGACCCCTCTCTTCTCAGGTCTTATTCACATCATTATTAACAGGTCGCGCGGAAAACCCCGATCGGACAAACCGATGTCCACGGTTGTGAATTTACTCGATATTTTGCGCTATGACGGAAATAAAAAGATATTTCCGCCCTCTACACATACACAGAGCCCATCGCATGATAATTGGGACGAATACGAACTGAGAGCGAGGGAGATGGTGCTTGAGGTGGCATTTTAGTTTGAAATAGCGTAGACCTGGGTACTGAAGTGAAAGCTGAATTGAGTGTTTGTCTGTCTCAGAAGAGGTGGAGAATCGTTTTATTATTTAGCTATACAGGTCTGTGTACGTGTAGAGTTTACTCGTGAGGTGTGTCGGGGTGTGAAGTATAAAGGGGTGAAAGAATCTTATATAACATCGCGTAAATAAACAGAATAATGTAATGTACACATATAATTATTACCGGTGCTCTTTGAGGTTCTTTATCCGGGGATACATGTCCCTAAGGTTGCCGTGTTTACACACTTACGCCTCTCTAAGTCCTTCCTGCATAATTAATACATAAACTCGAGAACTCAGTTATCCCCTCCCTAGGTATCCATTTATTATGGAGCAATATGCTCCTGTATTGCATTGTGTACACATACATTATATAGGGAAGGTCTAAATCGTTTGTGCGGTGATGTTGCATGGTTCTTTCATGGAACATGAGTAAGAAACAGCTCAAATATTTGGACACTAAAGAGAAAACTTCAGTATCACAATATTATATGTATACTGAACATATCTATATATCTCTACATTCTCCTCCTTGGTAGCTATCTCCATTTGTACAAATTTGATCATCCCGATAAATTTAGACAAATATCTCAATTTATTGCTGAGTAAAAATATAATATCACCGATCGATGGGTACAAGTACAAGCTTTTGTGTTTATTCTTCCCCCATATATATCTTAAAATGATATATTCGGAAAGTGCGTACCTTCAGCAGAAGAAAATGTTAAATTATAATTTTGTTTAATTATTTATCGTGTAGTTTTAAATTATACATGACATCGTTAGATATTGGTTGAAACCAATTGGATCGTCAAAGCTGTAGATCGTGGCGGCTGTTATCTCCAGCACCCCCCCCCCCCCCCACCCCCCACCCCCACCCCCGAAACAATTATGATATGATAGTTACCTTTTCTCTCTCTCTCTCTCTCCCACTCCCATGCAGTCCCAACCCAATGCCACAATGGAGCGTTTTATGTACTTTCCACCATGTTTCTCGTGAAGTCTTGCCCCTGAAAATATGTTTTACTGTGATTTATCTCTTTATCAGTCCAACAAGCTATCTATCAAACCTTTTTAAAAAGCATGTGTCCTTTGTCATTATCTTCTAACATATTGACATTTATCTTCTCCCTCGAAGCAACCACTGAACTTATCACTTAAAGTTTCTTCTAGAACAGACATTTCTTTCTTTCTCTGTCTCCCCGGGGATCTAAATACAGTAAACTGTAATATTTGAGATTCATAAGCCAGTGTCTGACCTAGATCACGCATGGAGTGTTATTGCTCTTCTCTCTCTATTATACGACGGAACGTCCATATAGGTGTTCAGGCTCCGATATATTTATTTTTATTCATTTTATGTGCTGTATGTTGAATTCGACATTGCGTTGCATGGGTCCTCGATGAAAGCATGGATTGTATATAGATACGCGGGGTGCGAACTTACCTCTGCTATGCACACTTGAATGTTTAAGTCACTGTCTCAGCGCGACCTCTTATATTATTGAGCGTTTTTCTAAAACCTTCGTCTCTACTCTTCCATGGCAACAATTGTATAGCAATTCATCATTGAATTTTTACCTCCTTTATAAATGTATGCCATCACAGGATATCTCAAGAGATCAAATGCGATTAATTAGTGATTGTGCACCCCGTCCGACTCTCTAGATTCTTTGCATATTGAAGAGAAAATATATGAGACGAAAATAAATTAGAAAGGGAATAGCTATTATCAGCAACATATTGTCACTACCTTCCTAAAATCTTTATCATAGCAGTTCAATGTGTGTAAAGCCTTTAATTAACATCTGGACTTGATGTTTTAAAGAGACAGCCACCATAATTGCAGTATTCTTCACTGCTTATAACAATTGGCACGTATCCCGGCTGTACTTAGCCGAACAATGGTAACAAAATGTTATTCTATGGGTCAACAGGTTTAAACAATCCATTTAAGTACTTTCCTTTGATCTCTCCTTGTGCTTGTTGCTTGCCTTCATTTTTCTGAGAGCCAGCGAAAGTCATTTTGATAGTGATCAGCATATATATGTAGTAGGCCTACTTCCCCTCGAAAATGCCCCAAATTTATAAGGAATTAAAACGAAATTTAGAAGAACTTTTCCTTCTAACTAAAAGTGTCTCTGTCCGGGACAAGAATTATGTCCGTGGGGATGTGGGAATGACATTGAGAAATGGATGCTAGAATGCAACTTTATAATTGTTATTGCAACTTTATAAATGCTATTTGTCCCATTCCCCCACTTAATTATCACATAAATGGGAATATAATATGGATGCATACTAGGCTCGATTCATCTTTCTCATTGTTTTAAAATGACACCTGACGCTGCTAGGGTAATATTAACTATGGAATGTAAGGAATGTCCGTTACTTGAATATAGCTCCACTGAGCTTTTCAACTCTTTAGAAGAGTGTTGGATGGATTCAATTCCATGGTTAGGAACCTCAGGGTTCAAATGGATCCGTATACGTGATTAACCAGGCTTAGCTAGATTATGCATAAGGCAATATATCGGCTTAAAATTTAACTGGTTTGAATATAGGTCACGAATTTTGCCCACAGAAGATGTTAAAGTGTTATGGCAGAGTAATAATTTATATTGCTTCCTCTCGTGGCGTCGTGCCAGGTGAGAGGGGAATGTAATCACGGTAATTTAATTTTTAATTTTTAATGATCTTCATGACAGGTCGTTGTGGTTTGTGTTGTTGCTATAGAAATGACATAAGAGTGTCACTTTTATGAAAACGATGTTTGTTATCACATCAAACTATATATTATATCATTATATGAAATTATATTACATTGATAATACCCCTGAAGAGTATGGAAGTTATTTTTATAATGAATGTTTAGGAAGAGTTTTTTTACACAGCCACATTCAGGAAATTAGGTGTCAGTCACAGGGATTAAAAAAAATATCATAAATGTGGTCATTCTTGCGCACATAATGTGCATTTTCCATAGAAACTCTGCGAACATTATTCCCCACTTCGTGTATAGCTATGAATAACGTTGTTTGGAATCAGCCACCTTTAATAATAAATGTGGGGTGAATGCGCTCGCCCTTTTTACATACGTTTCGAACACCCTTCACGAGCTTGCGTGCACGCATCTTGAGAGAGGGAGTTCGTGTTTGGAGACATTCAAATAGACCCTGGGTGAGACAGGGGAGCTCCAGAAACAAAGATTTTTTTCTGTACTTGGAGGGGCCAAGTTCACCCCAGGACAAATGTGTTATCACGATAACTTTATAATAACATAATAATCAGGTAAGAACCCCTGAGAAGTGCTGAATACAATGTTCATGTATATAGTTTGTTTCAAACCCTGGCACGATCCACTACTTACATTATGGGACGTTTCAAATATACATGTATAGAATTTCCTCTCCGAAATAGGAAATATTGCATAACCTTATGAACCCTGTATCTTATTTGCAAATGTATGTGAGCAGCGTTGTATTTTTATGTTGTTAATTTCTGATTATATATATTGAGGGTCTTTAGTTTGAATGTCATCAAATATACCTTAATGAAATTATGGTTCGTAATTCCCATTCTAAAAATAAGTATCCATGCTGCGATGAAGTTTCTCATAATTTAATTGAGTACATAGGTAGCCTATGATTAATGACAGGAGCGTATATATAGTTAGTTTTATCAAAAACAGCCGCCTGTAAGATTTTCATCTATCACTCACATCCTAAAAAAAGTCCTGTCTGATTCGCTGGGGGCCCAGTGGGGGCTGATCTCAAGCGAAAAATTTAAACGTGAGCAGACAAAATAACACGAACATTATGGGACGCATTCTATACCTCCATGTTCATGGTTTCCTTATTCCAGGGTACAATAATTCATGTTTGTACCAGGAACGTTGATAAATAATGATGTGAAACTGGAAGTCAGTCGTCATGCCAGGGTCAGCGGTCCCTGGAATCTCGTAATTATTTTACCTAAAGCTATGGTCTTATCATGATTAAAGGTGGACCTACAGATGCTCCATTATTGAGTTTCAATTCATTAGTTACCAGAGAGTAAAGCCCATATTATGTGGTTGTCCCATTGTTATTATGTAGCTTTACCTTCCGAAGTCAACGACACATGCACGCTTCCCTTTCCCTTTCCATTCTTCATCTTCATTAGTTTTTCATTCACCTTCCAACGGCTGTGTATGTTTCTATGTCCGAGGATTCTTCCACTGAACATTCATCATTAGCAAAGATTGGTGTATTTTTCTCTAGTCTGTTTGCGATGATTATATATTCATCTGTTTCAATGCAGCCATGCTCACCTAGAAAAATATATCAGTGTTCATATTTTTTTAAAATTTTTATTGAGTTCATTTTTACATTACATGATAATCTCATCGACATAGAGATCTAGTCTTTCTGTCAAAAATCTTTGGCCTCAGACTACTGATTATCAAAATGTGTTTGCGACCAACCATGTTCCACGAGGAAAAACTGTTAATAAGAATTCATGTCGGGGTTATTAATAGCTAGTGCTTTAACATACCCCATAACATTTTAAGTATTGTCATCAAGAGTTGAATACACATGAGAGCTAGCCATATCTTTTTATTTCCCTTTCTATGAATATGACACTTTGATATTAATATATCCCTGTGTTTTATCTGCTTATTCTCCAAGGTCGATCTACCACACCCATTCTCTTTTTTCCCCTTTATTTTTCATATTCCCTATCACATATAAACGATGGGAAAAAGCTACTTCTGTGCTGGAAGCTCAACATCTTGTTGATTCTATTAAATATTCGAACAAATATTAACGACTATACACGGAGTTGTAAACATTCGAAGCAGTATTTACGTCACGAATATGGACGCCTGAAGAGTTTTTACAAACAAAATTTTACAAATAATTATACATGGTGAATGAGAGGCCTTCATGCAATTCTTACCTAGCATGTGAGGCCCCCGACATAATAGATTCTACATGAAATGGCGGTCATGAGTGGGTACGGAGTCGTCATGGTAACGGCCTCCTACCCCATTGTGTGAGGACGCTAGAGAAACAATGCTGGTATCCAGGTAGGAGTAGGCAGTGTGCGTGTTTTGTTACCTCCTACCACTAACCCTTTCTACTACTGTGCATGCCCCAATCTGTTCAGTCTTCCAGTGCACTCCATGCACATTACACCTGAGCATCCCCCTCCTCTTCCTCACCTGAGGACAGCGTCTCACCTCCAGTACCCTAGCCACCTCCTAATTACAGACGCGACTTGGTACACACACATAATGATTTGTGCCCCCTCCCTACCTCCAGCCACCTTCGCCGTCGCTACATCCTCTCTCTACCCTTTTAACAACCTCTTTGGATCTTGAGCCTAGGGTCTTTGTCTTTTTACTACATACAATGATCCATATGTGCTATCTCGACTATATAATGTGCAAAGCAGGAATGGAAGCAAAAGGGACATTTTTAGAATGTTTGTTTTCCGTTCCTTGAAGGCCTTTTCCGGATATAGTCTATTTCTATCTGAACATTCCTTAAATTGCTAACACCATGGTATTGCATAGTCTATGATTATATATATAGGCCTTGTCCGATGCTTATAATTAAGGACCCTAGATGCATCAATTCAAGATTCTGATGGTAAGCGCGGAGGAGTAGCTTCGAGAAAACAACCAACAACCTTGGCTGATGTGTGCCAAGCTCTAAAAGCTGAGACATACATATATGTGCTCTAAAAGCTGGAGCATACATGCATGTGCCAGGTTTTGTATATAGGTACCCATGTTTTACCCCTCCACATTCTACTCCCAGTGTTGAGAGTTGGTCAGCATGTTCACGCATGAAGCGTGAGCTAGAAATAACAGCCCTGATTGCCACTCACATCACCACCCAGCTCTACTCTAGCATACAAAATTAAATCCCCACTTCATATGCAAATCCCAACATAACTGTGTTAGTGTGCGTGCTGAGATAGAGGTGTCGCGCAGGTAGCAGGCTGCATGGCTGGCGCTCAGCAGACGGGAAAGTGAAAGGGAGCTAACCTTCATCAGCATGCCTGCATTCTGCAATCGCAGCTTCAACAAACATTGAAACATTACCCGAATGTAAGGGGAGAAATTAATCGATCTTAGAAAAGCATCTCCACAAACAATGCTCTTAGCTACAAGAACAGGTGACATTTGATTAGAGACAAGTCAGAATTGCCAGCTCTTATCTCCGTATATATATAAATATACCCGTTCTTCTAATGAAACATTAAAAGGTTGAATACTTATTGTGAAGCGTCGGCCTTTATTGCCCCCATAAACGTTAAATCTTAATGATAGATATATGTATGGGAGCCTAGTACATACACCATGGTGAGTTAAAGATGTAATGACTGCGATTATAATTATGATAACAATAATAATCTGAATGGGATGGTGAGCACTGGGGGTATAAGTAGGTGAAATAATGAGAGAGGAAGGTATAGAGACGGAGGAGGTTGCTTCTTGCTTGGTAGAAGCCGCAGGTACTAGTCCTGAGGTGATGCTTTGTCAGGTAGAACTACCTTCACCCAGTACACACGCCCTCTACTCACCTATACTCTCTCGCACCTCTCTCACACTCACACACACCGCCACCACAGCTTGGTCGCAGTAGAGTTGAGGCAGGAGGGGAGTGAGTGTTGGAGACAGAGAGGAAACCATTCGGATACATCCAGTGCCTACATTACCAACGCATATCCATTAGTTTCCTCCTCGGTGGTGGTAGAAATATATGTTTTGTATGGTCGCCATATTTCGTCAGCATACACATCGCTACTTCGGAGTACCAACTACCTGAATAAGACGTCGCCATGACCATGCGGGGCGGACTGGATACATACCTTACCTACTGTGACCACCGAGTGTTCCTATAGAGGTGTGACAAGAGAGAGTTAAGGACATCACTTCTATATTATACACAAACCAGTGAATTGTAGGCAATATATATTATACATGTGCTGTTATAAGTGAAAATGCCGTGGAGACACAGTCGATCCCGAACGCCCATTTGCGGCATATCTGCCAAGAGTCACAGTGTCTCGGCTGAGGTTCACTTACAGCCTGATCCTGATCCAGACACTCTTCAGTACTCTAATTCTGCCAGTGATACCTCCAAGACATCAGACTTATACGAGTCAATCACAGGTAAATCAGCATTCATAAATAAGAATGGAAAATTGATATTTTATATTAATGCACTTGGTTTTAAAAGGGAGTGTGTGGTGATTATTATTACAGTTCCCTGGTTTAATGATTTACACTAAATGACCAGCAGTCTGTTATCGACATAAATAAAGGATTTTCTCATATATGCACACCTGAGCCGCTTATATCACACACCACGGATGGTGCACATCATTCTACCAACTTCCATTTTTCTCTATACATGTATGTATACCGTGTATTTGTGGCCCGCAAAGCCTATTGGCATGGTCAGTGAAAAGACGGGGTGAGAAGTGATTTTGAATGAGGAACCTTGAAGAATGTCGTGGTAGGGAAGCAGGTGTTAGAGGGTAGCAACCCTTTAAGTAAGAAGCACGACCTACACAATAACACCAACACATTAAAGTATGCTCCCTCACATATTCATATGTACACATGGGCAGGGATTATAACCAGAAGCCCGCCGATGGCATTCCTCTTACTTTACACACTCTGGTACTATGCTAATATTATAAGAGTTCTGGAGATGATTTTAAAAAAAGGAAATCACACATTGCACAGGAGATATAATTAAATCAGGGATGTCTGTAGAAAATACCTCGTGAGAGAACTCACCTTTTTAATGCTATGGAAGAGGAAGTTGACGCTATAAAATATCTCGTTAAAATTGCTGAAATATATTTTGACATCTCGATAGATGAAATGATGTATTAGAATTTAGGCGCTAGTGTTACAAAAACGTAAGTTCTCGCGTAAGTTGCCAACATATGTTTTTTTCGCGTTAATGCATTACATATAATTTATAAATTTATTTATACAGGATCTGATATACATTTATAAGGTAATGGTAGTATTTATTTGATACTGATACAATTATCGTTAATTGTTATACATAGATATCTTATAATAGTATTTGAGTGTATGTATCGACACATACATCAGATATCACACTGAAATTGTGTTTTCTACCATGTTTCTAAAGATGGCCTGGGGGAATGTGAAACGAGCTGCCCCATACATACATCAAACTCTGAATGCTTTAAATAAAGTGGTGTTATATCACGAGATATAATCAATGTCCATTATTTCAGCTGGCTATTCTTGTTACACTTCTTTTACAGAAGATATACATCTAACGATTTCCTCAGACGTCTACCCACCACTTTCCTTTTTAGTCCAGGAACAAGTGCTTTGTGTATGGTAGTAGAATGACTAGATTGATAAATGTGTATCTATAGGCGAAGGCCAGGTGGGGAGTGTGCTTAGTGTTCTGTACTCATTTCTAACTTGAAGTTGAGGTGTACAGTATTGTAGTATATGTCAGTGTGCTTAATGTACCCATATATTACTCTCTCGCTCACCCTCTGCCCTTCATTGTCTGACCTGATCTTGTAAGTAGGCCTGTGCATAAGCTAATGATGACCCCAGTGATAACATCGCCATGAAATACTCATAAGTTCATTTGACTGAATTGATATTCTAATTAACCCTAATAACCTCCAGATATCAGTCCATATGCAATACATTCATTCATTCATTGCATGAATATAGTGTATTGTATTAAATTATAGATTAGAGCACTAGTTAATGCGAGTCAAAGGTGGTTATTGAATAAACCACGAAGGAAAATATGCAGAGTGTGCCTAATTTGATGTTTCAGCTGCAAATATAGATCTTTTGGGAGTTCTCGTTTGTTCTACCGACACATTTTTAAAGTGATGTCATATGTTGCCAGGAAAATGGTCGGAAACATTCTTGAAATTTGAGGATGCATCTTCAGACGATATCTCAGGGGGAATACGGCCAAGAAAGGAGGGGGCGGGGATTATCGGGGTAAATACATTCACCCTAGAACTAGTACTGTGGAATGAGGGAATGAAGTGGGTGCTCTGGTTTAGGCTCGTGTGGTTTTGAGGTTCTGCGCCTACGACAGTGTACTTGATGTTCAATGTGTGTTCAGTTCTGGTAGGATGGTTAGGTGTTCAGACGAGAGGGAGAAGACGCCTCTGGGCACATTTCTTTGTCACTCATAATTCTCCAATTCGACAAAGAAAGAAAGAGGACTTTGAGCCCCGGAGCCAAGCTTACCTTAGATCTGATCACCCACAGCCGCGCTTGTTCCTAAACATATTAGATGCCTACACGCGCTTTCAGAATGGACATAGATTTGAGATTTTCTAGAGAAATAGAACAGAAGAGTATTATTGTTAAGAGCTGAAACATTATAGCTCCTGTTCCTCGATGTACTATGGGGCAATGCTTGACAATTGTCCCCATGGCATTCTCTGTAATTCATTTGTTAATAAGAATCAAATCAGCAAAGTGTACACTTGCCTAAAGCTATACTGCGTTTGCATGTAATTCATGATATGGTTTCATGGCGTGAATCAAGCATCGATGTTGCCTTAGGTATCAGCTATACATTGTGTATATGCTGGTATTTCACTTCTACATTCTTTGAAAATGCTTTCATTATCGTTTGGTAGTGTTCCCCATTTGTCCCTCACACATACACAGTGGAAACAGAATGGGTGAATTCGAGCAAAGCCTTCCATTCATGCCAGACCCCTCCATGACGGTTTGCGAGTAGTATATTAGTGTACACTAAATGGACACCTGCCCAGTGGCCTGTTAATAGATGGATATTCAGACTGCCACGACATGGTTGTCCCTAATCTGTCACAAAATCGATACACCAATCATTCAACCTCAGGAACCATAGCCACCAGAAATAGGGAAATATGTTAATTCCCAAATGCCCAGCTGCAATTATGCATATAATCATACTGATCTTTGTATTGGTATCAATGCATTAAATGAATAACTCATTTGACGCTCATTGCTGAATTGAAAATTGGATGCATCCTCCCACATTCATTCAAAAACATGTATGGGTGACAGATATCAAGATGCTTTCGATAATGGACGTTCTAGGAAAATGGATGAAGTAATTATGCTTGAATTTTGGCATGATCCGGGGTGGCATGTAATGATTGGTGATTTGGCTTTGTTATTAAGAGCCGCGACACGCCATGCCAAACAGTGTTCGTGTCAGTAGTTTTATTATGAGTGTCAGTCTGACGCGCTACCAGCATCGTGTCTATAGCAGTACTCGTATAGAGGCTTGCATCCGAGCCTATGTACTGGAGACACGGAGAAAAGCCTACATGTTCATGCGTATTCAGTCGTTGAAACAGACGTCTACCTGGTAGTTAATAAGCATTGATATATATATAATATTATATGCAGACAGATTGTGTGGCACCATGCCTATCACACTATATATTTACATTTGAACTTCGTGTATAATTCCCTTATAATTAAATCAAAGTATTAAAGAAAAATCCCAAGGAGCAGATGAGGTATTCTGAACATTTTAAAGTCAATATCGAAATTAACAACCACTGTATCGAAATTAACAACCACTGGGGAATGACGAAAGGTGTGAAGATGACCTAATACGTTTATTATTGAAGGTTGTTTAGCTTTAAATTTTACAACAAAAATGCTGAGAATTCCATTCTGTCGTTTTTCCACATGCACAAATAACTACTGTCAACATTTCAAGATGTTTTGACAACATGAAAATGGGAATACTGAGTCAGAACTGTGTGAGCGCTAATATGCTGCTGGAAATGTCAGAGGTGTCACGGGGTTTTAAATTATATAGCCCCTGGTTGCAAGGGTATCGTCACGGTTTTGGATGTTTCCATAATGCATTATGCCTTGTGCTATGATCCAAACCATCAGAGAAGATCTCATGAACACGTTCTCCTTTGAATGTAAGATTAGATTAACATAATTTAATCATAAACATATGATATTAACAAAGAGAGTATAGATACTCCCCTGGAGCAATGTTATTTTCTATACCTCCTTTGATTAACCATAACAGATGAAGTAACTTTATGACTAAACACATTTTTCCTTTTTCACCTGCAGATCTTAGTTCTATATCTATAGTGTTAGCTCTGTACAGAGAGAGAGAGAGAGAGAGAGAGAGAGAGAGTTAAACAATACGGTGAGGATGCACTGTAAAAGTTGAGCTGATGAGTTTTCTTGTCAGGCCTTGCTGGAGGCAGCGTTTGTCGTTTGCCAAGTTTTGCTACATACGACATTTATGCCGCATACATACATAGCATGTCTCTTCATATGTTCGAACACACAATGGAAGAAATGAATGCACGGTGAACGGTACGACCGAGTGACGACCATATACCTCTTTTATCCTTGCTCTGACAAGGGAAATGCACAAAGAATGTGGCTATAAAATTCTTAGACACGAAAGGCCGATATGAAAAGCTAGACGGCTGTTATGTGACCGAAACATATCCAAGGCGTTGTTAACATGCTTAAATTAGTATCCTTTTATTCATTCTGAAATACTTTATGTCAACGAGCCTAAAGTTATTATGGTGATACGAGATGGTTTACGTCTTGTTAGCAAATTATTATATGATGGTAGGCTGGACACACGAAAAGGAGACATTCGACAAATGTGTTCCATCATACAAAACAATAAAATATGTGCAGCGTTCATGCGTGTATTTGAACGACGATATACCAGAGTTTCCATAAGCCTACTAGCTCTTATAGGAGTTCCATACGCTATACTGCTTAATTACGTCCTAATTAATCGACTTGATAACATATGAGTTCTCATTTGTACACACATTATTGCCTTAAAGTATGACAGAGAACCGGGTGCATATGGCTATACATGAGAGTAATTTTCATGTTGCAGTGTGATTCCCCTGTGCTTGCAGTTTAGACTTTAGGTCTAATTCTGCGAATCCCGGACGTCCGGAGATGAATTTAGCCAGCAGGGGACCGCCTTTCCTTTGTCAAAATTATTGAAGTTGAATCACAATAAAAACCAGAGACCTTTAACCTCACACTCTATTTTCCCATTTCTTCACTATACGTACCGCTCCAGCTTTCATCACCTGCTTTATCCTATTAAACGATAGTGCACACTTTTGATAGGTTGGCTTGAAGGATCTCGCCCTGGGGATACTTCTTTAATGCGAATCGGTGATTTAATACCGAGCCAGTAGTTATCTATTATGATGAACACAATATACAATTATTTTGTTCCGTAAAACCGATTATCTAGTGTGTAATAAACGGTCATGAACTATTATGATGGAATTCGCAGGTATGCATGTCACTATCTCTGAACAGTCATTCTCCCTGGTTCTCGTACTTTATTATTTTGTTACCTATACCGTACATAATGTAACTTCTAGTACTGTTCCGAAATGTATCCTCATTTGTTTTTTAAAAAAGCTTTCGGAAAGCCTTATCATTGTATTGTATGGGGCTTAAGCGTAGGTCATTTCATGCAGGTCAGCATTAATGTATTATGACGATCATTGACATCATTCCATCGATCATTGTATTCGACCGTTTATGTGAATGATAATCAATTTTATTACGTCTACTCATCACGAATGAATGTGAATCACTATTAATGTGATTCGGCAAAATTCATTCCAGTTGGAAGAGTTTCAGTATTTGCCTGAGTGATGATTTGGATATATCATATATCTAGCATTAGAATATTTTAGGGTTCACTTCAATCGACCGTATGCGCCTTAGTTTAAATTACAATAACAACCCTGTTACCCACCTAAAATGGGTTAATGTTATCATAACTCTACATCTTCCAGTGATACAAATAGATACTACGCCGAACAATTATTGAAATTCCTTGTATTCCGTAGAAGCATTCCTTTGAATGTATACTGTCCCCTTTTATTGTTTATTGTGGGGACACGCGATCTTATACTCGGAAAGTTGTGTGAAATCTGACTATACATGTATATCCATGAACTATTAATTTCATACTGTTCTGAGGAATAATCACACAAGCTGCCAATTATGCCGAGAGCATTGTGATGCTAGACCATGATTATTTCTTAGATAAGGATATACCCAATTCTGGAAAGCAGCTGTTTCCCGTCAATGCATACCTGGATGCCATTATACTAACTGTCTAAGTACAGTTGTTGGTCGTGCGTGGGAGCAAGTGGATGCATAATGATAATTAAGAGAGTTAAGTATTTGCCCCAGTGATGATTTAGATAGTAACATCCTTGTTGACATTTGATATAGACATCCACTACATGCAAAGTTCTGCTCACTAAAATTCGTTAGCACATGTATCTGAATTCTATAATGCTTGATAACATGAATGTAAACTATTACTTTGAAGGGTTTTGGAAATTTGGAAGTTTCATATATATGAACTACGAGAAGCTAGTAAAGCGCATTTAACACTAGTAGCTTATAGCGGGGTTTAACGAATAGAAATATAAAAAACATCACCTAAACCTTTGTGCATTTATGTTATTGAAGATATGCGTGATGTGGGGGATCGTAGGAGAATTTTCTCACCGTTTTGGTAAGAGATGGGTTGGCGCTGTCAAGAGGTGGGATAAAAGGACAGGAAGCTACACAATACAACAAGATATGTGTAGGCTATTAGAACAACAACTAGAGCAATGAGAACTTTGACATAACCCTCACTGCTGTACACATCAAACACACCATCAAACACAAACCCTTACACAACCATACGACTTCTCTAGTGGATGCTCCAGCCTTAAGGTGTAACATTCATCAACTGTTGATCATGTTCTTGATTTATATCCAGAAATGCTCACGGTCACCTTACAAACCACTTCGAGCCTCCGAGCCTAACATGCATACCATGCCCAGGTTATAGGTCTTTTACGGATAATCCACTTAACATACATGGGCCCATGTTCATTTCCCGAGTAAACTAAATCTTTTCACTGTGTTGCGGTCACTTTCCCTAATTTTATTCGTTAGCGTGAAGCATATTAATTGTGCATATAATTCGTATTGAATACTCTCCGAATTTAAGGAGTGTGCTGGCATCTTGGCACTAGACATACGTGTATGATAAACCGTTGGCGTAATAGCCTATGTACTGATTTTTTTTTATATATAAAAACTTGTTTGGTTTTCCAGTAGACTAACGCGAGTAAATGACATATGACCCCCACTGTCTATTCCTTTTATGATCCAGCTTTAGATCAAACATAATTTTACTTACGTCTAAAGGTATAGAAACATACGTTACATTATACACAATATCCTCTTACCTTACCTCAGGGATTGCATGTGTGGGTGCAGCCAAGAATTTATATTGAAACCCAATCCTCTCTCTGGGGTGGAATGAGCTTCACTTCTATACAGTGTTTGTAAATATCAGCCCTCCACTATATTTAAATACCAGATATTAAGTGTCTTCATTGCAATGTACTGAATGTGCCCCATTGTATATCATTGACCATACTTACTATTAGCTGTATCAATTGTGGGGCGTACTAAACATTACAAGTGACGTCCCCTTAGTCGGCAAACGAATATCTATCGCTACTTTCAATAGTGGGTATTTACTTACCGTTATACTTATACTCTAACAAGAAATAAATAATCCAGCCATTTAACTTCTGTAAGTTACCAACATTCAAATTTTAACTTGGTCTCTATTGGTCCCTTTGCATGACTGCATGGGCTGCATTCCTGTCCTAGCCTTTTCTTATGCTACATCACAAAGCTCCAGCTCTTTCCCAGGCTATGAGAAAGGAAGACGTATGACTTTCAGATGGTCTATCTGCCGCCCTTATTTACACCGCCTTGCCTTTTCAGCTAGCTTTGCCAGCGTTCACAATGCACAGCCAACTAATCATGTTTTCTACTTCATTTACGATTTAGACGCTCCCACCTAAAGCTATTGTCTGCTCGCCTTGCGCCAGGTGATGCAAGACGACCAAGCTCCTCTTTTGATTCATCTTTCCCCTCCACAAATGAGTATTTTTTCCTGCGCTTCGGATAGGGCTAAACTTGGATTTAGTCTTTGTTGACTTGTCCTGTGAGAGATTTCGGGCCTTGCACTCCGTGCTTGCAGTGTTATGTTTACCTCTACACCGAGTTATGTGTGAAATAGAATGACATACAATCGTCTAAAACACACTGGCCATAACTTTAAAGGTGTATAAACTGGTTCATTCCTCCCCACCCCAGCTCAAGGTCCCAATATTTTGAAATTGAAAGCATTATGTATTAGTTACTCATATTGCACATACAGTTCTATGGAATCTATAGAGAAATTTCCTTGATATGGGTATATTATATCCGATAAGTCCCCACAGTGACAACATGCCTTTGACCCACTTGTGTCAGCGTTGGCGAGTATATAAAAACCCAATGATGGCGAGAACAAATATGTCGAAGAGCTGCAGCCTACAGGCGAACAGGTAGAACATTGTGACTAGGGAATCATATAGAGATACCGTGCGTTCCACAAAGAGATAGATCCAGACATTCAAGGAAAGGGAAGGCGCTATAGAGCTCTTCACATTTCCTGGGTATCGACCTCAGTGAATGAATAAATAATGCACCGCGCCTAAGACATTTTGTTTATACCTTCTTGTTAATATCATCCTTTTCAACAGACTCAATGAAGTATATATATATAATTAAAGACTTGGTAATTTAGTATATGGGTTCATTGTATTATCTGGGAAAGGTAATGGGTAATTAAGATTATAATATTGTGATTGCATGGCAGATGGACACCTTTTTAACTATACATACAGGTACATATGTCTGAATTTGTATTACAATTAGGAAAACCGGATGAAATTCCGACTCGAACAATACAGTTTTTTTCTATGTTCATATCCTGTGGCTGGCTCATAAAAAGGACTGATGCGAGGTTGGTCGATAAGCCGGTCACGAAAAACAACCCTAATAAGCAGAGAATCCCCTGTTATACATAGCTCGCTCCAGGGTTCCCCCCTGGCACCTTTGTGCAGGATCCATTTACCGTTTTTTAATCCCACCTTACCCCATGCGCTCCTTCCTTAGGTAGCCAGCAGACAGTTTAAGCCATTTAAGCTGAAGTTGAGATTAACATACCCCCAAAACATGCTCGCACATTAGTTACCAATCCACATGCCTGTGTTACACGCGCTGACACCAGCTAATAATCCCCTAAACTCTCACTAATCCCCAATGCTCACATCTGTAGTAATCCTTAATCCCAGTATCATTCACTACCTCAGGTATATTCACACCTGGACTCCGGGAGGGATTATCACTAACTTGGCAATGCAACGTATACGTCCGCATTCTTGCGTATACGTTTGCTGACGTAGGTCTATGCATACAAATACACATAATAGCCATTAGGGCTATATATGTACAGGGGCCCCGCTATCTTTATTCTGCGAGCTTTATCGGTGTTTTTTTGTATTGTGCATTGTTTTTCTCTGGCTCATGCATATCTTTGATATAACAAGAGGATTTGAATGCTTTATCCCAGCAGAATCTTTATTCCATTTATTGCAACCATAATTTATTCTAGGCATGGATGAATTTTCATTATTCTAAGTACAGAATTGTTTTCATATTGAAACTGAATAATAAGCCGGAACTTGTGTTACTTGTGGACAGTATAACTGAGCTCGTCTCCTACACACTGGAAATAACAGTATAGAGAATAGACATCGAAAACACAGAAGTGAATGTATACACAAGACCTATGAATTTCACAATGGAATAGGTTTGACAGATGAATGGCCTCTGTCCAACTGTACATTTGTGAAAAATAAACATGTGTCTGGATTTACCCATCAACATTTCAGTTGTCGACATCATCCCATATTAGAACATAAACAAATGTTGTTTATTTTTTTTTATTTTTTTTTATTTGATAATCCTATCTTGTATGAGATTTCACGCACAAAGAACCATGCACCACACCAATTAAATCATCCCTAGAAAAGCGTTCGAAAGAAATGAATATATGAATAAGGAGGACTACAACATCTGAATTATAAAATAACAATTTTCTGATTGCCATAGATAACAAAAATCGCATCAAGGCAAATATTTGTTCCCAATAAATCTGGTCATCAATGGACTTTATTTTAATTATGGTAGTCTAGTACGGTATGTCTAGAGGGGGACATACATGTATGTAAAGTGATGGCCACGATGGACATATACACGAGAATAAATGGAATGTATTCTCCGTTTTATTATCGATGGATATATGTATGTATGGCTAAGGGCATTGTGTGCTGTGCCTAATATAAACGCCGTGATATATTGCTCAGTTCCATAATCTTATCCTGGATGATTGAGATGCAGGAAATGCCACTGTCCCTGAATAGGTTGGGGCAGTGGCGACAAACCGCGGTATGTGAGAGCATAGATCAATTGCGGTGTGTCCGGGGCTCATAAAGGCAAGCCGCTGACCACAGTACTTACCCCGGACGCGGTAGCCATATATTACATTCTAGACATAGTTCTGTTCCGCGAAATAGTTCCTAACCCAGTGTATCTCGAGATGATTTATATTCATATATTCAACTTGTAGACAGTTTCACTGGGTGGGAAATACCTATCTTTTACCTACCCTTTTAGTTTTACTGCTATTATCAGATTTTCCCTCTGATGATTTATTTGCATCTTTTGAGTGTGATTCATTCGCTCAATAATGCCCTTCATGTTACTCTAATTCCACAATAACTCATGTTTCTGTTTTCTGTATTTTCAGATACGGTGTATATGATTGAGTCTGCCCATGACTCAAGTTCAGGTATCGCATCAGATGAACACAACAGTTCGCCAAATGGACACAACACCACCTCTACCAGTGACCCTACCTATGGGTTCCCACAAACCAAACCCGAGCCTCCACCTCTACGTTACCCTGGGGACAACAGGCTCGGTCCAAAAGCCTACCCAAATCATCCCAACCCAGCTTTCAGGGACTTAATGCCACAACAGCAATCGTTTATTTCGGCAGGGTATGTAGAAAGAGAGGGGGCACTTTCCCCACGTGCTCGTCTTCCTGACCCCAAAGCTAGAAAGCCTCCACTACAGCAACAACAGCCACAATCGCAACATCAACAACAGTACAACCAACATCAACATCATAATCCACATAGGTGTCTTTCTCCCAATGGCGAATACCACCGGACGTTTTCTCCTCTTACAACAGAGGAATTAATTTTTAATCAAAAGAATAGGTTTATGTACAGCCCTCAAACAATCCAACAACATCAACAACAACCTCCTCACCATCACCACCATTACCCCACCCAACTACCACGTGACAATCTGATTACATTCTCCTCCCCAGGGGTCGGGGGTGTCGTAGGGGCGAAAAAGTTCCTCAAGGACCCAAAACAATCATGGTTTGACATATTACCTGATGATGTCATCATCAGAATCTTCAGTAACTTGACTAGTACGCACCTGTGTAGGAACACTCGTGTGTGTAGAAGGTGGTATCACCTTGCATGGGAACCCTCTTTATGGACGACTATACGAATTACAGGAGGGAGCTCTGTCGATGTGGATAAGTCCCTCAAGGTGTTAACCCGCCGGCTTAGCTATGACACGCCTTCAGTATGTGTAATGGTGGAGAGAATATTCCTCAATGGATGTGAAAAGCTTACCGACAAGGGACTGCACACTATAGCCAAAAGATGCCCCGAATTGCGCCACCTGGAGGTTCAGGGATGTCAACACATCTCAAACATTGCTTTGTTTGAGGTGGTATCCAAATGTGTCAACATGGAGCATCTAAACGTATCTGGTAGGTTCCTGAATTAATTGAATTAAATTGAGAATATTTTCCTTCACTTATTGGATCACCATTGAAGTGGAGTCAAAACATCTATATGAATATTTTTTCTATCCATCTATCAATCTATATCTGAGTGTATCTATCTATATCTATCTATACATCTATCTATACATTTATCTTTAAGTACGCCTGTGTTTTTCTAATTGGCTTTGTCTCGGTACGCTCTAGGATTCCACTGCCCTTTGACCACCATACTCACTCTTTCCTCTATGAACAAAGCTTAATAATGTTATTATGTATTTGGTGCTGCACATAATTAAGTCATTATCAAATTATCCAAAAGGTTCAATAATTTTAACAAAGAGAAACCACATTTTGGTTAAATGAAACCGCTGTACTATTGTGACCCTAAAGTGTATCCTGTAAACTAGATAGTACTGTTTGGAATTCTGAGTAATAAAGAATAATTAAACCTCATTCCGATAGAAATTTAGTTGTAGGCATTAAGGCGGCGCTATTGTTATGGTTACACTAAATGAGAAAATTGAGTGAAATTTATTATTCATTATCTCTAGTTTGTGGTTCTTTCCAACGATGCATCTCTCACGCCCAATATGATTGGCAACTTTAATTGGATAAGGTTTGCAATGTATAATTTAAAAGAGCTCCCCGTTTGAAAATATTCTTTGTTCTGAAACCCCTCTAATCATTACCTCAGATAGCAGACTTAATTGGTACTTTGATAGCTTGCACAACCTTTGCTATTTAGTGTTGGAAATTTGATATTAACCCTAATTGATGTTAATTAAGCAATTATATGTATCCACACGGTCGCTTCCTAGGAGGTTTTCGTTTTTGGAAAAGGTAGAGATCAGTGATAGCATGGTTTACACATGGATTACTTTTTTCGGTTTAATTCGAACATACAACTACTTGCGATTGGGCTAGACTGTTTTAGTGAGACCTAATTCGCCCCATTTTCTGAGATGTTCCATTGCCAAGGGCCGGCCATAAAAAGCTTGCAATTCGGCCAACTCTAGCTTAACATCAATTAGTCCGTTATAATTGAGAGGGTTTTTTTCTGCGAGGAATATCCAGCAGTAACGATATAAATTTATATATGTGCATGAAGCATAATTAAGCTTTCACGAGTGTCTGTTTTTATGCATAATTTTAGTAGATACATGTGTTTCAATGAATTGCAATTTATGTTTTGCAGGTTGTCCTGAGATAACGTGTATCTGTTTGACTCCCGAAGCGACGGTTCAGGCTCCAGCCTATGGCCGCCAGATCTACCTGCGTTACCTAGATATGACAGACTGTTTCGCCCTGGAGGACGCAGGCCTGCAGATCATTGCCTCCTACTGCCCCCAGCTCGTCTTCCTCTACATGAGACGTTGTATCCGTCTGACGGACCTCGGTGTCCAGTATGTGGCCAACTACTGCTCCAACATACGCGAGTTTAGCATCAGTGACTGCAGGAAAGTCACAGACTTTGGTATGAGAGAGCTAGCTAAGCTCGGGAGCAATCTGCGCTACCTCAGTGTAGCCAAGTGTGATAAGATATCCGATGTAGGAGTGAAGTATGTTGCGCAGAACTGCGCCAAGTTGCGCTACCTTAACGTTCGAGGATGTGAGGCAGTTTCGGATGACGCCATCGAACTGACGGCCAAATACTGCAAGAGGTTAAAGTCATTAGATATTGGTAAATGCGATGTTACCGACGAGGGACTGCAATTGTTGGCAGAAAACTGTTCTCAACTTAAAAGACTTAGCCTCAAATCGTGTGATGCCATCACCGATAGAGGCGTGACAGTTCTAGCCTACTACTGCCGCCAGTTACAACAACTTAATATACAAGACTGCCAAGTGTCAGTAGAATCATACAGAGCTGTTAAAAAGTACTGCAAGCGATGTATAATCGAACACACCAACCCAGGGTTTTACTGATTCTTTTAAAGAGGACAATGCTCTCTGAATATGTATGTTTTCACGAACCACGCAATTTAAAGTATATCTGATATTAGTTTCGTTATTTATTTTTCTATTCACAATGAATCATCTCTGCATGAACATACCCGCAGATATTTGTATCACTGTTGATGACTTCTATGATTACATTCATCTATATAGTTGATTATAATCATTGTGAAAAGAATAACTGATCAGTGTATAGATGCAAAATGGACTACCGGTTAGTGTATATCTTGGGCTTAAAGATTCTAAATTAAATTGGCCAAGACTTCTTTTCTTAATTCTTCTAGGATTATTTACAATACACATTGAAACTTAAAATGTTGAGGTTTACAGGGACCTCAAACTGAATGTAAACAGACACTGAAAAGTAAGCGAGCTTGAGTAATAATAGGTTGAAAGTTCATGGAATTCCGGCGTACACAGAAATGGAGAATCTGAAGTAGAATATGTCTTTACACCGAGAAGAATAAGGAAATATCTGTCAATATTCTATTCTTTTCTATCACGTGAACCTTCTGTTTGGTTGGAAGAGAATGGAACAAAAAGTAGATAAGTTGACGTTTTTAGACCCATTTAACTAAGAATAATAGCTTTAACCTAAATTAATTACCACCCAAATCACGTAAATTTTCTTTTGTTAATTATTGTTTAATATAGGCCTAGTTCTTACCTCTTTCGAAGCATTCCCGTTTGCACATGACGAAATTCCTATGGAAAAGAACAAATGAGAGCACAGAATCTGGAACGAAATCAGCTTAACATTTTAAATCATTGTCTCGAAATAGCCTACAATAACTTCCTTAAATTTATCATGTCCTAGATTCCTCGAAGTACCTGACCGCAAGACGACTTGCATTCCTGTGCTGTGTATTATTGCATAAATGTACTAATGATGTGTACAGATGGCTAACGTGTTTATAATTGTTTTTATTTAAAGTGATACAAAATCATTGCGCCTGAGCAGCTGCCTTAATTTGTTGAAGCGCTTCTTCTTTTTGTTTTAAATCAGGAGAAAGCTTGTATATTGTTGTAAATTGATGAATGTATATTAAGACCTATGAAATTTGTAATGTAATAAAAAATATGTTACACTTTAAGACCTTTGTTCTTCACCATTTTTTTCCCTCCGGGGTAATTTAACTTACTAAAGTATGAATGATCTGAGAAGAAGCACTTCCGCCTGCTTGCTAAATATAGGCAACTTAAAGCTGCATTCTGCAATCAATAATAAAGCTGTAGATATTACCACAAAACAAATCTTACCAAATGCACTCATTATAATTATCATGATGACTTATATGACTGGATTTATCAATATTCTGCTGGTGGTATATGTTTATAAATACAAGGATTTGAAGTAGCCTATAATCACTGAGACAAAACTGCCGCCGGTGAGCGATAACAGGTGAAGTCATCGCATGAAAGGATTCGGGCGGGTCCTCCAAGTGAGGACGTTTTATTAGAAGCCCTTAAGCAGAAACAACTGGACAAAATCATCCGAATTTTGGTCAAATAACTTTTAGATGGGTTGGAAAATAATGAAACAAGAAGTAGAAAATGTTCAGTTTTTGACCGACGTTACCTGAGGGTATAGCTTTGAATTTCACTGTTCCTATGAGATTTAGGAGAATTTGGTAGTGGGGAAACAATTGTCAATAACCACCGCCGTATAGGGTTTAATATCAGTTATTTAAAACGGCCAACATTGATCGATGGAGTCAGGACCACGCTGTCATGGGGCGCGAAGAGATAAGGTGCCCAGAGGAGTAATCTCACATGTTTCTGTCAGAATATTCTAGTAGGAAGAGCATGGACTGTTTTTTGAAAGAACGTTTTGGGTGTACTTCCAAGTTTATTCTCTTACCAATATATCAATAATGCAGATATATATTGGTCACCCTATGCTTATATAGGAAGGATTAATTGAAATGACAACGATAATGAAGATAAGCTATAGTCAATAAATATGATAATACCAATGCCCTCTTACCGATATAATGCCATAACGCTGTGTTATAAGGGTACACTAATCTAAACGGCAATGCCAATCATATTACTGGCGTAACAGTGTGTGTAGACAGGACGATCATATCAGCACAGTCGGGTCATAACAAGTATCCATCGGGTTACTTTATAGTAAGAGTGGAAACACTCACTAGGTGGCACCACAGGCATAGTCCATCCTAATCATGGTCATGCAAGGAAAGCCACATTTATGTAATAAACCAGAAAGACCTTATTAGTATCTGCTTGTATCGTGGTAACGTAAGGATCAATGGTATTAATCCCTTTTGTCTCTGCCTTTTTAAGGTGGTTATATCACCTTACCCGTTCACGTTAGAGACTAAAACTGTAAACAAACTCAATGTAGAACTGTTCGCAGATAATGTCTTTATAGTTGGGTGCCTGGGACTATCAGTTGAATAATAGAATATGTATACACTATAATTTATTTTTAAATGTGGATCTTTCAGTGAATGTCATGGGGTACTGTCGGGCTAACTACGCACACCGATAGTAAAAGACTCTTTTCCTGTCTTTCGTACGGATCTTGGCGGAGCTATATTACATCAAGAGAGATTGGGGAGAGAGGCATATTTGATTTTATTTGAAAAGGTTTTATCATTTCTCATAAGCAGGTACATCTGCGGAATTAATTATCCATATTTTGATTTTTCGCTTTAGCCTGGTCTTACAGAATGCTTCATTAAGACTTTTTTCATTACTAACATTACATTTCAAACTTCCATGATATTGAGTTTCTAATTTCAATATTTTAACATTATGAGTGTGTGTAATAATTATAGCTTAGGTTATATATAATACATTAGAAAATGTAATTAAGAAAGGTTCCATGCATTCATCATAATAGTATATACAATTATTTTATATGTATACAATTAAAATCAATATAGATATATATAATAGGGAGAGGTGGGAGGGAAGACGGGGAGATGGGAGAGTTTTATGTTCTGAAGCCCGCATGGTAGTTATACGCCGCATTGAAGATAACATAGGCGCCGCAGGGAACGTCATCTTCCACCATTTTCCGCTCTTCTTTCCAATACTGAACACGGTGCAGGACTATTGTTGAAATTAGAGAAAATATGTAGAGTCACATGCATGAGAGGACGGCGCTAATAACTAATTAATGCTGACTGGCTTTGAGACTATTAATATGTCGATTAGTAACGTGTAAAACCTAATTTTATCTTATAAGGTAAGGTAAGGTAACTGTATAGAGTACCGGTTCTCCCTGACAGATAGATTATAATGCTGGGCAATCAACGGGAGCACATTATATAGAAGTAGACCATGGTTGGAAATTATATTCAGTATATGGGTCAGAGTTTCAGAAAATGTACAATTTTAACCCAAATCTCAGACGAAAATAAAGTTCAAAATACAGTTCAACCTAACCAAACAGGTTGCTAGAATCACTGCGATGCCAAATATACTCGAATTTAACTAGTATTGACCAAATAGCAGCCTAATTTAGCAGAATTTGCTAAATGTGTACAGCTGTCAATTGTACATTTTCTGAAAATCTGACCCATATATAGGCCGTAATTCTGTCTGACAATTTACATCATCCCAGACACAACTTTATGCAGTCGGTTTGCATCACCCACCTCCCGAGTCATACGCTACTGTGTATAAAGCCAAGCAACAATGTTTGGTATAATGAACTAGAAAGTTACCTTCATGATCATTTCCCTGAAAGTGTTGCAAATAAATACCATGAAACCCAGATTATCATAAGGCATAATATGAATCTCTCCGATTCGTGATGGGACCCCGACGCAGAACAATTTCTTTAATGAATATCCTTTTTCACACAGGTGTCTTGCGGTGAAGATCTTCTCCACAGAGAAATCTCCGGCAGTCATATGAATCAAAAGTAGGTATGTCTGGCTCACGAGGGCCTACAAATCAGAAGTAAGCGGATTGATGTCCCTTCATTTCTGCAGGCGCGCACATTTATAAATTGGAAACAATTAAAACGAGACAATATTATGCAGTTCTAGACAAAATCGCGCTCATGATGCATTTTGTCTTTTGTCTCAAATCGATTTTGAGGCCTAAAAACAAAAATAATTATGACAGCTTCTACAGCTGTCTTTAGGCGGCTTTGTCTCGAAAAGATTCCTGCCTTCTGACTTTTGTCGTTTGGCATCAAAAATACATTTGAGACAAAAGACACAATGTGCGACATTGTCTAGATCTTCTTCTTATTGTCTCATGGTGATTGTCTCCCGTTTATGTGCGAGCCTGCGGATCTGCAATAGACAGGGTTATTAGTATACGGTAATAACGTGATAGGAGATAGATATGAGCTAACAAATCCAATGGTGTAGAAACACGTACATAATGAGACAAAACAAAACAGTTTATATTGAGCAGCAGTTCATGAGGTGTTATAGTATCAGTGTGCTGCAAAAGATGGCGCTACCAAGCGGTCCCTCCATGTTGGCAGTATGTGGCAAGGAAACAATGAAGACCACGATTGTAACCGAATTACGTCCAGTAGATCCTCGATTGCTAGACTATGGGCAAACACCTAAGTACACAATTCACCGAAATAAATGCACTGCAAATATAAAAACGCCACTTGTATACTAGATTATGAAAACTCAATAATTTAATTACAAAATTCAATTCAATTATGTTAATGAGTTAACGATATTGCATAAATATAGGAATAAAAAAGAGGATTTATTAAGACCCCAAGTATTATAAATATTAACAGGTTCACAAGGGATGAATGCACGTGAGCATATAATCAAATGCAAAACAGGTTCATTATATTCCTAGATGATTTTAGTTGGTAAATGTTTGAGCCAAGTCAGAGGCAGATTGCCCATGACAGAAGTGAGAGGAAATTAAGCTTCTCACGTATGCTACCAGATGTCGCACTTGATAGAATAGGCGGGCCCTTCAGCGTTGTAATTGTATCGTGCCAAAGTCTCTTTAAAAATTGAAAAGGAACAACGCTATTCAAATCCTCTTGGACCACTCGAGACTAAGCCAATAAGAACACTGATCTACCAGGCGGATCGGATTGGGTCTCACAAGGTTATGTTGTCCAACTAGAATGCTATATAGATCTATTTAAGACTTTAAGAGAGGAAAACTCAATTACTGTTTATTTTCGAACACGGACACAACATGACACAAGATCGGTACCATTTGAGTAACATTGACCGTGTCATGAGATACTTTGTCGATTACATACAAGGAAACTGCCTTGATAATTTTCAAATCGTTCTTTTGCCCTAGACTAGAATATACCAGGCTCATGCTAGACCTATAGGTCCCAGACATGAACCCTGGTGAAGGTGGAATGAAAACACCGAACTGTTGGTTCGAATTATAGCAAACTCCTTACCCTAATCAACGCTTGCTTCTTATTCTATTGGGGGATATTAACATTGACTTAATAGATAAACCCACCCAGGTAAATAATTACAAAGAAGAATTGATAAAACTCATCAATAATAAATTTCTAAAATCAACCATTACATTACCAACCAGGCTCGGCCTTCGTGGTCAGTCCTCCTCCCTCGACCACATTATCACTGATATTAAAATATATACGCGAGGTAGGGGTCGTTAATTATAATATTAGCAATCACAAAATAGTCTATCTTATTAAGAAGAAACACAGAGAAAACATACAACTTGTAATTTCACAGCCAGATCATTTACAAGTTTGAATCAGCAGGCCATTAACACTGAACTTGATCAACATGCTAATTGGAACGAGTTATTGACATGTGACAACCCAGACAAAGCATGGGGGAAGTTGTATAAATCCTATCTTGATGTTACCAATATATAATCTGTCCAAAGAAAAAGCATGAAGCTAAAAAAGTGAAACCACTATTTTACGACTATTTTATATGACACATTGTACACATCAAGCGATAGAAAACACCTAACTTGTGTAGTATAACCAAGGTGCCATATTGTTGTTACTAGTTAAGCTTTTCAAAAAAATACCTAAGACACTTTTGTAGCGAACTTCAGCAGTCAATGACTGAGAAGTCGTTCAACCTACATTGAAAATACAAAATTTTACTAATGACGTGCCGAGGACGATCCCTACCGCTCGGAGAAATCCTCAGTTGGCAGCTAGTCTGCAAATAAACGTTTTCCAATTCAATCCAATCCACCCTGGTATAGCAATGAACTACTGAACCTAACTTATATTAGGGACTTCCACTTTAGGAAATATCGCCAAACAAAATCTGAGTTCCACAGAACTAGATTTATATATTATAGAAACCTTGCAAATAATGAAACTAGGCGAGCTAGAAGTAATTATTTCCAGGCCAACTTAATATACATAAACATGATTATAAAAGATTCTGGAAAATCCTGAATGACTATTTACCAAACAAGGATAAGTCAAAAACCCTCCACAGAATTGTTGTGCCATGAGCTATGGCGGAATGGTCAGTCATTGGCGACACCTATAGGACTCTCCCCTCACTACTCCCTCTCACTTCCGCTCTCTCCCTCTCCTCGTCCACTTCTTCTCTCACTCCAGACCAGGACACACGTCCTTTCTTCCTTTGACCCCACCCACCCACTCCTTTTTCTCTTCTCTCCTCTTTCCCTCATAGCAGTTTATATATTATTTATAATTAATTACCTTCATCAAATTTATATTCTTTAAGGTAATCAGCTAATTAGGTCAACTAATTAGTCGATTAAGTAATTACAACTTTATCTCATAATTCAATTAACAATTTAATTATTCAATAAAATTTTATTACTCCAAGGTCCGCCTCTCTTATTTGTCCAGGGGTTTGCTAATGATTAATCCACACTCTGGTAACATGGCCTATGCCAACGATGTTCCAAGCATAATTAATAAATGTTTTGCTAATGTCGGCGCAAATACAGCCACATTACTCCTGGTCAGTAATAAGCAGTTTGACTTTGGTCAAGAAGTACCTAATGGTGACGATAGAGAAAATACTCAATATGAACCTCTAACTACAGAATCATTAACTATAATACTTATCACACTACCCTCACATAAGTCATCCGGTTGCAGTGAAATACCTATGCAGATCTACACGCTATTATTCAATGCAAGTAAACTCTGTGTTATTCATATTCTTAATTTGCAGTTAACAGCAGGTCTATGCCCGCAAGGTGGAAAAGAGCTATTGTTATTCCAATTCGCCAAAAAGGAAATGTATCCCATGTCACTAACCTGAGACCCATATTATCAGGAAAATATTAGAAAAGCACATCAATACACAGATTCAATCAATTACGGAACGATATAATTTACATTCCAAGGTGGTTTCAGAAAGAACACCTCCACAATGGAGACTACTTACTTATTACTTCACAAATTAGTTACCAATCATAACCAAAAACTCATTAGCAGTCTGGTATTTTTCGATTACCAAAAGGCTTTCAATTCAATCGATCATAGTATCTTACTATCTAAGATTAATCATCATAGACTCCCCTTCTGGTTTAAAAAATGGGTTAAAAATTATTTGACTGATAGGTATCAGAAAATTAGGGTAAACAATTATTACTCCAAGCACCTACCCATTACATGCGGTGTCCCACAAGGTTCCATACTTGGACCTCTCCCATTCAAATTGTTCATAAATGATATCTGTCATATTCAAATTAAGGGTAACATCTTGTTTTTGCTGACGACATAGTTTTAATTAATGGTACAAATTCTTATGCCGATACCTTGGCATACTGCCAACACGATACTACATTGATTGCCGGCTGGAGCCTGCCCAATAAGCTTTCCATTAGCCTGCCAAAAACCCAAGGCTTTGCTTATCCATAGTTATAACCATATTAATCGTAATCATCCGCAACCCCATCTGCAAATTGATAATACCAATAAAGACTGGGTCGATTCGTTTGTATACCTAGGTCTAACTATTGATTCCAAACTAAAGTTTAAGGGCATGGGTTAAACAACCTTAAAAAAGACAAATACCAGGCTATACAATATTTATATAAATCGCCATGCACTCGATACAAGAACACGCCTCATGTTAGTCAAATCTATGATTCTCACATACCTAGATTATTGTAATGTTTGCTACTTAAACTGCAACAGTTCTGTGATGTAACCAAGATGGCATCTACAACTTGTGTGGAAACCAGGAATTGAACTTTGAAGTACTCCGACCTGCCTGTACAACTTATCAACAAGTATTAAGTTAGGTAAGTATTAAGTTAAGTAATGATATAATCAGCTATTTATCTATTTAACTTTACAATTAGTGTCAATTTAATGTATATATACCTGCGTTTCCAAAGGAAACGATCTCTCAGGATCAAATACTTGTGTCCGATGTCAATTTATAGTTACTGCAATTTAGTCATGCTTAGAATGAAAAATTGTTTGAATGTATTAGTTCTTTTTTAAAGGGTTGCCTTGCTATAGATCTTCTAGTATTCAGTACAGAGGTAACTTAAACACTAATTTAATGAAAGAACACTTTATTTCAAAGCCAGATTGCTACTGCTATAGCAAGAGTCAGAGAGAGAAAGAGAGATTGGGGTAATGGGTGAAAGGCAAGGGAGGGAGGGAGGGACTGAGCTGGAAGGCAAGGGAGGGATAGAGCCACAATGTCAATGTGCACCCAACCATGACTGGGTAAGTGTGAGGGTTATTTCGTAATACCTAGAGGGTGCAGGGAGCATGTGCCAGAGTGGAGTGAAGTGGAGTATGATGGAGGTGAGAAATGGGTGGTGCATGGGCAGAGCAGAAATGTATGACTGATCAAGTGGAATAGATAAGGCAGGCGAACTGATGTCATATCTGAGCTCACACACAGCTTACACACATTATCAGATTATCAGATATCAGTGATTGGCACTTTTGACAGTGACTCAATTGTCTCAGGCTCTGTCCTGAGGCACAAAAATCCCTAGCCTTCACCGGTGCCCTCTCGTAGAATGGCCTACTATACTTGATTTAAAGACAATCCCAGACTCCACCCACTTCAAGCACCGACTCAAGAACGGCACCCTCTCCAACCATGTCCTACCCGATTTCTAAACCATATATTATTATTATTATTATAGTACAAATTACTATAGTACATACACAGATTAATCTACCGTGTCTTATTTGACACATGTCAAAATGAATCTTTGGATCATCCCAATCTTGTTATCAACTATCATCTCACCCCCATTCTCATCTTCTCATCATTTCCACACTGTGATAAACTGTCTATTCCATATGTTATGAATTCAAAACCAAAAACCTATATAATTGAAATGTAATAGCGAAAATTCAGGGTTGGACGGAATACTAGGCCTGGCCCGAGCCTTTAAACATATATAGCTAAGGCCCATGCCACTATTATATTTTATCCTGAATAAAGATAAGTTTAAAAAAATAATAAAAAGAATTCCGGCTTTGATGTTATAGTCTCCTTTTCAATGTCTATGAACGACTACAGAAAATCCAGAACAGGAGGTGTCATGCTCTATACCATTTTAGAGTCAATGGTTGTAGAGATGTTTCCATGCATAGAGCACAGAGTTCTCCAAAAGTTTTTGTTTTTAAAGATGATTATTCAGCAAGATGAAATTATGCAGTTACACACTATTCTCATTCGAGGCTGACGTTAGAAAAATTTTAAGCATATATGTACATTACGACGAGAAAAAGAAATATTAAGAAGTGATAAGAGAAAAAAGAAGAAAATTTTTTAAATTTGAAAAAACATTTCGGCCAATCGGGCCCAGATAATAGCACAGGGAAACACATAAAAACCACCACCGGGGCGGCGTCCTTTTACTACATTCCTCAGAGATACAAGATACTATTTCTTCTTAGACATACACAAGTTCATTCGCGAAGATTTTCAAGATCTATGCATACACGATCGAAAGGGCAGTCAAGGTGTTACCACGGAAAAAAGGTGTCAATGTGCTATTCAAATCATCATAGATACCAGAGTTTATGAAAGGAGACTAATTACACACCATGGGTTGTTTACAATAGGTCAGGTATTGACCAGATGTTTTGGCTATTTGAGAAAGCATTAGCAACAACCGTTTTAACCTGATTTCTAAAGAAGGTTTGTTCATTTGCATTCTTTACATCTCTGGGAAGTGAATTCCAGATAGTCTGAATCCTTCCAAAGAGGCTCTTTCTAAGCTTTTCTTTTTTCCATGGCATAATAATCAGTCTATCTGCTCTCATATTATAGTTATGATGTTGTATGTGATCTTCAAAATTATGACAATTCCAAAAAATGGTTAGGAAACGCTGGAGTCGCCTATAACATAATGGCAAGATATGATATCTCCGATGCAAGTTTTGTTTTAGAATGATTGACAGTCAGCCCATTTCTTTCCGTCCAAACCTTAAATTTATTTACATCCTCCTGCACCTCTTCCAGGTCTTTGTCATTTCTTATGCCATGAAATAATATACAGTTGTCTGCATAGAGTAAAATCTTGCCAGTAAAGTTTACAGCAGCTACATCATTTATATAAATGATAAAAAGAAGTGGTCCCAGGATACTTCCCTGGGCCATGCCAGCATGAAGGAATAACCTGTCTGATGTAAAACCATTTAAACAAACCAACTGTTCCCTATTTACAGAGTAGGAGTTTAACAAGGATGTTAAACTGGGACCAAAACCCAATCTCCGCAGTTTGTACATTAGAATTTCAATATTAATCGAATTAAAAGCCTTTGAGAGATCAAAGTAAGTAGCCACAGTATCTATACTTTCGTCTTTGTTCTCGACCACAATCTTTATAAATTCGTATATTGCCGTATCTACACTCTTTCCCTCTCTAAAACCATGTTGGAAGGTCGAAAGAATACCCAAGTCATGTAAATAACTAGAAATCTTCTTCGCCAAATTTTTTTCTAAGATCTTACTGGTGAGGGGGGCAATGGAGATGGGCCTAATATCGTTGATTTTTCTTGAATTTTTTTTCTTAGGTATTAATGTACAGAGCGAGAGTTTCCAAGATTGGGGAAAGATACCTGACACACAAATTCTATTTAACATAGCCACAAAATTATCCACACAAGACAGTAGGGTATATTTCAGAAAAGTCGTGTTAACTCCCATTACACCGCTTGATTTAGTTGGATCAATGCTCTGGATATGTTTTATAACATCTTCACCAACTATTTCATCCACCCATTCAAACATCTGATATTCAGGAGCTGGTTGGTCATAATTTGACAGAATATTTACAGAAGACTTTGGAAGAATTTCACAAAAATACCGGTTCCCATAATTGGCAGCATCAATACCTGATAATTTGTTCCCATCAGTGTCTACAACATGTTCAACCGATGCGAAGGAACTACTACTTGGCCCATAAATATTAGAAATGTGCGACCAGAATTTCTTTTCATTCCTGCTAAATCTCTGGCAGATGTTAGCCAAAGCATCTCTTTTTAATTTTACCACCATTCTTTGCACATCTATACGAGTAATTCCACCAATTGGTCGACATATGGCTGAAAATTCCTAATTTTTTTAAATTGCTTCTATTGATTTATTATTTTTCATAAATAAACTACACATATTGCTGACAATATAGACGAAATTGGGAAGGTTAATAATGAATTTTGTAGTCAGGGCAGCTTTGTGGAGTCTCGTCAAGGGAACTAGCTCATAAGGGCACAGGAGAACTGCACATATTTCTACATAAATTAGGAATAAATAAAATGATATATGGACGTAATGTTTTTAATTATTGTGTACTTCATAGGTCTTTACATACGGGTCATAATGCTTTTTAGTTTGTGAAAATATTCCAATTAGAAGAAAAGTTACAGCCAAAAAACGATTCAGTAATGGTAATGGTAATGGCAGCGGCACAGGTCATAGGTCATTGACCCTCTGCTACAATTGACATATAATCCATTAAATTTAGAATTTATACACAAATATATCACATTATTCTCTCGTTTTCCTGTTAAGATGACTTGAATACTTGTATTGGTTGTTTATGAAGGTAAATATACATTCTGTTTAAGAATTTAGAGGCAAAATTATAAGGGAAAAGGTTCTCTGTATGTTTACACAATACAGTCATGTCAATTATGTCACATAATTTTAATGTCACATACTTTATGTCACCGTAACGTGCCGGCACGTTACGGTGACATCATGTTTTAGCCCTCTTGAGGTGCAATAATGCAAAGCAGGGGGATAATGTAGCTGTTTATGTTTGAGCTATATGATGACTTACCTTCAGCCATACTTTATTTTTTTCAACTCTAAATATTTAATTCTTTATTAAATAAAATGTCAGGCACGTTATGGTGACATAGGAACTTCCGAAATATATATTATATGCTCAAATTCCGAAGAAAACTAAAAAATTCAAATACATTCATTATTATATGGGAGAATATATTGAAAACTATCTAAAACATAGCCACTTGATTCATCTTGGTGTATAAATCAATTTTTATTCTAGGTTTAAACAGGCACGTTATGGTGACTTCCCCAGACTTCCCCAGACATTTTTTCATTGCAAATCAACCACTGGATTGTTAGAAATACATTTTGTTCTCATTATTCGGTAGCCAGGGTCATGATATGAAGTTTGAATAAACATGTAACACTGATTTGACATCATTTCACACTTTTTCTCATAATTAGTAAGATTTTCTTTAATTTTTAGGCAATAAAACAGAGTTTTTTCCCTCTAGAATCATAAATATTGGTGCCAGATATGTAAAAGTGGGGTATTTCTGATGTATTTTCCATCGGGGAAATGGACAGAACTCATTAAAATACCTCCAGACCAAGATTTCTCATTGAAAATGCAAAAATCTATTTTATAGTCATATGTCGACCAATTGGTGGAATTGCTCATATGTAGAGACCTAGCCAGTCTAAAGTCATCAGCACTTTTGCTTCTCATTGCTTTCTTAAAAACCCTATTCTTTCTCATAATAAGTTGACGAAGCTCCCTATTATGTAGTATCCAGCCTTTCTTAACTGTAAAGGTTTGCTCAGGGTATAGATCGTCTTGTACTCTTTTAAGCTCTTCCATCAAGTTGTTACTAAGTCTATCTATATCTTGTTCTGCCCAGAGATCATCTTCAATAGCAGTTACACGGTCTCTAATCGCGTCAAAAGACATATTAGTTGTTGGTCTACATGTGTATGTAGGTCTACCTTCGTCCATATGTTGAGCCTTTCCCTTTTTTAAGATAATAAAGATTGGGATGTGATCACTGATGTTTTCACTGATAGAGCCTGATTTGGCCACGTACTTACAGTTAGAGGCGATAAAGTCAATCGATGTACTTGTGTTAGAAGTAACCCTAGTCGGTTCTGAGATATGCTGAATGAGACCATACGAATCCAGCAAACTTACAAAACGCCTACTGGTAACATTTTGTTTTGACAAGTCAATGTTCACATCCCCTCCTAGGATTTTGTTTGTATTACGATACTTTTTGTTGGTAGACCCCAAAAGAAGTTGGTTCATAGTTGTAAAGAAATGCTCAACCGAACTACCAGGAGGCCTATAGATAGCTGATAATAGAATCATTTTGTTTTTGCCTGCCTTGATTTTACATGATAGTAACTCACAGTCAGTGGTGTTAACACAAAGGTCATCATCTAAGCTAGCATTGAAGGTGTCTTTGGTGTAAAAAATAATCCCACCACCTCGTTTTCCACTAGCCCGGTCCTGTCTAAGCAGGCTGTAACCGTTAATGTGGAGCATATTATCTGGGATATCTGTGGTCAACCAACTCTCTACAATACATACAACATCGTACAAACCATTCAGAAATTCGCTCCTCAAATAACTAAGCTTGTGAAAGAGGCTACATACATTGAAAGAAATTATTTTAAGCCCTTTCATCGTCCAAACATCAATATTCGGAAAACAATACATCTAGTATAAGTGACAATGGCGAAAGTGCCCATGCTAAAAGGAAACAAAAAAAGTTGCTGGTACAACTGACAGACTCACAGGCAAATGTATATATCATGTCTGTGAGTGGTGTTCGGAAAAATATGGACCACAAGGCTATACGCAGCTAGGTGAAGACAAGCAGTAACACATTTTTTTATATTAAAAAAACATACCGGAGAACGAGTCGATCAGCGATCCACATGGTCCGCCATCTTGGAATGTATTTACATATCTAAAACTCATTCACGCCCCGTCGTTTAGTGACAAGACGTTCACCAAAGAAAAACTCTGCGATAAACCCAAATATTCGACTATTAGTTTAGACATCTATGAAACTCCAAACAAAATCACAATAAGGGAGATTTGTATCATTGTATAAGCATAGCATTCCGCAAGGCAGTTTACGACATCAAGAGCCTTTCGTCAACATTCAAAATGGCTACCATCAACATCCTCACAGCGATATCAAGCTAGTGTAACAACAAAAAAGCAGAGATTACGGTGGAAAATTGTTGCAATATAATTGTTGCAAAGGAGGCAAAGGGTTCCTTGAAGTGTCCAGTCTGTCCTGCCTTGAAGTATCGGCGAGGGAACTGAACTTATTGGATACTTGTACAGAGGCTGACGATGATTTGGCGTTGATGTAGGGCGTAACCACTTTAGGCATGGTGAAACCAGAGTCATCGACGGTGGAATGATGCTTGGACGAGGCTAGCTTCAGCTTTTTACATCTGAGATCGTCGAAGGATCCATTGGAGAGGGCATTGATGATTTCAAGATGCACTACCATCAAAATCTTGCCCAGTTCATTCTTGCCTGTCCAGGAGTCCTCGTCTAGTCTCCTATCCCCTAAGTAGCAACCCGCCCCCCAATACGTGTTGTTGGTTGCTTCAATCAGACGTACATTGCCTGTTTTTGACAATTTAGTGGCCAAACTACGATTTTGAAAGTACTTGCACCTTGTGATCTCACATGGGTCGTCGTTGTCCAGTATGGCATTAGCTGAGTGGATATTACCCAGTACCGAACACTTTTTATACTGGAATGCTTGCTCTGATGAGTTGAAAAACTTGTCTTGGTATTGGAAGTCACATGGGAAAAAGTTGGACAAGTATGCCCTCTTCCCCTGAAAGGCTAGGCCATTCTTGACGCTGATCATCTTTACTTTTTCAACACTATATTTCTCCTTTAGAGTATGTAATTGTCTAGAATTGAACAGACGACCGTCAATGAGCACTTGGTCGCCCTTAGGCTTAGTGTAATCACGATCTGCACCCGCAGCAATGGCATTAGTGGCCAGGAGTTTCATGAGGCTCTTCTTTTGCCGCATTTCCACGGTATCGTAATCATGAAAAAACATGTGTTCCTTGTTTGGCCATTGTTCCGGAGGAAATAAGTATTATTATTAAGGCTAGGAATCAGTGGAATGTATTGAGTTGTGATGTAAAAAGAAATGCAGAGGTTCATCATTAGAAATAGCTTCTTAAAAAGGCGGGTTGGAAGGCTTTTTAAAAAAATGAATTTATAATAATATATTTTTACAGGCTTAAATAGAGAAGTCCGTCTAGATTTATAGTATGTGTAATATGGATTAAATGTAAAGTTCGGTTGAATAAACATATAGACTATGGAAATGTCTGAGGTGAAGCTGAAGACATTTCCTATTCACTAAGAGTACAGCGTCTTGTCTTATCCTACACATAATTGCAACATTTGATTACTGACTTTATCACTTTAAACATAATTGTCTCTTGTCTCCTATTAGATAGTTAACCAAAAAGGACAGTATCGTTTCTATGAGTCAAACACGATTCATCAGATATAACAAGGTGTAAGGATGTCAGGAACTCGAGACTTGTTTTCCTTCCGCCTCCAAGCTGCTCATTAACTATAACGTCTTGCTCGAGTTATTCATCATCTTCATTTCGTGTCCTTTCATTCGTGCCCCTTTCCTGGCCAATCAAATGACATGCACACTTTTTCATCTGCATTAAAATCACAATTGGGACATTTTAAAACGAGCAATGTGATTGACACATGTTAATGTGGTTTGCATTTTTGTTTTAAACGCAACACAATTTCTGTTGGTGTTATCAATCTCACTTTTATGATTTTATTTCTCTGCCCCGCCAGTTCGTGCTGACAGGTTGGTTTGTTAAGTGATATGGGATTGGATAGCGTTTCTCATGGTAATACTAATGCTCGAGGTTTTCCCAAGACATCGAAATAAGTGAGTTCCACATGATTGGAATGTGGAAATATGGAAGGGCCATATCTAATAGGAACACGTACCGTGCACTTTTCGTTATTTTTCTTTTCCAGAATCATGACCATTAAGATATGAACTATTTCTATATTCGTCCTATTGAATACACACTGATCTTGACAAGGCATCGATCTAAATTGGTTTAAATATAGGGTTCCCGTAAACCTTTCTTGTATGCCTTTTCAGTATCGCATATTTCTCCGTTGTATTAATAGCAGGGCAGAATTCATTTCCCTGGGACGTATTCCATTCATCTGTGGAGTTGATTGCCTATTCCTGTTGCTTTAATTAAGAAGACCATTTGTTTTGTAGCTTCATCATACCACATATTAGCGTGGTTGAAACGCTCAGGTCATGGGCAAATTCATAACAATGAAGGAAAAGAGAATGTTTCCTCAACATCTGCTATGTTGTATATAATTAAAGCACCCAGAATATTTCAAAATATTTGTAGAACTACAAAATTGAAATCAAACAAATGATTCCTTTCATTTGATCATCATCTTTGATATTTCCTAAATTTATGTTATATTTGTCTACTCATGAATGACTTAAAGGCATCGTTTGATACGAGCAACAGAATAAAATGGGAAGAAATCCACAGTTATTCCATACGTCGATTATGGAGACTTAATTACTACATGTATACCATAATATGAATAACCACCTGCTAGACCAACTACAACGACCCCAAAATAAGACCTTACGGATAATTTTAAACCTCCCCCATGATACTCCAGTCCAAGAGTTACACAAGGGGAAAAATTTCACTATAGAAAGATTGCCGACCAGCCCACTTGCATATACTAGGACATAGAAGAACAAATAGTCCCCTTTTCACTGAAATCCCTAGAAGACAGACGAGAAACAATATTGCCCCTACTCATAAAACTTTTATACTCAGAACAAGTTTAGGCCAAATTTCTGTATCTTATAATGTGCATCAGCATGGAACCTGTTACCACCAAACCAGAGGAACATAGGAAATGTGGAAACGTTTAAGTCTAATAGAAAAATCTGTCTCCGATCAACTGCCAATTATTACCTTTATACATACAGGACTAAGGAGATTAGAGTCTACACTTCATGTAATTACTGGCACGGATGTCAACTAAAACTAAACAATACATTAAATCTTAAAATCTTCTAGGAACTACTTTCTTCAAATCCGTACATTATACATAGCTCACTGTCATATCAATGTATACCAATGAGTGAGACTTCACTCCTACATACTACATGTATAGCAACTCGAGTGGCAATTTAAGAGTAGCATGTCTAGGTATTGTTATTTAAATGTTTTATAAAAGTATATTTTGTACATACAGCCACTATAGTCGACTGTCAATCACCCTTATACTGGGACAAGTGAAAACCTCACCCGGAAACTTGTAAACCCAGTTGTTAAATACAAATAAATCGTTAGAACAAAAGAATCAACAACATTATCATGATAGGACTTGAATTCCTTTATCATACTCATAGTAGAATAGACATTTCGACCCAATTATTTCCGTTGAGGTATAATAGAAAGTATCATGCCTACACTGGTCGGGTTTCCTGTGATCCACTATGCTCAGGGTACTTAATTCATTGTCCATAATGCTTTGCTTGCCCTAACCAAGTTTGCAACAGTAACTGCTGCCAAAAATAGAGAGGCTGGAAGTGGACACATTTATAAGCAGGTGGCTTACACAAATTTAGTGTAGCCTACTCTATTGGACTCTTAAAATATTCTCTTATAGGGGCACACGTACGTATACTAGTGCATGAATACATTTGTGCAAAAACGCATAAAAATGCAAGATTGTGCAAGGAAATGATGATATGTTTAATTATATAAAACTAGATAATAATTTTGGTAAGTATTAGGAAACTGTAATGCCAAGGGATTTGAAAATGGCAAGAACAAAAGATAGTACTTCTGATTGATAAATAAACACATATATATATGAAGAAAACAACTTCATTCCGTATAGTAAACCTCAATAATCGAGATCTACTGATGATAGATAGTAGTGTCACTACTTCATATTGTAACTAAGAAAGCTGAACGAGGGTGAGTATATAGTAATATCGTATCTTGCATGTCTCAGGGGAATGCTCCAGTTCTTCCAGTGGGGTCTTTTTAATGATGTTGTCGTTGTAACTGTAAGGATACAATGGGGAGGAAAAATAACTTTCGGCTCTTAGAGGTACATTATTTTGAATTGGTTATTCAAATATAGAGCCTAGTATTTGGATAGGGTGACATGAAACGTTGGAGAATATATAACCAAGTTCTACCATATGTTATCTCGATTCTATAGATTGATAATTGTAAACAAAATTGACGTCGGTATATAGATCATAGCTTTTCATCTATAATTAGATTATTAGAAATATATTAGCGAAGAAAAATTAATCAGAATATTAAGCGTTTTCCATGTGATCCAGGGATATTACACAATGCAAACATAATTACAATTAGCAATACTTATGACGAGTACATATCACTGGTGGAGAAATGAAACCGGCCTTTGATAGGCTGGTCCATCTGTATGGATGATATTCTTGGAGACTAACAATAGTGAGGTGATATGCCAGATTTCTACAATGCATAATCAATCGGCTGAAGGTGAAACTACATTATATGAATGACCCCAGACTTCAATATCTTATAACTTAGCCAATAATGGTCGGATTACAATTTTAAAAACAGTTATAGAAACCTGAGAAACCCCGTCCTATACTTTTGCAATTTGGTATAATATAAATAATTTATGCAGTGTTAAATAAGTCAGCTTTTGTCTTGTCGGTTTTTGTCCATGTAGGCTTTTGTCTGTGTTGGCGTTTGTCCTGATACAATCCACCTAGCCAGCCCAGGCAGGACTGCATGTGTCTATGTCCATTCACCAACCAGCTAGGATATCGGCAAAGGGGTTTGCTTGGTTATACAGTACTGTTGTAGGCTATAGGGAATGATTGTTCATTCTCTCCACAGTGCAAGCCGGTTCCGATTTTGAGCACCATGATTTTGTTGCCAGATAAGAACGGGGTATCAAATGGCCGGAGTAGGGGGACCCTCTAAACCACAGGACCATGCCTCAGCTGTGAGGCTCTCAAAGTGGGATCAGACATATTAAGAGTATTTAATTAGAAATAAATATATCAACCCAACAAATTACTTTTTATTACAGGTTAATTCAGAAACCATCCCATTATCATCTGAGAAGAGTTTTCCCCCTCTTCTAGCAATTTTAAAGGGCAAGAATGTTTGTTCTTCTCATTCACTTGCACATATGGTGCTAAGAATGGAGGTGTTACTATGTTTGGGCCAGAGCAAGCCCAATGGAAGATGGGGAGCACTCCCATTTTGAGCTAGTAATTTTAGTGACAATACCTTCCTCTGAATTAAGCAAATTCTTGTACTACCCATACATAGATGGACATTTATGGTAACATTAAAAATGTATCATGCAAATTATTCAAAAAGTAGGAATAGAAATACTGTATAGCATCCATTGAATGCATAAATGGGTAGATTTGTATGTTGTCATATAGAATTCACTATTGCTCCATATCTTTTTAAAGAACAGACCTACTTTCTACTAATCCCATCCCATCTCATCAATCCTTACTGCCCCATTTATTACACAATTGGCTGCAGGATGGTGGGAAAGAAAATACAATGAAATTTCTTGAAAAAATTACTTCTATCTCTCTTTATATTATGTAAAGATAGAGGTACAAGTATTTTTTCAATATGATGACAATATATTATATTCCCCTCTTACTGTTCACTTTTGAATAATTTTATAGACAAGATGTATTACTAACAGGATAGTATAACTTATGTATTGTATCCCCCAACTCTTAGGGTAAAACTAAGCCCAACCGAAGCCTGTTCCACCTGTTGAGTTCACCTCAACAGCAAGAGTTAGAACTAGGGAGATGACCACTGTAATTTGACCCCAACCACTAACTGGTCTGAGTCTCTGACCTCCCCATGCGTTGAATTATAACTGTTTAGTAGAGACAAGGTAGAGATATCCAAGTTTGTTTGGGACTCCTCTTCCAGTGACCTAAACCACAGAGCAGGGGGAATTCCCTGTTATGGTGTAGGTGGCATGTCATCACACTTTTCTTGGGCACTCACCTACAAATCCCCATCCCCATTGGGGTAAAGTGTGGCGTCAGATGGGGGAGGGGGTACCTCATTAGTGGACTTTTGTTTTCTAGTGGAGTAGGGATTAATTAGTTTGGAATTGAATGAAATTACATTTTTCACCCATTTCTTTCGGGTATGTATACTGAATTTCTCCATTTTTTCTATGGTTGATATTATATTGTTATTAGTTGATATCATATTGATGTCTCCACTCTTGGAACATGTGTGTTCCTGGAAATATATTTTATAAATGCATTTAAGTATGATTTGGACGCTTAAATATTTTCCTATGATACTCAGAAATGTAATTATGAAGAACAGATTTTAGAACCATTATTGGCATAGTTCATTTTCTTTAGTATGTCTTGTGATCTTTGTGCCACAACCAGGCCACTTCATGGTATTGTATAAATTTAATGATTTAAAAGTAGCAGTTGTTATTGGTGTACTTTATCATACTTCATCATAGATAAAGCTAGAAAAGGCTCTGTTCCTCACTATAAACATGACGCTGAGCTTAGAGAAAGAGGAACTCTCTGAGCTGCAGGCTTTACGGTAATGATGTTGGGTAACCACATAACTCCAGTCTCTCGAGTTCTGTGGGGTAACCAAAGGCCATCAACTGGTGACTCAAAGTCACAGGCAGCACACAAACACACTCACCTGTACACATCAAAACAACAAAACAACAAACCCCCCATAATTATGAGCAATTTAGCTCCTAGAGCCCTATTCTCTGAAACTCTAGTTACTTGTGGTCCAGAAAGTTACTGCTTCAAGAGATATTTATTTGGAGGAAGTAAATTGGCTATATTTCACTAGATCTGAATGCCTGAGATCGTTTTTATATTTAAAAATAAAGGATTGTCGCAAAAACGGCCTTCACAAACCAGCCGGGAGTTTCCTGGCTACTAAACTGTTTCTAGCCGTTCAGCACACAAGTTGTCAAGCGTTTTGCCGTGCGACTCTCCGAAGTCTGAAGTCAGTCTTGGAGAATGGCTGCAAGATGGTTGCAGACATTTTGATTTTAGCAGAAGAATCTATATTTCGTTAGCTTTTTAATGTAATAATCCTGGAGTTCTACCTTGAATATGACAGCAACATTTTGTAGTTGTTTTTCTGCTGGAAGATGGGGTTTTCCCAGTCCCTCGCTATGACGTCATTGCTGTAGATCATGTGACAGCTCTTGGCTGTTCTCTTTTGTGCTGTTCTATCAGCTTTGCATATGCATGGCCTTGTTTATATATTTAGCGGCAATGGCAATCGGTATGAATCCTCAAAGATCCATCGAGATGGCTAAATCTGCTTATATCTTCACTTGTTGACAATAAAGTTGCAATAGTCCCTGGCTAATTATATTGCAAACTGAGCAAAGATTGTCATTATTGTAGGTTGAATACACAGATGAGCATGATCATGGGGCAAAGAGGGGGATAAATATCGTTTCTGTAGGTTCTTTTCGTTGGACCCGTGATAACCGGTATGACCATTCTGTGAGTCATTAATTTCCCGTAGGCGGCTTTTTAGGCTGTAGGGCTTTAGTAGCAAAATCGGTTAATCTATAGGTCATTCCTAGCATAAGGGAGGTGGCAGCAAGCTTTGGTTTTGCCTGGTGGCTTTCAGCTGACATGGGACGCCTTTTCGTCAAGAGGTTAGTAGTTACAGGTAGCCAGTAACAAAATGTTGCCCTAGCTACAGCAGACGTCCAAATGACGTCACAGCCCATACTGTATTGTGATAAGGTCGGTGTAGGTGTGTTGAGTTCTGGTGCAGGGAGCAGAATGTTAATTGGCAATGTCAGTCAGAGTATGCCTTTCCATAGCTCAGGGCCCGATGTCACAGTAGGAGCTGGAGTTTATTTTGTAATTGTTCCACTATATATAATATGGGATTATCGATTAAAGCAGTAATAATATCAATGATTATTTATACACTTTTACAGTTGTTACAGTAGATCTTTACTTCTTCCCTGATATATAATATCTCTTTACATAACCTTAAAATAGTAAACGGCTTGGATAAAATATATGCAGTTTGTATGATATACATGCTTTTATAAATTATCATCCTTTATTAATAAATATCCATTTCATATTGGATTTAGAAGTTGGTGCTGACTCACAGACATCAGAGAAAACTTTGGTATTATGTGGCTTGGCAAGCCAATGAAAGTGTACATAAAGTTGCTATTTTATTTTTCTTCTGTATGATGTACGTAAAATTACTACATTAGAGTCTGTTGAGGTATGCCAATGGAGTCATAATTTTTCACAAATTAAGCGTGAATGTTATAATGTACCTGGTTGCTTATGAATAGTGGTTGTGATTTTGTTTCTCTTGGTGGCTAGTGTTGCCAAATATTTTATACTGTAACAACATGATATTTCACATCCTATGTCATCGATTTTTATGGATATTGAATCTCGTTTATTTGTCATCTTAAGGGAGAGGTGACATTTGTTATGCTGGACCCAGATATAGATCTAGGCCACCTAGCAACGTGAAACTCGGAGCAGTAGCTCGAGCTAATACACCCGCACTTGAGTATATGCAGCCTTTAACTCAACTTGTGATTTCATAGAACTCCGTACTTACATCTAACACTCAATTTATAATAATTAGTTCATCAACCAACAACATCAAGACTTATCAGCAGTCCCCAGTGAGGCTGTCCTCACGAGAGAGCTTGGTGCCCTGGTATCACTCATGAATCATGATGACCCATGATCAGCCATGAGGGATCCTAGACCTGTTGAGTTGTTCATGGGTGATTCAGGCAGTCCAGTTCACTAATGAAATGAATTGATGAATTGATGGAAACTGTCCTTCTTAGAGAGCACCTTTCAAATCACCTGCCTGGTCAACCAGCATAAAAGGCCCGGCCTCCCCCCAACTCAGTATATTAGATAGACACCTAGGCTCATTCCCTAATTTCAAAAACACCCCCTTATCTCCGGAAATAGCATAAATTTTAGACCCCCCCCTTTTCAAGGATTTGGATGGCTTATTTCTGTTTTTCTACCCCTTATCTCCGGAGTGGGAGAGTGAAGAAGAGGGGTGGGGGTATTGGAGAGGGGAGGGAGAGGTTGTAGGAGGGGAAAGTGAGGAAAACAGTTGTCCCATACAAGACCCACCTCAAATTCCACTGTTGGAATTATTTCATTCCACAAGTTGTTGTAGGAAGGTTTGGGTTTCAGTAGAAGGGTATGATATCTTGTAGAAAAGGCAAACTATCACAGATAAGTGTAAAGCTGTCATCAATGGTGTTTTAGGGAATTCTTTATGATGGCAAAGGTTATACAATTGTCGCAGTCAAATGATACAATCGTAGAACGCCTATTAGAAGAAGTCCTTGGTCCATTTCTGTAACATTTTATTACAGAATAAAAATTCTATATGAGAGGTGGCTTTTGCTACTCAGGCCACCCAACACGGCATGCCCAGGCAACAGTTATTGAACAGAGTCTCTAGCACTGTGCTTGACCACAGAAGTAAACCATAAAATATTACCTCCAGAGGAACCAATACTGTCCCTGCATAGGGATACAAGTCTGGCCAGCTCCCAAATACATCAACATCTGTAGGACCGAGCCACCAGACACCGGCAGCCAGTAGCACTTTGAAAGCACCTTTAGCACTTGCTTGGAAGTTGGCTATGCGGCCTCATGCCCCAATGTAGCCATCACAACCTCAAACACAACGAGCATAATGGCATTAGAACACTCAGAGGTTTACCCTGACGGCACCTATACAGCTATCACAGCATTCAAGTCTGGCCTGGACTCAAATCTGGCAAAACTACCACAAAGGTGCTGCAGGACCAACAGGAGCCAGCTCTGGCTCCACCTATGGGTCACCAGTTCTGCCTTTTAAAAAAGAAGTGTTTCGGGTCATTAACATTATCATACCAGGGAGGTATATACAAGGGAGTAGCAATGAATAATATGTGCGGGTGGCATATAGTTGAAAGTAATGCCACTACTACTACTAGCACCAACTATTTATAAGTGCATCACTAGTATGCTCTTCCCTGGTAAAGGGCAATCAAACTACCTGGGCTATAAGTGTAGGATAGAGTACAAGAAGTTGTACTCTTAGTGAATATAGGAAATGTCCAAGGCCGTCCTTTCCTATTCACTAAGAGTACAACTTCGAGTACTCTAGCATGCTTATCCTACAACTTCAATTGTTTGTTATGATTGTGGTTACCAAATCCCCCCTACCACCCAACCACCCTACCACAACTACCCGATCCATGATCAGTATTGCTTTGAGATGTACATTTCCTCACTTTGACCGATACATGGCTTATAGTGAGTGAACCTCACACAATATAGCCATATTTCGAAACAAATGCAAGGTTTGTAGAGTTACAGGTGAACGTGACAGGTGTATACAGTTGAACTCCCTTGTTATAGTGGTAACATTTCAGGAATCATATGCTATAACCTACAGACCTTATCTGAGCCTCTGTGGCAAATTTCTATTGATTAATTATTTGGTTTTTCATTCCTCAGTTTTTAACTCAGTGTATGTTCATAGTTATATAGTTATATAACTACACACAATTCCAACTGGTTAAATAAGATATACTTCTCACCCCTGTTTATCATCATTGGACTCCGCTTGACTCATTTTCCTGTGACACATCACATGTTCAATTTCAGTAATTATACTATACTATATACAACAGATCCTATCTGAGCCTCTGTGGCCGAGTGGGTAGAGCCTTCAACTCTGCTTGCCAGCCTATACTTATGTGAGAGGTCCTGGGTTCGAATCCAGGCCAATCCTAGTTCAAAATTATTTGCAACAGATACCTGAGCGGACTCTTTAATGAAAGAGTCCGCCCAGGCATCTGAGAGGACTCTTAGCAGCGGACTCTTTCATTAAAGAGTCCGCTGCAGTGTCACCTGGCATGCAGTGGCTAAATTAAGTCCCAGTTGCGGATATTTTAGTGCATTCAATGAGTCTTTGCTACTCCCTTGTATATACCTCCCTGATCATACACAGCTACATATACTGATCTCAACCAAGACCATTTTAAAACCCGTACACAAACGGATTTCACCAGATGTACTTCAATTCGCATAATGTATCTCATAATTTTGACCAACGGGACAATCATACATAGCCAGTATCACCAAAATACTTCATGTATTTCGGCTTTATTTTCGTTTTAAATTCATATAGATCGTACCACTGTCTAATCATAGGTTCAAGGGCGTTCCAGAACTGCTTAAACAGGTTCTGTGTGGCCGGTCATTTTCCTACCATACTGGAACAGTCTCCTTGGACTGTACCCGTCTAATCTGATGTAAAAGGTTTTCGCTTAAGAAAAAATAAGTCCTAAACGTTAAGGATAAATGCCTTAATTCTCTGCACAGTCTAACTGGAAGTGTCAGATATGGATATCAGATTATTATGTAATATTGAGTAATGATTATTAATTACCAATCATGAATTATGTTTATTAGTTATGCATGTTAAACATTAATGGAGTGATGTAATACCAAGCTAGTAAGGTAACACCAGATGTTAAAAGGGATTTATTCTTAACAGGTAAGGTCCAGCAGGGGTCCTCATTTACATGTATGATCTATTTATGTTACATATCAACAGCTACTATGTATGTACACCGGTGTTTCCACAAGGCCTCCTCAGTGAGGGACAATAAAGCACTGCAGCCGGACATATTATGTCTCTCTCTTACATTATTTACTACTAGCCTTATCCACACCTCACATAACTAGTTTTGAGCGTGCACATATGGAAGTAATATTCGCTGCCCCTCAATCAATTATATTCTACAGTTCTGCAGTTCTCAAACCACGATTTTGTAACTTCGATAGCCTCTTTCCAATACAGACAACGTGTGACAAACTTTATGATGGAATAATGAGTGGTACTACACACGGTAGCTATACCTTAGCTTACATTCACAAGTTGTTATCTAGTAATACTTTATAGATATAAAAATGTGATTATTTAGACTGGCATTTAGACTGGCTGTCGAACGTCCGCACATTTAGATTCTGGATGTCCGCATGTTTATATTATCATATGTTGATGTCACCTCACTTAAATAGATTAAGCAGCAATGCACTGATTTTTTTAGGTAAATTCATAGTGAAGAACAATGGCAGTTCAACTGCCCGGAGTGGTGATGGCTTGTGACAATTGTAGTCGAACAAGAAAGGCAGTCTGGTACTCAGAAGTTCGAATCCTGCTCAGGTCAGCAAGTGTCGTTTCTATCTGGGATCGCAGCAGCTGTATTTGAGCTTTTAATTTCAGATCAATATCTAACACACCGAACCAGTTATTGAATTCGTTCACTAAATCAGAAGTGAGGAAATGACAGAACCCCTTGACGACATTTGCAGTTTAGGTGTGTATGCATGTACACACGTTTTAGTATCTCTGAGTAAGTTGCCCTGAAAGCAGTCTTTTCATCATCTCTATTATATAAAGAGTTCCTACATGGTTGTCTACTGCACATTCATGATGAAGAGCTAGGATATCTTACCCGTCTTAAAGGCAAACGCTACTATCTAGTGGAAAATGAAAATAAATGTCATTTTTCTGAAACTTTGGTATTTGATTCTTGAAGTGTTTCTGGTCATAAAGATGGAAAAAAATCAATGGGTCACCGTGCTCATTTTTGAATTACAGTGCTTCAAAATTTGGTATATCAAAATAACCAATGAGGACCAAAAGGGGGACTCATTTTGCAGTACCTCGACTTGATAGTTCATATTTGCTATTTATATTCACTCAATTTAAGTATAGTTAACAGTTTTTGAGAGAGTATTATTTGGCCAATTATTCTATGCCTCTTTTTTATAAAGTGAATTGTTATTTCTATTCTGAAAACAACAAATACCTGATGCAAATTTTAAATTAAAAACTCGAAAAAACGCACTATTTTTCACTTTCTTTTTATAAAAACAATTTTTTTTTCTCCCCATCAAAATTAAATGTCATTTTTCTGATACTTTAGTACATGATTCTTGAAGTATGTTTGTTCATAAAACTGGAAAAAAAATAATGGGTCGCCGTGCTCGTTTCTGAATTACAGAGCGTTGAAACATGGCTAACAACTCAAAAATCTGCTGCTTTCAAAGTGTTCTATATTTCCTAAACATGTCTATTTCAGACAGCTACAATTATTTTTTTAACGTGATGACATACATTTTTTTCCTTTATATATTTAGAATATTACCTGCACTATATGTGTAGAAAATCTTCGGACAATAGGAGTTTCCGTTTTTGTTTTATTCCCAAAACCGTGAAAGAAAAATGCAGCATTCCCCAATAGACTTGCATAGTAAATGGGTACAACTGAGAGTACCCACAGCTAGCAGTATTTCCCAAACATGTCTATTTCAGACAGCTACAACTTTTTTTTAAACGCGATGACATGTATTTTTTTTCCTTTTTATCTGTAGTATATAACCTAAACTATATGTGTAGAAAATTTTGGGACAGTAGGAGTAGCCATTAATTGTTTGTTTTATTCTATAAAATGTGAAGAAATGGGCCGTTTTCTCATAGACTGCAATGCTAAAGGAATAGTCCGTAAAATGCCCGCATATTTGGTACATGGAAAAGGGGGGCGTGGCAGTGAATAGTAGCGTTTGCCTTTAAAAAATCATTTGAATGATACATAAACTGGCTATAGAGCTTCCCCCATAATATTATATCAATACAGAGATATAATGATTATTGTAATCTACACATATTCTGCATATTATCATAATTTGAATGTATACATGAAGTCAGTATATAACAAGGACACATGTACCAGAGTAAGGCATCATTATAACGATGCCTTCCCATATAGGAGACCCATTGGCAGATTACCAAAAATCAATTTCGTATTGCTACGTTCTATGAAAGTGTTTTTACATGTGAATACTCACACTCCCTTTGAGAAACAGACAATGACTCTATATTGATTTCAAGAAAGAAAGAAATCTCCTTTGTGGTTTGACACAGGGTTTACTTCCCACCAAACATGCGTGTCTTAAGGCTGAAATGCTCATATGGACACAATTAATATGCTTGTTACGGGGGTGGACCTTTAAAAGGCCCAGTGCGAATAACTAAATCTCCCGTTTACGAAGCCACGAAGCCGGTTGCAAAGTGACAGTTGAAGCGAATATATCCACCTGCCTTTTCTCAGGGGGTCCAAGGTGCATATTGCAGGGCATGGTGTCGTTTAACTAAGAAATGAAAATGAATTCGAAATTGAGTAGATAAAGGCTGATAGGCAGGCGTAATGTTACTGCGCGAATATGGGTAATAGAGAGACTTCTAGCTAGATTTGGTTGCCGTATGAGCAATTAATGCTTTTGTACCAAGAACATAATATCATTTTAAGAGTAATACATGATGTAGCCCAGGAACTGTCATCTTTTTTATTCCTTTTTCCAGCTCCAGTCAAATCACCATTGCTCAAGGGACGAGTGTATTTCGAAAAACGTTCACGGAGTATTTTAGATAAAAGGACGATTTTGAAGTCCCCCCACTCAACTTGGATGATTTGAACTTGTTTGAAGTTAAGGACTGTTGCCGTTATTCGAAGCGAATGATGAGTTGATTAGCCACTTTCATTAGGAGCATCTTGTAAGTGCATAAATGTTTGAAATCCGGTGCGCATTCATTAGGGGGAAAGAATCACAGAGAGACGCTCAGGGAATATTTAGTTGTCTGCTGTTTCGCTGACTGCTCATTAATCTTTAATATTTGTGTACATGTATGATATTATATAACTCTACATGCTGCAACCTTATATATATGTGATTATAGTTTCACTAATCATTATTAATATATTTGGTGTTATTGTAAAAAGTACTGTAGTCTCCTCTTCTTGCTCAGTTATGCAAAGGGTAAATTAATATAACTATTGAAGCATATATATCAGGAGTGGCACTCAGTCTAACTGCCCTGCACTGTGCACAGCCCTTGACCAACGTTGCAAAGAAATAGAAAGGTTCTCCATCCTTTTTTATTGAAAAATAGTTCAAAAAGAATACACACTGAGAGCTAATTGCGAATACTAATCTATAGCTTTATTCCTATGAAATGAAAACTTGCTTTAAAGGCCTACTGGTAGCGTATAGGGATATAGCCGAGTGGTTTCCTTTCCAATATCCCCTATCTTCTGCTAAATCTAGATCCCTTTTTCTCGCTATGCATATCCATTAAAAGAAAATATTATACGTCAGACATGCATAATTTCGTGCAGTGGCGTCCCAATGGGGTATATAATCCAATATATAAGACTTCATGCCCACCAAGCTGTTTTTGCAGTCACATCTCCAGCTGCCGTTCATTGGAAGAATCCAATGGTTGGTAACTAAAAAAGGAATGTTGTAAGGATTAATAAATAAGTAAGGTACCGTAATGAATAATTTTGTAAGGCGATAATAAGGAGTTTTCAAACTCATAACTGTTGCAATCATTACTAGATCTAAATTGGTTTTGATACAAAAATTCCATAGAAATACAAGTCTTTTCCCACAAGCTTCGGTAATCCAAGATGGTGCTAGCCTGCTTGACAACAGTCAAAGCTTTTGGAAATTCTGATCTAGGTTCCATGACTACACTGAAAGGGAGGTTTAAAGTTATATTTTTTTCTTGTTGACACGCAATTACAATAATGTTTTATGACAAAAGTTCACTATGGAATGGTTAGAACGTTCACATAGCACCCCTTTCCTTCCTTTCAAATGGCAAAATTGAGTTGTTATTTTACCGCGCTTGCCAAGCGTAGATGCCAGTCTAGCGTATTAATACTAAATCAAAGGGTCGTTGCTTGCTAGAACTACTTTCATGACCAAACTAAATTTCCCATGCTTGCCCAGCACTGGTGTAATACTTATACAGTTCTATGATAAACTAATCATTTTCTAAAATTTAAGAATCAAGTTTGACCAGTCTTTCATCCACACATGAATTCGAGTTTTATTTCTATGTGCGATGTAGGGAATATTATGCGAATGATGGAGGAAGCATATGTTTCCTTGGCGACGTCGTCAGAGCTTGTCTTATGGTCTGTTCGCTGAATGCCAAATATGCATTTTTTTTACTATCACCAGCTCAGAACCTATTTCCGTGGAAACTAACAATCATGTCAACAGTTTAACAATAGCTTGCATTCTTTTAGCTTTTCAAGATCTAAACTGCTAAAATTACTGATACATGGTTTACTTTTAACAAACTTTCTTTCAACTTGAAATCAACCACCTTCCCACCCTTCCCCATTCGTGGGCTATTTTATTATTATAGTGTAGTGACATGGGATTTTCTGGATGATTTAATAATAAATTGGTTTTCTCTTTATTTCTCCTATTTCCAGCTGCTAAGATTATTATGATTAACTGAGATTGCAGGTGAAAGTTATATGATTCTTTGTAGTTAGGCCTATGGATACTGGACCTTAGGTTGAACGACAATTATTATACTCATTTATGTATCAATGATCTGTGTATGGTTCCACTGGTAATAATGATAATAATCATCTCCCTGCTGAGCTGATGATTAAACATAATTATTAGGTAACTTCCCATTTGCCCTCAATCAAAATTGGATAAAACAAAAGGATATTTCTTTAAACAAAATTATAACACGTAATAAACATTATCCATATTCTGATTTTGATACTTTTACAGACCGATTCATTACAATAATACTTGATCGGAGCAGTTATAATGAACGTTTGCCACCTATTGACCAAAATGGTCGTGGGATTAAACGTTTTAAACTTTACTTCTTTCGTTTTCCGGAGCAATTCCAGAGAAACGTTAAAGTCCTACGCCCATACCTCTGATTTGTACATACATGATTTGAATCAAGATTATAATCAGTGTGTTTGAAATTGGCTCCCCATATATATGCAGTTATGGTATGGAGGATATTTATCTTATCCCGTGTTTTCTGTTTTCATCAACTCTTTAAACAAAAATAAAAGTCCCGGTCTGTTCTATTTCTGTTCTAGTTAATGGATTTCCCGTTCAATAACCGTCTTGTTTATAGCATGCGCAAATATAGGCGCGAGGCGCACCACCACAAAACCGCCGCTTTGACAACGAATGGCAATTGCCTAAGTGACCCTTTTCTTAATACCTAAATCAATTTTAATTGATTGCTTGGTGGCATCCTGATGCGCGCTGTTTTAAAAAGCAGATTTAAAAAAAATACAGCTGCAATATAAAGCGATATACAAGATAAATCTTTTTAATGGTACTTCGGGTTCTTCTAAAAAAAAATAGGTTTCGAGTGTCTCAGACTTTGCCACTATAAATAAACCGTAATCACCTTGAGCTAAATTATTTTTTTGTTTAATCAGTTCTTATTCCGGTTACTTTTTACACAGATTGCGAAAATTAAGGCAAACATTCAGCACGAAAGCAATGGTTTGCAGGTTTTATAGTGGGGAAACGCACAGGACGCTCGGTGGCTAAATTGTATTTCGGTAAGTGGGTTTAGCTGACTGGTACTTCTATGTAAAGAGTCCCAGGCTCTACTTAGAGCGGGCTAGTCACTATATTAATATGGGTTAAGTGTGAAGGTAATTTAATATACATCAACTGGCCTGTCGATTCTTTGACTAAGAAGATCACCCTTTGATTTGAACCGCGATATGAATGTCCTCCTTGCTCCTTGTTTTGAAACCAACTGAATTATAATTATGGCGGGAGTATAGGGACATTTTTTTTAGTAATCAATAGAAAATGCATTGGTTCACAAGAAAATGTGTAGATTATGTAATGTATATCTATTTCGTTACCAAATAGGAACGCGTGAAGCATGAGTTAAGTAATAACTCATAGCTCCGGAACCTAGCTGGTGAGCAAGAAAACCAGATTATGTTCAGCTGGTGAGACTCTTCATCCCTATCCGATCAAGTAGTATATCAAAACTGGGGCTTCATGACAATATCACAATGCCATGGTGCCGCTGCCAACTTAAAATCCTTCCCATTTGTGCCATTTGCATCTAGGGTGGCTCGGCAAATATCGAGTTTGCCGTCCTAGTTTTAGACGTGTATACGAGACATTCTATCCCTAATCTGCAAGCAAAAATAGGATTTAGAAACAGTAGACTCCATATAGACCTATTTATGTACATACAAAAGTAGATCTGGTATCTCGTGGGTTATTCGTAATATCACCAAAGCCGCGCAAAATATGCATACCCGATATTACATGTCCCGTTTTCTGCCAATAGCGATTTAATTAGTCACGACGGACAAAATATTCTGGAAACCAATAAGGCAATTGCGTTTGGGAACCAAACGTACTGAGAAGTGGGGTACGCATGACGAAGGAGAGCACACCATCCATATGTTTCAGGCAATCATTTATTTCACTTAGTTAATATCTACAAACAACTTGTCCCTGAGAAACACAGACACACTGGACAAACATGTTATATATAAGAGGGCGTCCATAATAATATACATTATATATATAATTTACATATTATATACGTATACATACGCTTCAGAAATCACTATTAATCATAGCAACCTATATCACTGTGGCAATTGCAATTTAAATTCAACACATTCTTTGTTAAAGTAACTTGCCTAGGGATTCCAGAAACAATGTAACACATCGATATTCACTGACATAATCACTTCTCATGAAAATTGCCACAATTATTCATTCAGTATCTAATCGCATGGCCATAGTAAGTATTCCTGACGAAATTAGCGTTATTGTTGGGCGCTTTTGTCCACCCATGCAGCAACTATGCAAGCTTGGTTTGAAAGGTTTGAGATAGCTGTTTGTTAATGACATTGTAATTAACATTGCATAACCTCATTATATTTATATTAATTATTAATTGACCCATCGTTAGGAAATATACACTGATTTGTTTTTAAACTGAGAGGGAGAATTGATTGCAGTGAAGGTGTGTTCCCGAGGGAGCTGCAGGAAGAAGTGACACATTTATGTTACTAGCCACCGGTAACCCGCGGAGCTAGTCTATATTAAGATAAACATTTCTGAATCACACTGGAACCAAACACATCTAGAAGGTCATATACATGCTTCCTGTGCAATGAAATGTGACAATAACCTAGCACTATAAATGATGTACACGATGCCTTATTACAATTTCAACGAGGTAACAGGCAGTTCAACATGTGTTTGGGGAGGGGATTCCAAAATCAATATAATCTACAGGGCCTAAATTATTTAATCTGACACAGAACGTTACAAAGTCGGTACCATGTCTGATCATCGAACCATTAGTCCTACTAAGTAGTAGCTGAAATGGAAAACCATATGCTATGGAGAAGGGACATGAATGACAATATCTAGGTTGGCATGATTCAGATTTGAATTTTCAACAGTATCGGTTATTAATAAGAAGCAAATAATAAAAACAAACTAATTTTATCGCACTGGATGATGAGGAAGAGGGTGAACACACACAGCTGCATTCGTGATGGGCTTCGGATGAGGTGCCCATGAGGCGTCCTTCGTGAAATTATATTTCTTAACGATAATTACCATTTGATTAATTCCTGAAATCCTAGATCAGTACCCACGCTTTGAGTAAAAATGTATATTTAGTTACTGGGTGTAGAAGGCGTAACTATGACATTCCTCTCCGTGCATGTCTAACGCTTTCATTTCCAGTGAGTGGCAAAATCGAGTAATCACACTAAAAAAAAAGGTATCGCCCGCAGAATGTGAGATCATTGATATGGAAACTCTCCCCTAAGCATCGAACGGATACGATTGGCAGCATCCTGAATGAATCAGGTTCGTGGCAGTATTTAGCATTGACTACGGTCCCTCAAAGCGAGATTAATTGCAGTCGAATTGATCTTGAGAAAAATAGAGCTTTGAAGATTCAAACATGGGTGCATCGATTACATGCAACCTATAAATACCAATTCAGAATTTTATTTCAGACATGATGGAAGATAATTAGGTGGCCAGAGCGCTTACCCTATTGTTCTCGTACAATTAACCTGTTTCAATTAAACATTAGTTTGATTGCTTGCTCTAAAGGAGGAAATGTCCGAGCGTGAGATGGTGATAAATAACTAAGGGCAGGCTACACGGCAGTCATACAATCTTTTATCGTACTGGCAGCAGGATTGGCCACAACGTATGAATAAGTTTCTCTTTGGGGGCAGTGGCTTGAAGACGATCTTTCAATGTCACCCCGTTCTCTCCCCATTGTCCTTTTACTCATTGTTAACTGAAAGGAGTGTGACTCGGAAGTGGCTGTTTCTTCGCTATTCTTCTGCCGAGTAGATGTCTCGGTTTCGATGCGTTGATTTCTCTTGTGGTTATAGCCATTAGGTATAAGTTCTTGGTAGTAGCCTCCAGGTAGACTCTCTGTCTTTACCCTTGTGTCTGATTTTATGCAGGAGAAAACCCAGCAACACGCACAACTAAGGCGATGGCCACAGCCATTCCTACGCTTCTGACGTAAATCTACACTAAAGCGACGATTGTCAGCAAAGCCTGTAGTTTCATCGTCAGAGATAGCGTCCTCCAAATGATCTATGGTAGACTTATGGTGAAGACAGCGGGTCATTCTATACAGCGCCGCTTTAGCATGCTGCGTGCAGAAAATCATGTATAAAATGGGATTAAGCGCGCTATGGACTAGGGTCATGACTTCAGCCACCGCTAATCCATAGCCCAGTCTGAGGCGATAGTCACTGTATATTCTACACAGGCTCACTACGAAGTAAGGCGTCATACAGATAAGGAATGCAATGATGACACACAGTGTCATTTTCACAACATTCCTTTTAGAGGAACTGATAAGTTTCTTGGGTAATCTAAGGCGGTTTTGTGAAGCAGTCAATCCTCCTCCTCCTTGCTGTTGTCCTCGCCGGCTCCGGCGGCGCATCTCGAAAAGTCGTCCACTCTCGGAAGATGACGACGTGCGCAACATGACAGACTTCCGGTTTATGCGGAAGCTTAACTTGGACGTAGCATCAGACTTGGAGTCGGTGCGTTTCCACACCACTCTGATAATATTGATGTAGCAGAATGACATAATTATTGTCGGTATGACAAGAATATATGTTGTGAGGAATGTAAAATAGACTTTGCGTTGCCACTTGGCCGTGTATCCCTGGCTTTTACATAAATGTTTCACACTACCATCTACGTGATACCCTTCATCGGTCTGAACAAAAATAAATAACTGAGGGATGGCGAACGTGAAGGCCAAAACCCACGCGGCTGTTACTTTTTTCCATATCCTCGGGCGGCCAGTTAATGATTTTAGTGGTTGGACTAGTACCTGGTAACGGTCAATGCTCATTGCCGTCAGCAGAAAGACAGCCGAAGCCAATGTGACCATCTGTACGTAAACTATGATTTTACAGGCTGCTGCTCCTAACGCCCACTCGCCAAAAGCAACAAACAAAATCTCCGAGGTCATTGTGAAAACGCAGACCATCAGGTCACCCAAAGCCAGGTTAAAGAGGAATACATTCACCCTCTTCCTCCTTTCGGCAGGATGACAAGTGATGATTAGTATGAGGCTGGTGTTTCCGACAATCGTCAGGACCATGACGATGATGATTGTGACTACTCTGTAAAGCACTTCCCCAGACCATTCAATCTGGTAAGGCTGGTACATTGTTGGTGCGCTTGAAAGGTTTGTCCATATAACTAACTGTTGTAATCCTTCATCCCTTCCTGCCCCTGATGGGGGGTTTGGGTACAAAGTAGGCACTGTTTCTGCCATAGCATAGGTATTGTTATTCTCTAAGTTACTGAGAAGAATGAGACTTCCAACTCTGTCCTTGATTTCTCCATTTGCGTCTCCCTCACTATCCACCTGCTTTCCTTGCTCTCGTTCCATTCTACATGACTTGGAGGCTGTGCCATTCTAGGGCGGCTTCCTATTCGTGCTATTTCTATAGTTCCAACTTCCTTCTGGAACAAAATCAAATAGACTAGAGGCTCCACCTCAAAGACTCTGCACTCCTCGCGATTCCAACCGTGGAGGTTTTCTTTTCATATATATAGTATGTGTAGTGGGACAGTTCAAGGTTATGATATATATATGACCGCGAAGTTCAGAGATAACTCCTCAATACAAGAACCACAAAAAATGTTCAATATACGTAGGCTTATCTCAAAGTGCTCTTTTGATGGTTATGAAACAGAAAAAAATCCTGGTGAACCACGGATGAGGACTTGTCAGTAAGGATGTTGAGCAACTCCACTGTATTCTGCATTCGCATTCACCAATGGTTCTATAGTGCTATTGATTTATATATGTGAGGGTACCAGTTGAAGTCAATTCACATTTCCCGCTTCCTCAACTGTCGTGGATAATATCAGCAGTGCAATGGTATACATCCATAGTTGACATTCTATTCCTCGCGGGTTTCCTGATGCACAGAATATATGGTAGCATTCATGTTTTTTACTGTCAGGAATTTGACAACGTATTTGTTATCTGATTGATGGATCTGGTTCCAATATGCAATGATCCTATTTGTTTATTCCCAGACCGTAATTCCAAGGCAATAATACTGCCCAATTTAACCTCATGAACAGGAAAGAGAAGGTAATGATAGATTTGATTGATTTAAACAGTCAACTATAGTTGGTAAACATAACGTTCTCATTGCATACTCTGGCTGCGGTTCTCCTCGCGCCAACCATCGCTGTAGTTCAAATTATTTCGGTCCACAGTCCCGTTGAAATATATTTCAGGAAGGTTTTGATCAGATCATTTCAGCGGCGTAGATTATTGTCACAAAGTCGCTTCTTCGAATCGAATCCATTTCACATCTCACGTTCCTCATTGAACATAATAACAAAAGCTCTACAGCTAAATAGCTTCTTTCCGTTTGATGCGACCATGTATTTCAGGCTTCAAAGTAAATCCAAATTGCCATCGTTATACTGAAAGTACAATTCACTTTAAAATCCCATCATTCACTATATATTTCTTATTTAGTGGCATAGTTACAATGTCAATGTAAGGTGCGTTAATGATCCCACTTAGTTACTCTCAGAGGTCAGTTTAGCTTCTGTCCTTCCAGCAGAGGTTCCCCGCTTGGTACCAGCACATACCTGGTATGAACTGGTAGCGAGGGCTATAAGAGTGACCCGGTGTTGGTATCTATTGATTGACTCTGCACCAGCCCGGGGATCTCCTTCACCCATCCCCTCCTTGCAGACCCTCATGAGGGGCTCATAATCAACGCCACTTACTATTACCTCCGCCCAACACCTCGGATCATGACCGAGCAAGACTATACATTGTCTCATTCAGTCGCTCTCTATAGCAACAATAACCATAGAAACGAGATGATGGAAATGGAAATCACTACTCCCAGTCTTGTGTCGCGTCATCCACTCCTCACTTCTCTCTGTAAGTGTGCCTTTATGCCGTTCTTTTCTAGCGCTAAGTAGAAACATGTAAATGAGGATCCTCCTGCAGAGGACATGTAGGATGGTCAGGAGCCCTGGTACAAATGAGGATTGGGCAGTGGTTACACAAGTCCATAATTGGTGATCGAACCCTGGGAAGACTTATTACCAAACTGTGATTGTAGGTTTCTACTCCTGACGATCACTCTGTTTATTAAGTAGTCTGATCTGGATGATGGATGTCCTTACTCCATGATGTCCAGCACTACCCTTTCTTTAAAGGTCACGTCCTTCTTAGTTGCAATGGATTTGCACTCCGCATCCTAAGCTTGACAGATGTCCTCCGTTGTTCGCCAGTGGTGGGCTTTCTATGTCTACTGTCGATGTCTGGAGGAATGCATGGTTACCACAACTCCTAATGAATCCAACTCTCTGATTATCTGGGAATGAAGCGTGTCGGACACTGGAAGATGCTCGCCTCACCTGAAAAGATAACAAAAAAGTTGTATTATATATCATTAGAGATCCAGCGCATGCGACCAATACCGAAAATCTCCCTGGATAAAAATAAAAATATCATATTGAATCACTACATTTGACATTGATGATGAACACGATTCAACACTTTTCAATTATATGTAAGTGATCATAAGTTCAATAAATGGGTTGCCTATTTAGCGGACGTCTCAAAATGCGCCTAACGTCTCACGAGGATGCTATATCTTTTGATATGTTAGACAGAACATGACGTTGTGTGAGTTGCAGCAGCAAGTGCGCGTTTTCATTTTAATGTATGACCTTCCTATTGTGCTTGCATAGTTGAGAATTGGTATGAACGGTTTCTGAAGAGCCTTATAGTTTAGTATATGTTCATATAATATGTGTGGAATTTATGTGATTTGTATGATGGGTAGGTTTATTTCTGTTCTGTACGGTATTTATTGGACAAAGCCAGTTAAATAAAAGAAATTTTATGAAATAAGGCAGTCCAGTATGCCAGTTTTAGTAGTAAGTGATAATTGATTATATTTCTGATGTAAATGAAGTAGAGAGTGAGAATTACTTGAAATCTAATCTTATTAGCAAAGCAACGCCTCAATTCGTCCATGGTGGACAGTGGGTTTTTTCATGTGAATTACTTATTGTATTGGCTTTAAATAAATAAATAAATAAATGAGATTAAGAACCCCTATACATTTAGAATGTTTTCCGGGTAAACCTAATTAGCCCAGCCAATGGACATTACACAATTATATCTTATCACGCAATAATTAAAAATGGATTATGGATATATTAATTAATTGGACTCTGTTTTACCAATTTATGAGCTTCTACGTCTTACTGTTCTTACTTACATTATGGATGTTCAAAACGACCCGCCATTAACTTTTTACTTATTGCTACCAACTGTTCTCAACCACTTGAATACTGAGTGCTGTAATTTTTTAATTAATTAACTAATTTATTTGAATAAAATAATTAGACCCCCCGAAGGTCTAAGCCTAAGAAACGGTGAAACGCGTTTAGGGTCGCCAATAAAAAATTCTAATTCACTCCAAGGTTCGTTCTCAGCTGAGTTGTCTCCATCTTACTGAATAAATCAATTAATTAATTAGTTTTCATAAAAGTTGTACCTAGCTACCAGTAGATGTTAACACGCGAATTCTCGCGAACCGTATTTTAATTACGCATAAACTTACGAGGTGGGGGAAAAAGCTCCCAGAAACATTTGACAGACCCTGAATAGGCATTCTTAAACATAAAGGATTCGTCTCGAGAAAGCTGCTTAGGAACAGTTTGTCAACCAGTTCTTTACCAACGGCCACCTCCCTTCTGACAATGTTTCTGGGCTATTACAAAACTGTTCCGACATGCCATTTTGATATCGAAATTGGAACCGCAGACTTGGCGTTCTCTTTAATGAAGAAGCCAGGCAATCCGCACTGTCTGATACTTTGGTGATGATACCTTATATATCTCCTGCGTTCCTGTTCTTACATGGAGTGAATTCACTTCTGATACACTAATTTATATCATAGGATTCGCACCTTGGGGTAATATAAGTCTATCAATAACGATAGTATTAGCTGAAAGCTTTGAACAAGAGAATGTTTTATTATATCCTCTCCTCAGTGCATAGCCTTGTTACTGCACTTTTAGTATAATTGATCATATGTCGCCCGGCTACATCCGTAGCCAGAAAAAAATATAACTGATATGCCTTTCTTCTAGAAAGGTCCTGTGTTAGCGACCTCCTGAGGCACTGGCGGACACATCTGGTTTCATATTTGGTTTTTGAACCATATCCATTTCACAGGAAGCGACATCACTTGCCCAACAACATAGCAGGAGACTAGATATACAATATACCTCGAATGAAAAGGAGAAACCACCTAACCACTAGTCTCCGAGTTGTACTCCGATTTCATTAAGTTCATTCAACACTACTTAATTTACCAATTGTGTATTCCAAACGCATTCTACCAATGTTCTTCACAAATTATCTGGCTATTCAGATACTGCATATCAATTGACTATATGGAAAATGTCTATCGATGCGCATTCTAAATTAATAGAGCATGTCCCAAGCTGATCGAACTGAACATGCAGAGATCTATATTCAAGCATGTTTTTTTTATAGATATACAACCTGCTATGCTTTTCAATATACTTTATGCATAGGCGTGAATAGTTAATCGACTTAACATCTGATGATAGATTTATTGGAATTACTTTCACTAGAATTAAATTCATCAAAATGCATTGGTGTGTCAAGGCCCCTCGTTATGGAATAGTCTTTGAATCTCCATCAGACACGATACAGGTATAAACACTTTCACTTTCAAAGTGGGCTACTGTTCACGGCCAGCAATGGTTACATTTTCCTTGTAATAGGAAGCGAAGATATATGTCACTGTGATCGTATCTCCATCTCATACAATCCTTCCATCTCATGGAGGCCAAGTGAAAAGCAGGGTCTGATTGACCGAACCTCGTCGGAAGGAGGTGGGATATACCGAGCAATTGTATTAATTTTCTGGTTAAATAAACTAACACAACATTAGATTCATTCTGACCTATGGTACATTAATAGAATATCTATGTCAAGAAGTTCCACACTTCCAATTCTCAGAAATATTAACTACGAAGTTGGTAATAACATTCGTATCTGTCTGCAGTCTGATGCAGTCAGCCATGGCTGACTGTATCATCAATTTGGTTTGGATCGTTTAGCAGCACTATCACTTTCTTTCCCTCCCTACTTTGCAGAACTATCTTACTTAATTAAAAGGAGGATCGTACTATATTTTGACTTTATTTTCTAGGGGATCTGTTATTGAGACTACATTTGTGAACTTCCAGAAGCCACAAACTCCGCAGGACTACCTTTTAAGAAGTTAGAAGCTAAACAACTGGGTATCACGGTACTGCATTAGACAATAAACTACTGTCAAAAAGAGCTGGGTCAATTTAGGAGAAGCCTCTTTGAGTAATGCGTGTGAAAATCTCATGTAGACACCCACTCAGAGCGGCTACACATAATTTATTAACTCTTCATGCGCATGGCAAAGGCTACCTACCATTACCATTTATAAACACAGACGCTAGGATCCTCTCTACCTTATCTTTTAATACACAATATACCAGAGATAACAAATAACATTATGTGCAAAAAGAAAATATAATTATATTCCCCGTGCATTGGGTTTGAGTGCATAGGACATTATATATATTTAATCACCACTTTATCTGTCATATCAGACAGGATCGGTATGTCAGTGAGGCGGTTCTTAGCTTGTCTATAACATACTAATATCACAAGCTTTGCTCTCTCTCACTACTCCAATATATCGATTGGCAGTATCTCAATTGCCTCAGCAGGTATTCGATCTTACAATGCCTTATATCTGGCCTATAGCAGCAGGCACGGCAGCAGAGCGATATTTGCCCTGGATTTAACTCAAAGGCGCTATAGTGACAGTTGATTGAGTAGTTCAGGGAACCAGCATTCCATTGGATGTTGGGAGCAATGCTTAAAGTCAATCAGAGCTGCATGTTGCTCTCACTAACCGGTAAGAAATTTACTAACAGTGTGACATGAGGTGATGGCCAATCACATAACAAATGCAATCCCTGATGCCTCTGGGGTAGAATGGAACTGGTTTTAAATCGAGCAGTTGAAGTCACGAGAATTCCTGTAAAATTGGGATACAGTAAGTAGTATATGGAGATTGGAGTATGGCGCTGGTTGACGCAATAGTGTACGATTTATGTTTTTTCTGGTTTATGGCAGGGTTATAGCACACCATAGAAACAGTTAATCTATATTCTGAGATAGTATGCAAGTCACATGCATTTAACCTTTATAATTGCATGATGTTTGGATTTGTTGTATGCATTGAACCTTTTTAATTGGATGATGCTCCGATATAGATATCAAATCAATATTTAAATTAACGTAACTGCTCTAAATTTGGTTTAGTACAACTACATTGCCCTATTTTTAGTAACATGCCCTGGAATACCATATGTCGGGACTCATATTGCTCTATTTGAAGTGGAGAACATAATTATGCGACCCAAATTCTCCACATTCTCTCAGTCACTGCCTGGTATAGTCCTAGGGCTATAACTACCTTACCGAGACTAAAATAATTAATAATCTCTATTCGGGCCTGTTTGTGCACACTTGGACTTCTCCTCGGGATTATGCACCAAATTATGCACCAGCAGCCCTTAAATGTCGGCCATTTATCCTTTAATAGATCTGTGATTGGCCATATTGAAGATAGAGATAGTGGAACATGGCAGTCCCAACAGCTAAGATTGATAGGGCAGGAGACCAGAGACGGGGGCTTATGGGTTTGACCCCGCCTGGTGAATGCCAGTATTTGCACTTTGGGTAGGATCAAGGACCCAAATATGACTACAGAAGATAATCAATGACTTCATAACTTACAGTGAAGGGAAGCGTAGTTGCTCAGTAAGGGACCACATGTACAGAAGTGTTGCTCAGTAAGGGACCACAGATGCACTGTGAACAGGCAATTCTGCTTGGCCCGATGGTATGAACAGCAGTATATTAAATTTAGCTTTTTCATTGCCCTCCAAGCTGGAGTGTCGAATCTTGTGTTCTGTTGTACTGAAATATATGTTTGCTTGGTGCAGCATCCAAGCTATTTCGCGAAATTCGCGAATTTCCCGAGAAGGCACCAAGCACTGTCAGGCAGTTTCTGTCAGCGCTTTCCCATAGCCGCCTAGAGTAAAGCTTCCTGCCGGAGATCGACCCCACAGTGGGAAAATGAATATGGAAAGGTCATTAATAAATGACATTTTCGAATTCAGGATACTTGAAACTATCAGTGGAGCAATTTTGGGGAAAGTCTGATGGCTTTTCGAAATTGTGGCCCGCCTTCTTAAAATGAAATGGTTCATTCCATTCTCTTTATTTCAATCTATTTATTTGAGAGAGGTTTTAAAGATTTCCTTGTATTGACAACTGGAGAATTGCACAGTTTCAGAAAGTTCCGCAACCATTGCTCAAAAAATTAACTTCATTCTGACATTATTTATTGAAATACCAAATATATAGCAGACGGCAAAAGCAACCTTCTGGGGAGAACATGAGGAAAGTGAAACTCTGATTTCCTTGACATAAATGAACCAGTGTATTTATGCTACGGCGTAATGTAAAAGTAATCTTGCATGTACTCCACATACACTCCCTAAGGGATTCCGTAATGATTTCCCTACTGAAATTCCCCACCTGTGGATTACGGTACTAAGCCGTCATTCTCATGTTATAAGATATATATAACAACTCACAAAAAGAAACCATTGTATATTCCTAACACTCGAGGTGAAACGAAATTAACTAGAATGGAAAGGACATACGACAGAAATTTGATTAATCGAATTTCCTTACCTCGGCCGCGTCGCATAAGTTTGAACGCGAGTTGAATAGTAATTAGAGAGCGGCTTATTTCCTGACCAAACACTGATTTTTTCCCCACACAATATTGATGTTCTTGCTTCATTCCGATTGTCCTTAAAACAAATGAGAGTTTCCTGACCGACAGGCAGAAGTAATTGTTCGTCTGAAGTGCATGGCAAAGCAGTTGACTTATAATATGTTAATGTCTCATTCCAATGAAGAGTTTAAGTTTCCTTTAACCTTTGCACTATGGAAATGGAAGTAACTAAATTACACCACCCCAACCCCAGCTTTGTGCACTAGAATACCTAAAATATGGAGAATGGCAATCTTAACATGTCCTCGGTGCCCATCAGGCCCCTGTTGCCATAGCATCGGAAAAGACGTGAATACATGATGATCAATATAACTCCATTGATGATCGCACCTTACCTCGTTTATAATTGCGCGGCCACAATTACGATACATTGGACTCAATTGGAACGTGCCTTCTTCGAGTGTGTTCTTTATGATTCGTGTCATAAAAATTGAACGCCAGTCAATCTGGAATGTGGCTGTTTTTCTGCCTATGTAGGAATATAACTACTTTCCAGTTCACCCAATCCCTGACTATAGCAAACCTATCCTCATATTTCTGAAATTCGGCACTTGCCATATATATTTATAGACCAAGGTGTGACTAATATGACACAGCTAATATCTCTCTAATGGTCTCATGCCTTCAGCGAAAATTAAGCTGCACATTTTACTGTTACACTTCAGTCTACTTCCCCTATATAATACTCAACATCCAACCTTTGCTATAGCCTACCAGCGCAATTACTACTTAGATGCATTATGTGCAACCAATATGAGCTACTTATGGTGAACTGCAAATATGCCATTAGTGGAGTACATGATTAATCCCCGATGGAATGCACTCCGTAGATTTAATCCTCATGTTTAAAATAGAAACCCAAATGTTACCAGTGCACTCTCCCATCCATTATGAATTCATCCTTGCTCAAGTTGGAAAAAAGATGCTTAACCTTGAGATTTTTCTTATTTATTGTAATATTGCGATTACCGGGAGGATGCACGTAACGGTATGACATGATAGCACGAAACCTCGGTGACAGACTCATATCATTGAACTGTCAATTATCTAGCGTGCTCTAGACACAATCAACAGGTGTCATGGAACGCGTATTTTTCCCACGAAAATAATTATTTAAATACAGAAAATAAGGATGCAAACATGGAACTATTTTCCCCTAAACCTCCGCCAGAGGTAGATATGATATGCAAATATCTCCCAGAGGGTGATATGACTTTCCAATGCTGGAACCTATGGCTTTTCATACCATCCCGCTAAGTGGTGATAAAGCACGAAACCTCGGTGACAGACTCAGAACATTATCATATCATTGAACTGCCAATTAAATGGCGTGCTCTAGACACACTCAACAGGTGTCATGGAACCAATGTTTCACGTAATACACCCGCCACATTCATTCAACATGTACACACAATTATTTAACTAATGGTGCTGCACTGTTATTACAGATGTGTCAGACTGTGTTTTATCGATTCACTCTAGACAACGGTTTGTCAATGATAAGCTTTGTGCACTACCTCACCTGCTACGTTCTCTCTTGTAAAACACACGTTAAGCCGCTAGAACAATTAACAGGAAGTCAGTGGAATTCAAAACCAATTTCAGAGCTTTAATCTCCTTTCATGCTACAGATATTATATTATTTTAAAGGAAATGCATTGCATCATGTTATAGGTACTTTAGATATTTAACTTAACTGAATGCGAAATACCCTCCAAACCTGGGTAGGCTCACGGATATAGTCCAGGCCCGTGAACGATCTTGCAGAGTGGCATGATACTTTCGTAGGCTCAGCCTTAGGCTTACCGGAAGACACGTGTACATACGGACAAAGGAAGAATCGTTTTAGGAATTTCAAAGTGCAAAGCAGCCCATTAGTGAATTCAACACTATGAAATCTGACGCTAGCATAAGAGCCAGACCGAACTTTGTCAGTCAATCCCAAGTTCTTTCACACAGCCATTGTTTACTTAGAGCGATCAAATCCTGGGCGTGACGTTGATAGGATCTGTTGTCTCCAGGGCATTGGCGCTAATCTGTTGTTGTCTATCAATTCATCCAAATGAAGGTGTAGTCAAACTGCTTTCCTTGACACTACATCACTCAAGCAGCTGCCACTGTATTTATGACACTTTCCCCACGTACATGGTGAATACAAATGCAATACTGTACTTTTATCCTGGATGTAGTCATTCCGAAAACAAGCGTTATGAAGCTGCATCCGACAAATTGCTCACACAATTCGATACAAACTTATTTCATTGACAGCTGTCCAAGAAATGCCAAATCAGAAGGCAGGGAAACGGTGTAACAAGATAAGCCTGGAAGACCTAACGAGAGCTTAGTAGTGATTTGAATGATTCTTCATTATGTACATAAGACCATGACTATCATATTAGTAAATTGATTAAATGATAAGGGAACATCTTAATGCATATAATTATATCGTTGGTGCACTCTTGATATGTTCTATTCATATCACAAATATAATAATATGTGACAGCCCCTTTGTCTTTGATAATTTTGGTTGTATTCTAAAAGATATTTCAAGATAAAACGTTATTTAATTGGATTTGAGGTCAATGTGAATTCCTGTCTATATCTAACTTCAGTGGCAAGCCTTTTACAATTGGGCAATGTAATGCGCCTAGACAACATGCAATCATCGGCCATCGAACTTATTTTTGTTTTATAATACAAAAGATGGGATCATGTAATTTGAGTTAAAATCAAATCATTAAATTTGCTTCACAAAACGCTTGCCACCTCGCCGAGAGGGACTCACGTTTCCTGTTCTTGGGTGTTGCAGATTTTCGCCTGACCGATTTTTGATTCCGAAGTTGGTTAGGATATCTAGAATTTTATGTCAGCCAAACAAACACCACCATGCATGCAGTCCCTTGCAGAAAACAGCGTTATACAAAATAGTTTATCATTGAATAATATTATGATGGCTGGATTGTTTAGAAATTCCACCTATGCAACACTATATAGTTGTTCGAATGCTGTCATCATTAGGGAGCATTTTACTAAACAGTAGAATATAATAGTAGTACAGGCACATTAGGTAGATTTTAGGACAAACCCGGAATCAAATAATGTAAAGCTGGTTTTTGGATATGATGCGGGACACATTTTTTGTGTCATTTTCTACAAAATAGCATTGGTCTCTATGGGAAAAAGCACCCGGCTCAAGCCATTATTGCCAACCTTAAGAATAGATGGAATAGGTGGATCGCCGAACAAGTAAGTACTCCGAAAGTAGTTTTTTATATGTTTTATTTTTCCTTTAAAACATGGCGAAAACCCTACGCGTTTCGGCTTGGGGTAGCCTTCGTCAGGGGAATCCTTAAGAATATCTAGCATTGTTGTTTGCAGGGAATATCAAATATATAAAATATATTATACAGATTAGGGTACCATAGCAACACATACGGAGATTCCAAAAATGTATCCGCATGTATCAACACAAATAATTATTTTTTAATTTTGTTGCAACTGTTCTGCTTGGTGTAATACCACTTTATTGATGTTTTTTAGTATGAGGAATTCATTTATCAAAGTAATTTTTTGGTTTAGGGTCACTTTCAAGGTCAAAATCCAATAATTATGGCCACTACTGAATAACAAGAATGTATCTCAGCACCCGTGGTATATGCATACAATGGGTGTACACACCAATGAATAATATTTTTTCTTGGTTCAAAGGTGCGGCGATCGCGTTGAATTACAATTAATATATAATGTATGTTATAGACATAAAGAGTTTTATTTGCACCATCAAGTAAAATGTCTCCATGTTCCAGAAAAGGCTGACTAGAACTGCTCTATTGAGATGGAAGGAGGGCGATTTTTTGGTCTGGCTTTGTACCCAAAATTGCCGCATTGCCTGATTATTTCACGTTATGTGCGGTATTTAGATAGAACTGGATGAGAGGTTAGAACTACAAGTGTGATTCAATGGCTCTATATATAGTTTACACTTTGTTTTGTATCCAAGAAGCGACTTCATAAAACATTGCCACTACCACTTAATTCACAAACACTGTGTTTGACTACTTAATTGGACTTGCAAAGCATCCTTCTTGGGTCCTGGGCAGTCAAGGATGCCACTGATGTCGCATCCCACCTTGTTTATTAATCTCCATCTGAGGAGAGTGGTATATATTATATATACTGCGATGAACCTCTTTCTGTGACTGAATATAACAAAATGGTTTTCATTGGCAAACAAGCCCAACATGAAAACACAATTTTTGTCCGATTTGTATTTTGTGTAAAAGATAACAATTTATTTTAGACCCATGGAATAAAACAATTCCCATTTCCTACATTCCTATAATTGCAACTTATATATAGCGCAAGACTTGACCTCGCGGTAGCGGCTTCATCTAGGCACCGATGTCAACCAATGTCTACTCTAGAGGGGACTACTTGATTGGTTTTCATGGAATTGTTGGATCATAACCACAGGCAGTTTATAACAAGCGAATCACAAGTGACTATCTCAAATGCTATCATTTCATCTTCCTGCGAAAATAGTAGACGTGTAAGACGTATTCATTGAGTTGGGTTCGGAAGTATGAGTGATTATATCTATGTTGTTCCATGTTTCAAATGTTGATAGCTGCCGCTAGACAAAATAATTTGTTATTCTGAAGTTGGAGCTGAGGAATGATGGTGAAGAAATTACTTCTATTCTTCATGTTTGTCATCAATGTTAAGCAACACAATCCATTGATTTGATTAACAAATCGGTGGGATATACACATTTATCATAAACAAACCTGCCGCGTTTTCCTTCACAAATTCCCCTCATCAGAAATTATAATGTTTGACATATATTCACAGCTATTATGGGATAGATTTGTACCTTCTGACTAACCCACATCCCCCAATAATATTAATCCTTTAATGTGTATAGCCAAAGTTTCAATTTCATATTCATAACCACCTCAAGTTTGTATCTTGTATTCGCCCATTTTACATATGTTTTAACCCATGGAAATGTATCTTGTCTTTGAAGTGTGTCTGGGTTTCTTTTGAGACCAGGACGCGATATGGCTGGTCTCTGTTATCTCTCTGTGGTGTCTATGTGACTGTGGTCGTGGACAACTGGGTCCGGATACGACCCTCTGGAGGATTGCTACGCCGGGAAGAAAAGCCCTCTAACCTTTACCCTGTCGCTGTTTCCTAGTCGGTGAAACCTCCCCGAACGGAGCTTCACATTGATATCTAACACTATATACAGGAGGGAAAGAAGTGTTGTAGACGCCTGTCTGTTACCGTCAGCTATGGTTACATAAATAGAGGGAAGTTTTAAAATGCTAACCATGCAGTGGATATGTTGTGCTTGGTTGAGTTGAGGGTGTTGACATATAGAGAAAAATATGTTCAATAAATATTCCACCGTCCGCGATGGACTATCTGTCACGCCTTCTTATATGGTATACTATGGATGTAGGAGTGTTTCCCTTGAAAGTCATATAAAACAAAAGTGATTTTATCGTTTTTGAAAAGAATGGAATGACAATAGGATATCGAAGTGACGAAGTGGTATATCACGCTGTCACTCACGGTAGACATTATATTGCTATCGTACATTTCCAATTATTTTCATATCTAGGATGTGCAGTGTCAGGGCGTATAGGAGGGAGATACGAGTAATCTATACCAGAATATTCATTTGATTTGAATGACCTATCCGAAAAAAATATTGTGTGGGTCCACTTCGTGTAGAACGACCATACATTGCACCACCAAATGGTACAGATAAAAGTCCCGAATATTAGGTTTTGACATGTATGTCTGACATGTGTATGTCTATTATATTGTTAAATTTTACTTAATTGAAATTGGAAGACATGGCTAATGTAATTAGATGTGTACACCCTTATTAGCAACTATTCAGTTGTACTATCAATAAAGAATTAATACAATAAATCAAATAACAATTAGTCCAGCGCTTTATTGTAAACACATCGTTTCTCGCTCGATAAAAATGTAACTTTAAGCTTAGAATATCATCTTTAAACGACAGTTCAGAATGGTAAATTCATTATATCTGAACTTTAGATCATACCAAACGAACCTCATGACATTTGCGGTAATTTCCATTCTACTTCATTTTACGTCATAAATTGATGAAGAGTTAGCTCAAGGAAATTGGGCTAATAAAACGAAGTCATATCAAATATTGACATTTGTGCAAATTAGGTGTATCTTGTGTTACATTTTGTGTAAGGCTCAACCTGGTGAGTGGACTAGGGTCCAGTCAGACTCGGATTTCATGGTGGCCCTGCATAATGTAGTTCTGACTGATTATATAAATACCTAACTAAAGTAGTCCCACCTCAAGTGGTCAGATGTCTTTCTGCTTCAATATAATGCTAGCCCTCGGCCACATTCTATAAATCATCATCTTTTCCTTTATCCAAACTAAATCTTCACAATTGAAAGTTGTGTTTAAAATTGCAACATCATTTCCTTTAGTGCATTTATTTGTATCTTACCAAATTATTCTCAATAAATACTGAAGTAAGGTTTTACTTGCAACGTGCAGTAAATACATTTTCGTCAAAGTAGCTGTGCATCTGATGTATCCGTGCCATGATTCTATTTCATAGAGGCAATATAATGTCGTCTTAAATTATCCTGACACAGGGTAGTGTAGACTGGGTGGAGGATACAAACCCACAGCGTTAGGAATTATTAGCGAAGTGGATAGATATGAAGATGTAAGGCAACCCTTAACATCCGGGAAATGAAGAGATAGGACTTGGGTGGGACTAGTATCCATGTACCCAATTTTGAGGCAATTGGATTGGAATGTGGCCATGGATTATCAGTTAACTACTTCCTCTGCTCGCCAATTGGTGCTCGATAAATGACTTTGCCTACTTCCGTTTCCATCCTCGGCCTACCTCTTTGACATTGGATGTTACAGAGACGGACTTATTTCATTTCAGTGTCGCAAGTGATTCTTGAATTATTCCATCAAACTGGTCATTTAGCTAATAAACAATCGAAACATAGGAGGCACAACCGGGTGGTGACAGATACATACATTTGCTGATTCCGAGTCTGGGGTTCCACGGGAGTTTAAGGGAGAAGATATGTAGAAAGTAAGCCATATTAATTTAAAGTGCAAGTGGCTCTCCCCCATTCCATTTCAACTGCCATACTTACTTCTCCTATCTTCACTCTCGCCTCTCCCTGATACCATATAAGTAAACTTTAGTTATAATGGTATATATACATCATAAACTGTTGTCATAGTTACTCAAAAGCTGAACTAGAAGCTATACGCATTTCAAAATTATAGAAGTAGAATTTGTTTATCTGTATTAGTGTATGACGCGCGGCCAGAAAATAAATAATGGATTAAATAGTAATTATAATGTATTTAATTTAAAGTGATCCCACTTACACTACAGTTTGTTACCACCCCAATTTTTCATAGATATCCAAAATTCTTTCTAGTTGCCAAAGGTATATTTGATAGCGCTAAGAATTAACCACTTTGAAGTATTCCACTGTTTCATATTCAGGGGCATATTCCAGAAATGCATAGTATAGATTACTCAGCATAACAACCAACAAAGGCCATGACAACCGTATCGAAGAGAGCATGAAATAACGGATGTGTGACATACAATTTCTAGCGAACCCAGACAATGGAAATATAGACCTTTCATCTTTATACTGCTTGGCACCCATCATGTCTATTTGTTAGCCACCAGAACTGCCCTCTTTCAAATCTGGCCAGACACTAGCGGATTTGGTAAACGTGTGATGGGCAGAACAAACTTGGTACAGGGTACTTGATATTGATTGGAGACAGCAACATGACCAGCATCAGACATTATACCTCTGATGGTAGATAGGCACTGTGTATAGGCTATGCTGATGTAGGCTAGGGGGTTTATATGAAAAATACTACATAACATACAGATTGAATTATGGTTATACATGTTTCTCTAAATGACGTTTGCTCATCTGTAAATAATATGTAATCTGCACATAATATATAATATGATATTACTTCTGATAAGTAAGTAATGTCTTGTTCAGCGCATATCAAAGGAAAACTTCATGTACAAAAGGGGAAGTTTCCTGATGTGTTTTGGGGAAAAAGTCATCCCTGTCAGCCGGCACTGGCCCAAATGCAAAGAAAATATAGTTATAAAGAATAAAAAAAACAAGTTGGTATCATGGCCTTTACGTCACATCTAGAAAATTATTTTAATTGCAAAGGTTGATTTTGTACCACTACTGCTAAATTTATATTTCTTTTAGTTTTCATGAAATTTAGGATGTTTATACATCAAGTCAAACGATACAGTGAAACATAATTGTGACGTAGGCTCACGGGTTTAATTTAGATACAAATTGCCATGGTTATTCTGCCCACTGCTGTGTCTAGCTATTTACTAATGCTATCGTTAGTATAGTATTTCACAGATGACATATTACAACATGTATGATCTATGTCAGTTATGTATAATAGACGATGAAGAGTGGACGGTGGCCACTAAGTTAATATCATTATTCAAAACAAACAATATCCTTGAGTCAATGATAAGGTCCATGTCCATTGCCGACTATAGTTTAGCGCTCCTTTCCTTTATAGGAAATGGGGAAGGGGTGAGATGGAAAGGGAGGAAAGGCCCTAACATTGGGTCATTTAGGTGGCATTTTATGATTTTAAGTGCCATTAAACGTCCCCTACTTGATATGTGCTATTCTGACCTGGCTTAGAGGGGAGAGGATTAAATCTCAGACAGGATGAACTCCCCCCAAAAAAAACTGGGTCGAGGGAGGCGAGCCCAGCTGTTTTTTATGGGGATGTGAACTGATTAACAGTGACTAATGGAATATGCCTTCTTCCACACCTCCACATCAGAGAGAAATCCCCGCACTATAATTACCCTGCCATAAACTGTATAATGATGTTTGCAAAATTAAGTTTCTTTCTTCTAGAACAGACATTAATATGAGATTACTAATAGTTGTTCAAACCATTACATTTTTCAGGCCCTGTTTCGTACACCAAATGCATTTCATTTTATAATCATTTAACATTAATAATATTGATAATAACGTTCATTTTTCTATCGATAATAGATTTATATATACTATATCTATTTTTATATACATTGCTGAAATTAGTAGTATAACTCGCCTTCACATTTCTAATTTCACTTACCAGATTAAAATATTCCTATAACATTTAATAAATTCAACCTATTTTATCTACCCCCGTTAAATGTCTGTAAAGTGATAATTATGGCAAAATAAGGGTGTACTACATCAATCGGCACACAATAACGAAGGTCCTAACGAATTGCCCGATTGGTTGGAATGAGGTTGATAAAATGCCTTATTTCGTAGTCATGCCTCCCATGCACAATCAACTTAAAGTTATCTGCCATGATAAATATATTATTGCTTTTCAAGACTCTCTGGTTCGGTGGTCATGGTTACCGATGGGGCTTCGTTAGCCTTATGTAACGCGGGGGAAAGGGGTATACATTATTAATACGAAGTTAGAATAGTGAGTGATAGTAATGAGGGCAGACTCAAGGTTTGGCAAGTCAGGAAGACAGTAGGAAATTGAGGTGAACAGAGAGGACACATAGACGGATAGCCGTAAATATGAAGGTATAGCGAAAGAGACGAATGCAGAGACAATGGAACAGAAACTGAAGCGGGATAGTACATAATGACAACTGAAAATAGAGAAGAAAATATATAATAAAATCTTTTACGCACTGGATAAATGCTTGAATATAAACAAAGGCGGGCAAATAGGTCTACTTTCTACGATTATCTTTGATCGACGTCTTATGCATTGATGTAAATTATATCAGGGTCCAAGATTGAATATTGAATATTGTGGTCTGATATATCTGCTCAGTTAATCCGAATGATAAGCGATGATGATTGCAGATCCTGTGATAATTAATAGTACTTCAACATACAAAAGTGGCTTAGTGTAGTATATATAGTAGACCGAATCAATTATATTGTTTATTGTTACCTACCTACCTAAAACGAGCTATGGTTAAGAAATCGGACTTCTTTAACGAATGGATGATTGAGATGATCTTTTCATTATGAGTTTATTTTTATTCGTATTCATCTGAAATGTTTGAATTACATCTAACATTTTCCAAATACGTCCTCCTTTCTACTACTGCTCTCACAAGAGCTTCATGTAGCCTACCATTGAGCTTAGAGAGGATTAATAGAGGATCAATACCACAGAAGCTGTACAGCTGATTGATCGTGGTTTAGTTGAGCTCCTTCGAGGTAGACGTCTATTTCTTTCCATACTCCCTTCAAACATTCGTAGGTCCTTATGCTGCTTCACCAACTGGAAGGACCAATAGAAACATTGTGGTCCAAATGCCTACGTTTGAATACTTAGAATACAATTGTCCACATTTCTCCTTAGAAATCGCCTCCGTCACATTGTATGCTCGAATTTTTTAATAGTGTTACCCGGATATAGATTATAGGTGGTTTTTTGGAGCATTACTTAGGAAATGCAAAAACTTCCATAGAACATTCTTGAATTTTCCATGACTTATGAGGTATCAACAGAACTAGTCGTGTCCAGCACAGCTATTCTTTGCCTCTAATGGCCATTCTCAAATGATTCATAAGGTCATTTGCAATTCGCACAGTTGAGCCAATGATAAACCTTATCAGAAAGAATACGGAGGTAATTTGGTTTTGTTACAAAGGTGCCACATTAAGGTAAACCATATAGACCTAGTAATACAATATGCATATCCAATATGCATATACAATGATTTCATTCTTCTTAAGTTTGCATGGGGTAATTGAGGGCAGTTCTAACACTCTTTCGCACATCAAATCCCAATCCCTAGGTCGTAAAGGGTGTGATAGACACGGCTATATTACCCTAGGGACAAAATTCCCACTGTTTCGAGGCAGCATTCTTTCCAAATGGTACAACGAAACACAAGGAATGGGCAGGCTTGATTTCGTAAAGCAGCGATAACTCGTGCAAGGCAAAATATGCAACACCTTAATGTAACTAAGGTGAGTGCTATGCCTTGCGCAGCTGTAATGCGGCACTATATTTCGCAAAACTAGACCTGCAACCAGTTGAAAGAATAATAAACTTACATATTATATATCCCTTTTGAACATTACCTTAAACATCAAAATGACACTGATTCTGAGGGCAATGGCCTGCTTCTCAATGAAAACTTACATTGTGCATGTCGAACCAGTGTTTCTTGGAAAATGTCCTCTTTTAAAAGTTGAAAGGTTGTTTGGGTTCAAGATGATTCATGGTAAATGGTTATAGTATCGAGTTTCCATAGCTATGAGTTTACTTATTAACTTTATATCATATTCCAAGGGCTAAATACTCGTCTCATGGAGATAACTTTTCATTGTCAATCTCAAGCAATTAATACCACAATGTGGGCTTCAAATCACATTTGGCAAAATCAAATTGTATACAAAGCATTTTGCCATTTCAGTGAATCTTGTCATCACGCTATATATAGGACCACCTTGATGATAGCAAACATAACATTTACGGTCTTCTCAACTAACAAGTCCCTATGGCAAATTGAAAGTCAATCCAGTCGAATGAGTGTTTGCTGCCCAGGCAAATAATCCTCCCACGTACACCGTAAAGATTTCATTTTAAACCATGGTTTGTGTTATTTCAAAAACATAAATCAGGATTTGAAATGAAATCCTGAGATTCATCAGGAGACCCAAATCGTGGGGCAATAGGGAGCGAAATCGGCCATGTGTGCGTCAGCCTTTAAAGTTCCTTTTACAATTATCCAGGCCATCTGACGAAACGCATTTTAATTGAAATAGGATGTATTGGACGAACCGTTTATCAAAATCACAGTCAATTCCAAGTCCCTTCCAAATAAGCTTCCAATATACTAAAAGTCATAATTATTCATTCCAGATATACTAAATTGGACGGAGGGAGGGGGATGGAGGGGAAGGGAGAGGGAGGGAGTGGGACGGAGAGGGAGGGAGAGGGAGGGAGAGGGAGGGAGAGGGAGGGAGAGGGAGGGAGAGGGACGGAGAGGGACGGAGAGGGACGGAGAGGGACGGAGAGGAAAGTAAGGAAGACGCTAGGGTCTAGTTCTGCATATCAAATAAATTAAGACGCGACCAGAACCCTATATAATTTACAGTGAGGCAGTGCTATCCTAACATTTTCAATGGAGAGTTCCCTAGCTGCTATGTTGCTTCAGCCTGGTTGTAATGGCAATTATAAAAAGTGCAGTAAGGTAACAAAACAATATATATTATATATGTTGAAGAAGATGAAAGATGGCCATATTAGGAATAGTGTGATTCTGACACACCGACATTAATATTTAGGAAGAACGATTTGATTCCCTTCTATATAGGTATAAGTAAGAAAGCACTTTTTATGTAAGATACCGAGAGACATTATTATGTCTATTTAGTTACTGGTTCTAACTTTATATAGGTATAGGTAGTAAAGTATTTAAAGATAAGACTTTGTTCACTTATAACGTGTGCTGGAAATAAAGGAAGCCGAAGGTCATTGAGACTGCATTGAAATTCCACATACCATCTTTGTGACTTTCTGACTTTCCGATGTGTATTTGGTTTAGATCAACATTGTACGCCTAATCAGCATGTCAGGAAATGGTTAGAACAACAACTTGTAAGTTTGTAATGCATTGCTCGAATAACGATTTTTTCTAATATAATACATTTCGTACATGTTCAGTCCGTCAGTCAATAAACCAAGATAACGTAATGGCCCATGTTCATTGCCACGGCCAGTCGACCGACTATAATACTTTAACATTGTGGTGTTTGCGGTGCGATGCAGGTAGACCAAGAGTACTTCAGACGGTCCAGGTAATGGACATATGGGGTTTAACCACACAGCATGCAGAGACCGTATATCTATATCAATCTATACTCAAGGACACTTCTTAAAGGCTTCTTCTCACTGAGGACTGAAACCACTGTGGGTCGCCTCAAGCATTCTAGTGCCATGGACTCGACATCAACTCGAGTTGATTGTATTGTTGCTTTTTTTGTTTTTGTTTTGTTACCTTACGGCACTTTTTATCATTGCCATTACACCAACGCTGAAGCAACATAGCAGCTAGGTCGTAATATCCTGCTTACTAGACTATGTGATAATTGACTGCCTGATGATGATATATCAGAAGATGGTCGGCATTGTAAGTCATCCGGTACCGAGAAATCATCTTATCTATTATTATAACCTCCTGCCAAGGGAGACTTTCGTAGGGACTATAGGGTTTCCTGCATTTCCTGATTAGTATGACCCTGATCAGCATGTATCTGACAAATATAGGATTTAAGCCATACACGTATGAATGCATACAGGTAGACTGACTGTTTCTCCTGGCTGTTTGCTTCCCTCCGGATTGAGGTGAATCACAATTTAGAAAGAAATATAAAACAGAAACCTCGGACTGTAGAGGATAAGGGATCAAATTGACCTCCTCATACGTGCCTTTATTCAGCAATGATTGCCGGACGTATGCTCAATACAGTCCTCTGATTGCATGAGCTGACACCTCCTAATCTATACTCCCGCAGAGAATGGCAGGAGCAGCGATGGTTCCACTGCAAGACGTCGACCATAGCCCCGGTCATCCGGCGATGACCTAGCGAGAGGGCCAATGTCACTATAGTCTGTAGTCAGTCTTCACTATATAAATCTTCCGTATGCCACCTGGTCTCCCGCCCACTCCCATTTCTCACGACTGTTCTCGCATCGTTACTACACAAGCACATACTAGTCGCATGGATAACCTATCATTTATATTCATGAAAATGTACCTGCCTCCCTAATTTCGTATATATATATATGGTTCTATACGATAGCATCGTGATCAAAGCAACCCATCCGAATCAATAGAAACCTAAATTTGGTTCATATTGAAGTGCTAAAAGCTGCTCGTAATGTATCTCCCACGTTCATAGTATTTCTGGATCATTTCTATCTATACCTCCCGGTGTCATAGTGAGCGATGCTTGGTTTGAGCATGTATTTCACTCTGTTAATCTGGGCATTCCCCCGGCTTGCACATGTGCATGTTTTGAGACGTACAAATGACAAGTCCATTATGCCAAATGACTTGGTTCCAACAACGTCACCATTGCCTGCCTTACCATTTACAAACTCTACGAGGACTGGCGCGGGAAATGATTATCAGTCAGAAAAATTGATGCAAAGAATTGATTCAATCACTGAAAACTCCCGGAAGGCATTGGAGAGGCACACACAAAATGAAATATGGATGTAATAACCTTTGCAAGCATCTACAATGTCTCAATGTACCCCACGTATAATGTTGACAGACTGTTCGAATAGGTGTATCAATAATACGGGAAAGAACGACTATATGCCTTTGCCATAGAATCACGTAATGATAAAAACATTTTAGAGTGCCCAATTGAGTTTCATAAGATATTCATCTGGGAAACACCTTTCAATAAAATAGATGGACTGAATGGAACGATGGTAGAACCATACAACTGTAAAAACCTAACTATGTTTCCATTTAAAAAGATTAGGATAGAAACAGGATTCACAAAATAAGCAGCTCTGGGGGAACTGGAGAGAGTATATAAATAGAAAGAACGTGTGTGTCAATAGTCCCATATAGTAATTTCTAAATGGATTCTAAGTGACAATTCGCTTTGTCCACGGACTACTTTCGTGCAGTGACAGTCGGTATGCACAGTTGTCTGAAGTTAGAGACGCCGCGAGGTGGCTATATACTCGCTCTTCAGGGTCCAATGCCACTCGCGTGACAGTCCCAGAGCTTATTACATATAGTCGATACGTATAGAACCAATTTATATACTGGGTGTAATATATATGTATGTTCCAACAAGTGAGACGAATAGAACAAAATAATGGTAGAAACATAAAGCCGGAAAGTCATTTTATGTTCCCATTTGAAATGTTTTAGTCCGTAAATAGGCCTATGTGCTAATCTCGAACTCGGAGACGATCGTTGTCTGTCTTTACTAGGTTTTAAGCCGTATTCTCAGATTCGAAAAGTCATTTTATGTTCCCATTTGAAATGTTTTAGTCCGTAAATAGGCCTATGTGCTAATCTCGAACTCGGAGACGATCCTTGTCGGTGTTTACTAGGTTTTAAGCTGTATTCTCGATCAAAAACTAAATACTTAAAAAAATTGAGTGGAGGCGACCCAACTGAAAACAACCTTGGGTTGAATTTTTTAGCTGCATATTAAATTTTATTGGACGATCATGTGATCCTTAGGCAATTCGCCGTTATTTGGCTTCGTCAGCGGATCTGAATATTTCTTTTACCTTTTTATGCATTCTTTTCCATCCCATCTGAAAGACATTTTCTCAAGATTGTGGAGGATTTCACCCTGTTGTTGCTTATTAGTTTTCGGTGGCCCGGCGAAATCCTAAAGTTTTAAGCATTTTTATACATTAAATATTCTGAATTAAGTTTAACTTTCTTAAAGATAAGATAAGAACTACTTTATTCATCAATTAATACAGTTACACGATACATGGGTAAACAACACGAAGTTTTCTTATAAGCCTCGTGTAATTTAACGGGAAACTTTTTGATCATTTCGATCATTTCTATTTAAACATTCAAGTGGATGTAACCAAAATAACCTTTGTGAACAAATTGTCCCAGTCTCCAGAAAAGAACTACCCACCCACGTCGCCCCAGAGGTATTTAGTAATTAATAAATGGTTTGTTAAATGAAGGGACCTTAAGGTAATACTCGCGTAAAGATAACAGAGAATGCGATGATTGTAGAACGTCAATTCATTATAATACAGCATTGGTGAATGGATGGAGGCAACAATATTTGTGTTTAGGCCTATATAAATATTAGGGCACCAAAACAAACATACTGAATACTTACAGATGTGAATGTGAACTGCAGTTCTGTTTGGGACATCCCTCCCTAGTAAGTAGGCTGTGTATATTTTCTTTAACATACTGTTTTGGTGAATCTAAAATATTAACTTGCGCAAAGATCGATGCGTTGGACAAAGAACCCAGACCCAAGCCAAGTGTTTTGATACAAGCCTTATATATATTGAAAGACAAAAGACATTTTTTTCAGCATCCTCGACTGAAGGAAAACATGACATTTTCAACCAGACTTACTGTCGATTGTTATCTAGAAAAATAAAACCCTTTTGAAAGATAGAACACTATTGGCCGAATTTGGCGGCGTGAGCACCATGAACATCACAACAAGGCAGAAAAAAAGATGATCATATCTTCGATACGTTTAACAACAACTCAATACATCATTTCGTCAACCAATGACCCCTACGAGTATGGTTTGTGAGAATTGGGTACGACAGCCGCCCTATATATTCTTAAATGGCCTGCCAGAGGCCACACGAATCATTTTCGAGACACCTAGGGGAACCTGGCACGAGGGATGGCTTGCGGTGACACGGGAGGTGATTTATTCTAAGTCCGTCCCTGCGTCCTTCCCATGCATAGGGATACTTTAGTGACAGCAAGATTAGCAGTGTCCAGCCCGAACCTACTCCTTTCCCATGCCTTATGTCCTTACTTGTTCCCTAACCCACCTCCTCACCTCACTATAGCGCATATATTCCCCCATGCTGTTCAGATAGGTTTAGGTCTATCTCGACTCACATATCTGACACCCAGTTTTTATCATTTACACCTTTTTACACTTCACCTTATCGGATTACTTTACAACCCACTACAAGCATTGGTAGAATATAGACCCATATATCTGCTGTAGATCATGTCTTCTCATAGATATTACAAGGAAATGTGAAAAAGAACCACATCAAAAAAGGTGCAATGTTAGGATACATGATTTTAGTACTTGATGTACTCCCGATAACGAGCTATTAATAAAAAAAAATCGCTGACAGTGGCACTTTTTGTAAAGGACCCATGCTTACACACTCAAAGGACCCAAATGAAGCCTAAACATGTGCTCATGTGAACAAGCGATATGATGAATACGGGGGTGACAATATTGTGTACGGATAATGAGATATTAATTTACGGGTTGTTTACTGCTCAAGTAATGTTTCTTCCACAATAGGCAATAGGCTGTTGTCTGTCCCCGCCCCAGCGTCGACGTATTTATAGGCTACTGTCCAATACAACTTTCGTCTATAGAACCTGAGAAAGCAGGTGTAGATACACTGGGATGTTTTATTGTGTGTAGGCTACCTGGGATGTTGTCGGGTGGTTAAAGAGAGCGAAGCATCAAGTGGACTATGTCACTGCGGTTAGGGTCTAAATAAATGCTCTTGGTCCCGGTGTTCTTGTGTAATGGCCTATATAGGGAGGGAGATGCATGTTTTTTTAACATCATTAATGTCATCATAATCATGTTTACCAGAATTCTATGAGCAATCAAGGTGGACTTTCATCCATGCAGGTAACCCTATAAATGTCCAGCTTAACCATTTAAAATAAAGCGCCGACCTGATCAATGATTACACTAACGGGCATTATGAGACACAAATTATGGTTAAGACGATGGACTGGCATTTCAATAGCCCCCTATGTAGGCATACATTGCCAGTTACAGGATCAATGAATTACCTTTTTCACCTCTGTGATATTGTTGCTGCCATGAAGACTTACGTGGACAACCCAAGATCCTATATAACTCTTAGAACTTTACCTAAGTATACAAAGAAACGTTACAGTGCCTAGTCCACCAAGCCGATTCTCATGCGGTTTTGGGCTGCAAAGGACTCTTTTCTGCTAAATTCTGTGAGAATCGCATGAGAATCGGCTTAGTGGACTAGGCACTTTAGGGGTGGGTTCCACTGGCTGGCTACTTCTCCCGCTACTGCTTCCACTTTTTGATGAAAGAAGCGGGAACAGAAGCGGGAGAGTAATGGGGATGGGTGCTATTGGCTCTCGCTACAAAGCCACATTACTTCCCACTTCTTTTGGAGCGTTTTCGAAGCGTAGAGTGCTCCTGTTTCGATAGAACATTTTTTATTTGAAGTGGCTGCTACTTTGTAGCGGGAGGTAGCGGGAAGTAGCTGGGGCTGAAGCAGGGCAATGGCACCACTCTACAGTATACTTCTCACGCTACTTGATGCCTCCATTTCTATGTGAAAATAAAATGTCGTCTGTTTACATTTCTGAGAAGCTTTAGAAGTAGCGGTGGAAGTAGCGGGGCAATAGCACTCACTCCGGTATACCTTCAGTTGCTTGTTCAAAGAAATGAGAAGAGTAGCGGGAGTAGTAGCTGGCCAGTGGAACCCAACCTTTAGTAAAGAAAAATACGCAATTTTGTAATTATGATAATACGAAGTTCGCGACATGATAAGTACAGCATGGGCAGATTACCTAATCACCTAGGCATGATCATGGCTTTCTCTCCCACCTGGGTAGGTGAGGGAAGAGTATAGTATAGCATCAAGGTGTGAAGATGGATACATATTCCATTGTAGCACGGAATTGTAATTACAAGGCTGTAATTATACAGCCTTGCAGCCATATTTCGTTCAACAATGGTACTATTGTTGAACGAAATATGGGTGCCTGGTGAACCATACACCATAATTAGAAACATTGCTTACTTTCTTCTCTCTTTAAAAAGAGTGTTATTACAATTAATACAAGGAATACAAACTCAAGGTCGAGGTTGTTTGGCTTGGGGTTTCCTGTCGCACTTTGAGTGAAATTGCGTGCGTCATCACGCATAGAACTTGTGTTACAAGAACCAATCTTCCGTTGTATTGTATAACCACTTTTAGGTTTACATCCAATATCCTATAGGTCACTGCATTGTCATGCCAAAGTACAACATGACCTAGTTTCATTATTATTCCAGTTCGCCCAATTCCCCAGCCAAAGTAACATATAGATCTACTTGTCATCTATTTTTGACAGGAAAAATGAAACTAATAAGTTTACATACTATTGGCACAATTTAAAAGGGGACTATTTTGGGACCAGAAACTAAATTTCTCAGATATCTCATCAACATTCACGATAATAGACACCTACACTAAAGACACACTAAGTCTTATACGTTATAGCAAGGAAAATTATGTTTAATAGCATAAGATATAGAGATAAGTGACCATGGGTTAGAGGATGAGTATGCCTATGGCCTATTGGTAATTTGAGGTTTCAATTATATTGTGTAGAACATCAGTCATAAATAGATGGTTAAATCTGAGAGAGAAGGGTAGATGTTGGTAGAAAGAGGGGATGAAAAGGAAGAATACGTGTTGAATTAGCAGCCAAAACAGAGAAATTAATAAACTAATAAACAACCCGTTAAAGGCTATGCCTTTTTTATGTTAATGGTTTGAATGTAAAAAATACTACATGATATCGTATTTAACAGCAGTCATACATATCTAGTGAAACGTTTAATTATTCAACAGTTAAATTTTAAAGAGATGGAGGGAGGGAAATGGAGAGAGATAATTATTGCTAATGTAAGATGTAAGATTGGTTTATCAAATAATCACTAAATCTCGAAATTAACTATATTCGTCTCCTGACAAATAAGGAGGTTTTTAAGACGGAACGTTTTATTTGTTATTTTGATGCTTTTCTCTATGTTTCTTTCTGCCCTGGTACGTGAGGTTAAGGGCCATCGGTAGGTCCATTCCAACCATTAGAATGATGTAAACATCTCAATTTCAATTAAGAATCGTATTTTGGACAAAACATGGTACATTTCTATAGTAAAGTATGGGCAGTGTTGTCGCTTGTGTCTGAGGTTTCAGTTGTCAACATGCGTGCATTAACCCACATGGTCAACCCACTTGCCTAGGTATGATGAGGTAAAGTGGAATATATATGGTTTTCGCTCGCAGAGTGGCTAGGGGTTACAATTACATACGCGTGGAGGGCCTTTGACGCACGTAGAGAGGTTAATTTATCTAATGTTTCGCCGAGGTATTTTGCACTCTAGATACTAATGACGTTTTCATAAAGTGACATTTCCATTCGCCTGGGTATATATATGATATAACGAGTGTGGTACTCTTTACTTAGACTATGGCTGACATCCTATTCTTCTAGTCCTTTGATATAAACTGCCACTTGCCAAGTGCGGTATCAAATCAAAGGGCATAATTTGTCGGTACTGGATACCGTGGAATTTTGTTTGAAAAGGGTTGCAATGACAAATGTTTTGAAAAATATTGGCTAAATATAGATGTTAATACTATATATATGTTGTGTGGTATTCATATAATTAGGAGAAACTTATCATTTCTGAAGTTGAAGTTTATTAATAATAACTATGTCTACAACGAATTCCGAAAGTTCTACTTCCTGCGTTTCTATGGTCACAGTGCTTCATAATAAACTATTCCAACCCAATTCCCTGCATACAAATACATAATAATGTCTTTCTTCATGTGTGTATCCATATTACCGGACATCAATTTTATTCAAAAATGCAAGTTTGCAGACTTGATAATTACATGTAATCTCTTTCATTTTCTAGTATATCTTATGACGTTAAACAGATACCATAGTTTAAAAGCAAATTGGTAGGCAAGTTCAAACATGTATACGGTACATATATTTATGACTATTCATATTAGAAATACAACGCATTTTTTAACAATACCATTTCATGGTTATCTGGCGTGAAATAAGTTTATGGCAAAACTGTTATTTTCGGTTTCTTACATGGCAACCACATCCAACATAATTAATCAATTTAACTTTATTAAGACAGTTGCGCTGGCAAAGATCTGTAAAAGGCTTTTTCAGGAGGCATGTAAATAGCCCAAACTTCCACCACAACTTACTTTTGCCTCAATTAAGTGAGGTTGCCTGGGTATTGGCTTCTCCCAAATAATTTTTCAAGGGAGGTGGATGTGAATCTATTCAATTTACCATATTCCGTTCACTCTCCTTCTCACATGTACTTCGACCGACTTACGCCTTATTATTATTTGGCGACGTAACTATGGTATTTGCATTGAACGTTGAGCGCCACAAATTTGTGGCCAGCGCAAAGTTCTGTTCACGATATTAGATACTGCCCCACTACTTCTTCCGCTACTACTCTTGTTTCTTTGGTCTCGCTACTTTTAGTAGCAGGAGCAAGTAGCGGGAAGTATCCGCTTCAATTCAAACATGTTTGATTTGAAAAGGCTACTTCCTGTTACTTCCCGTTACTTATAAAGTAGCGTGACCAAAGAAACGGGAGTTGTAGCGAGAGAGGTAGCGTGGTACTGGAACCCAGGCTTTAGCAATGCTCCATGTCATATGACGCGAGATGGGGCGGTGGGGAACTTCAGAAGGTGGAGGAAGAAGGGGCTAGGAATGGGGAGGGGATGACCTATGGAAACTACATTTTATATATCTACCTGTTTGGACAGGTGGTTTGGCGGGAGGGATGGGATGGGATGGGATGGGAAGGGATTTCTTATTTGCACTACACTCTACAGGGAGGGGGGGGGGATGAGGAAAAGTGTGGAAAGGGTTTCTGCACCTCCCCATGAAGTTTATTTATAAGTTCTACCTGTTTAAACTGCTTTTTATAAATATCTACCCTGTGATAAACGGGGGCGGCTGGTTTTATATTAAAAGGCATGGCCATGTGATTCCAAACATATTGGAATCAATGTTACGGCTGCTTTAATTTTGCTGGTAGTAGGCAGCGTTAACAAAATAATCTATTCTGGATGCCCCCCGTTTAAAACGGGTAGTAATCTACACGTAACCATTTAATTCATATATAAAAACATATTTCCCCGTCCCCTCTCCTCCCCCTTCCCTGCCCACATCCCCTGCCCCGTGCCCTCCCTCCCTCCCCCTGCCAGCATCGTGGTGGAAAAGTAGGTCGATCAGCTTATATTGCCACAAAGAGATTCGTTGCAGCCTAGCTAAATCCACCTTCTTTAAAATATTTTAGGAACAAAACAATACCCAGGTAACCTCACCTGGGTCGAAAGTAAGCCATGTTGAAAGTTTGAAATCAGTAGATGAAGGCAGTGAAAACCTTTTTAGCTTCTCAGAAAATTCGAGAAGCTTAGTGAATTGCGTACCATTCTGTCAATCATCTTCATCCATCATGAATGTGTGAGATGGTTGTGGGGTAACAATCAGTGTGAAATCATCTGTCTGATCAGTTTGCATGTTTGCAGAAGGCTTATCTACTCCACCCATTTCCCATCTCCAAACCTCCACCCTGCCCCCTCTCTGGTTATTACATAATAAGACAAACAAGGTCTGCCCTTGCCTTCCAGCTCCCTCCCTCCCTCCCCCCCTCCCTCCCTCCCTCCCTCCCTTGCCTTTCACTCATTACCCCCATCTCTCTTTCTCTCTCACTCTGAGTGCTGTTTTAGTGCACTATCTCTATCCCTCCTTCCCCCCCCCCCCTCTCTCTCTCTCTCTCTCTCTCTCTGTACATCCCTCTCTCCCCTCTGTCTCTGTCCCTCCCTCCCTTTAGTTGGAGAGGGGGAGGAAAGGGGGAGAAGGAAAATTGATAGATGTATAGGAGTGTTTTTATTCTTTTGTTGGAAAACCTATTATACATGATCAATCTTTGGAGGGATTTAGACTCTCTCTCTCTCTCTCTTTCTGAAATTCTCTCAGAGAAACAATGTCACTGGATGGGGTGAACTCTTCCTCACACTCCACCTGCCTGCATATACCTGTATATATATGGGACAATCGACTTTACGAGGGGGTACCTCAACTTTACGAGGGGGTACCTTGACTTTACGAGGGGGTACCTCAACTTTACAAGGGGGTACCTCGACCTCGGCGTAGGTGAAGGGTTCTTTCTTTTATCTCAGCAGGCTTATGTAAACAAACTGTATGCTACATATGGATAAATTATATAGGGCTGTACACACTTTTATCGATGTACCGAATAACTTGCTTCAACTTAGGTTTGTAGTTATTTCAGGACAAAAATTAAATCTATGTTAGAAATAATGAAACATTTTGTAACCTTAATATCAGGCTATTCTGAGAATATTTATACTTGGTGTGTAAAAATGTTTATTAGACCTGAATAAAATATTTGCAAAATCAAAATCAATAGTATGTTGTCTTGTTTCATCAACAGGTTAACCATTGTACATGGTTAAAGGATTGTGTATTTACACATTTACACATATAAGCACTTTTAATTAAATATTCTGCATTTTCAGTTGAACAAAAACTAAATTTCTGTAACTATGACTTGACATTGTGCACAAATAGTTGATACTGAGAAGGAAACGCAGAATATATATATACATTAAGTGAAACTGATTATAAAGTTAAATAGAAAAATAGTTGATTAAATCACGCACAAATAATTGATACTGAGAAGTCGTTTCCTTTGGAAACGCAGAATATATAAATTAAGTTAAACTGATTATAAAGTTAAATAGAAAAATAGTTGATTAAATCATTGATTAACTTAATAAACTTATAACTTGTTACAACTATGTTCAGAGAGTGAAGTGGTCGGGATGGCATTGTCCAGCACTGTGGTTGCCGGAAACGGGTTCGTTGGAGCAGATGAAGTAACTAAATTCAACTTCTTTGAAAAAAATATTTAGAAAAAGTAATAGCCAGGTAACCTCACTGGAGACAAAATTGAATCATCTTGAAAGTTAGAGCCCTGTACATGCAGCAAGGGAAAAGCCTTTTAGAAGTGTGTAGTGTGGATGTGATGTCATACACGACAAATAATTAGTGTGGGTTTTGCTTTTCAGCCCAATCTGACCATAAGGTTGCGCCAACAAATCTCTATCCATCACGGTTCCGGCCTTGTTCTCCACCTCACTCAAGCCTATCAAGTAGTTTTAGATCTTCCTCGCAGTCTTCTAGCTTCTTCTGCTCTGCAGTGTCCGTCTAAGGGCTGTTTTGTGATGGTGGACCCTGGCATACTTAAAACATGCCCCAGACACCTCCAACATCTCTGCTTCAGTTGTTGTATTATACAGGTGGTCTCTGTGATGTTTAATAGATCCTTGTTATTGTGCCAGAGTGTTCCACATATTCTTTGAAGGCAACTGTGATGGAAGCTCACCGGTACTCTCCAGTCAGCGTTGGTGGCGCTCCAACATTTGCTTCCATAACTTCTGTCATTAACAGATGCTATACAAAACCACTATTAGAACTTATGAAGTGAACAGCTGCATTTACAAACCTGGTATTGTACGTTTACTATTCCACTAATTTAACATAAACAGCTGTTATTACAAACTGCTATTGTCATCTTAACTTTAAAAGCTGCTATGGCAAACCCCCTGCTGTCTCTCCTGACATGCACAGATGCGACCAACCCGCTACTATAATAACCTCATATTGTAACTTCTGACATTAACTGCTGATATTACAAACCCCGTATTGTCAATTCTGACATACACTGTCACTATAACATACCCATGTTTTAACAAACAACATATATATATTTATCACAAACGACATAACATTTAAAAGAATAGAAGACCAAGGAGTGGAAAGGATGAAAGGGATAGTGGTAGCATTTTCAGGGAAACTAGGATACTAATTGCAGTTAGATTTGATTTAATTTTCTCTCTGTTTTCCCCCAATTATAATGAAACTGTAGGCCTACACTGTTTATAGCAAAATGGCTACACCCCGGGAGATTAGAGTCAGTTTGGCCTAAATTCAATGTTCCATAGATTACAAACTTTCTTTTGTTATCCAACTGAGGCCCTAGGTAATATGTTCCTTTGACCGTATCTAAAGCCTTGGTTTGTATGTTGATGATTTGCTAAGGGAAGAAACAACATATATGTGGACCATCCACTGTATATTGATCATTATAAATAACATATTTCTTAACCTATTTTTTTGCTTTGCACTCAGCGCGGTACCAGCCCTCTAAATTGTGTTCCCAACACTAGCATATTTTCAAAATGAATTGACTTAGTTTTCGATGTAGCCTATTCCAACTAAGCCCGCTGAGGCATCCCTGAGCACCTTTGCTCGGCGAGAGGAAATCTAAAATTGTGCACTCCATGGGTTAATATCCGTCTCTTCCTTTTAATCCCCAAAAGCTATTACCTCTTGATCAAATGAGCCATAAACTGTGTCTGTAAAACATTGTCTTTCAAATAAATAGGCCATGTTTCAATGAATATCTAAAGCCCTGGTTTGTATGGTTTCTTTGCTAAGGGAAGAACATAATATATATATGGACTATCTACTGTTTATTGATGATAATAAACACTAAATAACATATCTCTTAACCTTTGTTTTAGTTTGCACACAGTGTGGTACCAGCCCCCAAAATTGTGTTCCCAACACTAGTATATTTTCAAATGACATTATCTTATTTCTCGATGTACTCCATCTTCAACAAATGAGTCATAAATTGTGTTTGTAAAACATTGTCTTTCAAATAAATAGGCCATGTTTCAATCTGGACTATCCATATAATATATATGTTGTATGTTCTAAGTAATCAATTTATTGTTTATAGACATCTGTTTAAATGTGTTTAGATATTGCCCTGATTGGGTTATATTGGCATAAATATTGAAATTTAACTCACTACTTACTGGAAAGAGGATGTAATATCAGATATTAGATTATTCTAATAGCTTTATTAAGGATCGCTGCTGTACTAACAGGGAAAGGAACCTTGTGGGGAATTCTTTAATAATCATGATTCCTATCAGACAGAAATACATATATATACTTGATACTTGTTGGAACGTACCATTAGGAAAATTTTGATTTTGATAAATTTTGTTTCACAGTCAGTAGATATGATCAACAACAAACATACACATTAAAGACACTGGATTTTATTTCAATCCATTATGCTATTATCAGATGAGTGACGCCACACTAGGAAAATATAATAACAACACTTTTGTGATATATTGCTTCATTAGAGGAAATCTCGCATGTTTATTATATTACTTTAACACAAGGACTAAATTGAAAGCTGTGGATCAGAGTCTTAATTTACAATTGATTACTTTTAATTTCGCAACTTCTACGTCATTTCTAGTTTCAGACTGTAATAGGAAGGCCATAAAAAATATAAATTAAATTCCATTTGTTTTGATTTTTCTCACATATTGTGCAAACATAAGTTAGATATGTGAAATTATTACTGCATGGACAAGAGGGGAATTATAGAAGTCAAAGTCCTTTCATGGGGTACGTTCCACAAAAAGGTGTTTTACTGGAATATACAGAAATCACAATATCTAGGGTTAGTGAATATAATTGACATTTTCTGATAGCTGAAATGACTCTTTTCCAGGACCTCTGAAGGCTAATTTCACCATCATAGAAAATATGGCCCTTATATTAAAATATTCATAATTTGAAATATTCATATTTAAAAACTTAATCATTCTCGAGAGGATTAGTTGGGATTCAGTTAATCTAAAAAGATTTCAGATGACTTTTTATTTTGTTTTTATGACTCATTACATGAGTGGTACACATGTCATTAATATGGTCTGATAGAACAATACCAAAATTGAAAGTTTCAAATTAAATTTCACCCTGAAATATAAATGTTAATTGACTTCTTAATTCATGCAACATGTAGAGTAATATGTATGCATACAACAGAACACCTGAAACAGATAGGGGGCCCCTGTGAACATCTTAAAATCATTCCACAAAAGAAGGCATTTAAATTCCATAGACTCCAATGCTTATGGCCGGTGGCACTGTAGTAATAGTTTGCACAAAATGAGATATTACAAATAATTTTAAGCAATGACACCCGCCCCGCCCCCCCCCCCCCACACACACACCACCGCCACCATTATTATTTTATAAACATAACTAGAAAGACCTTAGGTAAAATATAGTATATTGTTTTCAATTTTCAACAGGAACGAAGGGGTATTTCTATTTCCAACCATTATTTTCTTCAAAATTTCCATAGGCTTTTATACCTAAATTTATAATATTTAAAACATCGTGGACACGCGCGTTTGCGTTTACTTGTACCGTGATCCCTTAAGGGGTGTCTCCACTGGCTGCGGTAAGCTCTGCGTTTGGTCTACGATTGGTCTGCGTTTCAAACTCTGCGCTTCCATCAATAGTATAGTGCAGCCGCAGATCAAACGCAGAGGTTACCGCAGTGACATTAAAAGGTCTCATGATTGCGATAGGGACTGCGGTTGGATCTCCTTCCCGCGCTTGGTCAAGGTAAAGCAAGGAGCAGACGACATTTATAACGGTACCTCCCTGTGTTTACCACATCAGTTTATCACCTTTTTCAGAGACATTGGAAGCTAATTTGAATCGGCAGGACAAGTTATAGGTTAGAGCATAATGATGGGAAACTTTTTCCCTACTAACTTTGCCTCCAAATACTTAAACATAACTTATATTTACCTGCATAAACAACCGAAAGAATTATTCAAGTCAACTTGACAGGAAAACGATGGGGAAACAATATTATCAATAATTTTGTATTGTAAATATAATGGGTTATATGAGTATAATGGTCAGATCGAGGGTCAATGACCTGTGACCTGTACCACTGCCATTACCATTACCATTACTGAATGGTTATTGGCTTAACCTTTTTTCTAGTTGGAATATTTTCACAAACTAAAGGGCGTAATGACCCTTATATAAAGACCTATCAAGTACAAACTAATTCAAAATATTATGCGCATATTTATATTATTTATTTATTATTTAGATTCTCATTTATGTAGAAATATGTACCATTCCCCTGTGCCCTTACCATCATAATTAAGGTCACAGTGTCTCCCAAGCTACCCTGACCACAATATTCAGTATCAAAGTTCCCAATTTCGTCTATATTACCAGCAATATATCTACTTCATGTATGGGAAAAAATAAATCAATGGAGGCATTTCTTTTAAACTATGAATTTTAAGCCCTGGATGGCCAAATGAAGCATTTTTGGTGGAATTGCTCATATGTTCTATTTAGTCTTGATAAGATACAGAAGTTTGAAATGAAATACAGAAAAATAATAATAACTATTCTGGCCGTGACGTAGGCCCTCAACAATATTTATCTAGAATTGAATTACAAAAACCCTGGATGAAATAAAGGATGAAATGGATGTATTAATCTTATCACCACGTTGAGTAGTGACTACAAACCAATCGCAATTGAACCGCAAATCAGTCTCCATTACGAATTTCAATGGCAACCCTTGCCGTAGAGTCCTAATCATATCGCAGACGTCCTTCAGTCGCAGAAAATATTCAACATGCTGAAAGATTTCAGTGACAGTCGCACCACAAGAAACACTCATTTTTAGCCGCAATCCAACCGCAGATACAACCGCAGAACAGGTCTCCACTGCTACGGTTGGTCTGCACATGAACTGCGCTTGAATATAGTTTCCTGTTTTTCAATCGCAATGCTTACCGCAGAGCTTACCGCAGCCAGTGGAGACCCCACTTTATTCCTCACATAACAAATCCCAGAGTATCACCGCCACCATGAGAGCGGCAAAATCGATCATCCGCATAAGATTACGACTACGTCATCAAGACCCTGGGAGAATGCGATAATGGCCTCACCCAATGGCTCTCCCAGAAAGCCCAACAAAGTCATTTACATTCGTAAGGCTTTAAGTGGGGTCTCCACTGACTGCGGTAAGCTCTGCGGTAATCCTTGCGATGGTTTGTACTGGTTCTGTAGGTGGTGAGGAATGACGAGGTCCTTGCCTACATTGTCATGCAGTGAACGATGTAGGCAGGACCTCGCCACTCCTCAACAACACAGCACTATCGCAAGGCTTACCGCAGAGCTTACCGCAGCCAGTGGAGACATCCCTTAAACAATTACATTCACCGTCCAGAGCCTCCTTTCTCCTTCATCGTTCCCTTAATTGAAACGTATCTGGAAAGTATCTGTGGATAGGGCGCGTGTCATTTTAAATGATGTAAACGAACACCAGTCGGTTATAAATATTGAAATCACCTCAAATATCAATTTAGAGCAAGCGAAGTGCATTTAGTTGAGGTCCCTATTCACATTGCCCCTATGCTCCTCTGTCAGAATTTGGACTTCATCTGAGTCTGACTAGCTTCAATATGCTGCTTTATACAATCAACAAACTGAATTATGGGATGGAGTGCAATCACTTCTGAAGGAGGCGGGTGGGTGCTTATATTCGTTTTGATAAATACTGCAAACTATTTCACAGCCAGTTCCCATCGCTTATACAATTAGTTTTTTTTCTAGTGATAGGGGAAACAAGTTCAAACAGACTTGTACTATAGATTATCATATATATTACAAGTAAAAAGAGAATGCAGCAACTGGAGAAAATTGCAAGGAATGGCTCGAAGGCTTCCGATAATTGTATGCATCGGACCAGAGCGCTTTGGACATGAGCGTACGTATGAGGGAAAGACCCTTGAACTATAATGCCATTTTCATAATTGAGCTCTCACTTTAAGGGCCTTGTAAACATTAACAAAATCAAGTCTAAAGATTTCAATCGGCCTAATCAAACACAATATGACTGGCCGAGTCAGCGACCCGCCCATTATTTCTAAGCGATAGGGCTAGTGATATCGAGAAAAATTAAAAATCCTTAGGCATTTTGAATATTTAATAGTTAAATAACTTAATTATACCCATGGATATTTAGATGTAAAATAATTGAAGTACAGTACAGTTCCGTTTAAGCGACTATACCTTTGGGACTGAGCAATTTCTGATCGCATTGCAGAATGGGCGCTTTACCAGGTGTCTTCTCTTGAAAATAAATGAAGTACACGATTTTGTACTTTGTCTCGACAACCAATGTTTGCAAGAGGCGTCAAATTCGGCTTTCAAGACAGATTCGCCGAAAAAAAGTTTGCTTTGTGTTTTCAGCTATACCTGAAAGCATCCGCGCCACATGAGACACGATATTGATCAATCCAATGGGGGATAAGAAATCCAAGCCCCTCCTAGTTTGGATTATGGGATATGAGTCTTACTTAAGCTTATAGCTAGAGACAAACAGATTGGCCTATGGTAGGCAAGGTCTCTTCCATCCATGGCAAGGACCATAATCACTGGGCTTCCTCAGTAATCGCATTGGCAAATTTATAAGAAGTCGTCAACGATTAATCCTGACTGCAAACATGAGAATATGGTGTAGTGCAGGATGGCAGGTTTCCGAAGGGGGCGTGGGGGAAGAGGGGGAGTTTAAATACATAGACAACTTATCCGTCATATAGAAGAATAGAAAGCAGAATGTATTATATATGCATTGTTTTCCATCGGGTTAAGCCAGTAGGGAGACGCTTAATCGACCCCCTATGTTATTTTTTTATACCAATGTCGTCCGTGCTAAAGAGGAGAATGTCGTTATAAACAAGAACCAGATAATGATTATTAATGGTGCCGTCCGCGGGCGGGCATTCACATCTCATCATATCCCTTTCGTCCCTAAGAGCCAAATTCAACGTATGGTGTAAGGCATCTTCAGGTCTGTTCTAGATGCCCCTTAGAAAGCTATCCTCCAGATGCATTGACAATTATGACAATGATCTTTCATTAGTCTTGCATAGGTTGACGTCTGTCATAACATTTATTCTACCCGTGGTTCTTTTGATCTCACTCTTCTCTCTCTCTTCTCTCACTCTCTCTCTCAATATTGATATATCATGCCCATGTAATATGTGAACCATCGCATAGCTTTTAATATTCCTATAAATGACATGCAACGAGTTGCACTTTCTCTTTAATCTTCCATCCATTCCTTGATGGAACAAAGTTGGAAGAGGAAGGGTGGGTGAGGTATAGAATAGTATAACTCCAAACATAGTATAAAATAATTACAACTGTTATATTTGTCATGTTCATGTGTGAATCATGTGTGAATCTCTGTATGTCATTTAATAATAATCCTATGCAAGATTAATGTCCATGCACATAGTTGCTTTTTATCTTCCATCTTATACTTCATCTTGAGATGAAAGGAAGATGGAAGAGACAGGGTTAATGGGGTAGGAACATGTAAATGGTAAAAGGCATTATATAATACACTGATATCAGATATAATTACTAACGGAAGTAGGCAGGATGCATACAGATTTTCGGCTACTATCTATATCATACCAATAAGCTTGATACAGGTAGTTACCGACCTTAAGGCCAGTTTTGTCTATGACAAATTGGAGTGCTTACCTATAGTTTATCACGACCGTTATAGCAGGAAATAGTCTGTCCTTAACTGCACTTGCACATGCACACTAAGCATCTAGACCTAACCATTTTCTACAAGTGTTGACCTAACCTAAACGATATGTCACCTGAGGGCACCTTCTAGCCTGAATTTTACCCCATGCCCTTAACCCAGGAACGTACAGGAATGGTTTCAGGCTGCATAGGATGTATGTGAATTATCCGACGGGGTACTAGAGAAAGAACGAGGATTTAGATCTATTAAGTATCTATATTAAGATCGCTACTTAGAACAGGTCATGCAGGCACTGGAAATCTGAGGTATGTAAAGCAAATATAGCTAATATTCAGGGGAGGTCACATCACTATGTCCGGTCAATTGCGAATGAATTTTCGATACCTGCCAATTATGGCTTGTCTGGTCATAATGTTGGGCTCCTAGCAATACATTCTGTGGCAGAATATTTCAGGTGTGCTAATTGATATCCACAGAGTTTAATGATAAAACAGTGATAACGTACTGGATGTATGCGTGGTGTGTTACATTGTACAAAACAGGATTTCTACCTATCACGACTATGTTTATTAATATGTTATAGGTGGTTGATCCCAGGGGAAGTGCTGCCAAGCTCTAATTATGGCTGATATGTGCAATTATCTGACAGTAATAGGCCGATTAGAGTTGGATCGATCCCATGACGTAAACTCTGGGTTGATAGTGACATGATGAGCAAAATGATGTGCACGAGTATATAAGTTATGCAATAAACGCGAGATCATTATATTCATCCTTAAATATCCAACACAATCCATTCTATCAATCTATCATTTGGCCTCAGTTTCTCCAAATCTGTTTTCCAGCGAGAGATGATTAATTCAATCCAGCGATATTGGTTTGGGTGGATTCATGTTTAAATCCCATTGATACATGAGTAATTCCACCAATTGGTCGACATAATTATGACATGTTTATTCAAACTTCATATCATGACCCTGGCTACCGAATAATTAGAAAAAAATATATTTCTAATAATCCAGTGGTTGATTTGCAATTGCAAAAATGTCTGGGGAAGTCTGGGGAAGTCACCTATAGAATAAAAATTGATTTATACACCAAGATGTGCATGTGTTTTAGATAGTTTTCAATGTATTCTCCCGTATAATAATGAATGTATTTGAATACTTTAGTTTTCGATGTTCGAAGCAAGGTCTACCTGTCTGGCCACTAGACTATAGGCCTAGTGAGTAGTAGCCAGTGATTTGATTGGACCCCATTCATTCCAGAAGCTCTGCTGCCATAGTTACAACATGTCAATTATCGCTGCTTGATTCTGCCTGACTCAATTCACTCAAATATTCAATAGATAAACATCACTAACAGGTCATTATAATATCTAAGATTTGCCCGGAGATTAATATAAAGGTAATGTTTAGACTCAGCTTGTATATTAAATCTTGTCTTTATAAAATTATAATTCATATTATGTCTGTTAAGTCTCTCCCCAAAAGCCAAATAAATATCTTAGGTCATTATGGTAAAGAACATCGATGGATGGGCTTGTTCAGGGACTCAACGCCAGCTAAGCAGGCTAGTCATTTAATGACCTTAAGCCTGGGTCAATGATAAAGTTGTATAATATTCGTATCATTCCTTTTGTAGATGTGTTAGAATGTATGCCTGTGTCGATATCAATAAAGGCAATTGGGGCCTAATAGGCTGACAGCATGTGTTCCTCATTGGATTTCAACCAATGGGAGCTCATTGGCCTGGAGATACATGTGACCTGCACTCAAGGTCAGCTTCACTGGAGGGCCAACATCTTATTGCATCATTATTTTACCAAGTGGCAGATATACTTGTTTCTATTGCTATGTGACCACAAAGGAAGACACAGGTGCTTTGAACATTATTTCCTTACATGGCAAAGCGACATAGAAACACAAGGCACCCAAATAACCAACAGAATAAATCTGGTAAATGTATACTCTGTCTCATATGGCCAAGCCAGCGGCCTGTGAACTAATATGGCGACCTCAAGGGCCAGTTCACTGAGCCTATCACCAGAATCAAGGTGCAACATGCTCCTGGCTCCTGTGCTGCTCCACTATAATGATGCTCTCTCAGTGTGAAAGGTGCCTCTCCAACAAATTAAACCGTTTGGTTGATATTCTCTGGATGCAGCGGGATATATATAATTCCTATATTCCCAATGATCCACCAACCTAACAAAGCTCTACTCTACTGGACAAGAACTAGTCTCCTCCCACCTAACTATTATATCCATGGCAACTAAGTAATAAGTCCACCATGACTGTTTATTTAAACACAATAACCCTCACCATTGGTTATTTCCAAAAGTATACATAAATAATTTCAAATCATGCACTGTGGTATTCCGTATCGTAATGATGGGTCATATGAATGGTGGAAAGACGAGGGTCCATAAGTTAGTTAATCAGGACCAAATAATTCCAGTCTCAGGCATGGGTCATAATTAAGACCAACATTCGTGAAGTTCCATTTGTCTTGGTTTTGGGGTAACAATTCAAGGGCACTTTGACTCCATGTAATTCACCTATAAATGCTCATGAATATTGAATATACTTTATGAATACATCTAATACAACTTTGTTTGGAATGCTGGATTTAATTTCAGCCGTAAGGGTCCCAACATTTTATGTTGAATATGAAGGTAGGCTTCTTGACACCTTGACCACTGGATCAGGTTTGAAATGAAGTGTGAGGTCATGGGCGGGAATAGTTGGCAGCTCAGGAAACTAGCTGGATGGCTAATGAATGTCTCCTAAAACTTAACGTATCAGAAAGTGTCAAATTTAAATACACGAGACGAAATAAGAACAAAAACAATTAAGCTTCCATTCTTCGTTACCTGTCTGTGCAGGAACCATTTCATCTTGGGAATTCTAAAGACCTGACATCCTCTTGATTGATAATTGAATAAAATGTTCTATATCAGATACATGTGAACACAAGGAGTGCGAATTTATACATTATATTATCACTTTCACAGATCATCACATCTAAAAGCCTTTGCAGAAGCATTAATCGATTGCTTGATAGACTATAAGTAGTTATCATACTTGTCAGCCATGCTAGTTGATAATATGTAGATTTGAAAAGGTTAAGTGATGAGCAAACACTGGGAACTGACACGGAGTGTTGTAACCGCTATATATCACGAACAGGTACGAATATGGCTTTTGAAATCTAGCTCTCTCTGAAGCCAACACAATGTGATAACCGATCCTTTCTAAGTAAAGGTAGGGAGCACATTAGCTCTTTTATTATCTATTATCAACCGTAGTGTTACTAATTATTGATATGATGTTCTTAATTCGGTTAGCACAATTTAATCATGGGAGTCATTGATTACCCAAAGTAAACATGTTTTGGATTAGGACTAGGGCAGTATTCGCACATAGATCCCCATTGCTAGTTTCCTAAACACACTTTCCTATTCCCCTTTATTCCCCTGTTTTCTTTCATCTACCTTCTCTTTTCAATGACATAAACCCATGTTAACCTTTATCACAAAGGTGGTTTGTCGACTTCCAAGAAATACTGTCATTGACGGGATGGGCGCTGAGATTCTGCCAAGAAGAAAACGGATCCTCATTGCTCCGGGCGATCACTGGCATCGACGTAATTTTGATAAGCAAGTAATACCGTTTGCTTTATCCAGATTATATGCATGTCAGGACGAAACGCAAGACTACATGGATGCAATGGATGTTCAAGCCGCGATCGCGACTATGCTGATACACCGTCACCTTATCTGCACATTAAATTGAATAGAACATAGGACATAACCAAGAGCCATGCATGACTCCCTGAACATGGACAATTTTACTTTAAATCTAACCCTGAGAGAGCGAATAATGTATTGCTTCGAGATAAGAGCAAGTGGCCCTCTAAGCGGGCAGAAGAAGTGAACAAAAGGCTGAAGATTGATTATCCAATCAAAGTATGACATTATTAGTTTCAAGTATGAACCGAGACTAGACGTTAGAGAAGGAAGCTAGGGGGCAGACTGTCAACAGCTTTATCTAGTCACTCAATTCATCCACAGCTGGGAAAGTAGTAGCAACGTGTATCCAATAGATTCTCAATTTTTCTGTCTGGTACAGTGATAACACAGGAAAAACGACTACTCCCACAGTCTCTGGCATGGCCAGCGAATTGAAACGCCGATGTATTTTATTTAAATATATCTGATGATGACGTTAATGCTAAATAGAAGTGTGCGAGGAATCAAATATGACTTGAGTTGTGCATAAGCTAGTTACCTGGCACAGAGGCAAAGTCATCAGTTAATGAACATAATTAAATACATTTCAATATTTGAATATTGACACTTTCATATATATACCAAAGCGTTCTTGTAATGGTTCCTGGTTTACTATTAAAATTCACAGCCTATGCCCGTGAAAACACTGCCCATTGTACCAAGAGAGTTTGAATAAAAATTGTTAATTGAATTGGTTGAGATTGTCTTTACCAGATGCAACCTTCCCAGAAATAAATTTCTTTTGGGGTCAGTAAATAGGTACATTTAGTTGGTCTGGCTCTTCTGTCAGAGTCTTAGGGTGATCTGATTTCAGAGGAGCATCAATCCACAATCTCCCCTGCTAAAACTAATTGAAAATAAATGAATGTAAACGACTTAAAAACTGTATCGTGTGGTAGTAGTTTCCGGAAACCATTACTGTCATGCCATGAGTGGTGCTTTCCCAAACCATTACCGTCATTCCCATTTCAGGACATTTTCCAAACACATCTGATCCCTGTCTGTGGAGGTAGTTTTGCTACCCATCATTGCAAACCATTGCTACACATGCTCATATGGAAAGGGGATATAGTATTGGCGACAGTGATGACAAGCAAATTATCCCTGCTATCCAGGTGTTTTGGAAGAGGGTGAAAGTAGTGAGGGAAATAGCGATCAGGTAGGAAACATCGACCCGGAAAGAGAAGGTGAAGGGAAATTGAAGGCACGGAGAGTGTAGCGTGAAGGAGAGAGAAGGAGTGAAAGAGAGAAGGCACGGAAAGTGAGAGAAAGGGGAAAATGGGAGATATAAGGCAGGAACGAAGGAAAGGGAAGGGTACATGCGCCATTGTCTAAAATGTCTAAAATGTCTCAAGAAACGACACCAACGGTCAACCTCTAGTTGAATCGACAGTCATCTAGTATTTCAGGATGTGATATACTCCAAGTTTCCCCATTGATTGTTCTTAGGCACCATAATTCACTGTATAGATATATTATAAAATGTATGATTATTGATATTCATTTATGCACATATAATTGTCTGATATATAATACGTACACGTTCATGTACTATGTATACGTGTATACATATGCATGTGTACGTACACAGTTATAGCTTTCTCTCGTACTACGATTTGATATCAAGGACAACCAATGGTGTAATTATAATGTTTTTTCTTACTCTTTAGGAATTACAACTAGACAACAACCTTCCTATTATTCATTGGAACTGACACACGCAGTGACGAAAACAAATCCCCAATCAGTCTGAAGGATTCACATTCATCAAACACAAGTAGTTCCTGGCATCTCATTATCTGAAATGGTGTTTACCGCCGGGGAGGTGTTATTAAAAAAATGATATGTGAGCGGAGAGAAAGATTATAAATTAAAAAGTCTATATAATTATCTAATAGAACTTAGGCATGAAGATAATTCAGTTTCGCACCTTGTCCATAAATCTATTGGAAGCATGTGAAAATCAGGAACCAAGCAATCTAAACCATTATCAAACTAAAGCATACAATTCAGTAGTGCTTGCTTGTAAAAATGTAAAAATCCATTGAATAATTTGGGGGAAATCCACATTGATATTGAAATAATAATCATATCCACCTAAACGTTTCGTTTTCATGAAGGTCTAGAATATTATTCTTGAAATATTTGTCTGATTTGGGGCAAAAAAGGTGTGTGGGTGGGGAGGGGGTGTCACGTGACTCTAATTTGCCTCAGAATGCACTCACTCCATTTCTCATATAGTTTCCTGTACAGCGATGGTAATCCACAAAGTATCAGTTGTCTCTCATAGGCAAGTAACTCAAACCATAGATCTATATGAATCTACACAGGAAAAATGATTTAATCATTTCTTTAGTATATAGAGAGAGTGCTCAAATACTTGAGTCAGCAGAATTGAACGATCAATAGGGATTTCTTACCGTGTAATAGTTTATGACAAAACTGTAGGAGCTGGGACAAATGCCCTTGCTTGGTTCCTGACGTTGGGTCAAGGCTATAGTACCTTATCAGCACACAATATCTCAGCTGGGAAATTACCTCATACCATTTTTCTATTCTTCGTTTATTGTCGGGAGCATCTGGGACCCATGGTATTCTTGACCTAAGGTCAGGCAATGTTAAGTCAAGGTAAGTGAGTATCGATAACAACAACGGATTTAACCGATTGGAAAACAAATCGCATGTCTTTTATTACGTTGGCCCATGTTTAATGTATATATAATCTATTTATAAGTAAATTCGATTTTGCAACTGAAAAGTAATATAGGAACAATTATTTGAACAGGAAAGAAAAGCAAAGGTGGCAAAAGTCAATTTTCCAGGGGACTCTAGGTGGATCTGTAATGGGATTGACCTTGACTTGAGACGGGGAAGGCTATAAAAGTGCCATGATGACAACAGTATTACAGTGCTTAGATCATCTGAGGCCAAAGAAAAGATAGGCGTGTTTTCGGTGTACCTCCCCTACCTAGAAATAATCACTTAGGCATACATACCCTACCTTAACAAATACTATCTTTTTTTACAAGAAAAAGCTAATTAAAGCTTTCCTAAACAGAGCACCCTTAAAAGGTGCATTACTCTTCTTTGAAACTTCTATTGCAAAATGTACATGAAAGGTAGGTTTCCTATACCTAGTCTTTCAGCTACTGTACACGGGAAAGTCGCCTATTTATTTTTGGCCTGAGTTGGGAGATGCTGACCGTTTGATGTACGAGTTGAAAGAGGACAAAGTAACTGTTTGTTTAAACTCATGTTCTTTCTCTCTGAATCTTTACGATTTTATTCGGTTTTTCTGCTCACTGACATTAAATATGGAAGACAGAGCACAATGTCTATAACGTATTTGTGATATCATGGCAATACTCATTATCTACCATCAAATAAAACCAGTCAACCACGTATAATGATCGTATATATCCTCGACCTTCTGGCGATGATTAAGACCCCCTGCACAGATATTTTGATAGAACAGGAACTTCTTATGACACTTCATTGATAGAAAAAGAAGGGATTTCTATCTTATTCTATTTCTATTCTATCCTATTAAAGCCTGAGGCAAGATGTCCGAGACGGTGGTTTATGACTTTGATGCTAAATTCAATCAGGTTATTGAAAGAGTATCTGAAGCATGTTATTGGGACACGAAATTGCCTAGGCTGTCCTGGTTACGTTGTGGAAGAGTAATCTGGACATATTTTAGTGGAGGAATCGTGTTTACATCCAGCTGCAAAGTGCAAATTAACTGCTGTTCAGTTTAAGAATTGCCCTTCAACTTCGCCTCAAGCGTGAGATATCGGAAGCTTTGGCATGGCACTAGCCCTGCCAACAAAACCAAGGATCGTCAAGGGGCTGTCTTTTGCAGAAGGGTAGGGTAACTGCATAAACGCAACCAAAAATGAAAAATCACTGATGTAATTACTCTCCAATGTCGATACAATTTAGCGGTTTTTCTGGGAAGGTGTTTCAGCTTTCAGTATTTAATTAGGATCTGTTGTGAATAAAACGGGTTCTGGAAGGATAAATCAATTATCATAAAATTTAGATCAGATTGAAAAGGCCAACCAAGTTGGGGAAACGTGCATCGTAGTAAATATCGCATGCTGTATATCACTCAACATGACAGGAATTCCTATAAAGAATCTGGTGATGCAGACCTATTTCCTTAGGGCATTATTTGACCACATTGCAATGGATAATGCCCTTATCTTGGTGCGGCGTCTTCATCGACCTGACCCTGCTCGGGTTTAGCCTTGCCAGCCCTCTGGCCACCAAAATGAATCTAACTGTTAAGGAATTAAATAAATATTACCATTATAAGTAGCCAACCTATTGTCCGTTTCTAGCACTCTTTCCTTTTCTCTTGTCTCTTTGGTAATGTCTTTGCTTTGCATAGAAAATACATGAAGGGCACCTTCATTTATCCGCCACTGTGGCTGCTGCACAAGTCTCTCCGGGACAACAATGAATACGTTATACAACAGAGGCGTAGGAAGGCTACCCTGAGTTGCGGGGAGGCAAGAAGTAAAATGTGATCATTTTAGGAAAATGAGTCATAAGTCGCAAAATATGGATTTTGAGATATCAGCATATTTGAAAAGAGATCACTGTATCATATACCAATTCTTCGTTCTAATCAAACTTCAGACTGCACAGTAATGTTATTTAGGAACCCAATAGATAATAAATCAAGAGAGAGAAAGACTTTTCTGGGATTTTTTAGTTAGGTTTCCCCATTGCCAGACTATTGCCCCTTATTTGGTGGCAGCCATTTTAAAATGGCCGCCACGGCCGTAATAATAATAATTCATGATGGCGCCATATCTGAAATTAATCCTGGGACCCTAATCTACAACTCCACCAAGTTTCATGCTTTTATGACAAAATGCACGATTGTTCTACATATCTGCCTCACTATAATACATATTATATGATCTGTGAACTACTACCTGTAATTATGTAATTATCGAAGCATTTTATAGTGTTTCCTATCACGGCAAGCTTGCGGTGAATCATTTGAAGTTCTCACCTATTTATTTAAAATATAATTCTGAATTTCCTCTCCCACAATGTCTCGCTTACTTGTGATTTGAGTAAACTCCAGATCTATATATTGTACTGTGTACTATATGCATTGAAAACCTCTTTCTTTGTAATTATCAATTGTATTATCTTACTACGGCATGATCACAAAGAACAACATATAACGGGTAACATCAGTATAGTACGACTCAAACAATGATCATTGAAGGCAATACCTTCCCTTTGTTTTGTACCCTCAACCATTGCTCTGAATAAAAAATCCTTGGAAAAAAGTACATCTTTATAAATACCTAGGATTTCATCTTGATGACAAGCTAACCTTCCAACCCCACATTAGAAATATGATTAAAATTATCTCACACAAACTCTTTCTCTTTCTTAGAATCAGACACTTACTAACAAATAGATCAACTCTCCTAGTCTATAAAAGCAAAATTCTTCCCTTCTTCGACTATGAAGATATCCTATATCATAATATCCATCAAGGTAATCTTAATAAACTGCAAAAAATCCAAAATAAAGCACTTAGATCAATCCATATGGTTGAGCCAACAATGGATCTCCACAAAGATCTAAGAATTCCCCTACTTTCAATAGAAAAGAATTCCATCTAAGACTGCAAGGTTTCACTAGATCGAAATCCAATTACTTCAAAGCACAAAATGATAATAATCACACTAGAGCTAATGATGCTTCTCTCTTAAAGAATTTCTTCTAAAAACGGAATGTGGGAAAAATTCAATCTTTAATAAAGCTGCTAAAACATGGAATCAACTCTCACCAAGAATAAAAAATATAGGCAACATGGAAACGTTTAAATCCCTTCAGAAAGAGTGGTTAATCCAGACATTAAATTAACCTTTATAATCAATTACAAATGCTTAGTGTCCGGTCCAAACAGTTAATGTAGATGGCGCCAAGGTATATATTATGTTTGAACTAAACACCTTCGCACCTCACTGCCGACTATATAAAGAAAAACAAACTGTTGTCACCCCAGCTGTATTACTGCTGCTAACCTAGCATCATGTAGACGGATGGAAGCGGCCACTCTCATTAGCTAGAGGTTAACCCCTTCCAGCATGTTCTACTACTATTGTTACCTGCAAAACACTTTAAATGTTAATCTTTTAATCAGTTAATTCCAAATAGTTTACCATTAATGATAACCTAATCTTTCACTAAACCCTAATGAAGAGGTCACTCTCATTGACAGAGGTTAACCTTTCCTTTCTCCAAAACACCAACAAGTGTTCTGTTTATCATATTGCTTTAAAAATTGTGAACTATGTATAATTCAATTGTTATGCGATGTACATATTGAAAAGGTGGGTCACACTAGTAAAAGTGGCTACCCTACCAGACCCAATATCAAACCTCAAATCAAATTTAAAACTTTACTTGTATCTAGCATAAATATTCATTGCTGTACATAATTGTTTTCTTCGACCAATGATGTAAACACATGTTCCCACAAGCTGGATTCCACCAGAAGATCCTACTCTCATTGGAGGTGTAGTACCCAGTGAAAATAAAATCTTTAAAAAAAATTAAAAAGCTGATTGCAATGATAATAAACAGTAGGGCACCTAATAAGTATTTCTATATTTTAAGTTTATATAATTATTTGCAATGTTTCTGGATGGGTAAATTACCAGTAAAGTAACTAAATACACTCCATATGAAGGCCTTCAAAACGCAAGGATATATTTAATACAATATCCTGAAATTTGTTACACGAATTTATATGACTATGAGTGCTAAACCCTCTCAGAACATTTCAATAAAGAGATCATGTGAAAAAAACACTTTGAAAATATCAATTTTGCGACTTGTGACTCATTTTCCTGGAACACATCACAAATTAATACTGCCAATTAAGCGGTTACGTGGGTGGTCACTGGTGGCCGGTTAGGACAGTTTGAAGTTGAGGGACACAATTGAAATATCCCGATCAGTTGAGTATACTGACCAGGGGTGGATCTAAGGGTGTGTATGTGTGGGGGTGGGGGTAGGAGATGTCCTGACCCCCCCCCCCCACCAATACCACCCCCTCAAAGTTTCTCCAAGTGCCCTTTTGTACAACCCAAGCAGCCCCTTTTCCATTATAAGTGTAACAATCACAAAGTGCCTTCTTGAAAGCTAAAAGTACCTTTGTTAACCCAAAGTGGCTTCTTTACAGCAAAAAGTACCTTTGTCATAGTACCCAAACTGTTTTCTTATAAAAGGATCAACCTCCAGATTAATAACCAAAAGGAAAAATGTAATTCAACAGAGAAAGTAACTTTGAAAGGTGAAAGGGAACACTATTAATGAAATTTGATAGTAATTTTAAATTTCCAGTAGGGCTGAACATTCCTATGCCACTAAATGTGTAGAATTTGAATGTATTTAACCAGGAATTAACTCTATGTCTGAAAGCAGTCTTGCCACCTTCTGGTCATACGTCATGATGTGATATAAGGGACGTTTTCATTGAAACAATGTGATTACAAACTAACACACCCCTTCCCACAGCAATTGGTGCAGCAACCTGACTTATATGGCTAGCACAGCGGTGCTGTCAATTTTGATAAAAATATATTTACAGTGCACATTAATTCATTGCTATTTTTTCTCGGAATGATTAAACCCTTGATATTCAGAATGAGTAACCTCTTGATATGATGTATGTGTGTGTATGTGGAGTGGGGTGGGGATGGGGGGGGGGGGTAAAGTTACTCTGGTATCCCCAATCTTTAGGTCTTATGACCATAGACCCCCACCCCCATCCGCCCCTCCCTTTTCCTACGCCACTGTACAGTGGAGTCACCCTTTGTGACAACTGTCTCTACCATGTCTGCATTTTAAATCATATTATAGACCTTTCTCAATCAACTATTTCCCATCAATTACATGTAGAACAAAATGTGATTGTTATGGCAACTTGTAATTGTCCCTGTGACAAGTCTTTCTAAGTCCCCCCAGGGGTCATTCTGATCTTACTTTCCCTACGTTATATTCATATGTATATCAATGCTCTCGTTGTAGCTAATCACTAATCCTGGGCGGTTAAATGTTAGCTCAAAAGACTAAAATTAATTAATGTACTATCGTAAACATTTAAAAATTGCATCAGACTGGCTGTCCAGTAAGGCAAAAGTAGAACCAATCAAATTGCTGTAGGTCCTATGTCTTGCTGATACGCCCAGTTAATTAAACAGGGAAATAATTTAATATACATCGGATTAATGAAATAATGACCTTCAAGAGATTAATAGTCACAATTTTTCCCACCCCCGCCAACGCTAAAATCAATTAATATCGTTAACACAATTTTTATTTCACTCATTGTGTTCCCCTTCTTGCTTATTCTGTCTCTATTTTTAGGTCCTTCTCATTGTCATGTTAGACGGTAATTTGATGCAATGCATTCGACTTTTCTGTTCTATCGCCTCTTTGGAGTCAATTTGCTGGGACTTATTCCTCCACAAAGGCATTTTGTTCTTTGTGATGTGTTTTTCACTCGGGCATCATGATACTTCATCTTCTATATCCGATGGCAACCCACGTTAGAATCCATATTATCTGTGTCCTTCTCCCTACATCATACAGATTTTGTCACTTGATCCATTAATACTTCACACGTATATATAAACCACTTATACCAAAATTTCCTCCGCCCCACATCAGATGAATTTCAAGTCTCCAGTAAGCGACAGATCTTGCAACTTCGTTAAGTGAAAGGTTTCAAGTAGGAGGGAGCCTGGGAGAGAAACGGCCCTAAGATGGGAAATGCGGAGGTGGGAAGGTATATAGGTGTGAAATGGATGAAGAAATGATAGAATTTCAGAAAGATGTTATCGCAATTGAAATATGGACTCAAATTTAATAGTTGCCAACAGAAAGAGAGTGGGCTAGAGGTAAATGGAGATGAAACATGATCTAGTGAAGAGAGGGAGGGATGCATGGACGAAATTGAAAGGGAAGCCATCATTGATGAAAACAAGATATGAATAGAGGAGGGGGGGGGGGGGGTCTTTATTACCTATTAAGTAGGAAATAAATGTTAATTGATTCCCGTAACATTTCCCTTCATTTAATTTTGCTCCTATATTTAATCAGTCTTCTTATATAACTAATTAATATTGAATCACAAATTGGATAATCGTGCATTAAAATTAACTACCAGGATTTGCTAGTGCTGTAGTGAAGTTTTTGTTATAAATCTTAGGTTTCCACGTTGAATATAATTTCCAATTAGGAGGAATAGAGTGTCCGTATTGTATAGATTTATCTATATCGGGCAGAATAGAAGATATATATTCGAGTATGTCCGTGCTGATATGGACGACTAGACAGTATGCGGGTAGACCCCAGAAATTTGGCTAGTTTCCAATGTCCCACCTCCGAACTCGGCGGGGACACCAGCGGGTTGTGAGCTGACAAAAGGCCTTGCGTGAGACGAATCATGAAATACCTGCATACATTGTTCGTACCCTTCAAAGGGACTCACCTTCATAGGTGAATATGCTATTTTTGGCGAGTTTGTCTTTTCCCACATTGTGGCCCAATTCATTGAGAGATTACCTCACATGATAGATATATCAACACATATTAAATCATCGTTCAATCTCATGACACCACGAAAAAAGAATTCACACCCATATATATGTTTACACGGTCTTGCTTTTAGGTAAATATGTTCAATGATGTACACATTATATGGGCCAGCGAGCGGGGTATACCATCTGGTGTTAGACTAGATTTCCTGATATATTTTTGTTAACTGAAGCAATGGAAACAGCTTTGTTTATGTGAACAGGAGCTCTTATGAAATTTGTTATGATGTTAATTTCTATATCAATTTCTATATTTAATTTCAGATTATGCTTCCTCGTTTTGTTTGATATGGTAAAATGCCAGGTTTTATTTTTTAGGGTCAGGGGCACAACCTGCATAATTGACCTGCAATTCATTACTATACATGCACACCCTCTACGTACATTCACCTACGGCTAAATCACAACACTTCTTTTCTGAGGCCATAACACGCGAAACAGTTCTACTCACTTGATGTGCTGGAATACTGCCAATATGTAGGGAAGTAGATGATGGGCTTTCTGATCCGCATAGGTCCTGCACACATTAGGAAATTATATACATAGGCCAAAGGACCATATGAAATGTCTTCAAAGCAGAATGTCGCTAAATGAAATAATGTGTTTCATCCGTGCCTTTTCTCCAATCAATATCACTTATCCCAAATCATGACATCAGCCTGGGGTGCCTTTCTCTGAAGTGTCCTGAGAGTCATCTTAGTTCCCAGACTTTTACAAGAAACACTATTGAGTTGTCGGTGAAACAGCGCTGTGAGATGCTTTGCTTCCACACTGCGCTTATGGTACTGATGGCCAGTTGGTTGCTTGTCAATCTAAGATATGTGCCCGTCCAAACCCTGTCGCCACCTATACCCGAATCTTTGCACTAGACGTTTGGTGGCTGTAATTCTAAACCGCGATTAACATTTTCAATTCATGCTGGCTATACACACTGAAATTTTCTTGGATTTTATCAAAACCCAAATTTATATAAGCACACGGTTGGTCTAATCTATTCCGACAGAGCGCGCTTTCCTATGGAAGAAAATTAACAAAATGTAGAAAATATTTTAAAATTCATTTTATTCGAACCTGATAAAAAAAACCTATTATTATTATTCGAAAACGGCGTGGTAATCAATAACAAGGTCTAGCCGCCGGCGTCTTCTGATTGGATGATAAATAACAGTCATGCTCATGAATAAATGAATGGAGGAATGGGTACATGTAAATGCTGAAATCTTTTCCAAAGAAAATATCATACTTCACTGTTCCTCGTACACATGGTTGATTCTATTTAATAGAATTAATTGATCTTTATAATATAATGAAAACGAAAATAACGAATGTGATTTTACTGATCAACGCCTGCCACTAAAGTACATTCTTCCTGCGGCCTAATACACAATCACAATGTGGACTGTGCTAGCTTGGTCCTTCACAGATTTATAATTTATATATGTGATAATTTTGATAATTTAATGATTTATCACATATTTATGTAATGAACTGTGATATTTAGTTGCATTTAATTACCCTGTCCGAGAACAGGGTTAAAACTTGCATAATGCTAGTGCGTTTCAATGATTTATAGAAAGCTGGCACGCACAACGCCACAATAACACACACCACAGAAATGGAATTTTACCCTAGGGTGATCTGCTAAAATTGATTTGAAGTTGTTTTGACAAATTAACCCATTTGAATAAACGTAATAGGACCTGTCAACTAGCTTCTACACATGAGTGTTATGATAATACTCTTGTCGGAAGCTGAAAACTCAGCGAAGCTATTAATATCTAACGCTTTTCCCCCGTTGTGATTGGATCCCTTTGGAAATAAAATTGTATTCCGGGTCGTGGGATTAGGAAATCGGTTTTACTTTGATCAGCGTCCATGATGATATTGCATTTTATGCGGACAGTTGCACTGGAGAACAAGTAATGAAAAAAGTTTGCATAATTGGCAATAAGTTTGCGATAAAGTCAGGAAGTTATCATCTTTCTACGGAACATTCGTCTATTAAATGTTGTCTCTGTGAATAAAGAGAAATCCCCTTTGATGTCTGAGACTAACATTTGAAATTGATCATGCTTTCCTCAGGGACGGGCTCTGAGAATATTACAAAAATACAGCTTTTCATATGTATATAGATGGCCATGTTTACAACCGGTCTATAGGAAATTGACATTAATATAATAGAGTTCTATGTTTCGGGAGACAGTATCTCCGAACTTGTTTATATAAGACCCATAAGGATTGAAGTGGAGATGCCATCGCCTGAATCCTAGTGACTCAATGGATTTCATCAATGAATACACTCGCCCAGCTGGTATATGAACATTCAGATCAGAGTATGTCCCTCTATGTAACTCAAACGCAAGCTGTTTTACCCGTCTCAATGTTCCTGAAAAAATATTTCATGCTATAAATCATGTACTGTAATAAAAACAATGTTTCTATTTCTACAAAAGTATCATTTGTGATAATGTGTCATGAATGTGTTATTCAAGTTCCTTACCTTTCTGAACTGAGTGTGGAAGTGCAAGCCATTCAGATCCTTCTATATCTATCTTCAGGTAGTCAATCAGTGACTGCAAATATGGTAATAAAGTCGTTCGTCAAGTGGCTTATTCATGAATAGAATCAATGTGTGCGATTTGTTTGTAATTACTATATCTTGCCTTTTTGTACTAAGCCAAATGTGAACCGTTCATCCAAAACTAAGATAAAGCCCCGTCATATGCTACGCACGCTTATCCCTCACCACGATTATTTATTCACTGTTTTTCTTAAAGCTTTTGTCCCATTTGCAAAGGCCATACTTAGGCAATGGCCATAAGACCCCCTAGTTGTTACAGCTGTTCCTACTAGACTCTCTTCCCCTCTACACAAACCTGACCAGTCGTAATCCAAGCTTGCATTTTGAAACTTTATCTATGTATACTAGTATGTATAGTGTAGGAAATTTTCTTCCATTTTGATTAGTGTTACCCCAACCTGTGTTGATGGTCCGCACATTTCTGGGATGGATATATCGTTGTGAGCGAGGAAATGTTTTGTGTTTGAATTTAGATGTTTTATTCAGGAATTACGTTACATCGATTATGCTATTCTCAGAAATCCTAATTTACTGTATACAAAAATTATTCTACTACTACTAGAGAAGGTACATATATATAGATAAACAACAAAAGCAAAATTGACACAAGTGGTTTTGCGGTGCAGTACGTGCTAGTCATACCACCACGCCCTGCTTCAAGGCCCAATCTTAACAAATTATTAGGACAAGCCAATGACCTGTGCATTATGTGACAATATATAATGCATGTACACGGCCACTCTTCACGGAAGGATACCACCCAACTTCTGTTACTGACATTTCATTAATTAAGATTAATTCGCCGGAGGAAATGATATGAATGTATCATGATTGGCGTAATTACCTTATGTATTGTAACACCTATGCAAATAAAGAATTCTTGAAATGAAATGAAAGGAAGATTAAACAATGGCTGTGATATGATTGCCATTGCCACAGAGTATTCGAATTATTCCAGGTCTTCTAATGAAGAAGGGTTACTTATATCAATTTTCTTCTCTATCTTTGTTTTCCGTGCTGGTTGAATTTTGTGTCTGTATTTTCTTTTGCTAGGGTCTTTGGCACAGTTATTCTGTGATCACGTGCACAATAGGATGGGTTTTCAGTGAGGTAAATTGGGGGTTTGAAGTCATCTATGATCTCCTTTATCGCCCTGTTGGCAGCCAGCTATTCTTAGGTAATCTTGGCTAATGGTAGTGTAACTGTAAACGATGTTTCATTAACTGCTTTCAATTTCTGCTGAATACAATCACTCAGTTCATGGTTTCTCATCTTGATTGTCATTAATCACTGCAACCACTAAATCATTTGGGGAAGTGTGTGTGTTGGGTGGGGGGTGGGGGGAGGGCATAGCATAGGCTTAACAAGAAGATCATAATTATATAATTTTCATCTCATTTAATCAGTTCGCAGCTTATATATGGGAAGCAAAGAGAACAACCATTTATTGTTAAATTTTCAACAACAAAAATGCCATATCGATATACCAAATCTTTTGGCAAAAGTATTTCTGCAGATATTTTATTATCAAAACCAATTTGTATCTATTATTACCACAGTTTTGAGTTTGCATCAAAACTGATTCATTGTTTCGAATAATTTTGCATTAATCACTTTATTAAACTCTATTACCGACTTTATCATCATTATAAAGATCTCTGTACATTATCATTATTATTATTATTGTCACCAGTATTATGACTCACCTCTGAATGACCTAAATCTTCCATGAACCCATCTAGTGTGTTCATTTTCCAGGCATAACTAGTAGTTAACTTTTCCCCTGTGAGGCCCTCCGGAACGAAAAGGTTATGTTTAGTTCTCCAAACGCGCTCCTTCATCTTCTTCATACTGTTGAGATGGGAAATATGGTAAGCATAAGTTTAAATCGATGTATGTATGTATTACAGTATGTATGTATGCATGTATGTTTACATGTAAGTATGTATATTTGTGTGAGAGAGATCACATAATCCTTTTAAATTTAGGTTACATTGGTTATATTATATGGGGTTAGTAAAGAGTTTAAATATAAGTTACATATGGGCCATAGATTGAGGATCAAAATGTGTCCAAATGTATATGAAGATGTATAACTAAGACCGCTATGAAAGCTGAACTAAACACAGAAGAAGAATAATAAATAACTATGTTCAATATTATTGATCAAAATTATCAATATTCTCTGATGAAGCCACACCCCTCGGCGAAACGCGTAAGAGTCGCCAAAACAATAAATATGCTACAATGAAGTCTCAGTGAGGTGTTTTTTAATTGAGTTGATTCATTCCTTTCATCTCTAATTATTAATTAATAGCAAATACCCGTGCTATGCACGGGATTTGCTAGTGGGACAGTGGGGCCCACATCCTCATCTCTCCTTGTTCCCTCTCCCACTATCTTTCTCTTTCAAGTTGTCTCTATAACTTAGTATCTTCATACCACAAATGGAACCCTGTTTAGATGCTTTTTTTGGTCACTGTTCAGTGTTGTACTGTTGTTGTGTTGCCTGTCCCTGTCCCTGTCCCAACCCCTCTCCCATTCCCTCTTTCATTGTGGGGTAATTAGTGGGCGGGTAAATTTCTGTGTGAGTGGGCCTTGTCCTTGTCTCTGTCCTGTTCCCTCTCCCACTCGTTCTTCCTCTCTCCTTCCCTCTACCTCTCCCATTCCCTGTCCCGCTTTCATTTTCAGGTAATTTAAATTATTGGGCAGATAAATTTGTGTGTGGGCGTAAATGGAGTTTATGAACTGATTCAACTCTGACAATGCTCCTTTCGGTGGAAATATATCAACTCCCGTCCCATAGTGAAGCAATGATGTGCCTGTCCATGACGCCATGCTTTGGGTGACCCAGAATTTTGATGTAGGGGCACTGATAGTGGTTTGTTTTCAGGCAGCACTGGGGGCCCTGGATGGGGGTGCTCAATGTAAACCCATTTCTAACCCCTTTCCAACCCTAATTTGTTAATGAAACATAGTGGAATTGCTCAGCACAATTTTTGGCAATGTGTATGTGAAAAATAATGGAGATCTGGCCAGCGGTTTCAGAGAAGATAGCAGTTTAAGGCTCGAAACCCTTATTTTATTAATATACCGGTAGAGATAATATTAGGTAGACAGCCATAGATGTAGTGTAGTGTATGAGTAGACATGGTGTTCATTTCTGGCAGATATATATTAAATTATTCTGTAATTAATAAAAATCCGGTTATTAGCATTTTCTATTTCTAATACATGTCAAAAGTCTGAGCATTTATGGAAATAATTGGGAAGGAGTCGTATAATATATCTTTCTCATGAAGTCAAGGGAACTAAGCATGTAGCATTGTCCATGATATTCCACAAAAGGCCTTGTCTTCATCAGGTCTAGGTGCGTATAATAATAGGTCTATACCATGAAATAGATATAATTTAATGTGGACTTCAATTATTGTAATTAATTAAACAATCATTCGTTTATTCAACATACCTTGGATCGAAGGAATACACCGTGCAACCGTACCGGTAAATCATTGTATCGTCGAATGAAAAGTCGTAATTAATTCTGTATGGAAGAATTAATGAACAGTTTGAACCAATGAGCTATATGAATGGAATGGAAACCCCGTCAGTGGTTTAATGGTTAGTAGTCTTAATGGTTCCTCGAAAATATTAAAAATAACCCTGTTCTATGGGGGCTATTAGTATAACTATTTATTAATGACAGTAATAATCTATTTTATTCTATTATTTGTATAGCCTACTATATTTGTATATAATTTATATATGTCTACTATAGTTGTAGGTATAATATTTAAGGGGTTCATCGACTGACCCGAATGAATATACTATACAAGGTGAGGCTGGACGAAATGATCCCGAAGTACATATATTCCAGCCCCCATCTCTATAATTTCCAGCTCTTTCATTTCTCGTGCACACAACATTTCTCTCCTTCAGGAACCTGCAAAATATCACCATTCAGCTGTAAGAAACCTGGACTGTTCGTGTAGCAAGATCCCAAAATTATTAAAAAGGGAACTCGAAACTATTTAGCCATTCCGGTCCTTAAAATATTACCAAATTATAATTCATATCCTAATAATTATTGGGTAACATGGTATTAAATCTGACTGAGGGGGGTGGGGGTTGCTGGGGGTTTCTGACTGGTGCGGTTTTTACCCTATAGAACCCCTTGCCCCATATCACCCACAATAGTTATAAAGAATAGAACTGCTTACTTTTGGAACTCATCCTCTGATATATTGTGAGCGTGGTATCTCTGATGTTGATCAGGGTGGATCCACAACGCGTCAGATGATATGACCTGGACGTAATGAAAATTCGTTTGATATGACACTCCGCCTCTGGCATCGGGCATGTACATTAGGTTATTTATATAGATCAATATATAACAGAAAGTCTCGAGCATGTGGGTTACAGTCACTTATGATCTATTTCAAGTAGAGCTCATATCCATTAATATCTGACAGGCCATACCGTCTATTATTACTAAATTAATGCCAACTGCGAAATATTTAATGATTGCCAAACTTCCAAAATTCCACGACCAAAATTCAATTCATCTATAAATTTACACCAATTTGTTTCGTTTACAGGATTAGACACATTCCTTCGGGCCAATATTTGTAATTATAATATATATTATGTTGTTGCTGTTATTGATACTTTTATTTATCGGGTAATATTGATACAATCGGTCGGTCTTATCTCCCTACATAGGGATGGTTTCAAGCCGTACTGTTCACATTGTTCTACACATAAGGGTAACAATACATCTGTTGCGTCAACGACACAAAGATGGCACCAAGTATCAAATACATGAATATTAAAGTATACAGAATGGTACCATTATTGTTATTATATCGATGAATCATCATCAATTATTCTCATTCGAATTGAATATTCTCACTCTTTATCACGGGGAAAAGGTTATATTGAACGTGCCAATTTGGAATACTTACGTCTGAGTTGTCAACGTAACCATAGTTTGAATAGATGGGAATCGCCAGGAGTAAAAGAATAGTGCCTATAGATCCTAGTAGAACTTTTATTTTTGGCTTATGTACATTCCAGACCCTCATCTTTAAACGAAGATAAAGGAGTCAAGTCAACGTTTACTCGAAGTATTCGCTCGTTCTAGTATAATGTTGGTTGTTTACAAAAGCAATTGCAATGCATTAATTAAATGCGGTGGATTGTTCGATTAATCCACAGCGGACTATTAATCTATAGTTCTGACAAAATTCATGCACACTAATATTATTTAAAACAAAAAGTATAAATATTTGCACCTTACCTTTCTTTACCGTTTACGGGTAACCTGTCAATGAACGCCGTTTTTCAAATCTACGATATGTGGAAAGTGTGCCTATTAATACAATTGAATGTAGGCCTATGCTCGTATATTATGATATCAGTTTGTGAGAGACAAGGCAACCAACCATTGTACGACCGCAAGAAATGTGGTATTAGTTGTTAATAATTAAGGAGCAAATACGTCAACGAATATGTTCGAACGCTATGTACGAACATTTAACCGGTTCCCCAGCTGGCGTCTTCGCTACATGTGAACAATCCATAATCCCCATGAAGTTTAATTCATATTCCCCAAACAGGTTGAGACATGAACACTTTCTTTTGTAATCTAAACTGTATATATCGAGGGCGGTGTATTGACCTAAAATCATCAACCGATTCTTTATGTATTTTTAGGGAATTTTTAAGGCGGTATTTAGTTGCAATGGCCAAGGGGCCGTTGTAAGCCCATCGTTCTAAACCTATAATTATTCAAAAAGATTGAGAGCAATTAAGATTACTTTTAACGGTGATCATTTTGTCACAGAAACATTACGCTCACATCACCCAATTATACTCCACCTTTCTTTTTAACTGAAGTGTCCAGGTAGCATGAAGAAATACATATCTTTTGGATAGGGCCTACTCTTAGGATTTGGAACCCTATGTTTAAAACTTAGTCTTCTGATGGGTTTGGGAATAATTTGTTACCGGGGGTTTTGTCCCATAGATCTTATAGAGATCGGTTCAGTTCAAAAGACATTGTGAAGACTTAATTATTCCCAAGTCCTCAAATATATAAACCCATGCACCAATCGGTCATGATAGCATTTTCAGAAAACGCAACAACACAACGGTGTTCATAGTTTATTATTCTATTATTGTTTTAAAGTATTCACAACTTGTGTCAGCTTAATTTAATTAATTTCCGTTTCCAAGGGAAACGTTGGCAGATTTCAGTTACATGTAACCCATGGTCAAGTGGCAATTATTGTCATGATGTATAAGAATATAATATCCTGACTCTTATTGATGTAGCACTTTTATGGAGGTTATACAGTAATAAACAGACAGGCAGGGCAGAGGTGTTAATAAAACAGCCATGGAGCTGGAGCAGATAGGTGTTAGGGATAAGTGGCATGTGGTCATAGGGGAGTTATTGGAAAGAAGGTAATCACACATTTGATCTTAAAGCCAGAAGCAGGAAAAGAAGCAAGACTAGATCTCCAAGTGAGATAACTCTGATTTGAACTTAAGCCTGCTTATGATTTATCTGAAATCGACACCAACTCCAACCTTCAGATTATTATCAATGATGGACGTTTGTCTACTCGATAACATAATTGGCAGATAACCGTAAATCTCCAAATGAAAAAAAAATCACTTTTCCCGAAATGTTTGGTGTGACCTCCACGGTCAAAATTTGCCTTAGCATTTATAAAGCCTTCGGTTATTAAAATCCAAGAATCAATCATTTAAAATTTTCATAGGGTTTCAGTCGAGTCTGACCCATTTCGAACCAGTGAGACAATAACCAGATCAGTATACGACTGAATGGTGTTGATCGGTCATTGATTGATTGGGAAGCCTTTTCACTTCTGTCATTGATTGATTGAGAAGCCTTTTCACTTCTAAATGGGTACATCGCTGACAGTCTTCCTGGGGTAGGCTAACCTAAACAATACAAAAACATGTAGTCTTTTTCATGCATAAATTCGTTCGTGAAATGAGTATTTTCTTTCTTAATTCATTAAACAATATAAATATTATATTGAAAGATATGAAATAACTATCCCTAATTTTCCAACCATTTCCCACCCCTAAGCCTGGCCTAACAAACCGCGCTTAGCCCCTGCAGTCTTTTCTTAATAGGCACATTTAATTTGACCGCGCGCATAAAAATTGCATCTAGGCCTAAGTATCAAGAGCTTGTGGTATTTCCGCGTGATCCAAGCGTTACAATACAATCTGCCAGAGAATCTAGATCAACAGGTTTTGAAGGTATATTAAAAAGATCCAAAACATGGAAGAAAGCTCGGGTTAAACTTATCCCTAAGAGTGAGTGCCAAAACAACCTTTTTTTTTTATTTATTTTTTGAGGCCTGTATATAATAGGCCTGAATATTATATCAAAGCTATGTGTCTGCTATATGCGCAAAGTATAGGCCTATTTGACAGAGTTAAATTGCGAAAATAAATTCCCCCAACATTAAATTTTATGTAACCATTAATGTTAAACTGCCCTCAGCCTAATAAACACTTTTCAATCAATCAGCTCATTAAAACTTGGAATGATATTAATAATGCTCATATATATATGTGTTGCTTGTTATCGCCAGGTGTCGTGACATGTTTGGAGAGATGGAGATTATAATGAGTTAACCATACATGTGCTTTAGCCAAGACTATAATATTATTGAGGTCTGCAGTAGTGGGGAAAACTTCATCATATCCTCGAGACATAATATTATTGAATATTGATGCTATTGTGTTGGCCACAGCAATAGAAGCCCAACAAAAGGAATTACGTTTTTTGCTTAGCACATTAAATGAGGAGGCAAAGAATAATTAAAATACATTTTGTTTATTATTTTGGGTAAAAGGTTATGAAGGACCAGCGATGAACATTTTCATTTGTTGAATAAAATAAATGGTGAGGTATATCACATAAGTATCACATTGTCTGTTGAAATTGCTGGGTAATAAATAGTTGAATATTAAAAGAAATAACCCTTCGTGGGATAGTTTTTGGTGAAGTCTTTTGGTAAAAGAATTAGGGTGGAGGGTGGGCGATTTCGCTTCTGTATAGCTTGACAGCGAGAGTCCAAGTGGCGTGTATTGGAGACTTGGGAAGAGTTCAGTTATAAGTCGTGTAGGTGGCGCCACCCATTCAATGCCCTATAATGCCCTGTCATTATCAGCCTCATTAAATGAGGAGGCGAAGAATAATTAAAATACATTTTGTTTATTATTTTGGGTAAAAGGTTATGAAGGTCCAGCGATGAACATTTTCATTTGTTGAATAAAATAAATGGTGAGGTATATCACATAAGTATCACATTGTCTGTTGAAATTGCTGGGTAATAAATAGTTGAATATTAAAAGAAATAACCAAGGGGATTCGCTATGCGATTCTCTTTAGGGCGTGATGAACAGAAGTTCTTGTGGAGGAGAAGGGGCGTATATACGATGCCACTGCATCGGACGCCCACGTCCCGTGCGTTTTCACATCTTGAAGTGACACTCCGGCAGTGTTGTAAGCGTATGACGCTGACCCCCGGCGAAGGCTATGTAGGGAGAAGCGGCGTGAATCAAGGTGCGAGGCTTTGAGAAGCACCTTCCATTGAGTCACGATATAGTTGATGTTCATGTGTCGGGCGTTAGGGAATTGTAGTAACGGGGAGCTCAATTCTCTAGGTGGTGATTGTTTGTCGAGGCGTAGGAGGGCTCTGCGGAGGCAGAACACTGGGTCATCTGTCATCGGGACAAACAACACAGTGGCCTGACGCGATGACTGCATTGATTTGGACCACTTGACGGAGATATAAGAGCCATCTGATACAATTCTGAAATCTCCCCGCGTCAGATGTCTAGTGGCGTCAAAGGAAGCACCAGATCTGGGGGCGAGATTGCTCTGACGCAACATGCCCATATACATCAATAGTATGGCCACTCTGATGTGTGTAGGAAAGTCAAGGAGGTGTATATTCATTAATATCTTCTTAAGTATCTGTGGCGTGACAGGAAGCTTCGGCTGGAGGACATGTCTGAGCGTCAGTTGCAGGCCCCTTATGGCGTAGGCGACCCGCGGATGGTAGAGAGAGGCCGAGGCATAGCCTGTCAGCTTGAAGAAAGTCCTGACGCCTGTAAGAGTGTTTATAATAGTGGCAGGAACTTTTGTATACTTAGCTAGATATTCGATGAACCAGCAGTTTAGTTCAGGGAAAGGTTGCTTGAAATCATGGCCCACAGCTGTGCAGAATGCGATATACTTCCTGACGGCTGCGTGCCTATTTGCGACAGTCCCCGGGCGATGTGCTTGGCGTTGTCTAGCCTGAGCAGCTTCCACGAGGTGCCTAGGTTGCCTGCCTAATAGAACATATCAATGTTGAACATGTTATCACGAGCACAGGAAATATAAATGTCATTTTCTTTAGCAATGTCTCTAGCTTTAATTAATTCTTCAGAAGAGAGAGCCGTCCGTGAGAGTGCGTCAGCTATAACCATTTGCACGCCCGGGACGTGGACAAACTCATATTGGACTTGAAACTTCATCGAGTGATACCAGAGCGCCCTGGCGCAAGCACCCAGGGTGGGATCTCTAGCTCTACCATCTCTATAGGCAAACACCGCCGCAGTATTGTCACCGTGAATCCTTATTATGCCCCCGGCGTGCCTGGATCTCGTAAAGAAGCGGGCTGCCGCCAGGCAATTGATTGCCCCCAAGTGGTTGATAGATTTTTCAGACAACATTTTAGGCGTGAATGTGTACATATAGGCGTGGTTACCATTAGTGGCACCTCCTCCCTTTAGGCAAGCGTCGGCCCATATGTTTTCCACGACTTGTTGGTGCGGAATTATTGCCTTTCCGTTAAAAGCTTCTGTGTATTTAAGAAACCATCTCAAGTCGGCCTTTATATGAGTGCAGATGGTGACCTTCTCTCCTGCGGCTGCTCAGAGGCCAGCCAGAAGTCGTTGCATGAAAAGGCGTGCGGGTGCAATAATTTTGGCGATGTGTGCAATCTTTCCCACCAGTGATTGCATGGCGCTTGTTGTTATTTGGTGTTGACGCAGAGTGTTGGCCAAGCAGGAACTTGTTTCTGCAAGTTTTGGTAGAGGGATTGAGAGACGATTTTCTTGAGTATCGATGTCAATTCCCAGCCACCTTACTGCGTGGCTAGGGCCCTGAAGCTTTTTGCGTGCGACTTGTAGTCCCAAATCTGTAAAAAGTTCAATTGTTAATTGCATTTGAGATTTTACTACCTCGAGAGATTCACCGATTATAAGTAAATCGTCCAAGTATTGTCTAGCTATTACACCTTTCTTCTGCAAAGCACGCACTATAAACTCCGCCACAGACTGCATGACAAAGGCAGAACTACGAGCTCCAAAAGGAAGGACCTTATCGATGTAGTAGGCGTCATCTACCATGATTGCCGTCAGGGGCCAGTCTAGCGGGCAGAGAGGAAAGTGTCTATATGCGCGACTCAAGTCGATGACAGCCATTGCTGGAACCACGCCCATTTTTCGGATAATCTCGACTGCACAGTTTATAGTGGGTAGTTGGTGATATGCTGGGGCAGAATTATATCGATTTTTGTGTATTTGAGCGTTGACGCCCCCTTCCGGGAAGGAGTAGTCTACTATAATTCTCCGCGAGCTAGTATCAGATTTTGGACGGGTCATAAGCGGGCTCACGGTTAACCAGGGGGTGAAAGGAGGCCGCTTGTACGGTCCGGATATGGCGTTATGTTCCATCTCCTCTTTTACATAATCTCGAACATGCGCCATATGTTGCTGTGCTGACTCACTACTGACTGTGCGTAATAGCGAGGCCCACCGACGTATTGCATTGGGAAACCAAAAGTGACGCCTTCCAAGACCATTTGGTCGCCCTTGTGTCCCGTAGCTATGTCTGTCCATTTTCCAATATTTAGGGTAGACTCCAGGGGAATTTTTGCACCTTTAAAATTTGGAACATTGCCGATTTTCACCTTTTCATAAATGTCAGCCATTTTAGATTCCATATATAGATCAGGGTACGGCCAGTTTGTATATGCATTAAAGGCAATGTTCTGTGGACTGTCATTATCACATTTGTCGGAGGAATTTTCAGGTAATTCATACTCACAGACGTCTAGGTCATTTGTCACTAGTTCCTGTTCATTAAACACCTGTTCATAGTGTGGATATTGAATGTTTCGAAGGAAGGTTGGCACCTCTCTCGTTGCTTGTTCGCCGTCACTCGCTTGTTTTTGGATGTCAAATTCTCGGTCGTGGGTGTGAGTTTCTGCCTGGAATTGTACAAAATTGTCATTAGATATACACATTGCACCGGCGAGTGTTTCACTGTTTCTCCTGTTCACATTTTTAATCGTTTGAATCGATCCAACTTTGTTGATATTAACTCTAGAGATAGATTTGTCTGCGGCATTTTTCTGTCGGAGTGTTCGTGTTTATGTCGGCCATTTTGGATGTGTTCTTGTTTCTTGCGAGGATCGCGTGGGACACGAGATTTGACACGAGAAGCGGCTGCCATGTTGGCTTGCCCCCTCTCGCTAGTATGGGCGCCGCCATCTTGGATGGGGTGTGGCACATATGTTTTGACGCCGACATATTCATTAGTTTCAGAGTTATTTGCACATTTTAGATTGTCTTGAAAGTTTGTCAACTCACCGATCTTTTGAGATTGTATGATGGAACAGGAGTTTACGAGTTTTTTGAAGCCTGAGCTGCTGGCTTCTTTTGGAATTGTTGGTTATTCCTCCGGCGCTGCTATGTAGGTTGGCTTGAGCTGTTCTTTTATTTTGGCAATCTTTGACGGCATGTGCGTTCTCCCTCTCTTTCATTGCGAAATAACAATAGCCGCACACATGTAGAAACTTTGTATTGCCATCCGTGTGGCTGTTCTTGTGGGCACAGTTGTCGAAATTAAAGTCTCTACAAATTGCTTGGCTGTTTGCTTTCGTACTATTTTCCACACTTTTTGTTCCTTGCGTATCCCAGGCCATTTTTACACGGTAATCATTGAATACGTCGGTGTGCGACCATTCATTTTGTTCCTCCAGAATGAGATCTAGGCACGCTTGAGACCATGCATGCGCCGAATCCCAAGTGCGGAGAGCTGTATCCTCAGCAAGGGTGGCGAGATGGTGAAGCATGAACCACGATGTCGACTCGTATTTAACACTATTCATGGTCATGCGTGCAAAGCCGCAGGTATATTCTGCGAGGGACAACTCTCTCTTCTGTTTCTTAATACGTGCTGCCATATCTGGCGGTAGAGAAGTCTCAGGCGCACTAAAAATTTCAGTCGTACCTCGTCTCCCTGTAGACCTATACTGTGCGTCAAGGGCTCGCTTAACTACCTTCAAAGAATGATGTCTGGCTGTCAAGCGTCGAGGCGAGGGGAGAGAGTCACTAACCGAAGCTGACTCCTCCGAACTGTCTGCGGGCTGGCGTGATCTATATGAGTTGGCTGGGTGATGGCTGTGTAGAGGCGGGCTGTCACTACAGTCACAATGTTTCTTCTTCCTCTGTCCGTGATGGTGACGGTCGCTTTCTCGTGTATATTGCCGTTCCCGGGGCCGTTTGAAAGTCACTATGGTATCGGCCGAGTCAGCAGATTGAGATTGTTCAAAGTCAAGTTGGGAAGCCTCCCTTCTCGATCTTTTGGGCGTGCGATGCACTTGCTGAGCTGGGGGAGGTGACTGTCGCTGCCTCGTGTCGTACAGATCTGTTGTAGCATATCTGACATTTGTTGCATCGGGTTGGCACACACTATAGGGGCGTTCTTTGGCCTTCCACGCCTTTTGGGGGTAACAATAGTCTTTCGTTTTGCTCGTAAACCACGTCTGGGCAATACTTTGTTGGGCGTCTGAGGCGGTCCATCATCTTCCCCGCCGGCAGAGTCCCGTAAAGCATGCTCATCAGCGGTTTCCGACTCCGCCATATTGGCGTGTTCGGCCCGCTCCTCTGGCGTGAAATCTTGCTCCTCGTAAGTTTCCTCCTCGTCTTTCTGGCGGTCAACTATTATCTGTGTTTGCTGAAGGAGCCTCTCCTCCTCCTGTTTCTTGAGTTTCTCTGCCTTTTTGGCGGCTTTTGAGGTAGTCGTCCCTTTGGGAGGCATAGCGAAAGGTCCCGTAGCTATGTCTGTCCATTTTCCAATATTTAGGGTAGACTCCAGGGGAATTTTTGCACCTTTAAAATTTGGAACATTGCCGATTTTCACCTTTTCATAAATGTCAGCCATTTTAGATTCCATATATAGATCAGGGTACGGCCAGTTTGTATATGCATTAAAGGCAATGTTCTGTGGACTGTCATTATCACATTTGTCGGAGGAATTTTCAGGTAATTCATACTCACAGACGTCTAGGTCATTTGTCACTAGTTCCTGTTCATTAAACACCTGTTCATAGTGTGGATATTGAATGTTTCGAAGGAAGGTTGGCACCTCTCTCGTTGCTTGTTCGCCGTCACTCGCTTGTTTTTGGATGTCAAATTCTCGGTCGTGGGCGTGAGTTTCTGCCTGGAATTGTACAAAATTGTCATTAGATATACACATTGCACCGGCGAGTGTTTCACTGTTTCTCCTGTTCACATTTTTAATCGTTTGAATCGATCCAACTTTGTTGATATTAACTCTAGAGATAGATTTGTCTGCGGCATTTTTCTGTCGGAGTGTTCGTGTTTATGTCGGCCATTTTGGATGTGTTCTTGTTTCTTGCGAGGATCGCGTGGGACACGAGATTTGACACGAGAAGCGGCTGCCATGTTGGCTTGCCCCCTCTCGCTAGTATGGGCGCCGCCATCTTGGATGGGGTGTGGCACATATGTTTTGACGCCGACATATTCATTAGTTTCAGAGTTATTTGCACATTTTAGATTGTCTTGAAAGTTTGTCAACTCACCGATCTTTTGAGATTGTATGATGGAACAGGAGTTTACGAGTTTTTTGAAGCCTGAGCTGCTGGCTTCTTTTGGAATTGTTGGTTATTCCTCCGGCGCTGCTATGTAGGTTGGCTTGAGCTGTTCTTTTATTTTGGCAATCTTTGACGGCATGTGCGTTCTCCCTCTCTTTCATTGCGAAATAACAATAGCCGCACACATGTAGAAACTTCGTATTGCCATCCGTGTGGCTGTTCTTGTGGGCACAGTTGTCGAAATTAAAGTCTCTACAAATTGCTTGGCTGTTTGCTTTCGTACTATTTTCCACACTTTTTGTTCCTTGCGTATCCCAGGCCATTTTTACACGGTAATCATTGAATACGTCGGTGTGCGACCATTCATTTTGTTCCTCCAGAATGAGATCTAGGCACGCTTGAGACCATGCATGCGCCGAATCCCAAGTGCGGAGAGCTGTATCCTCAGCAAGGGTGGCGAGATGGTGAAGCATGAACCACGATGTCGACCCGTATTTAACACTATTCATGGTCATGCGTGCAAAGCCGCAGGTATATTCTGCGAGGGACAACTCTCTCTTCTGTTTCTTAATACGTGCCGCCATATCTGGCGGTAGAGAAGTCTCAGGCGCACTAAAAATTTCAGTTGTACCTCGTCTCCCTGTAGACCTATACTGTGCGTCAAGGGCTCGCTTAACTACCTTCGAAGAATGATGTCTGGCTGTCAAGCGTCGAGGCGAGGGGAGAGAGTCACTAACCGAAGCTGACTCCTCCGAACTGTCTGCGGGCTGGCGTGATCTATATGAGTTGGCTGGGTGATGGCTGTGTAGAGGCGGGCTGTCACTACAGTCACAATGTTTCTTCTTCCTCTGTCCGTGATGGTGACGGTGGCTTTCTCGTGTATATTGCCGTTCCCGGGGCCGTTTGAAAGTCACTATGGTATCGGCCGAGTCAGCAGATTGAGATTGTTCAAAGTCAAGTTGGGAAGCCTCCCTTCTCGATCTTTTGGGCGTGCGATGCACTTGCTGAGCTGGGGGAGGTGACTGTCGCTGCCTCGTGTCGTACAGATCTGTTGTAGCATATCTGACATTTGTTGCATCGGGTTGGCACACACTATAGGGGCGTTCTTTGGCCTTCCACGCCTTTTGGGGGTAACAATAGTCTTTCGTTTTGCTCGTAAACCACGTCTGGGCAATACTTTGTTGGGCGTCTGAGGCGGTCCATCATCTTCCCCGCCGGCAGAGTCCCGTAAAGCATGCTCATCAGCGGTTTCCGACTCCGCCATATTGGCGTGTTCGGCCCGCTCCTCTGGCGTGAAATCTTGCTCCTCGTAAGTTTCCTCCTCGTCTTTCTGGCGGTCAACTATTATCTGTGTTTGCTGAAGGAGCCTCTCCTCCTCCTGTTTCTTGAGTTTCTCTGCCTTTTTGGCGGCTTTTGAGGTAGTCGTCCCTTTGGGAGGCATAGCGAAAGGTCCCGTAGCTATGTCTGTCCATTTTCCAATATTTAGGGTAGACTCCAGGGGAATTTTTGCACCTTTAAAATTTGGAACATTGCCGATTTTCACCTTTTCATAAATGTCAGCCATTTTAGATTCCATATATAGATCAGGGTACGGCCAGTTTGTATATGCATTAAAGGCAATGTTCTGTGGACTGTCATTATCACATTTGTCGGAGGAATTTTCAGGTAATTCATACTCACAGACGTCTAGGTCATTTGTCACTAGTTCCTGTTCATTAAACACCTGTTCATAGTGTGGATATTGAATGTTTCGAAGGAAGGTTGGCACCTCTCTCGTTGCTTGTTCGCCGTCACTCGCTTGTTTTTGGATGTCAAATTCTCGGTCGTGGGCGTGAGTTTCTGCCTGGAATTGTACAAAATTGTCATTAGATATACACATTGCACCGGCGAGTGTTTCACTGTTTCTCCTGTTCACATTTTTAATCGTTTGAATCGATCCAACTTTGTTGATATTAACTCTAGAGATAGATTTATCTGCGGCATTTTTCTGTCGGAGTGTTCGTGTTTATGTCGGCCATTTTGGATGTGTTCTTGTTTCTTGCGAGGATCGCGTGGGACACGAGATTTGACACGAGAAGCGGCTGCCATGTTGGCTTGCCCCCTCTCGCTAGTATGGGCGCCGCCATCTTGGATGGGGTGTGGCACATATGTTTTGACGCCGACATATTCATTAGTTTCAGAGTTATTTGCACATTTTAGATTGTCTTGAAAGTTTGTCAACTCACCGATCTTTTGAGATTGTATGATGGAACAGGAGTTTACGAGTTTTTTGAAGCCTGAGCTGCTGGCTTCTTTTGGAATTGTTGGTTATTCCTCCGGCGCTGCTATGTAGGTTGGCTTGAGCTGTTCTTTTATTTTGGCAATCTTTGACGGCATGTGCGTTCTCCCTCTCTTTCATTGCGAAATAACAATAGCCGCACACATGTAGAAACTTCGTATTGCCATCCGTGTGGCTGTTCTTGTGGGCACAGTTGTCGAAATTAAAGTCTCTACAAATTGCTTGGCTGTTTGCTTTCGTACTATTTTCCACACTTTTTGTTCCTTGCGTATCCCAGGCCATTTTTACACGGTAATCATTGAATACGTCGGTGTGCGACCATTCATTTTGTTCCTCCAGAATGAGATCTAGGCACGCTTGAGACCATGCATGCGCCGAATCCCAAGTGCGGAGAGCTGTATCCTCAGCAAGGGTGGCGAGATGGTGAAGCATGAACCACGATGTCGACTCGTATTTAACACTATTCATGGTCATGCGTGCAAAGCCGCAGGTATATTCTGCGAGGGACAACTCTCTCTTCTGTTTCTTAATACGTGCTGCCATATCTGGCGGTAGAGAAGTCTCAGGCGCACTAAAAATTTCAGTCGTACCTCGTCTCCCTGTAGACCTATACTGTGCGTCAAGGGCTCGCTTAACTACCTTCGAAGAATGATGTCTGGCTGTCAAGCGTCGAGGCGAGGGGAGAGAGTCACTAACCGAAGCTGACTCCTCCGAACTGTCTGCGGGCTGGCGTGATCTATATGAGTTGGCTGGGTGATGGCTGTGTAGAGGCGGGCTGTCACTACAGTCACAATGTTTCTTCTTCCTCTGTCCGTGATGGTGACGGTGGCTTTCTCGTGTATATTGCCGTTCCCGGGGCCGTTTGAAAGTCACTATGGTATCGGCCGAGTCAGCAGATTGAGATTGTTCAAAGTCAAGTTGGGAAGCCTCCCTTCTCGATCTTTTGGGCGTGCGATGCACTTGCTGAGCTGGGGGAGGTGACTGTCGCTGCCTCGTGTCGTACAGATCTGTTGTAGCATATCTGACATTTGTTGCATCGGGTTGGCACACACTATAGGGGCGTTCTTTGGCCTTCCACGCCTTTTGGGGGTAACAATAGTCTTTCGTTTTGCTCGTAAACCACGTCTGGGCAATACTTTGTTGGGCGTCTGAGGCGGTCCATCATCTTCCCCGCCGGCAGAGTCCCGTAAAGCATGCTCATCAGCGGTTTCCGACTCCGCCATATTGGCGTGTTCGGCCCGCTCCTCTGGCGTGAAATCTTGCTCCTCGTAAGTTTCCTCCTCGTCTTTCTGGCGGTCAACTATTATCTGTGTTTGCTGAAGGAGCCTCTCCTCCTCCTGTTTCTTGAGTTTCTCTGCCTTTTTGGCGGCTTTTGAGGTAGTCGTCCCTTTGGGAGGCATAGCGAAAGGTTAGCAGTACAAGGATTTCGCTTCTGTATAGCTTGACAGCGAGAGTCCAAGTGGCGTGTATTGGAGACTTGGGAAGAGTTCAGTTATAAGTGGTGCAGGTGGCGCCACCCATTCAATGCCCTATAATGCCCTGTCATTATCAGCCTCATTTTTATTTGCAGCAAATCAGTGAAACGTATGTGTCTAGACATATTTCATACCAACAGAAAGCCCTTCTTTCCCTCATGATACTACATGGATTTATAAAATGTGATTTGATGCGGCGCCGGTGCCGTGAGTGGCAAGGGTTGCGGCGGTATTACACTAAGCCAACTTAACACATTACTTTTTTCCTCGACTTTTTTAGGTTAAGATTAACATGGGTTCATGCACACATGTACATAATACACAAGAAGGGCCTACTAATGCGGTGACGGATTGAATGATTTCCCTTAAAACAAATGACACCCATTCTATAATATATATTATTTCCTTTTTCTCAAGATGTATGGTTTTAATAGATGCTCTTAACATGTAGTAAAATGTGCGTCGGCAAACTGCGACTGTTAGCTGGACTCGAATCGGAGGGGTCGCAGCGCCACCTGGTAGCAAATTCGTCCCTGTCCCTCAATGGCACACATACTTGGTCAGGGTGTTACCTTTGATTTGTGTTATTATAGATGTCTAATTCAGCCCATTTGTTTCACTTTTATGATGGTCCGACATACTTCATTGGCCACAAAATTAATTGCTTTATTCCCTTTTCACGTTATTGATTGTTCTCGACCCCCCCCCCCCCCGACCATGTATCGATTAGCTCTAAGTTAAGTAAGACGTCCACACAGAAGCTCAGGTTAAGTTCAACTGTTTAATCCTCCCGTACGCGCGGGACTCCTCCTCCCTCTCTTGCCACGAGGTGGCAGCACTGTCTAAGATATCTAGACATCTCCCCTTGTACATGATTGTAATGTTATTAGAAAGTACAATGTTTTACATCTAGATCAATAGTAGGGATGAATGATAAAGGTGAATTATTAGGTTTCTTCAATTAACCTCCTAACCGGCCTAGAAGGTCTGCTAGATCTTCTAGGTTCAATTTTGGGAAACTCTTTTTCATACGTTAGTGTCTCTGGTACTACTTGTTTCTGCATAGTCTCTGACTGGTTATCGTGTACAGCGGGTACTGGTAGTTCACGTTTACTTGTCTCTCTCTGTGCTTCCATATTTCTTACGTTTTCGGTTGAACCCATAATTTCTTTATGTACTAAGTCTCTAACTTCTACTGTTTCATCTTCTTCTTCAAAGTGTCTGTTTCGCTGAAACCTGTCTTCGACTACCTTTCTAGGCACTTGTAATAAGTGTCTTCTATTTCTACGTATAACATTTCCATTTTCCATCTTAACCTCATAGGACCTTTCCCCTAACTTGTTATTTATAATACCTGCGTGGTCCCATTTCTTGTCCCTTACCAGCACTGTGTCCTCAGGCTGTAAGGGACTGAGAGCTTTAGATCTTTCATTATACTTAACACATTTATCACTCTCACAATTTTCATTTACTGGATCACTCATATTCACTGGATCACTCCTCTCCTTTTCTTGACTTTTTCTTAGTATTGGGAGGGGGCCTCTAATTCTTCTCCCAAACAATGCCTCTGCTGGTGAGACATTATTCTCCATCGGTGCACATCTGTAAGCTAGCAGAGCCAGGTACGGATCCTTTCCTGTTTCTGTTGCTTTTGACAGAAGATTCTTTACTATGCCGACTGCCCTCTCTGCTTTCCCATTTGATTGGGCGTACGTTGGCGACGATGTTCTATGGTGAAATCCGTATTTCTCTGCAAAGTCTCTGAAATGAGCAGAAAAGAATTGTGGTCCATTATCCGACACAACAATCTGTGGAATACCATATCTGGCAAAGATGCTTTTTATGTGTATCACTACTTGTTCTGACGTCTTGGTTGTTAGCTTAACTATCTCTGGGTAGGAAGAGTGATAGTCGACTACAATTAGATATTCGTTGTTGTGCCAGTAAAACAAGTCCATTCCCACCTTTTCCCAAGGTCCCCACTGTTCTTTGTCTACCATCATGGGTTCCCTCTGTTGGTCAGGGAGATATTTTAAGCACGCTCCACATGTTTTTGTCATTAGTTCAATATCTGCATTCAACCTGGGCCAGTAAATAGCTTGTCTCGCCCATCTTCTCTGCTTTTCGATGCCAAGATGGCCCTCGTGCACTTTCTCTAACATTTCCCGTCTCATTGACACCGGTATTACTATTCTCTGTCGCCTTAGTATGACCCCGTTTACCACACACAGCTCGTCCTTAAACGACGCATAAGCCGGGCACGCCCCTTTTCTCCACCCATTCATGATGCAGTGTTTTACTGCACAGAGCATTTCATCCTTATTTGTCTCTTCTGCAATCCTTTCTAGCATTGATTTGGAAGCAGGTAGACTATTATATACTAGGTTAACCTGTGACTGTATCTCCTCTTCTGTCAAGTGGCCCTTGTTGTTAATCTCGCCATTTCCGAATTTTGCACGTGACAATGTGTCTGACAGGTATAATAATTTCCCTGGAACCCAAATCATTTGAAAGCTATAACGCTGGAGCCTCATCATCATTCTCTGTATCCTAGGTGTCATATCTTGGAGTGATTTCTTAGAGAGAGGCACCAACGGTTTGTGATCCGTTTCCAGAATCATTCCTTGTGTCCCATATATGAAATTGTGAAACCGTTCACATGCAAAGACTATTCCCAGGAGTTCTTTCTCAATTTGTGCGTAGTTTCTTTCTGCCTCTGTTAGTGACCTGGCCACATATGCCACCGGTTTCCAGGTGCCCTCGTGTTGTTGTAGGAGCACGGCCCCGAGGCCCTGCTTACTGGCATCACTACTTATTTTTATTGGTTTTCTTACATCATAATATGCCAAGACTGGTTCAGAGCTAAGCACCTTCTTTATATAGTTCCACTCTCGTTCATGGGCCTCATCCCACACCCATTCTGTTTGCTTTTTGAGCAGGGACCTTATGTTCACGCAAGAACTGGCTAAATTCGGAATATATCTTCCCACGAAATTGATACAACCCATTACTCTTTGTACCTCCTCTCTGGTGGTGGGTCTTTCCATGTTAACAATCGCCTTTACTTTGTCATTGTCAGGCTTGATCCCTTCAGCTGTTAGCTCCTCTCCTATGAATGTTATTCTGTCCACCCCTATCTCACATTTACTCCAATTCATCAGTAAATTGTTTTTCTTGACTCTTTCTTTTACCATTTGTAGTCTAGCATCGTGTTCTTCTTTGTTCTCTCCCCACACTAGGATATCATCCACATAAACCTTTACCCCTGGTATGTTTTCGAACATTTGTTCCATCGAACGATGAAACACTTCTGGTGCTGAGCACAGGCCATATGGAAGTCGATCATAGGCATATCTCCCATATGGGGTTGCAAATGTGGTTAGTTTCTTACTCTCCTCGTCAAGCTTTATCTGCCAAAATGCTTGAGATGCATCAAGCTTGCTGAAGATCCTGGCATTTCTAATTTCTGAGAACACCTCATCCCTAGTAGGAAGCTGAAAATGCTCCCTGGCTATCGACTTATTGAGATCTCTTGGATCCAGACATATTCGAAGTGCCCCATTTGGTTTATCTACTACCACCATGGCATTAACCCATTCGGTTGGCTCCAAGATTTTGTGAATGACTCCTAATCCTTCCATTCTTTCTAATTCCTTTTTTAATCTGTCTCTGACTGCTATTGGGATTCGTCTGGCTGGTATGATTACTGATTCTGCTCCCTCCCTCAATTTTATTTTATGTATGTAGGGAATGGACGATAGCACTTTAACCTCAGGAATAATACACTGCTTCATGTCTATTTGTTGTTTTTCATCACTATTAATGCTGTGTACACCTACCGCCTTTTCCTCTGTGGAGAAATTCCGTGTAATTAGACCAAGCCGTTCTGAGGTTTCTCCTCCCAGGAGTGTTATTCCATCACATACTATAAACCTCACTGGGAACTTCTTGCCGTTGACGGTCACCTGCCTAATGATATATCCTCTCACAGGTATAACAGCTCCGTTGTAATCCGTCAGTTTCACTTTTATCTGTTTGAGCGGCACTTTGTCCTGCATCCTTTCATACTCCTGGTTGTTCAGTAAGTCCGCTCCTGCCCCTGTGTCTATCTTGCATGTTAGTGTGTCTCTACCCACTTCCACGTGAGCGGCCCACTTGTGGCTTCTACTGATTGAAACCGTTAATACCTTCTCGTTTGTTACTGTCCCTATAAATACGGTATCAATCTCACTCTGCTGATTATCCTGTGTCACCGATTGATTTACTTCATCAACCCTTCCATAACATTTAGACTCAATGTGTCCCTTCCTTTTGCACCTTTCACATCGATGATGATATGCTGGGCAGTTTCGCAATGCGTGTCTCGCTCCGCACTTCCTACAGTCTATCATGCGTCCTGTGGACCCTGGAGGCCGTGTGTCAGTCCTGCTAGCCTCTGCTGCCTCTGCCCTAGGAGGAGCCGTCGCTTGGTGTCGGTATGAGTCGTTCTGACCACGTGCCTTGGCTACTCTGTTAATTGTGGTGTGTGCTCCTGGATCCATAGCATCCAATTCCGCTTTCCTTTGCACTTGAGTTCTGCAGTAGATTAGTGCTTGATCAAGTGTGAGTTCCTCTTTTTTCACGAGCTTCTCTTTCATGTGCAGATCCCGCATTCCCACCACCATTCTCTCCAAGACAAACTCCTCTTCAGCGTCACCCCATTCGCACGTGGCTGCCCTGAGTCTCAACTCTGTCACATAGGCGTCTACGCTCTCTCCCTCCTCCTGATTGCGAGTATTGAATTTATATCTTTCGAAGAACCTATTTCTGCGTGGCATACCCAGGTAACAAAATGACGTGAATTCTTCATCAAATCAACGTTTGGAATTAATCAAAATAACATTAGTATTAATGGTTTTTTTGACGTGAAATGCCGTGGACTCAATAAAACGTTATACAAACGTTTTTCTTAACGTTTTTCTAAGATGTTAAAACAAGGTTATTTTAACATTTGTTATCTAATATTTTGAAACTGACGTGAAACCCACGTTAAGATAACACAAGGATTTGATGTAAATTCCTCATCAAATCAACGTTTGATCTCTATCAAAATAACATTCATATTGATAGTCATTTTGATGTCAAATGAATGGACACAAGAAAACGTCATAAAAACGTTTTCGTCTTTGTAATCTAGAGTTAAAAATGGACGTAAAATCCACGTTAAGAAAACCTTTTAATAAACGTTTCCGAGGTAGCGAATTTACCTCAAAACCACATTATAAAAACGTTCAGAGTCTATCAAAATAACGTTTGGAATAAGCATTAAAATAACATTAAATAGTCTGCTTTTCAGAATGTTATTGCTATTGTTGAATGAACATTCTATCTATATCGAATTGATGTTGAATTAAAAGAAATATCTACGTTGATATTTTGTTTCTACATTAGACCATAAATTAACGTCAAAGCAAGGGGCATATAAACATTTTATTAATGTTGGGTTAACATCATTTTTCATCAAATTTCATCCAACATGGTGTGGATATTTTCCGTCCTCAAGGCCTTTGTTATCCATATGGCTGCCTGGATCTGAGCAACTGAAGAGGGTCATTCTTGTTGAAAGATCGTACACCACCTATAATATAGAATGTTATAATATATGTTAAAATCAGCTACTCTCCCTGTCTGTCTCTCACATGTCACTCTCTCCCTGTCTGCCTCTTACATGTCTCTCTCCCTGCCTGTCTCTCTCCCTGCCTGTCTCTCTCTCACACATGACTCTCTCCCTGCCTGTCTGTCTCCCTGTCTGTCTCTCTTACATGTCTATCTCCCTGCCTGTCTCTCACATGTATCTCTCCCTGCCTGTCTCTCACATTTCTATCTCTCTGATGTCTCTCTCTCCATGCCTGCCTCTCACATGTCTCTCTCTCCATGCCTGTCTGTCTCTCACTTCTTTCTCACTGCCTGTCTCTCACCTCTATTACATGTCGTCATGTAACAGAGGTGAGAGACAGGCAGTGAGAGAGAGACATGTGAGAGACAGGTAGTGAGAGAGGAGGGAGAGAGGCATGTGAAAGACATGAAAGAGACAGGCAGGGAGAGAGAGACATGTGAGAAACAGGTAGGGAGAGAGAGACATATGAGACAGACAGAGAGAGAGACATGTGAGAAACAGGTAGGGAGAGATATGTAAGAGACAGAGAGGGAGAAAGATATGTGAGAAACAAGCAGAGAGAGAGAGACATGTGAGAGACAGACAGGGAGAGAAATATGTTAGAGACAAGCAGGGAAAGAGACATGTGAGAGACAGACAGGGAGAGAGATATGTGAGAGACAGGTGTAAGTAGAGAGACAGGTGAGGAGAGAGTAGGAAAGAGACACAAGTGAGAGAAGAGAGAAAAGAGAGACATGTTTAGAAGGGAGACAGAGGAAGAGAAGGAGGGAAGGAGAGATAAGTGAGAGATAGGTAGGGAGAGACATGAGAGAAAAGAGAGACGGGCAAGGAGAGAGAGGCAGGTGAAAGCAGAGAAACAGGTGAGGGAGTGGAAAAGAGACACAAGTGAGAGAAGGGAGAGGGATAGTGCGGGAAAGAGAGACAGGTGAGAGAAGAGAGGGCAGAGAGACAGGTAGGAGAAGGGAGTAAGAGGGACAGGACAAAGACAGGGAGGGAGGGAGACTGAGGTGTGGAGAGAGGCAGACAAAGAGAGGGGAAGAAAAAGAAAGAGGGGGAGAGAGGATGGAGGAAAAAGAAAGAGTGACTGAAAGGAAGGATTGGAGTGAGGTAGAGCCAGAGAGTAAGAGAGATGGAATTAAATGGAGTGAGAGAAAGAGAGTGAGAGGGGAGAATTTTAGATGGAGGGGAGAGAGAAGAGTGTGAAACTGAGAGGGAGGGAGCGAGAAGGAGGGAGAGAGTGAATGCGAGGGGGAGAGCTGGAGGGGGAGAGAGGAAGAGTGAGACATAAAGAGAAAGAGAAAGAGCGGGAGAAAGAAAGAGGGCTGAGAGAAGGCTGGGAGAGAAGTGGGTAGGCAAAGAACAAAGATTTACAATTAATTGCACTATATAAACTATGTACCATACTTAAATAAATTCATGAACTTCACATACTATAACTTTTGAGGTATTAAAATTAAAGCAATACTTACAGATCTATACCTACCATGCTGGGACAGAGACAAACTCTCTGGTTGGGATAAGATGTTGATATATCTGTAGCTATCAGGAGCAAGTAAAAAGTAGACCAACCTCTGCATCCACCACCCTGGGAATGGAGGAGGAGAAGGAACTACAGGATATGGTCAGGGAAAGCCCCATAGGTGTGGTGGGAAGTCTTAAAGAAGTGTAGACTTGGCACATGGCTCAAAGATTATTCGTTTTAGGAACATGTTGGCTCAGTTTAATAAGTTAACAATATGAAGAAACTAAACTACTGTACATGAAACTACAATTATAGACATTCTAGTAAGTATAACTACTTCCAGGAATCTGCGCAACTCAGATCTGCACTATTAAAATATCTTTAATACCTCAGTACAATTATTAGCTATTATTATGGAAGACCTCTCATTTAAATCTCATTTTGAAAAGCCACTGAGGACAGCTGTCTGGAACTTAGCAGCAATAAATAGGAGGAGAATGTATATGAATCCAAATATATGTTGGCTACTAATCATAACCTATGTATTACCGATACTAGAATTTGTTTAACTTTCTGGTGTTAAATATAGGAATAAGTTTAAAGAAAAAGCTACAAAGGGTCTGGAACAAAGGTTTACGTTTGGCATATGGGAGGGATTAGAAGGGAAAGGATGAGGAATAGTATAATTTGTGGAGGCAAACGACTATGGAACACTCTACCCTTGCATTTGTTACAGTAGTGGGTTTCTGGGAAGGCTCGGGAGGCCTGGGGCGTGGCTGCGTCCACGCGGGCAGCACTAGAATCTTGGAATAAATACACTGAGTGGGCTCGTCTCTACTCACTTATGATATTACAGTCGCCGTGTCTGCTCTTCTTCTCTCTCACCGAATCTATTCAAAATTTAAACTGTAGGATAGTCTATTGACTATTACCTTTATTGTAGCATTAATACTGGGGACACACAGTATTATATCACTGGTGGAGAAGCCAATTAAGATCGTGGTTATTTGTGTATTTTGTACACGAATTATCCCCTAACTTACGGGGTGGAAAGTTTGCTGAAATTGAGCAAACCTTTCCACTACCTGGTGAGTAGAGAAGCTCCAGTCAGGGAGGCTAAAGATAGCCCACCTGGGAAAAGCAAGCCAGCTTTCTCTGGGTGTAAGGAGACCTGAGAGGAGTAAGCAGCAGTCAAGTGGGAGGAAGATACAACAGACTCCGACACAGAGTGACTGAAAGACAGACATCCAACTACATCCAACTACACAGTGCATCTCGCCATGGCCATCACAACAGCCCAGAGAGTTCTTTCAGAACAGGAGAAGGAAGAAATTATCTTGGAGGCTATCACTAAGAACTTTGTGGAAAACTATTGGTATAATGTTAAGCATAATATCCAGGTGACCGAAATACCCGCCTCTGACCCATCAGTTTGGTTAGGCGAAGATTGGGATGCTGAATTGGCAGAAGCAAAGGATGTTAAAGCTTAAAAACTATCAAGTTGTGCCGAATCCAGGGGATGGGAAAGTGAGATCATTACCATCGATCTCATATGTGTAGTGTATATGTATAGCCTGGAGGACTTAGGGGAACCATGAATGTCCATCATGGGAACCCGGAAGACAAGGGCCCCAAAGAAGCCTAGACCGGGGTACATGTTTTCTGATGTCTGGAAACGTCTAAGGAGTGGGGGAAACTATTTAGCTAAAGTACAGCTTCCCCGTGGTCAAATGGACGAAGAGAATGAAATTCAAGAGCAACCACTCCTTCACGACCAAGTAAGAGCATTGCGTCAGAACGCCCAACCGTCAACATCAACGGCTGAGGGCGTCCAACCCTCTACTTCAACCCCAATTGCAGATAAGAAAGTCAAGACAGAAGGGGATGAAGGGGCGCTAGCTGTGGATATTTTGGGTACTCCTACCAAAGTACAATATCCAGAGTTGGAGGAATTAAGACACTGGCAAAGAGACAATGAGCTGGCAGGGGGCTTTGGTGTTGTAGGTCCCCTAAAAGAAGGTCCGGATGACGACGACGGGGATTCTCAGAAATCCACGCTGTCGGGATCCAAGTATAAGTCAGTGCTGACGCCAGGAAAACATCACAATTCTGGCAGAGAACAGTTCAGGGAGGATCCCAATAGAAGGGGCTATGAGAGTGAGGGAAACCAACAAGATCACTTGACGCTCCCACAAACAAAGAACAATAGGGAACGTGATCGGTTGGATCTATCTTCATTCTCAGATTGGAGTCTCTCTAATGTGAATGGTGATGGCACCCTGAAGGTAAACAAGCCTGCTAAGACTTATGAAAACATAATGGCGTCGAAAGAGGATAGTGAAAATAGATTATCTTTGTTAAGCTGCTAAAGGATGAGTGGAAAAGATAGTATGGGGATAGAAGGGTGAATCATGTATGATTCTTAAATTTGAGTTAAATACTGTCAATGGTAGACACGATGGGACATCTTATTATTTTTTCATATCAAACTATAAATTATTATCAATGTCAGTTATTAAATGTTTCGATCAAGATTAAATGTACATCCAATTGTTTAGTCTAATAAATTGTATATCATTTTAATCGTTTTAAGTCTAGAGATGGACCTGCAGAATATTGATGTATAAAGTAGGTTGAATAGTAATATATGGTGTTGTCTGGATAGCGAAAAGTGGGTTTGGGAATATGAATTATTATTTTTAAAATGAAATGGCAAGGTTTGCCAAGACCCAATCGACTGTCTTAATTAATTAGTACACGTATAGAGTTATTAATAGGGGTGATGCCTGGAAATATTCATGAAGAATACTGTGTATTAACATATAAAGTGTGCTTAAATTAAATATGTTTGCCTTCAAGTTAATGGAAAAAAGACCTGGACCTTGGGCAAGTCTATGTGGAGTGAAGGAGCTAGGGCTTGTCTGAACTTGTCCCACTATTCCCTAGACCGCATCCTAGTGGCTCAAGCCACAGAGTACTAGTTCATTGAGTCCCTTAAGTCACTGGGTACAACTAGGACAATGAAAAACATGACTTCACTTATTATCACCCAGCAGAGATCAATTTCCTCTGGCCAAATTGTCTTCAAATTCTTTTATAAACTGGTAAAAGATATGCGATCTGTTACAGGAATATGAGTCTCAAGTCACAAAATATGATATTTTGTAAAGGAAGTTTTCACAATGTCTGTGTATTGAATTAATTCATAGATATTTGAGGTTATTCGAAGGAGTATATTTTACTACTTTACTACAGTGATTAGCCATCAGGAAATATCGCTTCTATTTTTCATGCATTGAAAAAATAGAAGTACTTGTTGCCCATTTTCCTGTGACACATCACATATGTTATTTCTTTTTAGGAAAATGAGTCATAAGTCGCAAAATATGGATTTTGAGATATCACCATATTTTAAAAGAGGAGATCAAGCCGATATCAATGATAGTAAACACTAGGACACCTAATAAGTATTTCTATATTTTAAGTTTGATATTTTTATTTTTGAAAAAAAAAGTTTGCTAAAGTTTGTAAAGTAACTAAATATACTCCATATGAAGACCTTCAAAACGCAAGGATATATTTAATACAATGTCCTGAGCTAAAAATCAGAACATTTTAATGAGAGATCTTGTGAAAAAAACCACTTTGAAAAATATCAATTTTGCGATGTGTGACTCATTTTCCTGGAACACATCACATATAATAGTATCAGAATATTAATAACTTTAGTCCTATAATTCTTAATATGAGTAAATTTAATGAGATGTTTTTGTAGTAATAGCTTTAATGCAGCTTTAATACGTCTGTTATTTTTATAATGGAACTTTCAGCATACAATATCCATATTTTAGAAGAATTTCATAGTTCCAAATCCAAATATCATGTAGATTGAATCCTCTCTAAAATCCTATTTATCATGCAATATTCGACACAGAGACAACCCACACTTTTTGAATAGGAGTTGTTGGATGGGCTGATTCAATAGAACAATTGAACTCCTCCTCCTAATGAAGGAGTTTACACCCTCCGATCTGACCTAGAAAATCCTATTTTATATGCATATCTCTTTTGTTCCCTGTTGTTTTCCATGAACATAATAACTCAATGGTGATTGTCAATCACACATAATAAGAGGAACTCTGACATAATGATGAACATAGCAGTCATGTTAAGAAACTTATCTAGCTCATGAAAAATCCTTTGAGACATGATTACTGCATGTATCTTTGTAAAGTAAATTAGAAACAGATATACTATTGGTCAGGACCTGTTTAGAATAATAAACAATTGTTTTATCATACAAGAATACAGTATTATTTGAACTAACACTGGTTGTTCATAGATGATATATATTTAACCCTATCTATGTCAATATGTACCAAACTCTATTGGGATTTACATGAATATTATTTCATTTATTTGAACTATTCCTTAACTAAACCATTAAAATAACTTGAAATAACGACTCCTTATATTTGGTGATTACTGGGGATTTCCTCTTTTTTATTTGCAGTGGTATAGATACTCCCTGTCTGCAAAAAGCACGACCTCTTTTTAATCATCTTCTACTTGCTGATATCAATTCAAACGAATAATTAGAAGCGAACATGTTATCTGTTTATTGTAATTTTCATGGAAATTCATCCTTTATATTCTGCTAATAATGATTGGTGACACATATATCTTTGATGCATATAAATGTGATATTGAACTATTTCAGGGTATAAGACAGCAGATAGTGATATCGTTTATTCATCTTTTATCAGGAAATTATGAAAAAATGCAATATATACAACAGTTCTAGTTCATTTAAATAAGAATCTGCTTGACTTCTTTTCATAAACGACATACACAATTAGATTTATCAGATGATGCAGACATATTAGGTAATGAATGAATGATATATGGTAAGATATCTATCATTTTACAAAGACTTCACACCAAATATGACTTGGAACTTAAAATCATAGTTATGGATATTTTTAAGACACATAAAGGCCGAAGGGCTGGGATCTTACCATTTTAATATCAATCAAATTATCTAAATCACTCATTTTAATCTCAAGGTGACAAAGGTCTTTTGTGTAAGGTCCGGTACTAACTATATTGCAAGTGATAAACTATAATTAATGGTCACAATTTGGTGGTGATGCTGAATCATGTGTGGTCAGACTCAGTTGACAGTAGACATATATGCTCTATCCTGTATATAGATTAGAATATTCAGTTTATTCAATCTTCAATGTTATTACAACATTTGTGAAAAAGTTGATAATTTTACCAACATATGTTTTACATACATTTAACATCTATAGAATGACGTTAATAATTCAGATGTTAATAAAACATTTTGATTATTATGTTAATTTTGCTAACATTGATACAACGTTGCAATAATGATGGTCATTTAAATAATGTTTATTTTACATATTTTTAACGTCCATGGAAAGACGTTAATAATTTATATGTTTATCAAACGTCTGTGTAATTGCGTTAATTTTGACAATGTTGATACAACGTTTGGGAAAAGATGACTATTCAACCAACGTTCATTTTGCATTCTTTTAACTTCTGTGAAAAAACGTTAATAATTGAGATGTTAATTTCACATCTGTAATATTGAGTTAATTTTGCTAATGTTAATACAACGTTTGGGAAAGATGTTCATTCTACCAATGTTAATTTCACAGACATTTAACGTCTATGGAAAGATGTTAATATTTCAAACGTTAATCAAACGCCAGGCTTATTGCCTTCATTTTGCTAACGTTAATACAACGTTTTGAGGAAAGATGGTTATTCTACCTACGTTTTTTTCACAGACATTTAATGTTTATGGAAAAACGTTAATAATTCAGACGTTGATTCAACGTCTGTAATAATTGGTCCATTAATCCATCGTGTTTTTAATGTTTTTATAATGTTTTGAAAAAACGTTAAATTTTCTGACGTTAACTTGAGGTTAAATAAACGTTGGGATAAAAGATGCTTGAAAATCATCGTTGAAAAAATGATAATATAACATTTATTTCCCAACGTTGGCAATATCCACCATAAACAAACGTTAGCCAACGTTTGTTTAACGTTACTTGCTACCTGGGTACAATACTGATCAAACTTTTGAATCACAGTGGGAAAGTCATTCTTGTCCTCAGCTGGTCTTTCTGGTACAGCAGGTACTGGTGGTGGTCCCACTTGCTGTGCTACTGCTGGAACTAGAGGAGCCCATCTAAACTGACGATATATCCTCTTCGCGTCCGGTCCAGCCACATGGAGGAACATTGAAGTCATTCGTCTCGCTTCACGCACCCCCATGGTATCAGCATACCACTGAAAATCCTCCTTCCATATGATCCATCTCTCTGCCACGTTCCCCGTGAGGAAGTCCATTCTGTCTGGTGGCCGTATCCCTTCCATTATCGTGAGTTTTTCTTCCTTTCTATTCTGGTACCATGTATCGATTAGCTCTAAGTTAAGTAAGACGTCCACACAGAAGCTCAGGTTAAGTTCAACTGTTTAATCCTCCCGTACGCGCGGGACTCCTCCTCCCTCTCTTGCCACGAGGTGGCAGCACTGTCTAAGATATCTAGACAGACCAAAGGGGCGTATCTTTTTCATTGATTCACAATTGATTGAATACAAGAAGTCTTCAAGTTCTAGGATCATTATGATTAAAACATTTGCATGTATAAATTTATGTATGATGTTACAATCAATGTATACATTGATATACCTGGTTTGGATCTACCATATCGGACCGACCAAAATTAAATGTTGAATACATTTTAGTAAATAATCATAGTCCTATTTGACGTGAGGAAATGTCTCCTCTCGGATATTTTGATATAGCCGTGGACACGTTCTGCTGTCGAGGCTATTATTGAACATACCGGTCTTCCCGTTATCTTAACTGTTTCAACAAGATTGATGCTCTATTTTGCCCTATCATATCACAAAATTTGTTCATTGTATTTATCATAGAGAAGTATCGTTTCCAATACCAATAGTTTGTTTATAAGAAACACTCTTCTTCAGAAGAAAAGAGCAATTTACAGCCACACTTTTGCTAGAATGTGAAAAGGACATGTAGGAGATGATGAGCGGTGGAAAGGAAAATATTTCCCGTTTAAATTGATTTAAATTTTCTCGTTAAATCGAGAAATATTTCAGCCATCATTAAGTATACTTCTGGTTCCATTCGATGGAAATGCCAGAGTGTTGGAGGGGTATAGTGGATATCCTTCAATAAATTATCACAATGTGCAGCGAGCGATAAGACAGAGTTGACACGTACGTAATACACTGTACACATATGAAGATAAGGCGACCTTTGCACGCACAATATTAGACTAGAATCGGTGCGAGGCAAAAGCAATTACACATTGTTGACGTTTAGAAAAGAAATCCTGGTGTGGACAAATGATAAGTACATATAATTTTAATTTGGAAACGTACGTTTTAAGGTGGATAGCCATCCATTTCCATGCTTCACTTCCTCGAGATGTTGCAGAGGATATCTTTAAGTGAGGAGAAATGAAACAGAAAATTAAATACTATGGCCTGATACTGTACTTTATTATTCATATGTGTTCCATGAAGTGAGGAAGTCAGTGATAATTGGTCTGCCGGCTCGGCACCAGAACTTGTCAGTCTCGTTGCATACGGCTGAGGTTTAAGGCCCTGATATACTCAAATCCAGATCCTAGAAGCTGCACACATCAGGGCTTGACTATACCCTCTTCTCAGACATGGCCGGGGATATCATCATAGATTTTCATACCATTCATTTTGATTTTCGCGGTAATTCTATAATTATCAGAGTTACCAATGAAGATCAAGTGGTTGTTTTGTCTGGGGAGATTGGAAAGGGAATCATCCCAGCAGAAAGGCCGGACATCACCCACAGTGATGATTTTACTTCAGGTAAAAGTGCATCCCATCACATTGTCAAATTCATCAATTATACATAATACGTCATTTTGCCATTATCTTTTCATCAAACATAACAATAATGCATTTACTTGGGGTAGCTGATGTAGTAATAGTAAGTTGGTAGTCGACAGTAAAACAATAGAGCAATTCACACTGGGAATCCGTTTTTTATCCGATCTAATTAACATAGTTGGCGGTGTATCATGTCATACAACGTGCAACTTTTCCTAAAATAGCTTAGGACATAGGTGGATTTGCCCATTATTGTTTAATGCGGTAAAGGATTGAATGACACCTATACATACGTGTAGGCTACCACACAATTATATAATTAATGTATTCCACTCTCTACAGCTGATATAATTAGTAGCCCTCAATTATAGCTAATATCGGTAAAATTGAATTAAATCTCGGAGCGAGGAGTAAAAACAAGTGACTTGAGTTGCATTAAAACATACAAATTAAGACACTAATAGCCTAGCAAATTCCCTCAATAAAATGAGTAATGCATATTAAACTATTTATGTTTTATACTGTGACGTTTTGATATTTCTTATCCATTGTTGTATCGAAAAGACTTCATAAAACTATGGTCAAATTGAAACCAAAAAACCCGTCATGTTGGGGTAAACAGGTTTTATTTGAATGGCTAAATCCCATAACCTACATGTATTGGCATATGCTTCCAAGTTTGGGAGATAGGTATGCATATTTGGGTGTGTATCACGTAGGCATCGCTTTAATTGTGATATAATGCATCCAATGTAGGCCTATATATATAGTAGTTTAAGTATCTTCTTGATTATCTGACTTAACGGGAATACTCATTCTAACTTTAGGACGGTTATGTTTTTCGGTTTGCGTACTACCGTATACATATATATGGGTAATCACATCATTTTTAATTCTGAAAACACACATGTATGACAATTGAACCCCTACCGTTTACAGATAATCAGAAATGATTTCTGGAATGTCAGGAGCTTTGTCAATCTCAGGGGCCATACTCAGTCCAAAGCCACTTGGCAATATTGTTGTATAATAAGTAACTTAACATATATGTAATTCAAATATGACCCCATCAATTCAGATGGTTTGCATAAACAGTTACAGTTTTATAGACAGTACTCCATGTAAGTCTAAGTCGAAAGTCAGTTTTAAAAGAAAAAGTCAGTCATCGAAGTCAAAGTCAGTTGTCAAAGTCAGTCCTAGTAGTTAAAGTCAGTTGCCAAAGACAAAGTTGAAAGTTGCGTAAAAGTCAAAGTTGAAAGTTCCAAAGTTGAAAGTCAGTCAGTTGTAAAAGTCGAAATTAATTAGGGCAAATTGGCAAAGTTTTGTGTGATAACTACATTGGGAAAGGATCGTTTGTAAAGTTATTTTGGGCAAGGTTCTCAGAAGGATATATCAGAAATGCAGAAGAGATTATTTCAGCGATTGTTAGCTTTCAAAACAAATAAAATTCATTCAACAATTGGTAACCTAGCTTGGGGTGGCACTTAGGACGTAATTGAGATACTAGAGGTTTGAGTAAAGGCATCCATTTTGTATATTATGTGAATGTGGGCATCACGCAATCTTGCCTTCTTCAAATCTCTGTAACATTAAAAAAACAAATCGAAGCACCCAATTGTAAGGGCCGGGCTTTCCAAGACCAGGGAAAAAACTTGGATTAAAAAGGGTATTGAGAAAAAAGTTTTTGCTCTGTTTGCATTCAAAATCGCTAGGAATGACAAAAAGATGGCAAAGAAAGTTTTTTTCCAACTATCTAAATGTATTGCCTGCTTCTCTATTCATGGTTCCCGCATCATTTTTCATGACTTTTAATGACCAATTCCCCCAGTTTTTAATGACTTTTTAATGACCAAATGATTTTTTCTCAGAGTGGTGCAAGTCGGCGAAACCAGCCATTTTGCGGGGGGTATGGGGGGGGGGGGTGTTCTCCCCCAGAAAATTTTGGACTCATGCCCTTGAAATGGTGCATTCTGGTGCATTTGCGACTAATACATATACTTTTTAACACTTGTATTTGAAGGCTCAGAATCAGGCTCAAAATATTTAAGAAAACCTCAAACTATTTATCATGACGATTAATAGGTTTATGTTCTAACCAGAAATATTTTTCAGTGGGGGAAGCTGGCACATAACCTTGCGAGCACCAAAGGCGTAAAGCCCTTATTTGGGTGGTGTCAGGGGGTGGGGGTGGGGATATCTCCCCCCCCCCTGGAAAATTTTGAAAACATAAAATTTTGATCATGGTGCATACTGGTGCATTTGAGACAGAACCTACTAGAGTTTTCAATATGTTTTGATGATGTTTATCCATTGGAACTATTCATATTGCAATTATTAATTGCTAAATAAATAAATAGCTTCATCAAAACAGGATTTAGTGCAATGAATTATGAGAAAATTGTATAGGGTAGCATGAATTATAATCAGAATATCAATAGCAGTCACCTTAATTTTCTGTCATGTTGGAACTGAGAAAATATTTCGCTCAGATAGTTTTCCATGACTTTTTAATGACTCACAGTGAAAAATAATGACTTTTAAGGCCCTTAAAACCCAAACTCAGAATTCATGACTTTTAATGACTTTTAAGACCCGCGGGAACCATGCTATTCCATTGAATGATAGTGTGTACCTCCCAGCTTTTAACTGAGCATCACCTCAGGCAATCAATTAAATATTTGTTTTTTTAAAAATCCTATACAAAGAGATCAGACCAATTCGTTGACACTACAATGGAGCCATTTCAAATTCTAAAAATGGGAAGAATATTACTTTACGCATTGCTGTGTGTTTCAAGGATGACCATTATTTTTTCCAGTGACGTTCTCATGGGTGAGCCTGGGTAGTATATGTGTGACACACAAGAAGCACGCAACCGGTCTAGAGTATGACATAGAATGGAAGGCTCTGCCTTCCTGCAAACAGCTCGTTGACACCTTCCTCATGCGTTCTGCTCACTGGTATGGAGCAGCCCAGGTGAGACGCCAACACTGGCCTATAGAGAAGTGGGTGCGGCCTGAGGCAGCTTTTGTAGCTGGAGACTCATTCAAGGACCAGTACGGAGGTGTGCAGGAACGCTACTGGCTTTCATCCCGAGGTGTGGCCATCATAGTGAACAAAGATGTGCCACTGTTCGTCAGCATGAACAACAAGAATGATGAGACTCTGAGCTTTGTGTCTAAATGGGCGGCACCGTACAAGAACATCACCTCAGAGACTGTTACATTACAGTACAGGCTCTTCTTGAGTACTGATGTCAAGAAGGCCCACGAGCTAGCCACAGGAGAGGTGGTGTGCAAGCCAAACGCGATACCGGATGAGCTCATCTTCAAGCATCCTATATGGTCCACTTGGGCGAGATACAAGAAAGACATCAACCAAGGGATAATACTGGGCATGGCCAAGGAAATCAAGGATAATGGTTTCAAAGCTTGTCAGGTATTTGATTCACACAACTCATGAACATCAACCATGTTTAAGTCAACATAAGTACATGATGTAATATAACACACATAGATATATGCATGACCTCGTCCATCATTCGTATTGTATACTTGATTCGCTTCCTCTTTTATGGAGCATTTCTCATTACTTGAGTATTATTTCTTGCTGAATAATATATTAATTCTCCTGCAGATTGAAATTGATGATGACTGGACACCTCGTTATGGTGACATGGAATTCAACACAAAGAAGTTTCCAGACGCTGGTAAAATGATGGAAGAGCTTGAGAAGGAGGGTTTCCGTGTGACAGTGTGGGTTCATCCATTCTGTAGTCCCCTTTCTCAGGCGGCCGGGGAGTCACATTGGATCAAATCAGGTTTCTTGCCAGGGCATACCACCTGGTGGAACGGCCTGGGTAAAATTCTGGACATCACAAAGCCTTCAGCAGCAGACTGGTTCAAGAACAATCTTCTACGAATCAAAGAGAAATACAAGCTCACGTCCTTTAAGTTTGATGCTGGGGAAGTCAATTGGTTGCCAAATATGGCACGACCAGAAGTGCCTTGGAGCAATCCGAATGTTTACGCCACTAAGTATGCCGAGTTGTGCTATGAGTGTGACAAGGAAACCAGGGCACTAGAGGTGAGAGTTGGGGTACACACACAGCACCTGCCGATATTCATACGGATGATGGATAAGGACTCTAACTGGGGATATGACAACGGCCTCAAGTCCCTCATCCCGCATGCTCTCACATTCAGTATCTTGGGCTACCCCTTCATACTGCCTGATATGATCGGTGGCAATGCATACTCCAGTTCTGGACATATTGGCTCCTCTTCTGCGCTGCCTGAGAGGGAGTTGTACATTCGCTGGCTCCAGGTTAATGTATTTATGCCTGCTCTGCAGTACTCAATAGTACCATGGCAGTATGATGCAGAGACTGTGAAGATCTGTAAGGAACTGACCGAGCTACATGAGAAGTATGCGCCGACTATCATAGAACTAGCTAAGGAGAGTGTACAGACTGGCGCACCAATCGTTAGGCCAATGTGGTGGATTGCGCCCACCGACATGCGAGCCCTATACGTCGATGACCAGTTCCTGCTTGGAGATGACATCTTGGTTGCTCCTGTGGTCGAGAAGGGAGCTGAAAGCAGAGATCTCTATCTGCCATCTGGTTTCTGGCATGATGAACTGAGGAAGACTGTGATTGAGGGACCAAAGATCTTGGTACAATATGAGGCCAAGCTACATGAGCTTCCTCATTTCACTCGAAGGCAGAGCCTGAACCCAATAACTGAAGAGGAAGAGGAGGAGGTGGCGTATAAGTTGGTCACTGAAGAAGATGAAGTTGCAGTAGCCGAAGCCGAGGAGGAGGTGGAGGAAGCGGTGGCTGAGGCTGTTGTTGCTGGTGAGGTTGTGGCTGCTGAAGCTACGGGAGAGGTAGTGGTACCCGAGCTTGTACCAGATCAGGAAATAGAGCAGATCGTTCTAGATACAGAGAGAGCGATATTGGAAGAGCAGGGAGAGGCCACGCCTGCTCCAGAACTGTGAATTGCATGTAACAATTTCGCCTGTTAGATAGTTGGCTCGGTGTACATGCAACCAGTGATGTTAGTTTTGATATGTAAATTATTGTGTCAGCATATTACGGGGAAGTATTTTGTGGATAGTTTTTTTTTGTACAAAGTTCTTTAATCAGGAGTTATTACTACAATTACAGCAATCTCATCCCATAAGGATGCTTTTCGGCATGCCCTGAAACGACAACTATTTGTAATATTCAAGTAGGGTTGACATTTAATAAATGGATAATGGATAGTTGTGTTGATCAAAAGGGTATTTTCACTTGTTTCAATGTACAATAATCAAGTAAAGGGATAGTCACATACCATTTTCTTAATTTAAGGAAAATGTCTGTGGATTTAGTCTCCGATTTATAAAAATTACCGATTTATAAGAATAAACATAAGAAAGTCTCAGAGCAATATCGCAGTATGCCTAAAAATATCTTAAGGATAAGTAACACTTTCTGCGATATTTCCAGTCATCTAAAAGTGTTGTATTCATTATGTTATAAAGATTGTCAAAAATATATTTTTCAAGTTTACATACATGGTAATGATAGCCTTAGTGTGTAAACAAAACGCAACTGGATATATAATATTTTCATATTTATTCTAAAATATTTCAAGCACTATCCCAATAGGGAGGATGTTCAACAAACAATTTCACAGTCATATTCCAAAGAGGAATGCCATTTCTAAAATAAATATGAAATGATGGAATGTGCAAAATTCTATATGGACGGAGGCTAAATGAGCATTTCTGAACGATTATTATCACCATGATACAAAAATAATAAGCAGAAAATCAGCCAGTAACATGTTCATGTACTTTCGAATCCAAAGCGTCTTCTCACATTATGTTCAAAGCATTTGCAACATTTAAGTTAATTAAAAAAAGAGAAGACGGACGAATCGCAAAAGAAATTTCCCCAGTTATACAATTCATTATCGACCCTCACTTAGATACATGTAGGCTTTACGATTGAGATCATGTTAACAATAATAGAACGCCGAACGTTCGACAAACAAGATCCCAACTTAAAAATTATAGTTTTTGACAACTCAAAATCAGTTTGTTTATACGGCATAGTAAAATATGTTCCCGTTATTCTTTTGTTTATATAGAAAAGTACAACTTAGCCACGGACAGACAAGTATAATATTTATATACAGGAGTAGACTCGCTAGACGCGGAGACTCTGGCGTGATTTGTCCAAAATCTCTTTGCGTATCTTTGGATAATTCGGATGAGCTCCAAGCACCTGGTAAAGAAAAAAAGAGGTAAAGAATCAAAACCTGACAAGAAATAAACTTGTGTTATCATAGCATGAGACGGTAGCTTTTAAAATACAAAAACAAAGACTAACAATAAACTAACTTAGAGATAAAAATAACTTACGTGATGGCAAATATCTATAGCTTCAACAAATCTGCGCGCCTTCATGTAGTTGAAAGCCAATTTATAACCTGTAAAAGAATAGAATTTTTTCAATTCAACTATAATGACACTTAATTGACCCAGTATGCATGAATAGTTTTAGATACTAACAGAATATAGAATATCAGGAATTTAGATAAATCCCTTAAGTTAAACTTTATCACCCACTTTTTGTTAAATTTATTTTAAAAATACAAGTCTTCCTTCTACACAACACTAAAGATAGGTACCAGGAGCCCCAAATTTGTCAAATTTTTAAGTTGATAGGGTTTTAAATCGAAATTTTGGACCTTAAAACGAATAATTCTTTCCAAATGACAATCTTTCAATATAGGAATTTTCCCCATACTTCATTCATAAACAAAAGAGCATCATGACAACAGATATCAAATTTCAAGGAAAATGAAAAACTAATTGGTAACGTATTAGTAAGCAAGTTGGGAATTGCTAATACAAGCAAAATGTTTGTATAAAATAAATACCTATTCTACCACCACCCTGGGTATATATACCTACCAATGTTAGGATTGGATTTGTTTCCATACTTCCAGGCCATTTCATAGTTATGAGATGCGTCTTTGTACGACTGTTCCCGCTCCATGATGTATCCCATATATTCGTAGGCCTTACAGCAAGCCTGAAAACAATGAATAATAAAGGAGATTAACGGTACATCCAAAATACATATCTTTCGCTCGAATCAGAATGTAATCTAGAGGACCAATCAATAGATGAGATAATCGGAGGGAGGGAGAACTTCAATTAAGGAGTTTTTATCTTTACAATACCAGTGAAGACTATCCCATATTCTAACAGTTTTAAGAGACTGCCCAACTTTGATACAAATATGTACACATGCTAATCCCGTACCTTGTTATGTTGAAGAACACGTTTCAATAATTCGGTTGCCATGTCGTACTTGCCAGTCTGAAAAGAAAAGAAGAAAGAAAACTTAATGCAAAGGAAATTTCTCTTAAGTTTGATGAATGATGGCTATAAAATGTGCAAGTACAGTACCTGGATATATATATCAGCTAGAAGAAGCCAACTTTTCTCCAAATCCTCTGCGTCCTAGAAATTAAGACGAGTCATGAATTAGAACAATCGGTGCGATCTGATTTTAACGGACTTCATTTGCGATATCAACTTAGTTACCCCTTTTTCATTTGATTACACAATGTTATTCTAACTATTCAGAAAGGTCGGTAAGTAAATAAACTGAACTATATTCTATCCAAAGTATTTGCTACATATTCTTTCTAAATAAGAACTTGGGAATTCACAGAACAGACTCGTGAAACAAAACATATACTATGGTCCGAATTGCCTCTAAGTCTTAATTTTGTTTTCAACATAATCTTACCTCCATGTTCCATGTGTTTTTGGCGACCCTCTTCAGTTGGTTGCGGGCCCTTGGGTTTTGTTTAAGCACCATGTATGCGGCAGCCATGCCATACAGTGAACCAACGTGATCACGCTAAAAATAAAACAATTCCAGATAATTACACTTTGTCCACAGTTTTCCCATATCTACCGACCCTAGTTAATTGTTTGGCGAGTGTTCCATGTCACTCTTTACACACCACATCAATGCCCGTGTTCTCCACCAGTGATAAGTCTGTTTTATAATCGCTATTAAATAAAGCTATGGTCCCAAAGAGTGGAGATGAGAACGAAGCGAACGGAACATTTTTAGTTTAAAAGTGATTTATTAATGTCTACGTGGCTGGTATATGATCCAGTAATCAATGAGTGGACTGCAAGGTTGTGTACTGACGCAGCATTACGTAACAGCATCATTGGGTCGGGAATTATTTTAGAATGGGACCTATTAGAAGTTCCACGGCGTCTTGGCCTGCCACTCTGGATAAATATTACGCACTAGCACCAGTATTAATGCAGAGGCCAATATGCCCGTCTACCAGAAAGGAGGGAGATAAAGCGAAACTCAAACAAATCTATAAGTCTTTGCATGTTGGAATCATATAGTTAAAAGGTATTGCCACTGGTTGGTCACATTTAATAATGTTGTATACCGGTAGTTATATTGGAAACAGAAGTACGGTTGTTCTTGGAAGAGAGAGTTCAGTTAACTTATGGACTCTATGGCTCTACATGCAACTGACTTAACGTATTAATAGCTATAAATTTGCTCCTCAATGCTGCGAACTAATAAGATGTAACATTTTAAAAGTTTGGTATACTAAGATTGTAAGGACACGTGCAATGGAATAGAACGAAAAATGGGCATGAGATGAGAGCAACTCCCCATCAAACAATGGTTGGAGTTGTCTCGAGATTGCTTAGCTTAGCTGGCAGTAGCAAAACCCAAAATAAACACAATTCAATTTGTTCGTACATGAAATAAACTTAACAAATAATTTGACTGACTAAACCGACCTCAAGACGTTTTCTTTTTGGTTGCTGCTGTTTTTCCTTATTAATAATTAAAATATTATTAAAATATTATGATAATTCAATACGGTGCCATATAAGTACAGTAATCTACCTTATATAACCGGTCAACCCGCAACCACGGTATGGTAATAGATGTATTAGACTTGTCCTTAAAATTTAAAAATTTAACATTTTGCGAGTTTTTATTTTTCTTAAATCAAAACCAGGGAAAAAGTATATATATGCGCCTACTATATATACTTTGCGACTATTTAAATGAACTGTACAAAATGTATTCTATAACAGAATATATATGGAATAATTGAACTCATAATATGGTTTTAAAGCCGTAAAACCTAACTACGGTATTTATATTCACAGCCGAGACACCAGGGATCATCGAAATTGGGTTGTTCTATTACCGATGGGTTAAAAACCAGTTAAAGTGTATAACGTTTATAAAATATATATTTAAGTTGGGTTATTGACGGTGGTCAGGGAGACGATAAATTAACTAAGGTTTGGGAAGGAATAATTTAGAAACTAAGTTTCAGTTTTAATTACTACAGTGTAGCTGGTAGGGTTATGATTTCCAGAAGGCTTACGTATTCTCGCACGATAGGACAATCCCAAATATAAAATCTGCTGTCATAACGGCAGGATTCATTCATAGATAGATAAACATGAGCAAAAACTGCGTTTATTATCATTTCGGTAGGAAATAGAAAAATCTAAACGTAGAATTACCTCACGTTATGTTTTTTGTGAGTCTGAATGAGTTAGGCTCAGAACATCTAAATTATCGATTCAGGTTGCATGGGACAAGGTTTGTGCACCCTATAGCTTGTCATTCGGTCATTCGGTGAGACAAAGGAGGCACTTGGGGGCATAGGGACAAGTGGCAACTTCATAAATGCTTGACAATATTTGCAAGGGCAATAAAGGAATGAATATTCACAGACGAATAAGGAGAATAGAAGGGAATGAAATGATAAAACTTTGTCGCAATGACCGTTAAGAGATAAAAGGCATCTAATCGTATACCTCTTTGTCGGCGACTTGCTTTGTCTGAAAAATAACATAACTCATATCCAAACACTGGTGATGAAGTATTATATCAAAGCCATAGACAACATTTAGACGGGCCTGGGTCTACGCAACAGCCACTTACACGATCTCCTTTGATTGCATCGATAGTAAAATACCAATATACTAACAGACCTTTACCATTAGATTTTATCCGCTATGAAATATTTATCAAGGCATACACAGTCAACAGCAAGGGATGAAATATCCTATACATAAATGCAAATTCTGTCATAAATAAAGACTAAAATGCAACATACAAAAACAAAATATATAATGGTCAGTATAAACGTTCAAAAAAGTAAGTAGAACCAGGAAATAGCTCGGAAGAATGTAACATGTTCTTCACTTGTTAACTAGATTACCTTATCCGGCTGGAAGGATGAAACATGAGTGACATGTGAGCTATGATTTTTTACTAATGCTTTTTCTATCTGAGCTAATTCGATGTCCTTCAGACAAGTTATTTTGTAGTATGAAGGTGGATAAAAAAAAATTGTTGTTTCCAGAATCGCCCTATTGTTCTCACTGCCTTCCCCGCAATTCAATCAAAATGCAGTTTCGCTTGGATTTGTCAATGGAGAACTCCACATAAGCTAAACTTTATTTATGTTCTGAGATAACTTCAGTTTTTATTGTACATGGGAATTCTAGAGTAAACATGGACTTTTCCATCGAATGGCAATACAAAGCATCTAATCATGACTGCATGAAGTCAATACATCATACATTATGATATATAATATGGCTGCTAACAGAAAAGGTCGGAGACGACTAACCTCCGCTTGTGCTATGTCCATGAAGGCAGCGATGGCCTTCTCCATATTCGCTTTATTCTTTGTAGCGACCAGCGCCATGTTCTCTAGCAGACGACCCCGTACATCACCTTGCTTAGGCTTCAGTTCCTAAACACAACAAATGCCATATTTAACACACTATACCTATTTTACATTGAAGGAAATACAAACACAAACATCAATAAAAACATGTACAAAAACCTACACAATTCATACCAGTGACAATTCAGAGATGTACTAGGCTTTGGATACAGAAGAAACCCAAATACAGTGGAACCCCACGCAACGACCACCTCTTTATGGAGACCAACCCTCTATTAAGACCAGTTTTTCTATCCGTCTTTTTCCTCTCTATTATATGTTTGTAAAACGCCCGCAATAGCGACCACCCGGCATTGTGACCATCATTTCCCAGTCCCTAACAGTCAAATACTCCCTGAATAAAGATCAAAATGAATCCACAATGGCAGAAAGCTAGCATGTTACTCAATGAGTATGCAGGTGTGAGAAGTCACGCGACCATTTTCCTCTTAATTAACCATCTCTCCATCTCAATTAGGCTTGGACGTTTCGCATGCCTTTTAATTTCGATGAACAAACAAACATAATTGGAATCTACGGTACCATTAGGCCAGTGTTAAACAGCCAATGTTTCATTCCAAGAGCATTTTTAGATATGATGGAGAATATTTTATCAAAATCAATTCCAACAATTTGAATTTAACTTCGATCCAAACATTGGAAGTTTAAATTGACCTGGAGAAACACAAATAGTTAAACCAAATAATTGGACAGCTTTGTTAAGCAAAGGCCTGCGTTGGACTGGCGGGACCGAACACATATGATTTGCACTGTTCCTAGAGATACTAGGCTACGGTCAAGGGCATGGCTTCTTTTTATCATTTTTAAATTAAAACTTTTAATAACTCCTAACAGGATATGACATTTATAAAGCAGAATTTGTCTAAAACATATCATCGTCAATTCAGAAAGGTTCCATTATAACAACTTTATATACCTCCACCCCATCGAAATCTAGAGCCCCTCTAACTATAGATACAGAAAAGTCCATATACTAGTATAGTACCTACCCGGAGGAGTTTCTCAGCCGTGCGTATTGCCAGTTGTTCACTATCAGCCTTCTCAGCGGCTGCCCTATTGACATAATTGAAAGAAAATATAATTTAATTCGAGAAATAACAAATTAGGTTAACTTTAAATTCAGTTGCATGTAGAGCCACAAGAATAAGCGTACTGACAGTGAATGTGTAATAATATTGTCTTAATGTGAATCCATGTTTTTCTCCATTTAAATTAGAATAGAATTTACCAAAGTAGAAACTAGAAAATAGCAATTCAGGACCTCGGCAGACCACACAATAGAAGAAATAAGTGTGTCATATGAACATGAACTTTAGATCTTTATTTGATACCCCCCACAACATACTGGATGATCCAGTCAACTAAAGAATTAGACCTGAAATGAATTTGAAGGCAATATCGCTTACTGCTCTAAATATATTAGTCAGCATCGTTTGGAAATCGCTGACTCAAAATGTGCATGGTGCAACCCAGGAATGCGAGCCAGGTAAAAGAATAAACTAGATTGGACACCCGGGTCGCTACCTCGCATATAGTGTACAAGGGGTTGTGTCAAGTGTTCAATTTGAAGAAGGCATATTGCACCGCCGATTGGAAAGAATTTGTATGCCACGGTGTATACATGGATAGTTCTTTTTTGGGGGAGACGTGATTTAGAATGTTTACCATATGGAGATAAACTTCTAACCGAAGCAATAAGCACATTGACAATATATTGTTAAGGAACCGTTAAAGGAAACTGTTAACTTCCAAAATTGAAATTCGAATGAATATGGTACCTGGATAGAGTGGGCGAATAGTCCCTAGATCTAAATAAATTAATTCATGAAATGTTGCACTCGACTGACATATACTAGCTAAATTTGCCATATCTAAAATGTACAAACACGTTAGATAGAATTAAAACTAATTTCATAAATCCTATACATTTATGTATCGCGCATATTCATAGAGAAATGCGTTGCTACTATTGCAAAGATCTTTGCTGTATACAAATTCTAAATAAAAAAAAGTGTTAAGAGGTTTAAATGGAAGCTTGTACGTAGTTGTAAAGTATTGAGTTTGTTATGAAGGGGTATAAAAAAGCTAGAAATAGTGAAATCATTTTACGGAAGAAACAAAGTTCTAAGAAATTGAGGGGTGTTTTAGTGATTACTATGGAAAAAATGCAATCAGCAATACGAAACGTTACATACGCCGACCTAGAATAGATGATATGAAATAGAGATTATTTAGATTTGATTGAAAGGCATATTTGATTTATTTACAGCAATAAAATAAAGCATGGACAATGGGTTAATTCTTGAATACATGTATAATAAGTGTCCGTGTGCAACAGTTGTCTTAAGTAATTGTTATGTTAAAGCATTGATGTTGTATTTTTGTGACTAGAGCCTGTAACCTGAAATACTACTACCCTCACTTATAGTGTTTGGTTAGATGTTATGAGACTTCTACTATTATTAAACCTACCCAAGGTCTTGGTCCACAGTCTCAAATACTTCACCACCGATCGTATCGTTGTCAGGGTTGAGGCAAATTTCTATCATGTTGTACATAGCTTTAGGTCCCCATTCGGAGTCTTTTCTGGACTTGTTAAAGAACTTGAGTGCTGCGTTCGGGTTACCCAAATACCTGACAAACATCAAGCAAAAGTTCCACTATAGAAACGATATACCTACCATATTGCAAACAATAAATACATCTGTAACGGTTTCCAAATCAATCAGAAAACAAACTGTTATATCTCATTATGCATACCCCTAAAGTTTAACTTTTCTAGCTAGCTCCTACCTGTATGGACGCTAGCTCACTTTCCCCCTATTCTCATTGGTCGCGCTGCACCTGCCGATTAGGTTAGAGGGCTTACCTAATGGTAATCCCCTCTACTATTTAACAAGTGCATCACGCACCATAAAGGCAGTTACCTACCTAAGAACATCTAGGTATTATCATCATATTGCTCTGCAATAACACATCTTCTAAGACTACAACATCTTCTTTCCTTTATGTTACATTCATTATAACACACCATTGCAACTTTTTAATTTAATAGATTAAGCTAATAAAGGAGCCATAATCAGAAACTGCAAGCATAAACCTACCACTCGTATAGCCCCTTGCAGTAGCTGTAGCCGGCATCCAGGCTGGTACGTCCGGATGCTTCAGCCATCTCCAGGAACTTGGGCACTTCTTCCAGCTTCCCTGCACGCCGCATCAAGTCGACCATGCGGGCCATAGCTTCATAGTGGTCTGCAATACAACCGCTTTGGAATATAGTAGTTGTTCTTCCTTTTATACAAACTGTCGATTTGTGTATAGGGAACATCCAATCGCGTTTAAATTTTGAATTTAATCATCGAACTTTTGCCAGCACTGCCAGCAAGACCAATAGAAACCGAGATTTACAGGCCAATCTATTCTATCGGGTAATCGGAAACATACCTGGCTTGCGTTCAAGAAGTTGTTGGAAGTGATAAGTTGCTTGATCGTACTCGTTTTTCCTGAACATAAGGTCAGCCATCATCTACATCGACAGAAATTTAATATTATCCACTTACCTATAGCAATAAATATTGATAAATAACAATTTGAGGTACACGAATATGTAGTTAGTATATAGTAGTCAAATAATATGACTTGGAAATGCAAATTTTGTGAATAGCAAACTGAATGTTTTGGCATGGGTTCCTGTACCGACAGCGGGACCTCCTCCTCCTTCATGGCCCCAATAAAAGACAGTAGTTGTTTTTTTTACAGAATATTTTCTCACAAAAAATAGGCGATAACTAATCCTGGAACACGTACCACGGTAGCAGCATCGTTTTCCTTATCACTTTTAAGCAGCGTCATACATTGATGTTGGCAGGCATCTAAATCCTCGGTTGTCAAGTAAAGCTTGGCCAGCTCTAACATCAGCTATATAATGGTATAATAGTGGAGATATTAACTACCAGATATCAATATAGTTGTACGAGTTTATGTTAATGTGTGCTATCAATTTCATATTTTACTTTAATATAAATACGTTTATTCGGCGTTTCAACATTATGTAACAAGTACACGGTTTTCAGAAGTCACATGATTCGCCTCGTATATCCCTATTTTTCGGTTCATATTCGAAGAAAATCGAATAAAGCGAGCTACAATATTTCCAAACGTCATGTATACAAAGTCGATACTATATATGTAGAAAAACATATGGCCATTAGATCCGATCGTATACAATTTTAATAAGTTTTTACCTTGCCATCACTGTCATTGTGATTGAGGGCCTCCTTGTAGAATTTGATCGCCTTTTCATAATCACGTGTCACGCAGGCATGTTGTGCCATCTCACTACATATACTAGAAATGAAATTGAACATTTAAGTTAGAACAACATTAAAATACTCGCAAAGCGACCATTTTATTTCCGCGATACCAACCATTCAGGCTCTGGACAACAATCACAGACCTGGTCAAATAGTATTTAGCAAGATGATATCTTATTTAAATTGCAGGTTAAATGATATTACAACACTTCAGGGTGTACAATAACATGCATTCACATATAGTAGTATTTCAAGATCGTCCACGCTTGATAACTTCGTGAAATATGGGCAATAATTAAACAACTTTTACCAAGAATTTTAAAAGCAAAATAGCAAACTGCTAACCTTGCAGCTAAAGCTTTCTGGGCCGGTACGGCGTCAGGCTGTTCAACATGAACACGTTTGAGGACGCGGGTCTGGATGTCCCTGGCTTTGTTCAACTGTAGCATACTGTTCTCTACGTCATCCTGCTTAAAGTGTACCCGAGCCAGCAGGATGTAATAACGAGTGTGCTCCATCAAGGTATCTAGATCTGTAGCTGTGAAGAGGATTCGGGTAATTGGTTAAAGGTAAATATTAAACATTTCCAATATGAAGTTTTTTTATGTACTTTTTTCTCCATTTCCCTAAGTATGTGAACTAGATTGGTAGGAAATCGTATACTAAAACTCTTCGATATAACGTTGTACTCTCACCCCTCTCGAATACCATGGATAACAGAAAAACTTCCTAAGGAAAATAATTCTATGCAAATAAACAAAACCTAATTTGCATGTGTAGTCAATGACTCAGTGTTCTACAAGAATGACCAAGAAGCACGGAATTAAATTTTCATGAATTCATATGCAATATACCAAAGCCATTCTCCTCCTAGATCACTATTTTTCGGTTCATATTGGAAGAAAATCGAATAAAGAGAACTAAAATATTTCAAAACGTCATATATATATAAAGTCGATGCTATATGTATTGTTTTATAATAATAGACTAAAATATTGGCGCTATGTATCTCTAGTGTCTTCTATGGCTTTTTGTGTTCAGTGCACGTGGGAACTTTTGTTCACATCTAGCTCTAAGTCTATTGATCAAGTCCTCTGGAAGGGAAAACAAATGAAAAAAATCCCCGCCCACTGAGATCGATGAGGAAAAACTAGACTGCATGTTAAAAACTGCACTTGCGTATTCAGGAGCAAATCACATCCTCCACAACCGTAGAAGGAAAGTTATTTACGAGATATATCAACTTCAAAACAAGTTCAAAATTAGGAGAGTACTCATTTTTGTTACTAGAAAACCCCTTTCAAACTAGGAACAGAAAAGTCAAGGAAGCTAAGTCCATCTAAGATAGCTATTCAAAAAGATACCTATGAAATCAAAATATTACCCTTACCAGGACTCAAAAGAAATACTAGAAATGTTGATGAGAAAAAAAGAGAAACATCAACATTATAATATTAATCCATCGTAGCCCAAGTGAAAGTACATAAGAGAGAATGGTCAGGTGAGAGAACAGAAAGTGAGACTCGTGTTGGTTTTGCGGTCGGGGTAATCACAAACCTGAGTAGGACCTCGCGTCCATTATACTACTCACCCGCTGTTAAAGAGAAAAGAAAGAGCTAAGGCATTTATTGCACATGAAGCTTAGCATAAACCTCTCACTGAGCACCATCTTTTCACCTTTCTTTTTTTCTTTCGACGTTTTAATCTTTATAGGGATTACATTGTTTGTTTGTTGTACTTTTATTAATCGTGATGGAGTATGCCAGCCGGTCTAGCTCCCTAGCATTTCAGGAGGTTTTCAAGCCGTACTAGACATTGTTTACAGAGATAATTGGGGGAGCAGTCCACCATAAAACAAAGTAAAATTCAAGTGATACTCATTTAGCACTTACTGTTTTCTTCAGCATCCAATGCTTGTTTTAATATTTTCTGTGCCTTGTCAAACTGGCGCAATTTGATCAGAAGTTCTGCGAGATCGTGTCTGAAGAGAAAACATGTCCTGACAATGAAGGTAGATGAAAGATGATAGCTTTCTATACGAAACGATGCTATTGAAATAACAATTCCAAAAGAACACACAACTGTGGGGGAAAATCCAAAACGATGGTTCCAATTAATAGAAAAATTATCAACAACAAAAAAATCAATGCAAAACTTTTAACTATATTTTTTAAAAGAAGTTTTACCGAGTGTGCAAATGCGAACTATCGCTGGAAATGAGTACCATAAACTATGATAAAGGATCTGTTGCCTCATGAGTTTTCAACATATTTGTTCATATATTGAACATTATAGCAAGGAGTACCTTGTGTAACTCCACTTAAGTTATAAATGATCCTGTTCCTTTATTAGAAACAGACACGAGCATACATCTGTCAAACGGGTAGAAAAACATAAACACATATTATGATCAACTTACCTGAGGAATACTTGACCACCTTGCTTCAGAGCCGCTTCATAATAATTAATTGCCTGAAAACAATAAACTCCAAGATGTACAATCAGAAAATACAGGTAAATAATTTGAGACATTAATCTTCTGATCCCAAACAAATTACATATCATCATAATAAGAAACATTAAATAAGTATCTTGATCATAACACTCGATTTAGTAGCCCTGTTCGAAAAATGTAATGATTCTGAATTTTAAACTCACTTTTCCATAGCTGTGTGTTTTAACCAGGGCCTGGCCGATCTTACTGGCTAACGCAGCGTCACGTGGGTTTTTCTTCAATGCAGCCTCATAGACTTCTATGGCCTTCTCAGGCTGAATGATAATTAGACAGAGGTTGATAAAGATAACAGTAACGGTTAATGAAATCGACACTGGGTTCATCATAAATTTATACAATTGATATGCAATAGAATCCCACAGACTTGTAAATAATACTTCCAAGAAATAGGTCAGAAAAAATACTTACTTCTTGAATGCTCATATACGCATCTCCTAGAAGCAGGCATGTGTGAGGGCTAGGGTACTTGTCTACCAGTTCCCTGTTATATGGAAATATAAATGCATTAGACGAGACAAAAAGAAACACACACTTTTAATTAAACACACGCATGTATACATGTGATAATTACGACACAACAAAAACAGATTATATAAGAACCTTGACCATATCCTAACATTGTAAATTACCATCTCGATATGATGAGTAGTTCCCACATTGGATTTTATATGATATGTATCAATTCAACCACACAATTTGATACTCGAAAAGAATGTCCATCAAAGCCAGAGATATAAAATAGATATTTATCCCTGGTCAAAGTTAACGGTTTGATTTTGACCGTCAATTGATAGATCCTAGAGTAAATATTTAAGAAAGGCTACCTATAGCAGCTAGCATAGAGACGCTTGTCCTTTCTGTGGTTGAGGTAAATATCCGCCATTTTCTCTCGTGCCTGTACAAAATATGGCTGTTCTGGGGTGATATTTCGTAGCATGGATAATGCCCCCTCAACATCTCCTCTCACGAGGGACAGATCAGCGTTTGAGATCATGATACGCACTTCTTCAGGCGTGCCAGCAAAGTCGTTGAGAGCATCCTGCATTACCTTGGCTGCTTCGTGCTGCAAATATATGTCAACAACTATTAGGATACACCAAGTTACTTCCCAGCAAATAAAGATTTGGCCATTACATGTGGAGAACAACTGAAGGAGGATAGGCAGAGGTGATACAAAAGAGAATTAATACAAATTCAAGCAATTGAAATTAGAATCAAGAATAATGACTCGGTACTACACGAAATAAATCCGAAGGTAAAACCAGTAGATACAAATGGGTGACGAAAATTAACAGTCATCGGGGAAACAGATATACACACAAAATACAAGATTATCTGTATGGTTAAATGTTGTCAATAAAAACATTAAACATTATTAAACATATATTATGATGAATACAAGTGAAGGTGTTCTTGCCTGTTCATCGAGTAACCTGTGGGCCTCGGCCAGTTCCAGGAATACAGAAACGCGGTCGTTCACGCTGATTTGTACAACTTTGCCCTTGTTGCCACGACTCGCTGAAAGCCACGAAATAGTCGGATTAGTAGCAGAACAAAAAAATAATGATTGATATCACACATCCTATCATACTATCAAACGAGATATAAATTGTAGGCAAGACTTCTGGATGTGGGGTAGAATGGTGTTTACCTTTTATACACAACAGAATATATATTCCACGGACATATTTTTGACGATATGGGACACGTTTCACACCATCACATATTGATAGAGATCATTGTGCAACGAGATCATTGTGCCACACTATTTATAAGTAATGGACGTGAGATTCAATCACCTAGATTGATATTTATTATTTACAACACATTTGTCAACATAATATTGATATTTATTATTTACGACATATTTGTCAACATAATCTTGGAGAATCCGTCAAAGAACGTTTGCTAGTTACTAAGACTATATCATATTGATTCTATTTCAGGCAAAATCGTTTGCCAGCTCTTCAAATCTGGTCTAATATAATTTGAAATAATGTATACTATATAGGATATACTATGTTCCAAAACAGCTCAGTAACTTTCCTAACAATTACAAATAAAAAGTTCAATGTTCATTAAGGACCATGAAGCTATAAAATGGGTCTAATGCAGTAACTCTATCGAGCGACTTCAACATTTAAACATAATCCAACAACTGTTCCCATTATGGCAAATAACAAACGAAATATCAAGCTGTATATTTCTGACGAACTGATGAAACCGCTCCAGGCGATCACTTTCCGGACGATCTCGATATCACAACACATCTATGGCTATGTTCCTAACAATACTAAGTACAATTATAATTACTTTTACCTGAAATACTAAGTTCTTACCCAGCTTACGACGTTGACGATGACTCACTGAACAAGTAGATATCAAGTATGCTGAGTATCATAGTTCAAAATGATATTAATTCAAGAGCTATCACTCACATTAATTATCCCTTAACAATATATATAATGTATACTAAAAGGAGCGTTCAAAGAACCAAATTTGACCAATATTTCGGTTTGATTTGAGTTTGATCTGAGGTAGGTAGAATTAGATAACCATTATGTAACTAAGAGAAGAAAACAAGAAAGGCATGGTCTGGAAGTCCTATTCTTGAGATGACTACAACTGTTTTGTCGAAACTATCATATGACGAATAAAGAATTCTCTTATCTTATCATATCTAATATATTTTTTCAAATTATGTCTGAGGCTCAAATTTACACGAATTTTTAAGCCTATCTAATACTATTAACCGAATAAAAAAGCATAAGGTTCCACTTACCAGCAGTCTTTACTCCTGGTAACTGCATGGCCATCTGTAGCGTCTTAACGGCGCCCTCGTTGTCTCCCTGCTTCTTACAGATCCTAGCTTTGATCAAGTGATACAAGGGATGCTCCCTCACCTATAGAAACATGAAGCATATATTTTCATGAATGTCGGATTCTACTCTTTAATTTATTGGCGTTAACCGAATATGACCGATGGGAAATTAATCGAAGATATTTAGACCCATTGGTACCATGGGGCATAGTCTTATTAATTGGAATTTTGTATTCAAAAGTATTACAATATTTTGTTTTAAAATTATTGAATTTCATTTTTTCAACTATTAAAAACACAATTCATCTATAAAAGAATGTCAATGTGTTAATTCATGAAAATCATGAAAATTCGAATGTGTCGAAATCGAACAAGACATCTATCTAGTCTACCTTAAATATATAATATAAACAACAAGAATGGAAAAATAAATGACGAATGCAAAAATTAGAATATAATATCATCTGAGCCAATAGCCAAGAAGTTCTCTTTTCTCTCACCTCGAAGTTGTAGCTAAGACCGACATCTAGTGACTGGTTGGCGAGTTTAAAGTTGCCTTGATGAAGGTGTATTTGAGCCATGAGAATATGGCCGTCGGAATAAGTCTGATCCTGGTCCAAACAATGCTGCAGTGTACTCTGAGCAGCATCAATATCGCCTGCAAAACATACAAACCATAGTAAAGAAGAGCATTAATACTATAGTTTCAATGCTCAGAATATAAAAGACTAAAAAGGGGGCTCCTATACATTTACCTGCCCATGTCCGAGATTTACCTGATTATCAATCATTCAGAAGATTGGGCAAACACGACCTACTTGTGACTAGAAGATTGTATTGATATATTAACCTCAAATTGATATGAAACCTACGTTTGTAATCCTATTGACTCCGATATAGTTGTGATTACATGTATATGTATATTATCCCATTATATGCCCATCTACCATCTCCTCCCCTTCAGCAATCAACCAACCTATATGCATTTATGTAACTGTTATTAAGAGTAAATCTGAAGACCTGAAAAAAGGATCCTGACCTCCTAGTGTTTTCAGAATAAATTTAATAAAAAAAATATATTAAACCGAATAGTATAGTTACATCTATGACAGTACAAATAAGGTCTGCGTTTGTTTTTCATTATGCAGACACTTGTCAACTAGCGGAGTAGAGTCTAATTGAAAGCTGATTTATTTCTAGTGAGTGCTAGTCTGACCCTAGTCAGTAGTATGAGCTTCTATGGTCGTACTAATCACCGGTAGCAGTAGTAGGGGCAGGTCCCCAGACTAAATATTACATGCAGTTGTAAACTAACGAATTTTCTTTTTTTCTACTCACCCGATAAGTATTTGACTTTGCCCATTAAATACAGGCCATCGAGGAGGCCGGGTACAGCCCGTGTGAGTGGGTCTAAAACTGCAGAGCATCTTTTGAGGACAGGCGGGGGTGGCTGTCCTCGAGCGTTAGGCTACAGCAACAAGAAACGAGTATGAGCTTTCATGAGAAAGGGATGCTTTCAGTACATTTATGTCATTGGGCGGTGTCTTCACCTTGGAAGAGATACATAAAACATCAAAGTCTATTAGCTTGAAATATGATTTATCATTCCGAAATAAATCTATATATTGCCATCAGTATTTTTTGCAACACCTGAACTTTGTTTGGCTTTAGATAGAGATTACGCGTCGACCACTGCCAAACACAGGACATATATTTTTACCACAATTAACATAAGCCACTTCACGTAAAGTTACGACATCACAATGCCTCACACAAAAAGCACGTACAATATGTTCGCAAGGAATACACTTCACATATTATCTGATTCGGGTTTAATCGGGACAGAAAGACTGAATGGCGTTGATAAGATGCAGTCAAACATTGAATAACGATACATTCAATATGATGTACTTCTTACCGGAGGGCCCTGAGGACAAATTATGATAAAAGTAACTGGCTGTAAAAATGTGTCTGATCATATGTTATAGTCCGATCTTCGTTGCGTTTAAACTTCTCAAACATTATATTACATTTCCCCCTGCACCACTATTACATTTCATAACAAGGCACACCCATAGCTTTGGATGATTTCTGACATGGTCTAGTAGTGCATTGGTATAATAAATAATGGTTAGGCTGTGGACACATGGCCAATCATTGAAAGCGCGGGAACAGAAATGTACATTTACTGCTCGCTACAAGTAGCCGTTTCAACACCACCTCCTACTATATAAGCCTCGCACGAAGGCTCATAGGTCACTTCAACGCTGGTCAGTTATTTTCTACTCTCCCATGAAAGAGGAGCAGAGAAAGAAAACATTAAAATCTCCAAACCAATTTTACCCATTTGTTTAGCATCTGTCTAATGTACATGACACTGGTGTCGGGTGATGGCTAATCTAAATCTAACACTAGATGGCAGTGAAATAAACTCACCTGCTGAGGAGCAAATGTAAGATAGTCCCTGATTATTTCGAGCAGAAAATCTGGATTCATGGCGTAGAGGTAATCCGTACCCAGAGGTTGTCCCTTGATACAGAAGCATACGATTCCATTAAAACATATGTCACAGGAAATGCACGTAAGAATCAAATACTGAAATCTAAGTATTGCTATAAACAACAGTAAAAGACAAAAGGCAACAACGGTCCAACGATACCTAAGTAAAAGAAAATTACAGATTAACTTGGAAAAAGTTCCAAACAATCAAACAATGTAGAAAAAGGTTAAAACTTGTTATTACCTCGCCATCTTCTTTCTGAATGAATAATGACGCACTAAATTATCGGAATCCTTGGCCCCAAACACTTGTCACTAAGATCTCAATAGTCCACCCAAGAATAGGACAATTATTAAAGCATTGGCGATAAAATATAGGAATTAAATTTACTAACGTTAATAAACGTCAATATCTAGAGATTTTCTTAATTTATCTCACCTTCAGGTTAACGAAATGGGTCTCAACAGCCTTGTTGAGAAGGTCTTGTATTTTCTCGGGTGGGTGCTGGCGTTTTATACCAAGTACAGCAGACAGGTACAGCAATTCCTAATCAATAAAGCATTATAAGGAATGAGGAAGCAGGTTAAGAACTCTGGTATTACTAGGTAAACATATGATATCTGTCATACTAGATTACCACACCTATATATGCATTTAATAAATAGAAAGGATAATATACATGCAACCGATGTGCATACGCTGCCATACACAAAATCTACAAAAACACATCCGAGGTTTGGTAAGTTTCATTTTCATTTTTTCAAATCCCTAAATCCCTACACAAGTCTGAACGTACAACCAAATTGAGAAAAGTCTGAATGAGAATTCTGAACAGAAATTCAACATCTTCATTTAACAGAAATTTAAAAACTCGTTCAACAGCTTACGTACCGTTTCCTGCTGTTTATTGAACTACATTATAATCAGAAAGTCATTATTTAACATTCTAGCAGTAGGGGTATTTTTCCTTAATGCAACAATCTGGATGACTTAACAAAGTAAACAGCATGTGTTAGTTACACCAGAATATGAACCACCAGAGTGCAGAAGGGAGTCGTTACAAGATAAGGTACTGATTAAACGCATACCGCTGACTGTCCGATACTTTGCTGAATCTCGTGCAGAAAATCTAACTGTTGTGCGGCCTCGTCAATTTGATTATCCAACAGCTGGCATCGAATGATACCTAAACGAAAAGAGCAGTATTTATAGAGGAGGAAGTTTTGCGAAGATACGACTTGTAATTTTAGGGATCCAACACGTTATTATATACAGTATGCACTGTACTTTATTTGCAAGTTACTACAGGCGAAACTGTGTGGTTCTAATATTTGTATACATTGACATGAGGTTGCTAATAGCATGCATTGAATTTTTAAAGGATATTTTCAACGATACACCCTGATTCCTACTCTAAAGCTTTATAAATACATGAAAATAAAATACAAATAATTGAATCAGACCTTTTACTTCCATCACCGATACATTTTCTATAAAATACGTTTGGTCATTATCCCGCATAGTTAATGATTAGGTCTCTGAGGTTGTCAATAGTGTCAATCACTTACCTGTGAGGGCGCTCACACTGGTTTCGTCAATCTTCATGGCTGAGCGATATGTCTTGTGTGCCTCACGTACACGACCTTGCATGACGAGCTGCAGTCCGAGCTCCGTGAGATAGTCAGCACTGAAGTTATCCAGGCCCACTGACCGCTCTGCCATGTAGTAGGTCTGCTGTAAGACCAGGTTATTCCTGCCAGACTGAAATAAAGGTGCGTACAGTCAAGACCCAAACCATCAGATAAGAATGGTGTGTCAGTGATTAGATGCCTACTCCGCTAATCGGTTTCCTGGCCTATGACTAGGCGTTCTAATGGGATTACAAGACAGCATGAAATCGGTTTTTGTACTAACATTCCTGAGAAGGGTCTACCGACCCAATTCGGGTCGACCATACAGATGCCCTCTTGTCATTTTTATCAGGCTTTTCCTCTGTCCAGTTCATATTCTCTTCTTATCAATTGGTGTCAGATGTATAAGTTTGACTGTGTGGTCAGGTACATGATACTAGTCGCATTTTTTAATATGATATCTATCAGATAGGTAGATCAGATCTACTTATAAACAGTTGAACTTTCTGAATTAATTGAAGTATGGGCTTTCAATCGTTTTTGGGGCATAAGTAATAGTATTCAATCGTTGTGGCGTTATGGAGTTAAAACGGAGGAAAATGATAACTTAAAGCAAGAGGTGAGAAGAGGGAAGGGGAGAAGAGGAGTAGGGGGAAGGATGAAGAAGGGGGAGGGTAGTCGTAACAAAAGTTGAAAGTTGGTCGAAAAAAGTTGAAAGTTGGTCAAAAAAAAGTTGAAAGTTGGTTGGAAAAAAAAGTTGAAAGTTGGTTGGAAAAAAAAGTTGAAAGTTGGTCGAAAAAAAAGTTGAAAGTTGGTCGGAAAAAAAAGTTGAAAGTTGGTCGGAAAAAAAGTTGAAAGTTGGTCGGAGAAAAAGTTGAAAGTTTTTTTGAAAAAAAAGTTGAAAGTTGGTCGGAAAAAAAGTTGAAAGTTGAAAGTTTTTTTGAAAAAAAAGTTGAAAGTTGGTCGGAAAAAAAGTTGAAAGTTGGTCGAAAAAAAAGTTGAAAGTTGGTTGAAAAAAAAAAGTTGAAAGTTGGTCGTAAAAGTCAGTCGTTCGTAAAAAAAAAAGCGCCCATAAGGGGGATTAACAATGCCTAGGGATTAATACCCTATGAAAGCCTCATGGTTTAATCCAGCTTGTTCTTAAACAACTTTAATAATCATAAAATTCCCTAAATCGAATCATTTATATTTGCTAATAAACATCTAAATATTTAAAACATGATTTATCACATTACTTTTACTTTCAACCATTTCTATAACATGCAGAAACACCCAAAAAATGTTCCGTTCCGTTTCCTTCATTCAGATTCCATTTGCCATTACTTTTACTTTCAACCGAATCATTTATATTTGCTAATAAACATCTAAATATTTAAAACATGATTTATCACATTACTTTTACTTTCAACCATTTCTATAACATGCAGAAACACCAAAAAAAGTTCCGTTCCGTTTCCTTCATTCAGATTCCATTTGCCATTACTTTTACTTTCAACAGGCCACTCATGCACTTCACACAAGAGGTGCCGAACCGAATTACGTCACACAAGAGGTGCCGAATTACGTCACACAAGTCGCCGACCTCCAATCTAAAGCGTGCCGACTCCCAGAGCACCAGAACAAAGCTCACCGACCAAGCTGGGTTTGTCAACATTGCCACGTGCAAAGTAATACCGTCCCCTGAGTTTAAGATGTTCTTCCAGAATTCAGGGATTCCCCTTCCTATCATGTCAACATACCTGACAGAACAACGTGTCTCCCCGAATAATAATGAGATCTTGCGGTCTTAATGGAATTATAATGGCACTTTGCGGTTTGAGGTGAGAGGCTTTGCCTCCGTTTGAAGGGACTCTCTAATCTTTGGGCATAGACTGCGTATATCTCAATAGATCTCGGTATGATTTGTACGACTGGTAAAGTTTGGTTAAAGGAATTATTATGATACATTCATACATACATCATACATTGTATAATCGAATGCTTTCCAACTGGGCTCCATGAGATTACCATTGTACACTACAATGGAACTGGACTTAATAAAATTTGTCTAAGAAAAAATTCCTCAATATGGTCATTATAAACATAGACAAGAAACAATATTGCACATGGCTACAAACAGTTTTTCGATGAATATTGCTCAGCTGAGACTCAGAGAGTAGGGGCCATGTGCGAGTAGAAACTTAACTAAACGATTATCACAATTTGGGCAAATTTATGCAATCTTACCAGCCGACAAAAGACCTTAGCGTACTCATCGTACAGATATGGGTTCTTAGGTTCCAACCTATCCATATCCTGTAATAAATCCGCTATCTTCGTCGCCGCCTGCAAAAGAAACGACAAATAAGAATTAAAACCTGAATTTTTACACAGATAAACCAGTGGTCAAATTCTACGTCAGAGGTACTCCAGAATTAACCACTCAATTTGCCAAACAGAGTTTCCATGAAAGACCTATTTATAGAGAGTACAATAAACTTTCCTATTGACTGATTCAACTGAAAGACAATAAACAAATGACACCTACTTCTTGGTAATTGGTTTCCCTACACAACATGTGTAATATAAGGTAACGCTGTGCCTGCATATTGCTTCCGTCCACATTCAAGATTCTACAAGTATTAAGTATGAATAATATTTTGTGTGAAATGTTTTCATCTTATTTTAAATATTTTGTAGTAATTATTGTGGCGAATATATATGCAGAAAGATCACAAAGAGCAAAACATTCCTATATCACATCATCTGATAAAAATTCTAGACATTTTCGAATTTGGGTAAGACAAACTCTAAGTAAAGTTCAATGGCCACGTCTATGAATGAAATGGAATGGTAACGTTTTCTCTAGTTTAAAAGGCCCCAAAGGGCGAATTAAGGCGAAATATACCTTTGAGCAGTTTCCATTGAGTTTTCCCAGTCCTGCAGAGCCAGCTGGACCCTCATCTTTTCCATCAATGCCGGTATAAAGTTTGGATAGGACACTACTGCTTGGTTTATTAGCTCTAGGGCTCCACTATAATTCCTTCTAGTCTCAAAGTATCGAGCTTTGCCAAATAGTGTATCTATATCCTTGGGTCCCTCTTGTCTGAAATATTAGATCATTTATTTGATTTCTCGGGTGATACCATTATCCTCAGCATGCCTATAATATAGATCTTCGTTTCAAAGGTGGTGTAGGCAAATCATGAATGTGAGTTTTGACTAATAAAATTGAGTTACTTTTTTATTATCATTAATTTTTATATAATGCACAACTTACGCAAGGGACTCATCGAAGTATTTGACAGATTTTTTTGGATCTCGACCAGTCATCAACTCAAGCCAACCCTTGATTGCTAAGCCCTGAAAATGGAATTAACGTGTCAAAATAGAGACCAAGGAAAGAAAACTAATCAACGTTATACCTATTCCTACCTACATTTGTTCATCTGTCTATTCTTTTGTCAAAACTCCTAAAAATCCCGAATGTTAAACAAGGAAAAAAGGACTATGACTAAAATACTATCATAAATAGTTAAAGAGGACTTTCGCCTCGTGTTTCTGATGTGATCACTGATGTGACCCAGTCAAATTCGGAAACGTTCTAGTATCGTACGTGACATGACAATATTTCTTATCTAATATGTGAAAAAACTATTATTAATATTGATATTACTGTACGATAGTTTTCCAGGCCCTTTAGTTTAGCTTCATAGCTGGTCTTCCACTAACTCTTCGGGTGGTAGTATACTGCTATCTATTGCGGAGAGGAAACATACTAATGGGTGCTATACTCTACACTTTTCGAATATCGGCCAAAGACAGCCATGAATGCGACGGGGGTGGCTGAGTTGAAATGGTGCTCATAGCAGGGTTTCAGCCCACAACACTGTTATGTGTCTGGACCAAAATTCAACACCTTAAACCATTGCGCCATGGCTTCTCATAATACCGATCTTTTAAAGCAAGATAAATTGATGTCTGGCAAACTTTACCTCCTTTGAAGAATTATTAGCTTTAAGCATCCTATCGATATATTCCCTGGCTTTGTCATAACGCCCTGTATGGAACAGGAACATACCGGCAAAATAGAGACCCTGTGTATAAAAAGAAATACAAAAATAAAACAAGATTATTCATAGTAGATTTTGAATAACTGACGTAAATGTGGTGTTAACATCAATAGAGGTCATAAGAACAACTTATATTTGGTGCTATCAGCAAAATCAAGCGATATGGGGCACTATACATTCAAGTTTCTTACCTTTTCTCCAGTCTGTTTACGGATCTCTTTCAATTTGCCGTCCAATTCAGTCACGGCTTCCCGGTCTAACAAATTAAGATAAGATGAGTTGTAAATTTATAACAATGTGTACCTAGTCTTTTTGTACACAAACACTTCTTCTATCAGATTGTTTCAGTAAAAGCATCCTATTTATCTTACCGACATTCCTAGCTTTCTTGTGCGCATAAATCAGAGCAAGAATGGAGCAAACGTTGACATCAGCTTTATCCTTCAACTGCTCTAATTCTCGCATTCCTTCCTGCACACGATCTGAAGGGAGAATACAGAAACTAGTATCAACTACCCAAAGAAGCTTTGTGTTATAATCTAATAATAGAGCAATTAGATCAGAATAGAATATAGATAGAGATCTGGTGATATAAAATAATGAAAGAACTCAATGAAAATTCAACAGTATAAAACGGGAACAACGCTTGAGTGTGAATACATTAAAAAGCAATTAGAGATATCATACGTCCATCATAGTGTGTAGAACGAGAAGATCCTGAATAGAGTAAATCAAAGATACAGCAACCAACTTACTCGGTTAATATCATTCACCAGACACAATACCATAATAACCATTGAAAAAATTGACATAAAGATCAATATGAGAAGATGAAATAAATAATTAATAATATTAAATTTAAAGACTATGTCAATCCATAAAAGTTTAAAATAACAAGACGAGTAATAACAAGCATGATCATCCATTCTTTCATTCACGTTCCCTCTCATCCTCTTACACAAATTAATTCAGGGTACTCAATGTGTTTGTATTCTTTAATACCGTACATATACCACTACTAGAGAGTATGGTATGTTATTAGATGGAATGCAAAAATAAGTTGATCTGTTGAACTACCGAACCAATCAGATGCAAAAAACAAGCACCTTTGTTACTCGGCAGAACTATATGTGCTGTTCCGAAACATTACGCACAGATTAGTGCGGATCAGCGAGTTGAGAGATAACAAGCTAGGTTGTGATATAATATGGATAAGACGGATTATCTGAAAAGAGGGAGAACCAAATACTGTCAGCAGGGTTCATAGGGCTTGAGTTGGTGGGGAAATAAAGACTTTTTAATAGATAATTGAAACAGATTATAATGGTAAATCATATAGTTACTATTTAAGAGAGAAAGACAAAAAAGAGGCACCATCCAACCACTGTCTTTGCTACCTGCTTTAATGACTTTTAAAATGATGACTAAGAAGTAAATTTAATCACTTTCAAGGGCCAAAAAAACATTCTCATTTTTATTCTTAATGATTAAGATACGAATGATATGAACCCTGTGTCAGTAACTCACAATAAATTAATCTTACCTTCTAGAATCATGCTGTAAGCATAGTAGAATTTGAGGACGGGATCATTTCCATATTTTTGCAGTCCTTGTTGAGCAGCATTACCCATGTGTCTATAATACTTCTCTCGGCACCAATAATGGATGCGAGCCTAAGATTGTAAGATGAAAAAATAGGTTCATTACTAGACTTTCATTGATGTATAACACATGACGTGAAGATGTTTAATGTTTCTTCAGTTTAGTTTTTTTCGAGTTCCTTTTACTAAGTTTTAGGGGACATGTAAAATGAGGTGTTGTAACCTGTGGAACATAAAGAAATATGTGTGTGTGTGTGGGGGGGGGGGGGGGGATACCTCCTAAAGTACGATCTAGATCGTGCGTAGTGGGGGGGGGGGGGGGGGTGTTAGACTGTAGTAACTCTGTAGTCTCTAAAATCCTCTACACAGTCAGCCCCAAAGTATATTTCCTTTCTTTTGCTCTCTTTATGTTTTTCCATGTATGTAATATGGGTATGTACCTCTTGAGATCTAGAGACTATTATAAACAATCGGAACATGATGTTTGCTTATGGAATTATGAAATTTATTCTTCTTGAATCTTGTAACTTGTGTAAGTTTACATATGGAACTTTCCTAACAACTACTATATTGTCTATAACTAGTTTTTTAAAAAAAATAGAAAAAAAAACTATTAACAATTTTAGTAGGCCTATACACAGATGCTACCGCCTACCCTTTATCAAATAGAAATATTTCCAAACCAAAACATATCAATTTAAGTCATAAATCAAGTTATTAACCTAGACTAGCCTAGGACCTATATTGACATAAGCTCATAATTTTCAATGACAATTGACACACATGTGGATGCTCATGTTATCAAAATCCATCTCTTAAGATAACGCAGGAACGCATCGTGAATCGCGAATTCACTGTTAAACAGAATAAGAACCATCTGATTGATATTGTCTAGAACTTAGCAGAAGTCATAGATGTGACGATGTGTGCATTATTATTACTGACTGTTAGTGTTGCCTTGAAGACGGGCGATAATAGGGAGTTTACATTAGTTACGGTCCACAATCTCAATTAACTCCGCCTAACTTACCATTGTTACGTTGTCCGCGTCAGCCATGGTGTTAGATTCGATGTATCATGTAAAGAAATTGTACATTTGTTTCGTAGATTTCCGGGACTTTGCCTAAAAGTAACGAAGAGCTAATTAGTGAAGTTCTCCACCGAGCAGCATTGCCGCCTGGCCGGGCCGGAGAATTATCAAGTAGCCAATAGGTTTCAGTCCTTGAATATGACTCTAGATTATAATTGTGTACGTAAATATGCACTTAAAACACATCGGTTTCTGGAAATCACATAAAATGAACAGATTAATTGGGTAAATGGGAAAATACCTGCTCGGTTAGCCCGTCGCTGGTTTGTTTTCGTCTGGAATTTGGCTTTTGCGCATGCGCTAGATTAGTTGTTTGATTCAAGTATTAGTCACGTATAACAGATTTGGTACTTTAAACTCAAAGTTTGGACTAATGTTATTTTATTCGGCTGTTGTTTTTTCTCTGTAACCCATCAAAATCAATATTTTGTATATTTTTAGGATATACAAAGTTATCCGGTGGCGAAACAGAATGCGGAACGGTGTGTCTAACTGTTGTAGTGGTTGCTATGCCGATGCTCCAACAAAAGGCGGCATGGGCATGTAATGTGTGGTAAACTTGGCAAGCCGCGCTCACAGCTTTTAATCCGCTTAAAAGCTCCCATCAAATCGACATTTCCTTGTTAGGATGAACCAGTTGGGAGCAAAGGACCCCAACCGTGGACCATTCAAGCTTGAATATGATGGTAAGGATACACTTCTTATATTGACAAAGTTTATACGGACGAGTTTTGCTGCAATGAAATTCTAGGCCTACTTGAACTTTAAGTTAAAGTTGGTCAACTTCAGTCTTCACCACTGAAAAGCCTAGTGAGTAGATTTCAGTGATTGTTTCTTGCTACTGGAGCAGGATGTTGTGGTTGAAGCGAACAACTGCAAGCGTTCTCGGTGGTTTGCTACCGCCCGCTCGGCTTTAAGTAAAACTTCAATTAAGACTTAATTTGAAGTTCAACAAATGAGGGATAGGCCCTATATAATGAGATAATTAATTTCACCACTTTTTTCAATCCATTCATTAATGCTAGGACTAGAATAGATTAAACCATGCGAATTTCGCCGACTAACAATTAATATGTTGGCACTTATATCATTAGGCATATCTATAGGGTTTAAAAGTGCTTTACATCTTTTTCATCATACCATGGCATGAGAAGACATACCGTATAGACTATAGTATTACTATTATTACTTCTTGGCGCATATCTAGGCTATAGCATATCACTTATTTAAGTTAGTGCATTGTTTTTTTCCCACATAAGACTTTTTTTTGTTATGAGACAACGACTTAAAGAATAACTATGGGAAGGAGCCAATAAGGGCCTGACAAATGCTAGGGAAAATCTTGATCAAAGGCCGAAGGGTCACGGAACATGGTCCCGCCTTGGCGCGATCTGGGCGCGGTCACTGCGCATTAGCATCGCTGTTCATCTCTCAATACCGGTACTATAATTTAATGAGGGTTAAGTCATAGATGTAGCCTTGTAGGCCTAGGGTCCTCCATCTACATGTACTTTAGCTAATGCGCTTTAATGGTTGTTCTTATTATTAGTTATAATCAAACTAACAATTCAAATCAAATTATCATGGGATTGGTAGGTTTTTGTTCTTGGTTAATTAAGCTACTTATTTATCTAATTGATATTTTATGTTGGCAAATGAGCGATGCTCTTGACCATCTCCAAATTTCATGGGTTTTTTCCATTCCATCCCATAATGATAAAGAATTGTGAGTCAATAAGCGGAGAGGACATAATGATGTTGATCTTTAATATTTTGATCAACATGGTTTATATAGGCCTATACGTGGTTCTATAGCGTGGCATGCCATGAGACGTCCGCTTATAATTTTCGAATTTAAAGTTTTAGTTATCTATCATTCTTTATTTGTGGTGGTTAAATCCCCCAGCCCTATAAGTATACGTATGATCTGATTAACGTCCTTGATCGTGGAGTCCCTTGTCTCAATGAGTTCGGTATGTAGGCTACATGGAATTCCATACAGTTCCGCCTCCCTTACTCAAGTTACTGGCTTTAGTGGAGTGAAGTGGGCACGGTGGGGCGGGGCGGGCAGGGGATGGGACGAGATGGAGAGAGAGGTAGATCGGAGATATTATGTGAAAATTCGACTTTTACTAAATGGACACGTAACACATTCCGTGTATTAACATCACCTATTATTGAGACTATGTTGCAAATATTTCATATAATTATCCGATTACATGATTATGTTTGATCTTACTTAGAAAAGTAATTAATGACATTGTATGTTAGTCATATGAGTAATTTATGATAACTCATCTAGCATTGTCCCTGGTTACGTCTTATTTTATCTTTATGATTGGTGTCCAGCAATGCTCCTTTGTGCCTCTTCTCTTATCTGAAGAGCAATTACAGATATATATCTGCTTAGCTCCGATAATATATGAGATCCATTGTATGATTATGTAGTGAATGATATATATTTTTCATATTAACCGCCTTCTATATGGTGAAATGGCACAGGTCCCGAGCATAACACATTATCCCAGCTAATTATCATCAGTAATTATCTTGGGATCTTAGATTCTATCCTAGAAATGTCAGTGTTATGACTGCAGTAAATAGCACACTTCAACTCAGAGGCAGTAGTCTTTTCATTTTTATTACTGAACTCTGTAAAGATCCCAACTCCAGGAGGGACAAAAATAATCATAGCAGGCCAACCTTTTTTATGTGTTCGCCTTGAGAAACTCAGTTAATCCTGAACCTCCCACGGAGTCTCCGCTCGACCATCAGCTATTGATTCTTTGTTGTACATTACATATATATATTATATACTACCACTACTGTCAAAAGTTTGCTCTTATTCAGCCAATAACAAACCTCGCCGCTGATATCCACACGCCACTATTCGGACGTAGTTCAAAGTCTTATTTATTTATGAGAGAGTAAAGGAGTAATACGCCAACTGGACAATACATAGTGCATTTATAACCACACCTTCAAACCTGTGTTAAACCTTACGGAGGCCAGGGGGTATTGTCCAGCCCATTAACCATTAGTAGAGGACACAGTATGTGGTGGGTTCTACCTCTAGGAACATCACGCCCCCCTATCCACCCTCGCTTCTTCAACCATGGTAGGTGTTGCAAACATGTTCTGTGATGTTTCATTGATTAAGCTAATTAGTTAGGTGAGCCTAGCATATATAAGGAAGCATAACACAGTATCGATTAATTTACAAGTCAGTCCAAGGAATACGGTCCATGCAGTACGTGCTGGGGAGGAATAATTGTGTTTGATTCCTTCGCTTAATTTGGGTGAGTTTGATACTGAAATTCAGAACATGCAGACCATATAGTCTTAATTCTGTTCTATATCGATGTTACTCCCGGCGATGATCGAGTCTGTTGTGACATAACAAATACATATTATCATTACGGGCGATGAGGTGAAAAATGCAGGTGTCGTTCCACATTAATATTATAGGTATCTGAGTACCCTCCAACAGTGTCTAGTCCTGTCATGGCAGTGCTATCTTTACACTATAGAATATGACGAAATGCTGGACGGGTTTATCAATAAGTCTTATTATAGGTTGTGTGGGTCAGGTCGGTACATTCCATCAGACAATAGGATGCATTTATATTGAGCAAAAGTAACGGAATATTTGTTGCCTAATCAATTCGCACGAATGAATTAAAACCGTTACCAAGAGGGACATTGTTTATTGACTTAAAGCTGCACGTTGACAAACATTATTGATGGAATCCACATGTAGGTACAACATACGCATATTGCACTATGAGATTGTGTGCTCGCTAATAAGTGCCATGTGCCATGAGCCGCTAGGAAACTACTTCTTTTGGTTCATGAAGTGCTAACTGGCAAGTCAAGAGGAAGTGCTATGCCAAGTTTGCATACATACATTTATAATGCTGAGATGTTTTGAGGTTAGAATAAGAAGGCAATAATCTCCAGACTGCTAAATTTGAGTATGTTTGGTGGCTGGCAGCTACTTCGCACTATCCAAACGCTGGAGTAAGATAAGCCCAAGTCAAATAGCGGAGCACTTGGTCCTAAACCCTTATGTCCATTCTCGGCTGTTCATTGCATTTCCCCCGCCACTTGTCTCTCCTCACGTGTCTAGTTTGTTTTGGGGTGTCCGGTGGCTATTCCTGATAATGATTCTTTAGAAAACATTTATATCCATAACTTGACAGGGTTTCTTTATTTTAAATAATAAAGGCATTGCATTAAAAGTGTCAGACGCAGACGGAAATGAGAAAAGTAACAGCGAAAAATAATGGGTTCTTTAAGACTGTAGCTGCCAATTAGCAAATTATAATTTCCACTGGCTCATGTTTCATTCAGAGAGAAATAATTATTTTTATAAATACACAATTAGAAGCTTGTTAAGTAGCAACTGACACTTGACAAGGCAGGTGGCACACATCCCAAAAGAGATTTTAAGTATTTACAACTATTTCATTATTCATGTTTATATTTGCGTGCATGCTTGCCTACATCATGAATGAGCATATTATATGCCACACCGCATCCGTCATAAGATAACAACTTGGATAAGATTAACATTACACGCCTGTCTATTTCCTTCTTCCGTAATATGACGAGACATTTCTGATACTGAATGATCATACAGGTGTTTCCGCAATTTCTTAAACAATGTTTTCAAGATCAGTGGATTTTGAACCATGTGGCAAAGTTCATCGGTATTCTACCTATAGATGCAATGTTAATATCGATATACAGTCCTCCTTGTCCCAAGTCTGGCACATTATGATGCCTAAAAAACTATTAGAAAGACACTATTTAATTAGCGTATACTTTTATAAGGGGCTTGATGACCCTGCATATTTATAAATAATGTGCAGTGACCGTAACTGGCCGTCTCATATTGACCATTAATTTAACCCCGCTTAAGTTTTATTCATATCGGATCAATTTTAAAATGTTCCCAATAAACAGTGTTTCCTCACTATGTTTACTTCATAAGGGAACCAGCTCAGCATGTTCAAAACAAAATGTATTTTATGGTACATTATATACATTGCATTATACTGTGCCACATAAGGTCAGTATACTGGCATGGACTGCATGAGCTTATGAATTTTACTGTTTGCCGCGCTCTGTTTTTACCCCTGGAGTTACCATGCATCAATTGTTCTTGTCATTTTGTACTCCAATGCTCCAACAACAACAGTTTAATTACCATTACCCAGGGTTAATTTCAACAGTTTTCTTTTCCAAGCACACATGGCCTTTTCTTGTGGCGGACTTATCTTCCGGTAAGACAGGGTGCCAACAGGAGATCAGGCAATTTTGTTAATTTACGGGTGAGGCGAGACGGAAACACTTGCTCCCTCATGAATAACTCTGCTCATTTACCCCGGTTCTTATAGACTATATAGCGCCAATTTAAGTCCCTCGGCCTATCTCATTGAGCAGATCAGACTGGGCCCTTTCTCCAGGGGTGGAATAAGATAAGCTCAAGTCAAATGGTGGGGGCAATATAGTGACTCTGATATACATATATCATAGCATTTTTTGTAATAGTTCGTTTCTTGAACGATAAAGTTCAAAGACTTGTGCACATCTCTACTCGATTGTCAGAGGATTGTTAGAATGTAAGGAGGCTCGTAAGACATGCCACACCCTGTCGAAGGCGGAGAAAAGGCAACTATTATCCTTAAACAAGTGCCTATACGGTATGTTATAACTTAGCCAAGGCAGTATCGATCGACAAAACCAAACAAGTTGTTAGCTTGCCACATATTGACCACTCCAACTCATTGTTACATGTATCGATTCCCCATTTTTTCCACATCCCGTCTCTAACAAATTCATGAGCAAAGGTTGCTGCTGCAATTTACAAATATGCATACATACTCTAAGGAGGGAAGGATCAGTGATTTAGGGGATAACACAAATCGAGGAGAGAATAAACAAGAGGGGATGTTTCTTCAATGGGAACATAGGGATTTCAATCTAGAAAGAGTTTTACTCTTATCCCAGGAGGGCATACAGGCACCTGTGGCATATCTTTGATGCTAGGGAACCCGAACCGGAAACCTAAGTGAAAATTAGGGGATATGCTCTTTAAATTATTCATCGTGTAAATTACCCATCAATTCACATATATTTGTGCTAACAGGGGGCATACACCGACATCCAAGTGGGGTATCGACTCCCGTGTACTTTATGGCCCGCAGTTTGCCAGCCAACCCCTATTAGTACTTGAAGCGTATCCATTATGTATGTATGTCTATGTAGAAAGTGGGGACGACGTGAATACATCATGACGATATATATCCCTTGATGCCATTGAATCCGGGAAGATCTTCTATGCATGCATCTCCTCTTTGAGGTTTATTCTCGGAATAATCATTAAAACCTTAAGGGAGGCATTACAAACCAGGTGTGAGTAGTTCTGAGCTAGTGGGTGCATGCTTGAGTGCTCGTGAGTTAGTGGAAGCGCATAGTTGCGCATGGGTTGGTCTTTGGGAGGAGGAAGGAAGTAAGCTACCGTCCCGGGGCTACCGTTAGTCTCAAAGATAACCTTTCTGCTGTATAATGACCTATGCTGGTATATATCGATTTCAGAGTTCAGTGTTCCTATAGACTTAAAGAAAGTCTGTACGAGCGGTCCATTGATTTACCTTGTTGCCAGATTGAGCATTAATCATTTATCAAACGAACTTCCATCATTGTGCATGAACTATCCAGTACATGCTACCTCCTCTTTTGCCCCTACTTCCTACTTCCTAATATATTCTTCGGGAAGTAAAGAGTATACCCGAGACCTTTTTAAATGTTGCTAGTGGACTGATAAACATTATATTCTATTTAAAATCTTCCCATTGGAAATATTGGGATCTTTTCTCGGCTGAACATATAATTATTCTCATAATGAGCTTTTGTAATACCATGATCGAAGAGCACATTGAAAAAGATATAATATGGCATTAACCCATCCGGGGGTAAATCGTCTATTATTGGGTCCAGTGCTATTGGGTCTAGATGACCACCACAGGAGAATACAATTTAGCGCCTGGGGAGGTCTTTACTAGATTAGCTCGAAGGCACAATAACCCTTTAGCCTAATGGCTAAATGCGCATTATATTTTCGGACATAAAACATGTAGAGCGATTTTTGCGCTCTGAATCAGTTGTCATGATGACGTTACCATGCTTTTAAGATCAACGTTGCTTCGTTTATTTACAAAATCTGGTTAAACGTGGGGTTTTGTGGGCTCATTTTACAATAAAAAATGTCTGGGCCTTTTTACCTTAGTCATAAAAGTAGTATTTATTCGTCTTTGCTGCAGACAAAGTGCTGCTTAAACATCAGTAAAAGCCTACAGCTGATTGATGTAAATACGGAAGCTTCTTTGACTTTCGTGCATGTTGCCATATTGCGTGTTCTGGAAAATGCCAAGATAGTTTTCATTGAATCCTGTAGGAATTTTGTGCCACCACTAATTAGCTTTTGTATTCATGTTTAATCACCAGGAAGTTTTCAAATCATGTAGGAGCAAGAGTGTTACGACAGCCATGCACCATGCATGGGCGTATAGTCATGGCCCCCGCCCATCCGCTCATATCTTATTGTCCGAATGTTAACGATATTTCTAGGTGGTCTTTTTGTCCGTGAAACCATAGACTAGGAATGTTTAAAAATAACATTTTTTACTAAAATATTACTGTATGAATGTTACACCCTCATGAAAAAAAGACAGGTATTCTTTTGTTAATTTTCTGGCGTACTGGAAGACCTAGCTGAGATTTCCCGGAAGAAACCTGGTGGCACCAATTTTTTTTATATATATTTTTTGTTGCAAATACAGCCTATCCCACATAATTAATTGATTCATATAGGCTTTATTTGCAACAAGAAATACATCAAATTGGTGCCACTAGGTTACTTCTATGAAATCCCAACTAAATTTTAAATAGATCTACCTGTTTGGACTTTATTGCATAAGTTCTATTTGTTTAAACTGCTGTTTATAAATATATATACCCCGTGAAAAACGGGGCGCAGCCATAGTATCAATCAATCATACATAATCCAGCATGTATCCAGCTTTTTCGCTACTGGATCACATAGTCAGGCGGTCAATGAAATGTTCCGTAGCAAAAACAGTGATTACTAATATTGGTTTAACTCCAAATTGACGCACTCTGGGCAAGTAATCATTGGTCGTTTGTCCCCTCCATCTCTAAACCACCTTTCGCCCTATCGACCCGCGTGAGTTGTTGGTTTCACGTACACAAATATATATCCTGGGAGCTTATGTCGGGATACACACGTGGTGTATAGTATAGGTGTACATAGTCCATATAAATATATATACTGTAGGACGACGGTCCGTTATGAACAATATCTCACTTAAACGAACACGGAGCTAATCATGAAACGTCGAAGCGTGCTGGTGGTATATATAGTCCCAGGGGTATCAGAACGTTGCTCAACGTAAATCTTTGTGTCCATAATATTAGAACGTTGTTTTGTACGTACGCTTCCCCAATGTTCAATTAATATACTTTGCAGTGCCTAATTTGTGTATGAAATATTAAGGTGGATATGTAAAGGCATCTATGTATGCCCTTATAGAACACTTTTAGTGTTGTGCTTTTTGCTGGCCTTTAATAACAAAGAAGAAACAAGAAGAAAAAAAGGTAGATTATGTCTCTCGCAGGATTGGATAGTTTCCACATGTAAGGCAGTCAGAATCATGATTCTAAAAGTTAAAACATAACCGATTGTTAAATTCGAAATTAAAAAATCTGTCCATACTGACAGAAAGTCGATCGCCGGTGGAAGAAGCATGGGCCTTTAACGAAAAAGTCGAAAACCGCGAAAAATAAACCAAAGAATGCCTGCCTGTCTTCTTTTTTCATGAGGGTTTAACATTTATACAGTAATATTTTAGTAAAGACTGTTTAACGCTTAAACATTTTAATTTTAGGGATTCTAGGCATCGAAAATAACAGCAGGAAATCAATGCGGGTCTATGAAAAGTTGGGTAACATCGCCCATTAACCCCGTTGAGGCTGGCAACCTGTAACGCTTCTCAATACTGAGTGCAACCCATGTTTAATTATGAAAGGGTTAAATGGGGTCGATTGAATTATGCATGGTTCGATTCCCCCCATTAGTGCTTTGAACTTGAGCGATGATTCTTGGGTTAAATACATGAAAAGAAATCTTAATTGCGATTTGCCGTGATCCGGCCATTATTGTCGACTGTCTTAGTTTACAATTACACCTAACATGCTTCTAGGGTATGCTTAAAAATCCTTCTTTTTGTCAGTTACATATGGTAGCTGTTTCATGATTTATTTCAATGATAATTTTCAAAACTGAAATTATGTCTTCAGATTAATTAAACAACGCCTAAGAATTGACGGTATGTTTCTGATTCAATATTTTCTTATTGATGTCTGAGTGGCAACTTTAGCTTATTCAAAAGGATCACATTGAATATAACGCATGCCTTCAAATTAGTGTTTATGGGTTGCTATTGTGGACTGGATAACATACAGGAGTCGATAGATGTATTTCACATGTGTATGTCCACTGGCATGGTTATAATTACCATTTAATCTTAGAACCTTTGCTGAAACACAAGTTGTTGCATGTAGTTGCTTTGATAAACTTATAAATCGTACCATATCTTATCTAGAAATTTTGCTTTGCATGAAATAATAATGATTATATATGGTGAAATCGGCTTTGCTCTATTCCAAAAAAATCCTCAAAGGACACGAATTTTATATTCATAAAGGTTCCCTCAGGTATAGACATATTCGAGTGATATAACACATGATCCCCCGGATTTAAATCATGTCAAGGGTCAGAGACATTCAGTCTGAAGCCTCAAGAAACGAAATATTATATAGAAGTTAGATTGAACCTAAAAACCCTAGCTGCCCCTTGCGCCTTTTATTGTCATCCAATTGCTTTTGCTCCTTTCTAAGTTTTGAACCAAAAATATGAAACTAATTAACTATTAAATCCTCATGACTATAGTTCCTGCATTTTGCTTCACTTTTGGTCATTTCGTTATACTTTGTTATCATGAACGCAGAATTTCAATAGTGACCTAGACCGCCGACAGAGAGCGCTCATCAGGGGCAAGAAGGCTAACCTGTTTGGAATCCTGGGTAAATTGTCAGACACAATAGTTTGGTTTACTTATTCCTTACATCCAGGTGGTAAACTACCTGGTGCTAAATTGGTAAGGTGGTAAATTGGGATAGACAAAAAAGCAGAATTTGTAAACCAGAATATAACGTGTCTGACTGTGCTTTAGACATTTAGTTCATGCATTTCTTACATTTTGTTATTTATCGTTGGCTTAAGTTTTAGTTACATCCGTAGTATAACACCTCGATACATAACTTAAACTGTAATAATAAGAACACTAGAATCCACCCAGCTACCCATGAATAGATTAATCCATCCATCCATCCATGTATGTCTACATGCATTTATTAATACATTACATACAATGATACATATGTATACATCTATACTCTGTGAATACATACCAACATACTAATTGTACATTATATATTCTGTATAAATAACGGACCTTACCAAAGGAATCGTTGTTTAGACCCATGTATTATACTTTAACCCTTCCTGATAGATGCTTTAGCCCATCTTCAGTATTGTGGTCAGAAATAACCACAATATCTACTCTATTATATATAATGTAGATGCCGATCATTTATGTTGTTATCTATTGTCTTTTTTATTGATATGACAATTTTTTACATTATGAATTGCCTTTGATATCAGTGGCATGCAGTACAAAATAGTTACATGCACACATTCATACATAAATAATTATATGTATATCTACACACACATACATGCATGCATACAACAACCTAAAAACAAGACTATAAGAATCATATCTGAAAGAAGTTAGAGATGAACTAGTCTTCTCTAAGTTGGGGTACCGAAGAAACCCAAATATCAGCAATGTGTCAGTTTCAAGTAAACTCAATTGAGGGATGTGCATTGTGCGCATGCTCACGTACACATGTCACCATTTGTCTTTTTCATCATGAACTAGAAACCATAATTCAACATTCCTAATAGATTAACCAGACAATTATTGATCCAAACCGGTCGATATGGCAACACTTTGTTTTAAAGCATTTTCGATACCTACTGCATGAAATGGTGCTATATTGCGAAGCTGATTGTGTCTGTACATAGGATTCTCATCCCATACATACATGTATACATCCATACACATACATGTATACATGTGCATACATATACATACGTATACACATACATGTATACATACATACACATATACATACATACATGTACATATATTAATACGTATAATTTATATATATGCATACTTACTCGGTATGTAGATGTAGGCGCATGCTTGCCTTATTAATCTTTGCTGAAACAAAGTACTTCACACGTACTCATTGATTTACAAGTTTAACTATTTTGCTTAGTTCAATTCAGCAGTTATATGTTTCAGTTCAATTCAGCAGTTATGTCTTGATACTAAATATCACAATTTGCTTACATTCATTTGTGGATGAAAATCCCATTACTTTAAATGATGTGAGTACACTGTTGGGTGAGATTTGTGTTTTCATGTGAGGAAGTCTGTCATCAGCACCCTTTGTTTGTAAACTCATACAAGGTCCCCGAGGTCTTTAAAGATAGTGTTTGCAAACTTCGTTGATTGAATATGATATATAAATATTCGGAATGCATAGAACATGTGCAATAATGATGAAAGCTAGTTTCACAAATTTTCAAATGTTTGGAGACGATTTTATTTCTTTTTATCAAGAAAGTGGATTACTACGAAGTACGCAAGGTTTTTTTTTGTCGACCAACCTGTTCAAAATTCCTGCCTTTCCAGCATGCAGGTATAATTAACAGACTCGTCATTTATCTTGTGGAATATGCACGCATGCATGCATGCATGCATGAATCAACTTGATAGACACTGCATGAAAACATTCCCGATGAGTCATTGAAAATATTTCCTCAGGTCGTGATAAATGTTGTTTGTGTCTGTTTCCATGGGAACTGGATTCGGCCAATATTAGCCGCAATGTGGCCATTGTTTGCCAATTTGATCTACAAACACAAACATTGATTAATACAAATCTTTAGACGGCATTCTTTAGTGACTCACTGGGGCGAGACGCACATTTTGTAGCTTCTGTAAGTACAGGAGTTGTAACCCCTTAGATAAGATCAAACAAAAGATGTATAATTTTGAAAATTCCGCCGATAGCCCAAGTAACGAATTTTATTGGAGAGTGGGCTGAAATGTTTCTTCTGTCTGCCATTTAAATCGCGTGAGGCATTTGTTCAACATAGTATTGGATAGCGCTATTGATTATGTGCTTTATTGCAATTATCCATTCTATTCCCTATTTCTCTTATCTCTTTAAGGGGGACTTTTGATCATAATTCCACAGTAGTTGTATGTATATAAATATTTAACATTTTTGAATAGAATCGATGAAGCATAAAATGCTTACTGTAATGGATGCTTTCATTAGTTTTGAAGAACAGACTTTTAAAAAATGTAAAAACTTAGGCCATTAAGGAGTCAATTTTAAGTAGATAAAACAGTAAATACTTTTTGTCACGTCTAATAAGAATGTGGTAAATAGACAGAGCGTTGCATTCAGAACTCAATGGTGCATTTGCATCCCTATGCTATCGAATATCAATAGTGAGGCTTTGCCCAGGGATTAAATAAAGCTTGCGAACACAATCAATAATTCCTTGTGTGAAAGTTGAGATCAGTGTCCCTGAGAAACAGTTGAACATAAAAAGAGTCTTGACGAATTCTAATTTCCAGCGCCCCTAGAAACCAAATATCATATGAAATCCCAAAAGATGATAACTCAAACGGTTATATGATATGCCAGGGCGTGTGGTGTGAAATTGCACCATGTTACCATGTTTAGAGTTGGTTGTGCAATTAATTATTTCGAGTTCTAGTAATACTCTGTTAATGAACCTTGCTCAGTCAATTATGCGTCTGCATAAGTAAATAAATAGCTGATAATTATATCAACTAGGATTAGAACATAAGCTTCAGTTCTAATTGACAATTAGTATATGAATAGAACACTTTACATCTGGTTATTATACACAAATGGACTTGTACAGCCATTGCATTGATGGGTTAATGATGAAATGTAATGAAAACTGACAGAGCTCGTATTTAGGTTAGTCCACCTCCTGTTTTGTACTGATTTTAGACTTTCCTCGCTCACGCTTCCCGACTGCCTACGGTTTTGACGGTAAGTCACCGTCGGACAAGATGTTAAACGTTCATATCTCTTGTTGATTGTTGATTGAAATCGAGAAATGGGAAAAATTTGAGTACATCATTCCAACGCTGAGGTCAATATTGATATAGTTTTCCAATTATTGATTATTGATGAAATATATAAACAGTGTTCCTAGCAATATACGGTTTAACACCTACATTGTAGATATTCACAAGTCTATCCAGTCCACGATAATCCAATCTATCCCCCTTGTGTGTGCACGTAATAGCATATAATACATATTCAGTAAATGAATATTTCATTGTCTATTGTCTACTTGCAAATTTCTCTCATATTCTAAGCGTGCTTATTTCGTCTTCTTTTCAGACACACCTAAAAATCTTTATGAATATGACCCAAAGTTAGACCAAGCAAGTCTCTCCCTTTCTGAAAACTATCGCTATCAAGGCTTCCCTAACGGTAGGTTTGAGAAACCTCGCAACCCCAGAACCCTAGGCGTGATAGAGGCCGAGAAGGAACCACAGCATGTCGATCTTCCGCAACATCCTTATAAAAAGTGGTTCGACTCAAGTAAGCCTCCCAGCCCCATTGCAAATTTCTTTTAAAGATGCGATACCTCCAACATTTGTGAAATGTTCTTTTAAATTCTCATTCATTTAAATGAAGGGGAGGCCATTCTTAGGACCGATCATCATAAAATGAACCTTTAAAATAGTTCTGGCGAAATTAAAAAGGTTTTAGCGATCTTACTCAAATTGCCGTAACCAAGCAAAAAATATCCACATTGAATGCACAGTCTATATCCCCTTCTCATTCTTTCCTTGGATGTCACCCTCTTATATTTTCGGATCCTGACTGACTCTTGTCCTAATATAAAGCTCCACAACATATTCTTGTATGAGTTACCAATTTCTGGGACCGTTGTTGATTTTCAGATAAGCCACTAGGTGGGAGTGTGCATACTGGTCTACAATACGGATCTGAATATCTTCCATCTACACGCTCACTGCCAACTGCACGCCCAATAAGGGATCCATTCCAGGAAAAAACGTGAGGCTCAAAATTTTCTTTATTATTTCAAAATTAATATCTTATCTGCACAGCTAAATAGATACACAAACAGCATGGTTATTTTCTCACATTTCTGAAATATGTAGAAATATCCTCAGAATGCACCATTTCACTTTATTTTTAAAAGAAATCCCGGGGAAGGACTTAAATGGATGGATGGATATGATACATATCACCCAATCACGATTAGCGGTTTCTATTAATTGTATACGAGTGTTCGGAATAACAACTGAAGTCAGAATGAGAGTGTGAATAGATTTTAAATAATTAAAATACGTACATTACACCGATGAATGAAAAAATAAAGACACAAGACACTAACATCTCCCCTCTTGGAGATATACTGTCCTAGCGACACTACTAAGGAAGAGAGCACCTCACGGTAACCCAGTGACAATAACCAATTAAAACGGTCGCGGTGATTATCAAAGCCTTTGTGACGTCACATAGTGCATGTGCACTCACTAGTGGTAGCACTTCGAGGCGACGGTCCTTTACCCGTCAAAACCACGTTTTACCAGGGAGTCTTAATTGATGTCTTTCGGTATAAAGTGTCTTTTCGCACTAAATTCAGTAGTCAAAATTTCAGATCTCTTTCTACGTGTTGATGCTCTAGATCTGCTGAGTTGACAAAATACCGACGAGTTCAAGCAGAAGTAGACGAGGATTTCCAAAAGATAAAAGCTGCCAAACTTGAGAAGATGAATAAAGACGTCGAAGAAAAGAAGCGGGTAAATGTCAATATAAAATATATATGAGTTTAACTCACCTCGAAGAGTCATCCACGCATCACTAACGCATGGCCATATTTGAAAATAGCAAGTTTTAGTGTACTGTGTATAACGTAATGTGCTATGTATAATGTTATGTACTGTGTATAATATAATGTAATTTTAATGAAATGTAACTGTACTGCGCAACCTATACATGTATTTCTTACTTGAAAATATACGTTTTTATTCTAGAAAACTATGTCAATTAGGGTAGAGCACGTGTTCTATGAGTTTAATGAGCAAAATATGTACTTCTTACTTACTTTTTAAAAATGTACTTTATTCAATGTGGTACAATTCTAGGCTGATAATATCTAATATTTAGCTGACAAAAAAGCGAATGAAAACGATGTACGTTATATGATATTATGTTAATTTTTAGGATCTAAACATGCTGAGAAACTACAACCCATGGGGTAGACCAGGTGGTGGCGCACCGGTGAGTTACCCAAAAATCTGACATGGCACTTTAATGGAACCAATTGATTTTTAATGTGAATTAGAGCTATATGATTTTTAAATGTATTTATTCATGGTATACTTAATTGCTATCGTTAACTTGGCATATGACTTGATAGCAGCACCACTGTTGAATTAGCTATTGACGTGGAAGTTACCTTGGCCATAGAGAGGGACTATAGGTAATAGGTAGCACTTCGAGGCGCTCTTGGGATCTTTCCCTTACGACTCATAAGGTACCTAAAATGCAGATATTCAGGTGTTGGCCTGGCTTACAGCCATTTGCTTACTGAATCACAGAGAAGAGTGGAGATGTTTTGGGTTTCCATACAAAAATAATATGTACATATGCCAGCATTCTTAACGTTTGTCTTTTAAAAATTAAGGTCATCTGTACATTATGACTATACTGTCATTTTTATTCAATTTAAGCGCTACCTAATTGCCTCGCTCTCCCTTCTCCCTCCCAACTCCACTTCATATCCTCTATTATAAATGTCCTATCCCTTTCTCTCTAATTCACTACAGTAGTTTGTGTGATCCCTTTGTGTATATATGTTAGTTCGTGTAATAGTTACTAATCTTTCTTCGAGTAGATAACTGGAGATAACAGAAAACAAAAATTCACAGAACAAGACACACCTAGATCTGAAGCTCCGCCAGTACCGGAGGTGAGTTAAAAGAATTAACAGTAACCAAATAACATAACAATCCAGGCACATGGATTCATACAGAAAATATCACTTTCTAACTGTTTAATGTACAATTACACCATTACTAAACAACCACACAAACTATCATTACATATACATTTATTGCTAGATTGTTTTCAGCAATAAACGTCTATTATTACATTTTTTCCAGCACCTATCAGAATATGGGGATTACCACTCTAATTTTAGCCGGCCTGGAGCCGGAGCTCCCCTTCGCACAGAATCGGGTAAACTCAAGACTGAGTTGAAAGGAGATCCCAGCATCCGTTTCCAACAAACAAAAGATGGACCCAATATTTTTGAAAAAGAAGTCCGATACAAAGTCAATGCTCCAGAACATAGAGAGAGTCTTCGGCGGGATTTGGGTGAGTTTGGATAATTCGTATTTTAAATAGGTGAATTGCAATTTGCCAATATGTAACCCCAGTGATAAAGTGCACCTTCAGTTGGCATAAGTGATGTGTCACAGGAAAATGAGTCACAAGTCGCAAAATTTATATTTTTCAAAGTGATTTATTCACAAGATCTCTTTGTTTGAATGTTTTCATTTTTGGGGTGTCCATGAGGTCTTATGAATACACAGAACTACCCGGGATTCGAGGCGGGAGTGAATATTCACCGATGATGGTCAAGGGATGGTAGTCCCACGACCGTCATTGGTGAATATTCACGACACCGAGAATCCAAGGGTTGTTCTGTGTTTATTTCACCCTGCACACTGAACTAATGTTAAATTAACATGATCTACAGCGATTTTGAGAAATAAATTGTTAAATAATTAGTTCTTTAGCTTGATTCGCTTCGAAAACATGGCTCCGAAGAAGGACCGGAACTGGCGAAGATCAGAATACACGCATACGCAAAGTGTACAAAAAACTAGGTCGACCATGTATTGCCTAAACAATATACAGAGCCTATTGTGTCTCTATGGGTTGAGCATATCGAGGGTGAAATAAATACATGTATTAACTTTCAAGATAGTGTATTGAATATATCAGTGCTCTTCTAAGATCATCCTATGGAGTATATTTAGCTACTTTACTCGTGATTGTCCACCCAGAAAAACAATCGGCTTGATCCTACCATTTCAAATAATTATGATGATATCTCAAAATTCATTTTTGCGACTTGTGACTCATTCTCCTGTAACACATCACATATTTGCCGCCGACGCGGTCATATTGATTAATTTATTCAATTTGACGATATCAAAGAAAAAGTCTTTGGGAGATATTGTTGCAAAAATTATCCACATTGAAGGCACTGTTTATCTCCCGTTCTCATACATTCCTTGTGTGTCACCCTCTTATAATGCTTTCTATAGAACCCTGAACCTTTGGATCCTATAGGACTATCCTATAAGATCCTATAAGTGACTTCATCTGACCCTCCGCAACATATTCGTCGATGAGTTCCCAATCTCTGAGACCTTTGCGTTGCGTTCCTAGGTTTAACTCAGGTTTCGTCCAAGTCAGTTGCTCTAATCAACGAGTGAACGTGCATATCTTCTATTGAATACGCTTCACTGTATTAGAAGGGCAACAATAATATATATAGAAACTGGTATGATCAGTGAACAGGTTATTGAATGAAAGGAGGAATAGGTTTGTTGCTCCAATGTATATCGCCACTCATGGTTCCTAATGGTTTTGATTCATGGAATCCAATTCAACAGGGACATACATGAATAAATCGCTGTTTTCTCGCCTCTAGTATAGCTTTGGAGTGTTTGGAAGATGAAAATCAAACGGAATTCCAAATAAATCACTACTTAAATGCAATTATGCCGCCACTTATTAAAGGGGTTCTTTGTTGCTGCACGATTGGTACAGGGCTATACTGCTGAAACCTTTCAATTAGAAAGCTCAGACTTCTAAAGGTATTTAAAATTGAAGCTGAACTGCATGCTTGTCTGCACATTCGCGATATTTGTGCTTGGTGAGCTTTGTATTTGTACAGCCCCCAAGGGAAAATATTTGTTTAGATTTTGGACATTGTGTTAATCGATGTGTAAGGGGTAATCACGTGGTTGGTCCTTTCTGTTGTATCCTCCAGCTTTATTTGAGGCCAACGTTTTGGTCGCTGTTAACAGGTAGTCTTCCCCCAGAGACATTGAATTATAGGATATTAGTGTTGATATGGCGGTAAATATTATTTTAAATGATAAACTGTAACTTTGTTGTCAACTGTAAAAGCTTGCAAGAATTACTGCCCAAATTATCACTCAGATTTTCCATTTAATCTACAGCTGTCGGTATATCTGGATAAAGAGTCGTTCAGAGGAGGCCGACTTTGTTGACATGTTTGATTTTCTATGCCACACAGGCCTCTCTGCGCATAAAGAAATCATATTGTGGTTTGAGATAATCTGTTCCCAGTATAATTAACAGCGCTATGGTTTGCCACTGGAGACTTACGGCTAACTCTCAGTCGGAGTCATGAATTTGTCGGCAGAGGGTCGACCAATGTTAACGGGTATTGCTACTTACTACCTGCCGGGCAATACAAGTAAATGCAAATCTGAGGCTAAGTGACGTCAATATGTCTTTCGTGCACAGCAATACTATCTAGGCAATTGAATTTCTCAGCTGTTACGGAGGCCTTCTATGGTATAGGCAAAAATGTTATGTATATATGAATCCTATCATCAATGGGGATTGGAGGAATGGTATTAAGTTGGTATACATCTATTGCATTTTTTCATTGAAGGCAAAATTTAAAAGCCATTAAAGCAACTTTCCCCCCATTCATAATGCATACTAGGTAAGCATGTTAATAACACAAGAAGGAGAATCCACTGCTTACCAGTAAGCTTTACTAAACCCCACCAGTAGAGGAAGGGGGAGAATCTGTCAATTATCAAACTGGGTGCACATGCACGGTCATGTTTTCTGTACATGCAATACAACATGCAATAGCCGCCACCTCTGTCATGTAAATAGTTTTTTAATGAAGACTTATTGATAACATATCAAACGAAAATAGAGTAGAAATGGTAGATTGACTTTTTTCGCTGGGACACACACCAATGTTCGGTTCATTATTTGGTCCACTGAGTCAACTACGTTTGCCCAGACCAATCATTGCTGTTTCCTTATTTTGTATGAGAAATTGTGAGAAGTGGACCTTGAGGATTGGCACCAATTTACCCATATAATATATCCTACTCCTAGTACCCACCCACCCACCCTCCCTCCCTCCCACCCACTCCACCTCCACTCAAAATTCTGGCTGGCCACCTGATTTGCCAAGCTCACAGTGGGTGGTTCTAGCTTTCTGGGGAAAAGGAGACTTAGCATTATTTCAAAGTTGTTTGTTACAAGCATTTCGTCCTCGGCAGTATGGACAGCTCGTGGATAAAAACATTTATAAACTGGATAGTTTCAAATGACCTAGCCACATAGCTCTTCGATTCTGCTTATACCGCTTGTTTTCTTGTGCTGGAGTAAATATATTCTATTAGGAAGTCTCCATAGACTTGTTTACCTCACTTCAAATCGGCGTTTTTGTTTGTACTCAAGAGGAGTTAAGCAGAGTGTTTGCTTCCGTGGGTTTTGCGACTTGAGCTCGGATTGTAAATATCTAGAATCTTTGCCTGGAGGAATCTGTCAGTGTTATACTGCCTGACAGCCGCAAACATGAGTGGAGGACAGTGGAGGTCTACCTATAATAATAACTATAGCGGAGAAGTTCGCAGTAAAAATGCTTTCCTTGTCCGGAACATGGCCACTCCTGCTAGTGAGTAGTCAATACATATCATTTTTTGCGAATAATTAGATTCAGATGTCGCTGGGTTTTGCATCTAACAAGTGAGACTAGATTCCAATTTCAAGCAATAATCTGGTCATCAGCTGAATGTGTACTTTTGATCTATTTAATCATATTAATGGACATGCAGCGTATTTGATCATGCATTTTTTTATGTATCTGGCTGAACTGGGTTGAATTGAAATATAGACTATTGGTAATAACCCAATTATGCACGAGTCTCTTATTTGTAAAAAAAAAAAAAAAAAAAAAAAAAAGAAAAAAAGATACTACTTACCTGAACTCTGCAAATGTGAAGCACTTTGCATTATATTATGTTAGTATGATGGCAGTTTGTTTTATTTTAACTGGAGAAAAGCGTGTAAACTTTGAAATGAAATTACTATAGTATGGATGCCATTTAGCAGAATGGATAGGTTTACATAACCAGGATTTCTAATTAGTACCTAAGGAGTTTTGCTTTCATTTTTGCGACTATGAATTGAATCAACTTTTCCGTCCAGGCAAGCCTTTTGTTGCGACTTTCTTACTATTTCTTTGCCGCACTTGGAACAAATTACCAAACATGTTCCTGTATGGTCTCGGATGATCTTAAAAGTAGGTGGCGATGAATATGTTTGCCTGATTAAGTTAGGATTATTCGGGCATGGATAAACGGTAATCTGTTGTGCAGTTGGGTTACACACTCTTAATCCCACCTGGGGGAGGATTAGAGACCATACAGAAGGAATGAAATGCTTATATTATAGTGTATTATCATGGAGAGAAACTAGGTTTGGAGCCCATATTGACTGTTATAAGTCAATGCGGTAGAAAAGGTGTAATATTTAGTTGGAATATTTTCTTAAGCGTATGTTTTGTAAACGTCATTTAAGCGAATAATTTACAACCGAATGAAAGCTGATAAATTAATTGGAAGATGTTCCACATATAACGTTCCACATATGCCTCTCATTTACAGAAGCACAGCAGGAGGAATCTAGGGTCAGACGACAACAAGAGAGACTGGATGACCTTCGGCGGGAAATAGAAATGGTAAGATATTTTCATTTTGGATCTTATACGTAAATATCATTAAAACAAAATCCCTCGGTGGGTATTTAAATGTAAATATGATATGATAGAGAGGTTTGCAGCACACCAACAGATGAAAATGGGACAAAAAGAAAGAATTACGTAAATCAAGATAGAAAGAATAACCGAATATTCATGGAGGGGATGGCACACTGTTGTATAGCGGTACCTACATTAATACCATAATGTCATGTGTTACAAAAAATGAGTCATACATCGCAAAGTTGATATTTTTCAAATGTTTTTTTTTTTCACAAGAACTCCTTTTAGCAAAGTTCTCATCGTTTGGTAGTTTAGTGCTCGTAGTAGTAGAAATACTTCTGCCAAATTTCAAGACTCTGGTCTAAATGTATCTATTTTCCTAAGGAGTATATTTGACTAATTTACTAATAATTGACTATCTAGAAGTAGCGCTAATACTTCTTCATGCATAAGGACAAAATAGAATAACTTATTAGATGTCCTAATGTTTAGCATTATTGAAATTCGGATCTCATCTTTTTAAATATGATATCTCAAAATGCATCTTTGACGATTTATGACTCTTTTTTTGGTAACACATACATAATTCGCTCATCATACATCAAATAACATACTAGCCCTTCTTACTACAGGTACAAGATGAGGTTAGTAATATATATAGTGTCGATGATGATAAAACCGCTTAGAATTAATTTTATGTCAGAACAAACTAACCAGATCTATCCTCTTTCATTTTTGTAGAAACATTCATTCTTATTAAACTTCCATCTACTTTGTTTTATTCCATTTTGTTTCGGGGCGAACATCCTCAGTAAAGAAAACTCAGTTTGTTTCAAGATTTTGACACCAAGTCTTTCACAAAGCGTTGCTTCTTTTTTCTATAGTAAATTATACGTATGGGGAGCCTTCCTATATTTAGTGTTGGTTTAGGAACTTAAACTAATTTTCTTGTATTCAAATATCTTAAACATCTATAAATATAAAGTCAAGTTGTCAATAGAAGTGTGCCTTAGATGCTGGTCCCGTGAATTCTTACTTAGATTGAATCTCTGTTTTGTCCTAATATTTGATTTGAATATTAAACACTTTTGAGCTAAACTGCTTCAAAATATTTTTAAGTCTTCGAGTAAACAAGTAAGTATGCTTGATGGTTTCCGATATATTTCTCTGCATATATAATGTCATTTCAATATCAGCCTCTTTTCCCTCATATGTCTTCGTCATCTTTTCACACGCGCATATCCACACACATCCTAGTTATGGGGTCCTTACATTTTAGACACAGTTCCAATCATGCAATCACACATATCCAACTTTCTTCAGTACACAACACATGATAGATATCAGTATACATCAATAGCCATATTTCTTTTATTTAAATTCGATCGGCAAAGCCAGATCCATTTATTTTTCACTAATATGAAACATCAATTCGCCTTTGAAATAATAATAATAAAGATATACCTCAGAATCTTAAAGTGTATTGCTCTTATTCTAAAGCTTCTTTCCTGAATCGTGAATACAGAGAATTCCATGATTATTCCGCTTTATCTACCTCGGAAATACTCCACGAATTATGTGAATTCGTACATTCTAATGTGCCTTTCTTCGCTTCCGGCTTGACTCATATTCTGCGTCATTATTGTGTCCCTTGTCCTGAGTTTGAACTGGACCTGACTAAATATTTAATCTCGAATATATTTCAAACGACCTGCTGTGGTTTGTTTGATCAATACGTCGTCATCCTTTACAATTTGTGTAACCGAAAGTCATGTTCGTGTTGTCGCGATCTAAGTCATAATATTCCCATGGGTATTGGGGATAATCCCCCACAAATGGACAGCATTTTCTTCTTATGGATGCTTATAATACACTACTTCCGTCCGCTTTTTCAAGCGCACATCCACATGTAATACTAGTTAGCATATAGCGTCTTACCCCTTTTACTTCTTTGTACCAAGTCTTGATTAGGTGTTCATTAAATGAAACCCTGTCTTCAAAATACACGTACATCATGAGGTTAATCATTGTTACGCAATTATTGAGTTATATTGTGTACTATGATATAACAACATCTTTACAACTGTATACGTTTTGCCTTTTATATACTACTGGGGAGGGGGGGGGGGGGGGTACTTATTTTTAATATATAAAATATATGGGGTAGTGTATATATTATAGAACAGGGTACCTCATGTAGGAAACTGGTACTGCTCTGAGTCATGCAGTTCATTTGTTTATGCGTTATATGCCCTGATCAACTGTGTTTTTTTTTACACGCATTTCCCTTCTCTTTAAGGCTAACCACGACCCTTACGGAAAACCAGGAGCAGGGGCCCCAAATAGGCGATCAGGTAAGATGTCGATCTATTAAGATCATAGAGGAAGGTTAATTATTTATGTATAGATTTATCATCGTAACCCGTGTAACATATGAATATTTTACTTGATTTGATCCACGCTATTTGTTATCATGAAACCAGGGGCTGGTGAAATAGGAAAAGATCCTCGCATGTAAACCATGCATATTCAAAAACCGACCAAAATATGTTCGTCGTTGATTTGAAAATTCCTATGGAGGACGATGTAAGTCACCTATAGCCTAGCGCTATTCATGAAAGTAGATTCTGGTTTCATGATAACGAATATCAATAGATAACCATTTTAAGTCACATAAAACATAACCTAGCTAGTACCGTAGTTATTTTACTACCACTACCATAACATTATTTATTTTTATCATTAAACTCTGAAAGTATAATTCGATTTTTTTCTTCACGTGCAATATTTGCATTCTTGTACATATTTACACAATTGATTCTAACCCACAATAAATAAAGCATTGCTGGATACGGCATATGCAAAAAGAACTAACTTTACTCTGGTGGACAATTCTCGTATCTAGTTTTAAATCATGTATCATATTTCTAACACCTTCCTGATCACCCAACAACAAACGCAATATGATTATTTTATTTAAGTTTTTTTTTTATTTTCCCATTACCACTAATTGTATATTTCCCCCTTTTCATTTAACCGTTTCCTCTCCCATTAGCCGGTCCCGTTACTGGTCGTTATATCACTCTCACTACTAACATGGAAAAGTTACGCGCCGTTGAAAAGCGAGGTACGGACCAATCCATGTACATGTGGTGTAATGTAAATCATTGTCTGTGGATAGTTATGCCATTATTTGTTTCTAATAAGTGTTGTTTTAATATAATAAGTGGCATGCACGTTCCTCAAACGTTTTCCTTTGCATTTATGTTTCTTATGTTCTATTTGGCATCGATAGATGTCCGTGTTTATCAGCGCAATGTACTAAAATATCGTTTGGATTATTTTTCTCTAAAGAAACAGTAACTGGCATGGAAGAAAACATATTTGTTTAACCTGCATTACCGTTGCAAATTTCTTGTTTTTAGGGTTAACACCTCTAATGCTCTTCAGCTTTTTTTTGTACGAAACCTACTTATATATTTTATATATAATTATTTCCCTCACAATCAAACTTACCCATGACAATTTTGTTCTTTTAGATCAAAGGCCCGGCAAATTTGAGAACCCGGTAGGTTGCATGAATATTTCTCATTACGATTACACCTATTTGGAAGTATCATTTACCTTCTATTTCTCCACCTCATGCATGCTTGATTGATTGATTAATAAAGTATTGTTTATTCAAAGCTGGATCCTGACGCCTCCGGCTACGACCCATGGGGTAAAGGGTACGGTGCGCCAATGCGCGACCATAACGGAGACACAAGAAGGTACAAATTTGCAGATCGCGATGCTGGAATGCACACAGATGCTACTGAAAAACAAACAGTGAGTAGACACTTGTTCTACCCCGCACCCCACCCCCACCTCCCACTACACACACACACTTTCTCCCATATTTATAGAAATGAATATGCCGTGTATATATGCAGGAAAGTATATACTACAAACTAGGACTAGAGAGGTATACTACTTACTATACCTCCTTGATACTATGAAGCTTAGTATATATACATCCCTGGTATATGGCAGTTACAAGTACAGGTACAATTAGTACAATTACAATTACAAGTACATCATCAAATATGAAGGACTTGTGAATTGACTTTATGACGTTTTCTTCACTTTGTACTGACAGGCGAAGTCGGCCTATAACCACATAGACCAAGAAATAACTATTGAACAGCTTAAGATCTAATTTGAAGCATTTATTTTATATATACTGTATATATATAACATGATGCAACTTATTTCAGTATCGCTCCTCACCGGATAGCAGTGCGCACGCAGTGGTCAGTATCAGTGTGTGCCTGGCAAGCCTAGTAAACTACAAATCAGCAATATATATTTTGTATTTGACATACATTCTGTCACAGTAATGATATCACAAATTGACATACACAATACCCTTAGGCGTTTGGATCACCAACGCCAATTGTTTTGTTTAATCCACCTATTTTCTTGCAATATGTATCCTTTACAGTATTTATAAGTTGTATTATATTCTAATTAGTAGTGTCCTTAAATACCTCTTGTGCATGATAGAAACTAACTTAGAAATCTAATTGTCCTTGTCAGAATGAAGCGGTGAGTTATGTCAACAGTATGGGTGCCGAGTGCCTGAAAGTGGACGTCTTATTGATAACTTTATTGTTAAGCAAAGTGTGACATGTACTTTTGTAATCATGTAAAAATAATACCATACAATCCATCCACCACTATGTTTACTACAGCCCCAAACCACCACCCAACCGCACTGTAAATTACATGCATTCCCCGCTGAGTTTTCCCATATATTTTCTTTTTTTTGTTTTACCTTTCCAACTCATTAAGGACTGACTTTAAGAATGCACGGCAAATCTGTGTACACACCTATGGTTTGCTACCATAAGACGTTCAAGAAGCTGGAAATCATTCGCTCCTTGATAGCGTGTGCCCACAACAAACACTCTATTCGATTTAGTTTGGTTAAAACTGCATGGGCATGAATTCATACACATATTATATGCATGCCACAGTTTTAAAAATATATAAAAATAAAACCACTCCTCAGTGTTGATACTTCGCGATTGCTGATTATGTTTTGTTGGTAACATGACATGCTGGTATCGGAATATTTCCCTAATTGACCATTCCTCTCTTGCTCTAGGGAAATTCACTAAATTTCGACACCTTTCGTGGTGGAGCAGGTGCCCCCCAGAAGGCCGATGATGGACACGTCATAACGCGCTATCCAATCACCATGCGACGAGATGAGAGAGGAGGTAGGAATCCCTATGTGTGGTATAATAAATAATATATTAACCAGCTGATTATAAATTGATCATAAAAGTATCAGGGTACGTAAATTGATAGACTTGTTGATAGATATGTCTTGATGATATGTTTAATTAACAGTGGTGATTGCTTCCTAAATACAAGGCATCTCCGATGTGCTGAATCACACAACAAGTAAGGGCCACAGCCCAGGTCACAGTTGCTCAAGTCGAGTCATAGAGGTTTATTCCTCGAATGTGATTTGTTACTTATCTATCTGACTGCTTCACCATGCATGAGTTTTTGTATTGGTCCTATACTTTCTCTTGTGATTTTCTTCTGATCCGTTGCTCATTAAAGTGAATTATTTATTCTAGAAACTTTTCATGGGAGAAGAAAAAGTGAGAAATGTGAAAAGTCGAATATAATTAGCAACTTAAGTATTCTTCTTGTAGATGGGTGCTGACTTACGATGAAATAATACAATACTATAGATTCATCTAACGGAATTCTCATGCCCAACGTGGGTGTGGTTGTTTGAAAGATTGTAGCCTAGATGTATAGATGACTGCATAATCACAGTATTTCTGTCTACTCTTATCTAAATAGCTAAACTAGAAGTACTATACTCTAGACACCTAAAATTGTACAATACTTTCCAGCCAGTTAATTAACTGAACAGAATGCATGCACTGGTTTCTATCTTGAATTCTATCTAAAATGGAATTTACTGGGAGAACTTGCCCCTATGCAACCATTTGCATGAATGTTTTCTTTAAAAACTACCCAATTCTTGCTAGTGGAATGAATGGAATATTTCTCGCCATTAATATTTACCCAGACCATCAACCATGGTGTAAGATAATTTAGCCTTTATAAATTTTAAGGAAATCACAATAAGCTTGATGATTGAAATTCAAAAGCAACAAATTATCTCGTTTCATTGGGCCTTAATTGACATGTAAATATTTTGTCTTGCAGATTCAACAATCAGAGAACAGGTTCCTGGGAAGTCTCCTGCACGCTACCTATCGGATGATCCTGAACTACAGATCTATGATCCATGGGGCAAGGGTGGGGGCGGGGCTCCCTTGAGGGACAACCATGGGCAGGCAATTACACAAGTATTCGGCAAAATAAAAACTGAGGTAATTCATTAACTTATTCAATTATAATAGGCCTCTGTGAGACAATCCAGAAACAACCGCTATATCACATATACCCAATTTATACTCTGTATTGATTTTCAAAGGACAATCGATATTTAATAATATAAATATTCATGCGCATTTCATGTGTATATCCAAATCGACAGTTGTACTTTAGCAATCGTGGTCTTACCTCATAATACAATGATAACATTAACATTGACTTTTTCCAAATGAACTTCAGCAAAGATCAAGGGATCATATTGTAAGGCCTCACGCTGATCAATATATTCATTATTCTTACAAGGCACAACCGATCTATTTATTTGCTCTTACCACTTACATTACATTACACATTAACTATTATGGGTGGACGGGTTCGCATGTTAAAAACGTGGGTGCTTTATTAATTAAATACTCGGTATTAAAATCTCAATATTTACTTTGCAAAATGTGTATCATTTCTTCCAATTCAGAATGATACAATAAATGCTAAAACAATTCACAAATACAATCATAACAACATTCTACTACACTGCCTCTTGCAAAGCTTCTCTTTTCTTTAAATTGAAGAGTGTAAAATGGGGAGATTTCGAAGCTCGAAGCTTCTTTTATAGACTAAATTTATTTAAAAAAGACCATGTAAATTACAAATAACCCTGGAACTCTTTGTTCCTAAAGTTGAAATATTGTCTAAATTATTGCGTGATATGATTTTACCTCTCCTAATTTTACATCTGTTGGTAGGATCACAGTCATAAATCATCACTCATACTAGCTACTGTTCATTTAATTTAAACCGCAGCTGCTATTCAATTATAAATTCTTTTATTTCTGTTGTAACTATTGGTAGTGTAGGTTTCGTCATAATACATTCATTTGAAAGGGCAGAGACGTTCAGGGAAAGGTACCTAGAATGATCCCGGGGAATGATGATCATATTGATATTGTATTGCCAGGCTGTTTAGTCCAGCCCCTGTCGGCAGTCTTCCATTAACTCATGGTTATATATGCTAATGTTTTAATTTTCCTGTTTTTATAGCAATTGCTCTATGAGTAGAAAATTTAAAAAAAAGAGGAAAACTTGCAAAAAAAGATTATCCTCATGAATGGTGACCTTTTCCCTTGCAGAGGCTGTCTGGAGATGCAAGGACTAGGGCCAATGCCAAGCAAGAATATCTCAGCGAGTTACGTAAGTGTTGCTTTCATGATGGGGTCCTCATATGATTAAGTGTAGGTGTCGCAATATGTATGTTCTATACACAATAACTAACTGATATTGAAAGCTGGAACTTCAGACACTCTACAAACGATGTTTGGTCATTTATTATGCATTAAAGGTTATTACTCCCAAAGTATTAAGATAAGTATTCCCTTTATTACAATTAATCGGCCATATCTTTTACAGAGCATGAAATGGTTGAGCAAAGAGAAAACAGGATCAGGCAAAATGAGGATCTAAGGAAAGGAGTAAGTATATATTTTGTTCTTTCCATGTTTTAGAGAAAGATATAATATTCATCACCGTGGCCCTATGACATGTGGGTGAAGAGTATTCGAGAGAAGTTGTAAAGTGTAGACATATAATTTATATGTAAAGTGTTAACCTAAATAAATTAGGTTTTATGTAATGTATCTGTGCTATTCACTTCCAGAATGGTGAGTTTGCCGCTGTCATTAAGGCTGGACTCGTTGGTCGACCTCGGATTGACAATAATGGATCTCTTGTCAACCAGCACCTTGGTACAACTGATGTGACACAAGAGGTAAGATGAATTTTCAATTGAAAAACTTCCAGTCATTGAAAAGCCAAATTGTTCCAGTTCGTTTGAATTATGAAAACTTATAAAGAGATCTCGATATCGAATGACAGCAGACGATGTATATATCCAACACAATACCAATTTGAATTTACTCACTTTTTTTATTTTCCCCAATTTCTTATCGTATTTTGTTGACGCAGAGATTCTCACCTGTAAGTTAATTACCTACCTGTAGGCATTGGGGAAATAAGAGTCACCATACATTTAGTTCTAAGTTATATTTTGTCACTCAGTAGTGGTTATTATTCGTATAGAATGTTGGTCCACATTGGCAGTATGATAGGAACCATGTGAGTAAATCACCCATAGTGCGCGTGAACATAATGAGTGCGTGCAGTGTGGCAGTCCATGGTTCCTCATGATCATATTATCCACACACGCAGTCCAAATGCACACACACTGTCTGTATTATAATACACTGACCTTGCAACCAGCGCACACAATTGATTCTCATTATTTCCTATTATCCGAATTCTTCCCAATCAAAGTTTCAGGTATAGATAGAGAACTGGGATAAAGACTTAAGTATAAAAATCAGTTGGTTTCCTAGTTTTAAAATTGTTGATAAGTTGATAAGTAATTTTAGTTGTATTTACTACAATTTAGATATGGACGACGTGATTGTTCTTTAATCCAGAGAAATAAATTATCCCCGCCAGCTGACCATGGAATAGATTAATGCTCATTGTCCCAACATCCTTACATAAGAACTTTGAGAATATGTACAAACCATGCACAAATGAGTATTGATAAAAACCCATAAACATGTGTACAGTATTTATTTTAATGATTTCGAAGACCTGCTTTGCAAGCGCTTTCATATAACAATGCCATACCTGATTGAAGCACTTGAATGTTTCTTTGAGCACTAGCCTAAGATAAAGCACTTGATTTCTCCCAGTATCTGGGAACAATTATTATCATTTTCTTGTTGGGTTGATTGTATTTCATAGACTATATTCAGTTGTATTTCTATCATGTTACAATTTAGATTTGCCCAGGGAATGTCCTGCCGGAAATATTCCATGGAAGATTTTCATTCCTGTTCCTCTCGTTTTCAGAAAAAGTTTAAATCTAGTCAGAGCCAAGAATACTTATCCTTTTTGGAACGCGAAGCGGAGGAAAGAGAGAGAATGAAACGGTTGGACAGACTAAAGGACAGACAAGAATGGAAACATGTAAGTAGCGACGGATCATCAACATTTATTTAGTTCTTGCTCAGGTAATTGCGATTATAGGATTCTTAGAGCAAATTACGTATTCATATGCTTGTAAAATGTGTATGAAACAGCGCCTGAGTTTGATATAATAAACAAGCTTAGCATAGAAGCGTGTGTGTGCCAATAGAAAAACGTTTAATTTGTTTGATTGACGAGTCGCTTTTATTAACCAGCATCAACAAGCCATGAATGACTTCTGGGGACGGCCGGGAGGGGGAGCACCTCTCCATCATGGTGCACGTAAAGGCAAACTGGATAACATGATTCACTCTCCTCGAAACGTGGTAAGCCTTGATCGAAAAATTATAATTAGCATTATTCAAATCATCAGTCATTATTCTGCCTTTCCACAGGATATTCCAGGCAGGATATTCCAGGATGTTTGCTCTGTTGTCAGTTCCTTCTCAACTCCATGAAATCATAATCCTATTATAAGTCCAGCCTGTGTTAGTAACATTGTCTCTATGAACTTTATTCTGCCACTGGTTTACACTCCTCTTAACTTATGGTGTTATTTACAAGGCAACATATTGAAATTTTTCTTGGGCTCCGACGAAAACCATTGTAAAATGAGAAGAGTTCTGTAATAAAAACAATTTGAAAAAAATAGGTAAATTGACAGCCGAAACGAGAGTTACTTACTATTGAAGGTAAAATTGCAATAGATGGAAGCATGAATACATTGTAAAAAATATTTTGTTGTAGCTGACATAGACTGATAAATTTACACCGTGGTAGGTTTTGTTTATCGAACTGGTATTTTTCTTTTCTTTTTGCTTTGATTTTGTCACAATAATAATTCATCATAATGTCGCCACGTTCAACCAAAAATACCAAATTTCCGACCATGCTAAACCATGTCAGAAATATGTATTCATTGGCAAGAATCCTACGTGTGCAAAGCACTAATGCAAAATACATACACTACCACTATAAATTATAAGTTTAACAGTAAGAATATACACTGGGTCGTAAGACATTTTACTTTTATTGTGGAAATCTAGATTTATTAAGATAATGATACATGGCAGTTAGTTTGTGTGGATGACAGAACTTAGGATGGATGGGCGGATGGGTAGATGGATGGATGGATAGATGGATAGGTGGATGAGCGGATGAGTAGAAAAACATGGTTTATAGACCGAGGTTGACGAAATAATTCATAATAAATGGACGACACACACATTGTCTCATGAATATCTGTAGGCACAGTGACGCCCTGTGGGTCGAATAAAAGTGGGGGTGGGGATACATTCGAGCCATAGATTAAATTTGTCCAGCTGTCTATTGTCCATATTCAGCATATTCACCATTCGGTGAAACTGGTATCACACCCAGTTCCAGAAACCGATAAGAAACGAGACCAGAGACCTTGCTCCATGCACCTCTTCACCTGTCACTTCAACTAGTATGTTGTATAAAGTATATGTATGCATGTATTGGCAGATCACAAGACTACGGCCTTGCATTATTGCTTGTTTCCTTGATTTCTGAAATCCCACCCCTTGGTTTCTTTGGTACATGGAAGCCTGGAACAAGAAGTAGAAAATGTTCAGTTTTTGAAAGAGCATGGCATGTTTGAATGGTGTCACACTATGCACGTCCTTTCGCAATCATCTCACTACATTTATTCTCATAGATGAGTGTTTGGTTTCTTTCAGCCTGTAGATTTCTACAGCAAAAATGTTCCCCAAGACAAGGAACCTTACACCTATACGAGGAATACCACTGATAGCACCTCTAAAAATATGTACGAATTTGACCCTCAGTTTAAACGGGCGAGTCAGCCACAGGTATACCACTGTAGACCTTTTTATATTTCTTTGTATAAAGAAGTATTCAAGTTGAATATGTGTTATATTGATTTAAAATGTGTTATTACTCGTTGTATATATTTACGTTACTTAAGACACTTTAAGTTATATTTGTGTACATTATAAAACCGATATTTGGTTGAGGCAATTGTTTTTACCTTTTGGTCTTTTGGCCTTTTACCACTTTGCCAGGGACCTGTTACTCCTTTCATGTACATGGTGACCTAATACACAAAAAAGACAAATGGCTCATCCTTAATTGCAACGAAAGAGAGGGGGTTGCGGGTTGGGTGGAGGAGAATAGTTGAGAATAAAAAAGAGTGGAGGTCCAGAGTAGAGGGCCAGTGTATACCGGGTGGAAGCGATTAGATTATGAGTAATGAAGATAATAATTGGGGAGAAAGCATGGTATTGTTATACCCTGGGGGTACAATCTTCCTAAATGTATATTCTAAGGATAATTTAAAAGTTTTAAAGATGGAGTCCCAATGAAGATATTCGAGAATTTATTACGACGGAGTCGCTAACTCGAGGTTGATTACTTTAATAAGACATTTGGGGGGGGGGGGGGGCGCTTACTTGTCATTCATAAATGCATCCATTCTATTACACTTAGTTAAGTATTCAATATGATTCTGTGTCCATAATTCTAAAATGAATTGATACATATCAAGGCTGTTTTCTACAAACCTAGAAAGATTAAGGATGGAGCTTTAATTCATCAATTCCTGATTATTAGAATTGAACAATCGAACAATCTACATAACAACTAGCGATAGGCCTGACGTTACACATCATACCCGACAATTACACTAGTCACTAGATCTCATGGCAAACATGATCCTCCTACATAACATCTTTTGCCATAGAATGTGCCTCTTATAATGAATTGAACATACTCTTACTAAACTTAAATGTCTGTCCAGTCAAGTCGTTTTAACATCTAACATAGTATGTCTAGCATTTGTTTACTTACATCATACAGCGACGCACATTACTTGCTTCAATTTTGAAATTTGGTCCAGGGAGACACAATTTAACACTGCACATGAAAGCTTGATTCTGTTTTTGACGAGCACATTCTGATTGCCATGCCTATTTTTGAATATTAGTCAATAACATTGTTCTTGATTGTCTTTCAGCCTGGTAAGGGAGGCTACGCAATGGAAGCGCCATGGGCGTCCAACGAAAAGGAAGGGGAAGTGTTCTAGTATTCCAGAAGATAATGTAACTTTCCGCAGCTGAATTATTATTTCGAATTAAATAAATTAACAATTTATTCAAGTATAAAGGATGTACCCCCTCTTGGAGTATTGGCAATAGTTCTATGAGTATAAATTCTGTTAGGATTTATAACTTTCGCAAAAAAAAATCAGGATTATAAAATATTTTAAAATCCTGGAATACAAATCGATAGGAGAGATCGTTATTTTTGACTGATGTTACCGAAGACACTGTGATATTTGTGTACATAAGTTTATTGCCAATAGTATTCTTGAGTTGATAAGAGATTTATCTTTTATTTTGTTTGGATAATTTTGTTTTCCATGACTTGACATAATGAGGACACTATGAGCTACTGCTGAGAACAAGAATGTATATATTACAGATCAGATGTATAAATAACTATTTATATTTACACATTTTTACTGTCATGTTTTAAAATATATAGCCTTGTTGTCAGAATGGTATGAGAGATTATTGAGGATATCAAGGTATCCTTATGATACACATATGAAAGATCTATTAACGAAGCCTGTTTTGTATTTTCATGGTATATGCCTGCTCGGCACCATTTTAATGAATCCATTTATACTGTTTTCTCCCAAAAGTTTGAATCTAAATTTATACTGTGAAATGGATTGGACAGAGCGGGCTCATTAAACTCCAATACATGCATAGACTCTAATGATAAAATGCCTTCTTACTTTTTACAATGTAATTTTCTTAATTTAAAATTATATGTTCAATGGTGTATTAAATATGAATAAAAATATAAAAAAAATGCACCTTCAAGTCTGTGTTTTAGTTTTCTTTTGGACTGCAATTATATTACATAGCTCCGATAAGATGACTGAAAAGAAATATATATATGATGTAGCCTACAAAGTTGGGATGGTAAATGTGCGTAGAGATGCATTCAGCAAAAACAAATGTGCATTTGATGCTAACGTTTTGGACATAAACTGCATTTGCAAGAGAGGTACAATTTCATTAATGGAGGTAATTCGTTTCAAAGACGTTTTTTTATAATTATAACATCTCACTATTATTGAAAGTCATCCCATAGATCATAGGCCTGTACTAGATTTCTCGATTTTCGCTATTTAAGCACGTGTGGATGACAATCATGGGAGGAAAATTATTGGTGCAGCTGCAGAGACAAGACAACTTATCAGTGAGGCCAAGAAAAAGACATCCCCGTTTTCATTTAATATTCGACCATTTACCATTCACCCATGGTCACATATTTGCCTCGAATCCTTTTAAGAAATACACCTTTAGAAATATAATTTATGAGAATCACAGTAAATCACCACTGAAAATGTCAAAATGCTCTGTAAGCTCGATGCACTTTAAGCTGGATGCCCTCTCCTCTGCGGCCATGTGAAAAAAACATGCTTAGTCGTAGGCTTATGTATGTCAGCCTAACAGTTTCCGATATTGCTCAATGCATATCGTCGTAGTATGTAAGTGACTAGAAATCAGTTTAGCGAGGTCATTGTCATCTAACTTTCTAAGGAACAAAAAGCAGGTTGGTCAATACAATCGTTTTCCCTTCACTTTCCTTACCATTATTCTACAAATTGACCATCGAAAAGGACTTGAGGATAGCTATGAATCAGTATGTATTGTTACGGTTTTCCTTTTCTACACTATGCTCTTGCTCTATTAATCCGTGGGCCTGGTCTTCCAGAGCCTGGTCCCATAGATGGTCGAGTGAAGACGTTGAGTCGCCATAATAAAGTTGCTGGATCAAGTTAATCTCGTCTCTAAGTTACTTATTAAAGTGATAGTTGAGTGATATTTCGGCGCTGCTTCGCGTCACGAGGGATGAAGTCAAAGGGGGTCTTTACAGCTGGAGTCTCAGGTTTATTGTGTGTGAATCGTCAACAACAGGGGTTTATTATAGTACAAGGATAAGCGAATCGTCTATCGTCATTCGCCATTTGTCATTCGCCATTCGCCATTCGCCATTCGTCTTTCGCCATCATGATATTACTTTTAAGGAAACACTATCAGACGATTTGTCAGCATGAGCGAATTGCCAGGTGATTTACCTTTTGTTAGCTATAAAGAGAAATACATAGCAGGGAAGCATACCCCTGTGTTCTCTCCTATAACAATATGCACATTCTATAACTGGGAGTTCCATATCTGTGATCAAACTGATTTAGAACTAGTGCTCTATCGATAGGACATGTTTTATGACGTCAAGTCTAAAGGAAGAAGAGGGCACATAACTAATAAACTTATGGTACTCATTCTACATGGGCAAGGGAAATTTAGAACTCGTTTTCTGGCGGAGTGATACAACACTCATAGCATTGAAAATCTTCAATATTCCTGTTTTTAACTCATTGGGAATCAGATTCAGTTGAATAATTTTTTTAAAAAGTCAGTGACCCCCATTTTTTATTGCTTGAAAGGGTAAAGCAATGTGTTAGCTATGTCTACAGAGATTTTTAGGAAAAAGTTATTTTCAATTTTTTTTTATACTGAAAAAACGAAAAAAATTGTCTTTTTCTCATAGACTTCTATAGTGAACAACCCTAAATTACAGGGCTCCCTGAAACAAAAACTAACCCGGTGACATATTGTTTTTATTCGCTTTTTGAATTCACATAAGCTTGTTCTTTCACAAGGCAAAGTTTAAACAAAATGTTATTTTCAGTTTTTTCCCCAGTTGAACTGTGGTTTATCTCTTTAATGCTGCACTCTTAGCTAGGTATTGGCTTCACTTGTTATTGCTCACTGACAGCAATTTTCTTGCAGCTCATTCTACTTCTGATTCTCAAATTAACATATAACAGCAGCAAAATATTGATGGATTTAGTCATAATTATACATTATAATAATTATGTGTAAATTTTGTATTATACTTTTGTCATAATAGTTGAGAGTGCAGTTTAAATTTTGAAATATAATTTAAAGTGTCCTTTTTGTTACTTTCCATTTTGCTACAAATGAACCATCAATGATATGCTACAAATGGACCATCAATGATAAATATGAGTGTATCTGAAGTCTGAAACTATTATAGATCGCAGAAGCTCGTTATAATATTAAAGTGTTCTCTTATACAAAATATGTATTCCACCTTTGGGGAGAATTTTACATAGCAACATCTTTTGATACGATTTTTTTACAATATTTTAATCATAAACAATGTTTTTTCGTGGCTTGTAATACTCAAGCCTTTAGGTATCAAATCATGACAAAAGAATTAATTTATTCATATATTTAGTCTGATTTCATGGCAAAATGTGTTGGTGTAGGTAAATGTCGCCGTTCAACATCTTTATATTGTCACTGAGGCTCAGAAATTAAATAATGAACAGAATGTATATATTCATCATTATAAATGAGGACGAAAATGGTGTTTATCCTTCAAAACAAAGAAACTCCTTCAACTGTCTTTATTTGTTTACATATAAGTAGTGAAATGCCACAGAAATGTTGTGGTGTAAGCAAATTTTCACCATTCGACATCCGTATTTACTAATAATTTCTCAGAATATATGTAAAATGTATACCAATAATTGTTGTTTCTGTTAAACCTATTATGAGCCTTATCAGCAACTGCAATATGGTTTGTATGTCATCGGGTATTGCTCTGCTATGAACAGAGATGAAGCAAAAGTCGCCATTCACGATATTGTCGCCGTTCAACATCTTTTTTAATGGGTTTGTTTAATGCATAAATTGGTTGCTCCATAATAATAGAAAAAATCGATGAAATTAAATTTCTTAAAAACGTCATATGAATTGAGAATCGAAATTATAACAACAATGAAAATTTATTCTGCTAAATCAATTCTTCCTAAATACATGATATTTTGAAATGATCGTAAATCTTAATAATTAATATTTCCATATCAATGATTTGTTCCCCTATGGCAACTCCAGTGTTAATTTTTAGGGGTCGATTATTTTCTTAATATATGGAGTAGCCTTCCCCAAATTTCAGGATATACCCAGGGCTACCATACAGGTCTATGTACCATATAAATTAAACTCTGTTTCAAGAAGTTTGAACTTTTGTAAAATTAAAGACTTATTTAGGAGATGGGCACTTAGAATATGAATATTTATATTCTGTTCGATTTTTAATTTCTTTGTGTAATTACACATTAAGCCCTGTCACAATTTGCTCCATCCTGAATCACAGCTTAATGCAGTGACGTCAAATTGGCATTAAGCCCTGTCACAATTTGTTTAGGCCTATCCTGATGCACAACCTCATGCAGTGACGTCAAGTTGGCACTATGCCCTGTCACAATTTGCTTCATCCTGATGCACAACTTTATGCAGTGACGTCAAATTGACATTAAGCCCTGTCACAATTTGCTTCATCCTGATGTACAACTTCATGCAGTGATATCAAGTTGACATTAAGCCCTGTCACAATTTGCTTCATCCTGATGCACAACTTCATGCAGTGATGTCAAGTTGGCACTATGCCATTTCACAATTAGCTTCATCCTGATGCACAACTTTATGCAGTGACGTCAAATTGACATTAAGCCCTATCACAATTTGCTTCATCCTGATGCACAACTTCATGCAGTGATGTCAAGTTGGCAATATGCCCTTTCATAATTTGCTTCATCCTGATGCACAACGTCATGCAGTGATGTCAAGTTGGCAATATGCCCTTTCACAATTTGCTTCATCCTGATGCACAACGTCATGCAGTGACATCAAGTTGGCACTATGCCCTGTCACAATTTGCTCTGAGCAATCTCGAAGCACAACTTGATGCAGTGAAGTAAAACTGGCACCATACTCCCTGTCACAATGTGTTCCTTCTCGAAGCACGACTTCATGCAGTGATGTCAATATTGAAAGGGTCATCTGACCTGACTTGTCTGAATGGCATTAAAATCTGATTTCAATTATTATAGGACACTTTACCAAACAAATAAGCATTATTTCCTCAATACTCAGTCTTGCGTGTTGGTCATGAATAAAATCAGGTCAAGTCAGGGGCTGCATGGTTTATCAGCTGAAGTGCATTAAGCCGGGGAGGGCCAGTCCCTCTCCCCCCCTAGAGCATGCAGGCAACTAAGCTCGCTCCCTACTGAGATGAGTAGTTTAAGGATGAGATGATGTCATGAAATGATATTGGTGAGTATACCTTGGTGGAATAGGTTCAGGGTAGGTTTGAAATGAATAGGCTACAATGCCTATGACCAACTATTTAAAGGATAAGTTGAGAAACTGTACACCAGCTTATCCTAAAGTTGCCCCTAAGCATGTGTTATTTGTTACACTTTTCAGATACAAAAATGGTGGCCGCTCTTGGCGGTAGCCCCATAGTGATCTCACCTCTTGTGATAGTAATACTGAGCGTGTACGTATCCATTGCTTCAACTCAGACCATCTGCAACCCGACAGAACCATGTCCCGCAGGGTCCCAGTGCAATCCTCACACAGGTCTTTGCGTCAAGGACATCTACCCCATTAAAGATAGGCCCACGGTGTGGCTTGGTAAGGGACATTTTGTCCATACATTTTTTCCATACATGTCTCCATAATATTCTACCATTATGACTGCTTCGGCGAATTATGTCATTTAATTCTTTCGGTTGGTACCTGTATTTACTATTTTTGTACGAATAAGATTAGATTAATTAGATAGGAAACTCTTGGTACAGAAGCACTTATCAAAAGCCACATTATCAGCTCAAAAGATCAGGCTAAAGGCACTACAATGCTTAATGTGATCTTAGTATTAATCAAGCATAATGCCCCAGCGCCCTGGCGGAGAAAAGGTGAACTACCAAGCAAAGCGAGTCATCATACGAATGAGGCGCACTTGTGTAGGAAATATAATTTACTTGAGGAGTTTAATGTTCTAATCGTTATTTTACAGCCCTAGTTAAAATATTAATCATCAAAAGTCTATACCAATTTGGTAGAAAAACGTTTTAGATGTTTTTCATGTGTGCTTTACATATTAAAAGGTTGAGAATAATGACAATAAAAAAAGAAATTAATACATTTCGTGCATATTCATCTTATTATAACTTCAGTCATATTCAAAAGACTTAATAAAATAGTTTTTCCTGAAGATGACACTGAGGAAAAATGCTCTAGAACGAAGAAAGATTGTGCTATATTTGGAATGGAATATGCTGGAAGTCATCCACAAGGCCGCAGTGACACCTGGTGTCAGAAAGGTGAAATTGTACGATGTATGTCGTCCCTGGCTCCACCTCTTAACACGACATCGAGCAATGAGTTCAGAGTAAGTTGCGTGTTTCTGAAGTTCTGAAGTAGAATATACTATAATAGGGATCTAAGATGATTAACGTTCAAACAGATACTACACCTCAATAGCTAAGAATAGGAAAATGCGATGAAGATACGGGAAGACAAAAATTAATAATGAAATACCTCAAATTTATGATATTGTGATTGAAAGACTGGGACCGTTAATCTACTGATACATGCTTTGGCGTGGAACCCATTGCTAAATATAGACACTAAATGTAATTTCTTTAAATCTTATTAAATTATTAATGTTATGAGAAGCTACCTTTGGTTTCTTTCAATTCTGTGGAAAGGCTTTCACATACAATGTGTGGGAACGTGCATTCTGGGTTACCAACGATGGTCAGCGAGAGAGGACATGTCGTATACCTGAATGGATTGTGCGGAACCATCCTGATGTTGATGTAATTGGCTTACAGGTACATGACTTAGTAGCTATATAAATTCAAGAAATTACTTCAAATCCATTGTGTGGTGGAATATGCTGGTTTGACTATGTAGATTTAATGTGAATTCTTTTTACGGTTGTTAAATAAAAGCAGAATATTGGTGAACAAGGAAATATTTTCCCTCGATGAGTCGGAAATTAAGGCAAGTCTACACCAAAAAGCTTATCATCCATTTAGATATCAGGACTGATCGTAATATATATATCATTTGGTTGTTTACAGGAGGTATTCATGGGAGGGTGTTTCGCCCAACAGTTGGATATCAGAGCCCTCTTCTGCCATTATGGTTTCTGCCACTCTACCCAGACGGTTGATGAAGAAGGCTTCGCGCAGCCGGGAGGCATATTTATCGTGTCTCGTTGGCCTATCCTCGGTCAGGATCAACTGGTCTATGAGGCTGGTATGGATGACTCTGCAGATTATTACGCAGCCAAAGGTGTGTCGTATGCGAAGATAGTCAAGGATGTCAACAATGAACGACGCACCTACCATTTCATGACGACCCACATGCAATCAGGAGGACGTGAGTCTTGGAAGTCTCGCGAGAGCCAAGCAGGAGAGTGGGGGCATTGGCTGAGCAACAAAAATGTACCTAAAGATGAAGCAGTAATAATGAGTGGAGACCTTAACTCTGACTGGTATGCCGAAAAAGAGAATCTCGGGGTCATCCTAGCCAATATAGGAGGTGTGATACCTGAGGTGGTTGGCACCATGAATGTAACCACAGATCCAGCACTCAGTGATGTGAATGACTTGGGAGGTTCCCAATGGTTGGACTGGGTGGTATACAGACAGGCTAATCTTCTCCCAAATTCTGCGACTCAGGAAGCTCTCTATCCATTGGCAGACAATTATTATCCCGCCTGCTGGTGTGAACTGTGTATAACTTTGGATCCTAATTATAAGTGGCCGGAAGATGAAGAATGTCAACAAACAAGAATCGTCAAACATTTGTCCGATCATTTCCCTGTCATTGGTACATTCGTCTTTCCGTAATAAAATAAGCAATCAATTCACCCCGTAAAACTAACGTCTTTAATATTAATAGTCATCTTTATGGGCATCTCTGTGGTATAAAGAACTGATATATGACCTACTTCTGTTGGGTTTCCTATTGTGTCCATTTTGTTGATTCTATTTTGTATCATTAGTTACACTCCTCTTTCTGATGCGATGATTTATTTTCCATAGTCAATCACGCAATCATAGTTTTTGTGATTTATTCTGGGCCTTTCTTTAATTATCACTCAGTTTCTCAAAACGAAACAATGTGAAAAATGTCCTTTGAAACTATTTAATACATCATTAATGAGGCTGTTCAAACACTCTGGAAATTAACAAGAGTTCATCTTTCACTGCTTGATAAAAGTCCATTATTCAGTTCCGCAGTTATTAATTGAACACGCCAAACCAATATCATTTTCACTAATATTGAAATTAAAATTAATATTTCCAATGATCGTGATGATGATCTTTATCGTCAATAAAAAGTTCAGTCAAAGGGGCCCAGTTTAGAATAAAATTAACTAAAGGTGTGTCAGTCACGATGTACTCTGGGATGTTAATTTCTAAAAAGTGGAACTAATAACGGAAAATGATTAATGAAATAATGCAGGTCCTAATGTATTACCCATCCATGTACTTGAGGGGACCTTTCCCATCACTTCCAATACAAAAGTCCCTTTTCCCCTAAGAGCTCTATTTAGGATGTAATGCTCTTCAACTGCCGCCCCATTTCATAGTTCACTAAAAGCAAGGCAAAACACATATTTCAATAATGCTAGTAAGTTTGAAGCTGGATAGATAGCCAATGAGGCGCCGTCTACACATAGTGACAGCTTAGGAAATCAGAGTACACATTTTTCAGATGTAACGCTACGCGGCGCATGAACATACCGTCCTCTCCATGGTTAGGTCAGCACATCCATCCTTGATCCCTCTAGGGTGCACGCAAGACGCGACGAAGACGCGACTGGAAACCTATATATCGATATTCGAAAATGATATGCAAGGTTGACAACCTTGTAGCAATACACCAAGGTTTGTTACGTTGTTGCACACAGAGAGGAAGAGGCGTGGGTGTGTGTGCGGGGCGGAATATCAGAGGATGGTGTCCTGCATATGAAGCAACGCCAGAAACTAGAGTTGGCATATGAAAGTAGGAGAAGGGGATGGTAGGAGGAGGTGAAGGAGGAGAGCGAGGTGATGATATAATAGTTGGCATATCGCTAGATCAGGTGTATCTCTTGACAATGTATTGGGCGTTGATCTTTCTCATAAGCTTTAATTTCCAGCTATAGCCATATATTCTTTCTCTTATTTTCACCCATCATAGACCACGTGTAATTAGCCAATTCCATCTGAACACGGAACACTGCAACCTTACATTGTTTTCTCCATCGTCATAATAGTGGAAATTGCAGAGACTATCACATCTGTAGGCCCTACTCCAACCAACGAAACATTGGGTGTGTGTTTATGTATTTTGCTGATAAATTGTATTGGGTCAAATTACAAATTCATGCTATTCTCATAGAACCCATTCAAAAATTTATGTCCGAGTTACAATAGTTTCAATAATTTTTTAAGTAAACTAAATAGATATGACATCAGGTTTGAATATAGTTAACATCATATTCGAACAGTTAAAGGGTCAGTTAACGGGTTCATGGTCACTTTTAGGACAACAAACTTCATGGAGCCATAAATACAACATCCAAGTCTCAATTTTTTTACCTCCATTTATGTCTAACTTATAGTCACTTACAGGCCCGAATTGAGAAAGCTTACTTGAAAAGGTTTGTTTAGCACAAGAGGGCACTGAGAGTGCTGTGTGATGTCACAGAGGCACGCCAGAAATATATAACATAACATCCCTACTTTTCCCCCCAATCTCCCAGCAATTGAAACAGTTCTGATCAGAGAACTATATTCCTGTAACACAGTTTGTTTATTAGCTTTTGTTTTGGTCTCACACCGGCTAGTAAAACTCCTTTCGCCCACCCCACTCTCCTTCTTTCTAGCAGCAATTATGAGAGTTGTTTGTTATGTTCATTGCATGTACATTTCAAGATTGGCGCACCTTTATGACGTAGGCAAACAGTGGTGCCTTGAATGGAGTGTTAAAATGTGGAACTACTTTTTCACTGCTATATATGCGCATGAACATGATGATTGGTATAATATCCAGTCATAAAGTCACTAAATAATAACTTGAATTAAGTGTAACCGGGGTGGTTACATTTCAATAAGAGCAAGAAATGGATTTGCTCATAATATTTGGGGGTTTACTGACCCTTTAACATTGGAGATGCTACTAAACACAATACACAATATACAGGTCTTTTTGTAGATTTTTCTCCTCTTTTGACAATACTAAAAAGAAAGCTACAAGAATACTAGTCCACATGGAGTCAATCAAATAGTCTATAAGAATACAATTCATGAATCTTATCAACAAAGAGAGTCATAACCTCTCTGAATAGTATCTTTAATGCTTGGGATTGTCACTTCTGCACCAGATTGCAGACGAAAAATTATATAGACCTATAATTGGTATAATATCCATTTCTTCTAACTCTCTATGACCTAGGTTCAGAGGAATAGATGATATGGAACTTCGTTTTCCAGGGGCTTCCACCAAGATTAAAAATAAGTCCAGGGTGTCTGTTCCACAGATTAAATCATTTTCTAAGACTAATTGCTATTTGAAGACTTGGCTAATTAAACCAAAGCGATTGCAATCTGCTGCCCTTGCTTGAGCACTGCAGTGAGTTGGAAAATCCGTTGTCAGGTGGGAGTAGCTGATTGGTCAGACCCGCAAATGACCAATGGACAAGTGAAGGCCTGCCAGTTTTAAGCAGGTTGTCATGTAAGCTTGTATTCAGATAATCAAAACAAAACTAATTAATGATAAGTTGAAGGGGGGAGAGGGATCGTAGTATACCTGGTTTGCCGGTGTGGGTGATGTGGTTGGTGTTCAAGGAATGGAATAAACCCTTGTCTTGTAATGGTTGTTATTTATTAAATCACCCATCAATAATTAATGATAATAAATTCGAGATGTTGAGATCAATCCAAAACAAGGCGAAAACAGAACATGGGGTGTGTGAGGTTGGTTTTGGTTTATTAGGGGTCCGACGTTTCGGTCAACAAACGACCTTTATCAAGGGTGATAATTAATGATAATCTTTGGTGTCTATTTATTAAATTATTAGAGAACAAATATAATTCCGAATTATTAATGTCTCATCCTTTTAATTAATTAAAAAAGCTTTTTGCGATGAACCATATCAAAGACCTTCTTGAATTAAAGATAAACGGCCGTTCATAACTTACTATAAGTTCTTGATAAAATTTATGTCTGAGAGCAAATGAACATATGAGTATGTGTTACCCGATTTACCTTTTCTAAAACCATATTGTGTTTGATAAATTCATATTTGATACTTTCAGTACACAGAGCTACACGAAGAGTGTGAAAAATACACATTGAACAGCTCTGGCGTATGGGCCGAAGTACATGTGTCCACTAGGCCGACTGGCTGCCCAGTCTACTTTGGGCTCTATATTTAGTTTTTCTATTTAAAAAATGGGACCTCTGCTCGACTTTATCCTTAAGATCGTCAAATGGATTCAGACGACATTCCCATATAGAAAAGTGTCTCAGAAATGTGAATGCTGAGCTGTTTCAGCACGCCAGAGGGCAGAGGCCATCCATCGAAACTGGGTGATTCATACACCGGATTTATCAAACCCGTTTTAAAAATAAGAAGCCGCTATAAAAGAATATATAAGTTGCCTAGCAAGTATTCTGCCGACTTTCCTTTTTATTTTCAATAAATGGCCTTTAGGTCCACTGAGGACTTTGGAGAAGCCCGTTGCTTTGAATGCACAAATCCCGGTACGTGGAGAGTGGGGATACACCGACAGTCAGTCAAACGATAAAATTCATTGTAAACAGATGTTTGCGATACCAAGAAGATATATCACATGGGCCCAGGGAGTAGCATCAGCGTTTTGTCAATAGGTCTAATGCCAAATGTTTCATTTGAAGACAGTAATATATGTCACTTCAGAGAATTCGATTCATTTATTAGTTGAAGTATTTATTTGCATATATAATATTTATAGATATAATTTAATTTGACACATGATTGGACATTAGGCTATAGAATGCAGTCTTACCTTGAATAATTTCTAACTCAATTTTAGGATTAATTTCTGGCTTGCCGGCAATTAAATTGTAATGGCAAGGCTATAGGCAGACTTTGGTTTGGATAGGGTTATTTTGAAAGACGATGAATACAATCTATTTGCCAAATAGCGACACACTGCAAACGGTATAAGGCGCCAAGTGTTACCTACATTATTCTGGGTCTGTTAATCTGGTGTTTGTATACTTTGAATTTGGTCTTACAATCTTTAATTCTGGGTAACATATTTATATTTTTGTCTCCATATTTTGTATTTCTGTCACAGCAGTCTTCAATTCTGTCATTATACATTATAATTCAGTCTCAGGTTCATCTTTATAATTAGGTTCATGTATTTCATAATTCTGCCGCTGAATTTATTTCTTCTGTCCCTGCATTGATTTACTCCGTCTCAATTTTAGAATAACTTTGTCCGTATATTTATTAATTCTGTCTCTCTATGTAACAGAAAAAGATCAGAATAAGGTAGGTGACATTTGGCGCCTCATAAAACAGGCTGCATGTACGTCTGATGATGGAGAAGCCAACTCTATTGCAGAAGCTTCTAAGAGCCACTGTTGGCCCTATAAACCTTCCCGTTTTTCTATGATGCAGTCATGAGTGCTTTAATTAGATCGAATCCAAACTTCAAGAGGAGAAAACATGGCCTCTTGATTCCAGAGGCTCTGTAATGAATCACCAAATCATTGAGTGGTGATGTGCGTAGGAGGCCGTGGATCGGTGCATAAATTAAATTGTACCTGCGGGATCAAAACCCAATCTGGCTTCAGGTTGTTCATTCACCATGCCACATTCTTGTTTCAAATCATCTGAAATCAATTGCATTGTAGCATCAAAATTGGAGCGCTTCGAATATCACAATACCAACGACCTAAGGGATGTTCTGAGTTTATTGAATCTACTCTGGTATTGGAATATGAGCCTTCAGAGTTAATTCTGATTCCTCATAATGGTGCTACAATGCAAAATAATAGCAAACAAGCCTCAGGAGCCGCCGTTGTTGTATATATATATATATATATATATATATATATATATTCCTTGAGGAAGAATCAAACGAACCATCCAATTATGCGAATGAAAACTGCAACTGAATGACTTTAGAATCTAGTGGTCACAATTCATAGGATATATATATTTATTTCATTTGTAACAAATAGTACAGAATAGCTGTTGACCAGTGAGCAAAACCTTGAAACACTGACAATGGATAAATAGTACCTGATCAGTAATTCTTACCATTGTAATTCTTATCTCCTATACCGTACAGGATCCCCTACAAAAGATGTATGACCTGGCACAAAGTCTTATTCCATACTAACCACCGATACATATCGTACCAAGTCCTTGTCTGACATCCTGCCTACCAAGAGACGGAGAATAGTCTTGCGATTATCTCACCAATGTCATCTATGTGTGCCATCATCAATGGGTTTTTCCATAAAAAAACCCAAATATTTCAGAAATCATTACCATTACACTAAAACCTGCAAAAGGAATGGTCTCCTCATTCAAAGTATTAGCACAGGTTTATCATAACTACCGGATTTTCCTCTTTTCATGCAGATCGGGTATTTCAATCAGAGGAATTCTGCCTCTCTTTCAAGTCTATGATGAGGTGTAACCTTAAGAGTAAGGTGCTGCAAAAATGGTGGCGCTGAAGGTCGGCTAGTAGACGAGAGTCAGGAGGTAACCATAAAGATATATAAACCCAGTCCCACCCAGACGGAATGACCGCAGTAAAACCTAATCAGTTACACCAGGAGGTGACAATATGTCTGGTGAAACTGTCCTACTCCGGTAGATTTAGGAAAGGCTTGGAAAAAGTTGATTTCCGATAAGTGGTGAATTCATCGGCCTTGGGGGGAGTAATCATATATAACATGATCAACTCAATAGCCCGAGAGAAAAAAACGCAAAAATGCATCGATAAGGTATTAGGAAGATGAATTCCAGCAAAACATTATATTGTATATTTTGCACTGGATTGTTGCAGTTTTCCTGAGAGCAGAACTTTGTCTATACATAATATATAGATCTTAGCAGCTCGTTATAATTATTAATCAGCATTAATTTATTGTATTCCGCCATTACTCTACAGGACAGGGGACACTCATACCAGCAGAAGTATGCAATGTTAGAGGCTTCTCCATCATACCATATATATACAATCAAAACATCATAGAAATGTGAACAGTGTCTTTTTCAGATTCTAAACGGTATTTTATTTTTGTCAAGAGCTGATGTATTTCTACGGCTACTCTGGAATATGTGAATGGCGATAGCCTGGAAAGAAAAGTGAATATATATTCGATGCTTGCAGAGGTTGAAGAAGACTATTTATTATTTTTGTCTGCAACTTACTTCCACTTTGTAAAGTTCCATTCACATTACCACGACCAGCCGGCCGAAATTTGCCGGCTGTAATACTTTAACATAGTGTTGTTTGCCGTGCGGCGGCCGTACACCAATCGGCCGTTGTAATGTGAATGGGCCTTAAACCAATGACAATTCTAGAAAAGCATGGTACCGGCGGTGAATACCGTTTGCAGTATTGATCGTCTTTTCAATATCGAAAGCCCCGTATTGAATGAGATGAGCATAAATCAGAGGTGACATAAAAGTAAGACACTTTGACATTTCGTACGGAAAAAGGGTTCATGGAGGATCTTTAAGTTTTTATTATCCACATAAGGACACTTCATATGATATAATCTTACTTCGCACAAGTTCAACTCAAGTAAGACGTTAAACAGTAAATAATGATAATACATACAAACGCGACTGATATTGATTAAGTCAATGGTCCTGAGTTACTTAGACTACGGCAATATTTGCTATCTATATGCGGGACAGAAATTCCTTGGTAAATTAAGGTATTTTTAAAAAAAGCCTTGCGTTCTGCACTTAAAATACCTAGATGGCATAATGTAATTAATTTACATTCACTATCTAGTACCATGCCAGTAGGAATGCGTATATTCTTTAATTCCATGAAATTTTACCATAAACAACTACACTTCTGTAGGGTTGCCTGGATCAAACAAGGTGTCTAGACGAAAACTATATGAGGTCAACGGCAGCTGAATTTTGAACCATCAAGACCTGTGTCTTTGATGTACCAAAAATCATTCTGCTACTCGGGCATAATTTGGTGGAACAACCTACAGCCCCACTATAAGAATATATCAACAACTTTGGCTTTCAAACAAAAACTGAAAATTGATCTATTGGGTAATACTTTAATGCTGTCCAATATACTGGCACACATATAATCAGTGTATGACCTAAACTGAGTTGATGTACAATTTCATGACATGTCTATCTAAGAGCTATATATTTAAACCTTATTCTGATATAATCCATCCCTGTCAACCATCATCATCATCCTCATCTCATTTATCCTTTGTTTTTCTTTTGCAAGAAGAACTGTAGGTGAGAAATTAGTTTACGATCACACACACTATTATTTTTTCTAGATGTAAAACCTAAAAATTCAGGATGCGGAGGAAGACCGGGTCTGACCCGAGCCGCATTAAATATGGCCACGCCATTCCACCAACATGAATTCTCAATTATAGTTATATCCAATATATATATTAGGCCTGTGTCTCTAGTCTTTAAGAGAGTACAGTCTTAAAAAAACATTTAGTTAACATGTAAGTCGCCTGAGACTATGATGATGATGTTATATTTAAAAACAAACTAATGATTGTCACTTTGGTGTTCACATTCTACGGTACATCTGGAAGAACTGCATTTTTCGAGGAAATAAAAACAAATCAATCAATCAGTCAATCATAAAGTAGTGTCAAATCAGAACTGTAATGACCCTTGGTTAACACGGTGGAGGAGAAATAAGTACAACAAGAGCGAATCTAGCTTGTAATTACTCTGTTTAATAAACGATTGACATTGGACATAGCAGAAACGTTAACATAAGAATAAAGGTGTACTAGACTGTTACTGCCACCTTGTGGCCAACCTACACATAGTACTTGTGTATAATAATGCGCGTAATGCACGAGAAATGTTTGTGCAGCAGGCACGTGCATTTAATCATATATGATATGATGTGTAAGTAGCATATAAAAAGTAAAGTTAAGAAATGGCATTACATTACCCCCTACGATTTTAAAAGTTATTCATGAGATAACTTGATAATATAATGTAACATAAATAAATCATGATGTGAAAAATGGAATATAAAAGAAGTAATCGACCTCTTTCATAAAGTACAACAAGAGCAAATCTAGCTTGTAATTACTCTGTTTGATAAACGATTGACATTGAACATAGCAGAAACGTTAACATAAGAATAAAGGTGTTGAATGTAGTAATATAAAGGTATAAAGAAATATAGATGAATAAAATGCAGTCTACTAGACTTTTACTGCCACCTTGTGGCCAACTTACACATAGTATTTGTGTATGATAATTCGCGCAATGCGCGAGAAATGTTTGTGCAGCAGGCGCGTGCATTTAATCGTATATCATATAATGTGTAAGTAGCATATAAAAAGTAAAGTTAAGACATGGCATTACAGAACTATACTAATGATATTCCTTAAGGCATTATAATTTGATTTTTAAGGTAACCGGTCCTTTCTTCTCTATTGATAAATTTATTTCGTTACAAACCAGTAATAGAGGATTTATGGATGGATAGCGTACTTAATTACTGTTTTCAGATAAAATCCCTTTCCTTGGTAAAATTGGTACATACAGTAAGAACCTGCATGATCCTTCTAGGTGAACAAGATCAAGGATCCTTTGAGGTGTTCCTAAAAATCTTTTGCTCCTGGAGTGTATAGTGTAAACTGTCTTTTTCTCGCCCACGAAAGATCTGATTGGTGATTGGTTTCGTAATAAACAGATTGGGTGATAAGTGCCAGACCTTGTCTAGGTTTCTGGTAGGCGGAGGGGTTATCTGTTGTATATATGGCGTGTGTGCTCTTACCTGTGTTTGCTCAAGGTAAAAGGATGTATGGACTGTTGTTTCTGCTCCTTTGCTTAATGTTAGTGTGTTGGAGAAATCAGTATCTTTTTAAATTCGTTTTTATTCAGGTGTCCAGCTCCATACATCAATTGTAAAGTAAAGTTTAGACAATAGCTCATCGGGTCACCATGGCGGTGGACTTCCCCCGATACCTGAGCTTGCGAGGAGATTACATCTTATAGCATTATTTAACAGATCTGGTTAGACACGTCCATGAACAAAATGAAGAAATAACAGTAAAATACAAACAGTTCATGTAAGTAATAGATATATAATAAGCGCAGGGTAGAACTTTTCCATAACTAATTTATGTAAATTCAGTGTTTTTCCCGATTAACATCTATAAATCATTGACTAGTATAGTACACATGATGGTTTATTTCAGTTCCGTGTCTGGTCTTCCACTAACTCCATCTATTGCTTAGAGGAACCACCTTAATGGGTGATGTACCCTACTCTTGTAGAGTATTAGCAATGGCTCATTAACGTGCATATAATACCACAGGCAGCCTTACAGTGCACACAGCTGGCCTTTGATAACCCAGTCAGCAAGCACTGGGGTGGAGAATTGCCCACGGCGGGGTTCGAACCCGCAACACTCTCATGCCTCGTTATTTCTATGGGAATCAACACCGGAGTGCACTGAAACTCACCTCGACGACGATGACCTGAGGGTTGTTATGATTTTATTTCACCTCCTCGGACAAAGATTATTGAAATATGAACCTTCATAGTTCATAGACCATTGCGTCACCTCTCGGCACATGCATTTATAACAGGATAACAGGTTGAAGTTAAATGCAAGCAAATGTCAGTTACAGATACTAGGCTCAAAAAGAAAATTAAAACAAATAAGATTTGATGCACTTGGGAAAAACTTTATTGATGGGAAAGAAATCAAAATGACCAAGAATGTAAGATATCTAGGATATCTGATCGATCCTTATTCATGTTTTAATGAACATTTTATTAAAATGCGATTCTCTTTACAGTCTAAAATAAATAAAGTAGCGAATCACTGAACGAATCACTGAAACTGTGGTAAAAAGCTATACTCTCTATAGCTGAATATGGAAACATCTGTTACAATATATACAGGACATGCCTCGAGCAACCAGACAAGCTGAGGGCGTCAATCTTTAATGAAAAATCCACGAACGGAAAAATTATCTAGATCGCCACATTATCAGGGTCCAAAAAAATGGCATGGCCTGTGTTAAAATCGCATCTAAAAATGTCTGAAGACTGGAGGAACTAATGTTAGTTATATTGTTTTGAATTGAAACAAAATGTAGTTAGAAATGTAGTTAGTTAGTTAGTATTTTGAATGAAGGAGAAAGGATTGTATTATAATGAAATCGGTGTTAATTGATATATCACTTGTTTTTTATCGACAGCGAATGTATTCGTATAAATTGTATAATATATAACATTTTTCTCTCTTTTAGAATAGAGGCCTAAATACAAAAAAATCGTTGTTGTAAGGTACTATGTATGTAATTCATTCTTGTAATGATGGATTGATTTTGAGAATTAATTCTCGCTATATTGTCATATGTTGAATGAAGTTAATCGTTAAATTGTACATATAATACCTTTGTAGGGGATGAGACATATCACATTGGGAAAATCTGCCTAATAAAAATGTTTACATTTTTTTAAACTGTTTATGGCAATGCATACTTACATACATACATATACATACGTTATATTATGCAGATCTATTGTTTGCAACTTCTACAATAATCGTCGAATCCAAGTGAACAGCACATAACAGCAAGATATTGCAATTATCTCATAAAGACGTATCATGTATGCAAACATGTGTAAAATTACGAGAGTTAATAAATATTCGATTGAGCATTACATCCCCAAGGCATAAAATATAATGTCAAGATTAATGGGAATCCCATGGGAATCATATGATAGAAGTTGCATGTACATTATTTCATACACTTTAATTAATTATAAAAAACGATCGTTATATCAAATATTTCTCAATAACAGAAGGCGAGTGCTCCACGAAACGAAAAATAAGGACTATATATGATTATATTTTTAAGTCTTACAATTTACTCATAAAGTCATACTCATTCAGCCTAGGAGGCCATAGTTAATTACAAATGCTTTCTTATTTGTATTACCACGGGCTCATGATTCACAATACATCATGATCCGTCAGGAGAAGATTGCTTTCGCTAATGAGGAAAAGATATATATATATTATATAATATTGTAATACTGTAAGCACCCCTCACCCCTCCCATTACCCCCTACCTTCTCCTTTCCCCGCGGCAATTGAATTCTCGTTGTGCCTTTAAATTGACTTTGTCGGAGGAAATAAACTCATACGGTGTATTTTGAAAAATCAAATATATAATTTTGTTTATTCTCAATTAACAGAATAACTCTATTGCTGCGTGTTGGTACCAAACAATGTTGTTGGCAAGATTTCGAACTGATATGTCCAACAGTTTATTTCTCTTCTAGGAGAATAATGCAATGCAATCACAGTACTCAGAACAAGAGATAAAAGAATGATCCTCTTCAATCTTCAATCCAAACGCGGCTAGATCGATGTATCCAACGGAAATATTAGGCCTCCGGAATGATTTGGAGAAAATAAACTTGGTGCGCATGTACGAGTATCATTTGTCTGGAATGTGTGCAGCCTCAACCGAAGTCCAATGATTGGAGGAGGCGAGATGTATTTTTGAGGAATGGGCACGATATAGGTTGGTAGGTTGTTTGTATCGTGGCATTGAGGTATGGATTATAGTAGGAACGGGAGGAGGTGGTTGCGGAGGGGGTTCGAGGGGGTTTAGGATCAGCAGGGGCCCTCAGCCAATCTGTGTAGTATTCACGGGCCGAATACGGATGACCCGAACTCCATAAGTCACTAACCTCCTGTATGATTCGATCACAGCGCCCTCATACCACTGTAGCTTAGCCAACGCACTAAGTCAATTTGTCTACCAGCTAAGGCCATTCTAGCTTTCCTCTGCCTATACATACATATACATAACCTTAGACTTGTATCAGAAGTTGCTGGGTTCTCCATTTCCAGGTTGAATTTCGATGTTAAAATGGGGATTTAGATTTTCTTTTGTCATGTAACGTTCATTCAGTGCTTCTAGTAAAGAAACTCACGTTCTGAGGATTTAGATTATTCATACATAATGAAGCAGGGCTATAAAGGATTTAATCTGCTATAGTCGCAACGTTGAGGAAATTAGTCTGGATATGTATGGCATTTTGCCCTTTTAATGGAGACTCTATTTTCCACCTGTGAGCAATGTGGAAGTGAAAAGTACTAACTTGATAGAGATTTCCCAAGTACTTTTACCAAGTACATGAATGGCATTATCCAAAAACGACAGAAGATGGATTCGTTAATTATTTGTTGGGTATTAATATTTTAAGGCATCGTGTAGGAGACATGCAGAACATGCAGACAAAGACTTACTCACTATATTATGAGATCAAAAATAAAGATGTGAAATAAAGATCTGACTAAAGGAAAATGCATTGTCAGAATAATATGTGTAAATCTGAATGGAAGTATCCAATTTCCATTCCGTATTGTGAATCTATGCACAATGGAAATGGAATGCCTGGCCTTGATTCCACATTACTTTTGTATGCCGATATCCCTTGCAATAAGGCGGATTCTGCGGTAAGCTAATTGTAGGCATGTAGGCGACGTGTAATATATATTTCATGAGAAGCAGAAATCGAGCTCGAGCCCCGGTTTGGGAATACGGGACATCCCACCCTTCATATTAAGAAAATCAGAGTTGTAATGCGGCCCGATATGATGTAACAGCCTTCCTCCCTCCCCGCGCCTTTCCGTATGGCCCTCTAGTGGCCCGATTTATTGACCTCGAGCTTGTTGTGGACGACCGGAAGAGTCTGGGCAGCCATGTTGCATGCGGGCCGTTCATGCCGTCGTCTGGCAGTGGTTTTGAGGAAGGAGGGTGCGAGGGTCGGCGCTTCCAATATAAGACTATTGATTGAGTTCCCGTGGGGGCGCGATTATAACAAACGATAACCAACATTACGATTTCCGGCAAAAGAAAGAAAAATAAGACCAATTTATGACAGGCGGCTGGAACCCTGGCACTCTATTCCACTTTCCCTTCAACTAGTGTTGTTCAGGAAAACCCCCAAGCGAGCCTATAACAATAAAAGGGAAATATGAAATATCTTGCATATCTATACCTGGACGTTTTTCTTCCTTTGAATGTTCTTCTATGAATAATAAAAAAGGGAAGGAGGGTATGTTATGATTCAATGAGAAATCTTGAGAAATATGTGTTAGCTGATGGCGAGGGAGATCGGGAATGGAAGGATGCTTATATATACGGCTTATTTCCGGTGGGAAATGCACTATGCAAGTTAACCACCTTCCAACCTATACATCTCTTATGGTTCACTCTCGGGTGAAATCGAGTAAGAGCAAGTCCTGCTCTTTTTCAAATACACACAGAGGTGCATAGATTTCCCTTATCTCCTTTGGAGCATATACATCATCAGAAACAATGGATTTATCTACTATCTCAAGGTTGGATAAATCCGACTAAGGGGAAAACGAGCTTGTTCTACGTCTTTACTTTATAGACGGAGGTATATATAAAGGCCAATGTTAAGTATCTGAATGTGCCGCTCGTTGCGACTGAAAACCTGTTTCAGTTGGAAAGTCTCCCCTTTAAAAAAAATCTGCAGCTGCAGTGATATGTGATAAATGCTTGACCCAGGCTGCTCGTCATTGGCTGATTATAATCTGTGCTCAGGTACAAATTTATTTAAACATGAAAGCAGATCTCACAGGGAGTCGGTCATGGAGATGGCGTTGCTTTGCAAGACATTTTTACAACTCGGCTCTAACTGCTTGGCAATAATAAATGGATCCTATCTCCGAACTGCAGGGTCTGCCTATGAAGGAAATTGTGTATACCATTTATAGAGGATACATGGGAGCGTTATATAGCCAACTTGCTTTACAACTGTAATCACGGGTTGCTTTTTGCTTCGTCTAGGTTGGTAGTCGAACTCTATAACGGAAACTATAGGCCCTACGCTTTTGGTCACTTCGATTGCTACCGCATTTGAGCAGAGGCTCTTATGTGGGAAAAACTAGCATTGTATGGTCCGAGGTGGGAACGGGACGGAATGCCCATTATGAAGCTTTAAGCTGGGCCTCAATTTTTCGCATAGGGAACGCTTGCAACGCGGGGGAAGCAATATGCAGTAAAACACATTCTGCGCCGGCGGTTTATTATCTTTAATTCTGGCTTTGTGGCCGCTTGTTTAACTATTTCACATTTTAGCAGGGCATATGCACCGGGCTCCTTGCCAATGGGCTCTGTGCCATCGGTTCTGAGTAGCTAGGAGAGTCACTCACTGGCCCGAGTCGCAATTACTTCTCTTCACCCGATGGTGAGTATTAGCGACAAGATCCTTGCAGACTGGGTCATTCTTGGATAGAAGATCTAAGCGAAATATTTCAGATGATGTACCACAATGATGTATACAGTCATATGATACTATTATATCCAAATAACACGTTATGAATCTTTATTTATGCACTTACATTTTGTCCAAATGGAGTCGTGCTGTTAATTTATAAATGCGTGATTTTATATGATATTTAATCTCGGAAGCAAATGGGAAATCATAACCGTTTCACTTTTAGCGCATAATTTGTAATTATTTACAATATAAAGTTAATCAAAATGTGTGTGCATCTAGTGCATACGTCTGTATGGACATTGTAAAAATATATATTTCAAGTCAATCTGATTTGCATAATAATTAGATAAGTAAGAAATCGTCATTTTTTCTTCAGAAAGGAGGACACGTATGGATCATAAGCTTTGCCTTGGGCGTGAAGGCAATATAACGATGGGGAAGAGCAGGCTAATAGAAAACAAACCACAATGCAACAGCACAATTCCAACTCAAGACATCTCAAGATGATAGGGATAACAGTCATAACCAATAGGTAATTCCACGTTCGGAAAGGCTAACACGGGAAAAGTAAAAAGTACCTTCCCCAGAGTGGCCAGCACCTTAGTGGCTCTATGCAAGGGAAATTACTTATCCTTTCCCCAAGCGCTATCTGCAGACGGCCGAATATTTTTTTACCAATTTAACTTTCTGCCAAAATAACCCTGTCACAACGGTAAATTCTGCAACTGGGTCGCGGAAGGAAGGGGATGGAGGCAGAATTAGTCCTCCGGAAGTGAAGACACGTTTGCAACAGCGGCTGGTTGGTGGACGATCTTGTATTAGGACGAGGCGGGAAAGCTCCCAAGGGAGGGCCTCAACAACGCTCTCCCAGGACAACGCCCCCGACGTTATCCGCCGGAAGTTGCGGTCGGAAATGCACGTCACCTGGTGTTTGCTGATAACAACGAACACTAGCACCATTTGACTTGAGGTGTCGAGCGTTTGCGAATGCGAATGTCTGAATGGACAGATCTCAGCAGACCGAGTGTAGATAGCATACACTTCTGGTGCCATTTAAGCAGCTTGAAATGCCGGGAGGAGTTACAACGGCGGTTCGAATTTCCAGATCATCATTATTGATCATTTTTGTAATGTGCAAAATATCAATAATCTCTTTCATAACGGAGGTGTGGTTTGCATCTGTTTTTATTTTGATTTGATTAATCTACTGTCAAATGTATGAAAACGCAGCACTATCTATTTCCCTTATAAAAACGAAAAGGAATGCCTGGTCTAGCCCAGATATAGAAATTTCATTTTTATATCAATGAAACATAAGCAGTGCTACTGCATCTTTAAATCTATCTATTCGGATATGCTAGTATTCATTGATGGGATTCAATAAGGATTCAATGAGGAGATTTGCAAAGAGGCCTCTCAACATTGATATTAGAGTTAGCAACTCTTCAGGACAGAATAAATTAGTATTTTTTGTTTTTTTCTGATGAAAACTGTTAATTGCCCAACCTCTCGTTCTGTAGTATCTCCCAGAAAATCACAATATCGTATGGAATTGAACCACAATTGCTTAACCCCTCCAGGGAATGGCGTGGTGCTTGCAAATGACAGGTGCATCAAGGCGGTTTTGCAACCACGGGGCCTTCCCATTTGCGCTGGTAAATTTATGTCAGTCAGTAAGGACCTTGGTGCACCTTCTTTTCTGGGAAGAAATTCTCAGAAACCATCTCAAAGGTTTAGCTGATTCCCATGCATGTCTACCGCAAAAATCAAAATGAAGCATCGTTAAATGAATACTGAAATTCTTCCTTCTTATGACTTATGACAGAATTAACAAATAACTGTTATCCATATTAATATTGGAAATAGTTTAAGTAATGTTAAGAAAAAACTATTCTTCAGCAGATATAATGTTTTTGCTGAAAATGACTTAATTGCGGCACGGGTAACGCGCAATGGCCAGGAACGATCTTGTCTCGTCGTGCAAATCATAATGCTAAAGCAGTTGCTTTGTTGGGCTAGCCAACAAAATAATACCTAACGTAAAATTATGAAACAATGAAATGATACAGAGAGTAGAGTCATATTATAATGTATTAGTTTCTTTTATTATTTCAATAAAGACCAGTATACTTAACATGATTCCGTTACAAAAATACGCTAGATCCATTACATTCAAACATCTTTTTCATCCAAGTAATCCATATTATATACGGGAAGAGCGATTTCTACAAAAAGAGGTAGAAATGAGGGGTTTCTTTGTCTCACATGTTCTCGGAATTTGTCGTTTTACAAACCGTTTTACTCATCTGTAGAGTTCTGTCCACCCTCTCTGGAGGACGTCGTATACATGTGTTTTGTGAAGGTATTTGGGATGAAAATGTCATTTTAAAGCACTTTTTAGTTTTCTAGTTATGTTCTATACAACTATTTTTAGCCTGGGGAAGCCTTCGGGAGAGCCTTTTTTATGGACAAAGGACTGATCACATGATTGCCTCTTGAAAGTAAACGTAATGATGTCATGCTTTTGATAGATCATGGGAGAGGGAAGGAGGAAGGGAGGGATAAGAAGGGAGAGCCTTTCTGGGACTTTCTGAGACAACATCATTTATGTCCCAGCAATGCAGGATTCCCTAGCAACACATCCTGTGAGAGTCCCTAGCAGTAGCAACGGGAGGGAGAGACATCAGAGGGGGAGGGGGGAGAGTGAGGAAAGAGAGAGAGGGACGTGAGGGGAGAGATATCAGAAGCGGAGGGGGAGAGTGAAAAAACAGAGGGAGAGGGTGGGAGAAATCAGATAGGGACAGAGAGAGAGAAAGACGGGAGGGAGAGGATGGAGGAGAGGAAAGATAGAGGGGAGGGGGAGGGAGGGAGAGAGTGGGAGAGGGAAGGGGAGAATGAAAGAAGCAGAGGAACAGGGTGGGAGAAATCAGATATGGTGGGGGACAAGAGGATAGAGCGAAAAGAGGGGAGAGAGAATAGGACAGGGGAGAGGAGAAGGCTGGTGGGGACAGGGAGAGAGAGAGGGGAGAGGCAGAGGGAGAATAGGAGAAGAGGCAGTGAGAGAGGAGGGGTGAGACAGTGAGAGGAAGAGGGTGACCGTCCGCAGGACGGGTACTTTGCTAGTACAATATAAAGCTCTTTTGCTTTACTCAATATGTATACTATCCTCATCTCACAACACAAGACCTATTCTTACGAGTTCTATGCATATCATTAAATATGCCTGGACACACTCAACCTCGCTGTTCTATTTCTGTCATTTGCAGCCATGTCAGCTTATCTCCATGTAACTAAACATCCCAATCTTCCATAATCTAATTCTGGTCTTAATTGCGTATTATCTACTTGAGATAATGAAAAGGAACAATTCAAATTATGTACTTGTTTCTTTATTTAAACGGTGTTATTAAGGAATCTTGTACTTAAAAAGGAAAATCAATGATATATCAATGAATATAGCCAAAGGATACATTCTTTCTTCTAGGAGATGGATAATGGATATAATCAGGTATAGAAATTGAATGAAAAATACATAATATTATGTATAATTATTATATGATATAGGTCAGGCATATACATTCGTTGACGACATCTTATCAAATTCAATCCGGTGTGGTATAGGCTCTTTTTCATCATGCAGCATTATTTATACAAATATAAGGTTTTTAATCCGGAAAAAGTTAGGTTTTCTTAGCATTAATAGATTATTTTCATGTCTTGAGTGATTATTAAATTTCGTGATTTTACCAGAGTCTGAAAATGCTACATCAGTCAATATAAAAGTGTTTTAGATTACGATTTTCCGATTTGGGGGATTGCCCTAGGTTTTCCTTGAAGAACATTTTGGTCTTAATTAATAAAGAGATATACTGAGTTGTATGTCTGTATGCACACAATTTATGAAGTTATGTACAAGTATCTGAAAATCGTTCCCTGGGCAATCAGAATGTAATATTCTTTCACGTTGTAATATTTTCAAACTATGAATGTCAATTAATATTTGTAGAATCATTCAATATGAAAAAGGAGAACAGTTCTGTTATTGTCGGGGTTTCTTCCTTCAATTAAAGATTAGAGATTAGTATAATATATGTTTCATGTGTTTAGGTGTGATCCTTGGGAGGAAGGGGTTGTCCATATAGTATGGTCCATCCCAACTGGGCGGCTACTATTCTATACAATTCTACTATTCTCAGCCACTAGAGCTTCTAGAAGATTAACAGATCATGTTATCTGATAGAAAAAGTTGCGAACTGAGTCTGTTGGAATCATAGAAGCAGGGTAAAAGCCTGCTAAAAGGCAAATGTAAGGGCTGAAGAAAAGCTGTGATCAAGTGCATTTGATGTGGAGGAAAAACTGCCGATCCCCCCAAAAATATGCTTTTCGCTCATTACTAAAAAGAACATGAATGATATGTTTTTAGAGTATTGGCGTCTAATCTTCTTGTTGAATGTCGATTATAAAATAATTTCAATGGTTAAAGAAAAAAATGGTTTGGGACTCACAGGCCTGTGATTGTTTGGGGTCCGAATCTTGGTGCGCCGACAATTTTCACCTCCTGTCCCCAGCCACTAGGGATGATTAAGGCGAATAGTGCATGTATAGTATTCATCATGATTTTGGGCTTCTTCTTTTTTTTTCTTTTTTTTTTTTTACAAAGATATTGTCTAAAATACATGCCAGTCATCAAAGAAACATGTTATTCTACCCTTTTTCTCTGGGTTGAGTATCTTCAGAATGACTTCAGTATTCAGAAAACGGTTCCTGTGTGGGATGAATGTAGAAAATTCCTTGTACATTTCAGGCTGTAAATTGGAAACAATTGACTTGTATTATATTTAGGGGGAAATTGGCGAACATTTTAATTTTCAAAAATAATCATTATTTATACAGTTTGTGAAGCCGAATAAAATGAATGGTTGTAATAGTTGATTAAATTTTAAATTGGTTGCTTTAGGATGGCGTCCATGGCAACCACACAACCCGTTTTCCAAATTTTGGAAAAAGTTTGCTATGGTGACATCAACGAAAGTTCATGAAGTTTGATTGCCACTTTTTAATACATCTGAAATTAATGAAGATAATGTAATAGACATAACACAACATATCCGCAGTATTGTTTCCAGACAATTTCGAAAATAATTTGTAATGTTTCACTGCATCAGGGAAATTTAAAACCTATGTTGGCCCAAGATAGTCTGGACTGACAAGACTCCTTTGACACAAAAGTCGGAATGTGCTAGTTAAAGGCCCCACATTCAGTCTCATAGTACTGTTTTCTCTCTCCTTACATAGTTTCTTCGGAACTTTCTTAAGTTTGAACATATATTTCAGGTTTTTATCCCTTCTAACAGCTATGCTGGATAAGATGTCCCACCTAGTCGTTAAATTTGCATTTGGATATTCGATAATGTTGCCCTGCACAACGCCTCATGAATCCATTTGGAGCTTAAAGTGTTGTTAGGATAATGATGGAGATGTTTTATAGAGTCGTTGTTCGAATTCAGTGCAATGTCAGTTACTATTAAGGAAGCGAGACTAAAATACTTGTCACAAAAAGTGGAAGGTAGTTTTGTAATACGTGAGATAAAGCAGAATATTTTTCAAATGAAAGATCTCACGTTTTAGTCCTGAATAAAGAAAGATGCATAACAAGCCTTGAGAAAATGATATCGCTTTGCATTTGTTTTAATCCGTTGCTTTAATTTATTTGATGTATCATCATTATTGCGTAACATGATGAAACATTTATTGGATTGACGTTGTGAGTCGTTAAATAAACTCGTCCAAAACACATTGTGCAGCTATTTGCTCTATCGGATCAACGAGTTCAAGTAAAGAAGCTGAACCGTACCAGTATTCTATCGAATTCTTCTACTGACACGTGTAAGGCATATTGCGTTGTATATAGGCATAATTTGGACAGAAATAGATACAAATTATGTGTGAAGTTTCTTTGCGACAATATGGACATCATTAATTTTATTACAATTACATGTATCTTGTTTTTATTTTATTCGTAGACCCTTTTTATCTCGGTTCAACTTATTTCTAAGAACCTATACACGGTACATGTACACTTATTTAATTAAACCGGGACGGTTTAGAACTCTTCATTCAATATAATTTCTTTTACATATAAATAACACACCCAGACCATTCTGAGAATGTACTTGACGTTATTTTGGACGACATTCAAAACGATTTCCTAGGCTCGTAACAGAGGCACTGTAGCAGTTCCTGGCCATTTCCCCTTATCATTGTCACACCTCACTTAATAGATAAGAAACTAGGCCTGATAATGGACGGACAGAAAATTTTATCCAAGGGTAAAATGTATTCGGAAATCTGAATGGAGCATATCTAAAACGATCCAAAGGGGCTTCGAAAATCTTCTGGCGTTTAGCCACAACCCTCCGCTTACCGAGCACAAGAACATATCTGGGTGGGGAGTGAGGTTTACGTTACATCACAGACGCATACAAGAGGAACAAAATTTGTATGCAGGGTAGCAGGCTAACTGTGAGGTAGTGTGTCTCCTTCCCGCACAAAGATCCTATCAAGGGAAACCTGCCCTCATCATTTCTTGGAGGTGAGGGATCAGCTGAAGGCGAGGATCCGGATTAAAGAAAAATAGTTTACCCCGTAGGTTAATGCACCAAGTCTCAGGAGTGTGAACAAGTGGACTAACTCCTCTCAAATGTCCAAGAGTCAATCTCCGGTAATGCTCCCTTCCAAGTCAGGACATAATGGTCTTGCAAGGCAGAGGCGATGTATACAATTAGGAATATTCTCATGGACTGCCAATAATCAACAAGCACTTCTAGGTTAGATCACTCCAAGTAGTTTAGGTGTAGCAAATACAAATTGTTTCCATATCTAAATTATAGTCTTGCTCTTACATATTTCTCCATTTAGCCCATTTAAATTTATAGAGGAGGTGTAAATAAAAAGGGTACATATACGTGCATGTTGTGGAGAGGTCCTTTGGCCCTGAATCAAAGTGTTCAAAGCACCCAACGATATTGAGAGGAATGGCAATTTGTTTTACTTATCATACAATCTAGAATATTCATAATTCGCTCAACTCGGTAATCCCTTTAGAGCATTAGTATAGTGGTTAAGCCAGAACTAATTTGCATTTTGGGCTCTTTATGATTTAAAAACATGATATTTAGTCCTTTCTGATTCGTTGATTTTCAGTTGCTGCGTTCTAGCATAACTGAATGTTACCACGTAGGGTATGTTATTTATCTACAATGATTTACCCTACCAGCACTAAGCCTTGGCCGAATGGAGTCCAATTCCCAAGGAATATTGGTTTTTAGCCTTAGATAAGATCCTGTATGAAAATGGAATGACAGTATTACCCTCAGACATCCTGGTCTACAAGTTCAAATCCATTTAGGAACAGAGATACCAGATTTATCAGCAAAGTAAATAAAGGACCGAGGCTCAACAACAACATATTTGTATTATCGTTTGATGTATAAGTAAAGGTTTCCCATAAAGCTGCCAGAAGAACATTGCATTCGTTGATGTGTATACAAGAAATAACTACATAGCTATGCTTCATATATTGTGATCCAGTTTACGCATTCAACAATTTCTCCCGATTATTTATTACTTTGGGACTAGAAAGAAAAAGCACTTTGGAAACAGTGTTTTTCTAAATGGTCTGTATTCGAGTCGGAAACCTATAGATTTACTGTTCATGATTGGAAATCAATAATGAGCGAGGACTTGAAATAACTGATATCAGTGATTCACTTTGCCTTAGGCATGAGTACGATGGGCAGAAACATCAGCACTTCTATTTCAGAGTCAGAACCTAGAGGCACTAGTCGATGAGATACCATATAGCCCTGATGGTAAAGTCCCATATAATGTTTTAGGCTCTCTCTCTTTGTGTCCCGAACACTATTCGAGAGTAGCAATGTCCTTAGGGACGGGAAATGGTACAACATGCCCTCCCCATGTATTAGGGCCTTGGTAGTGTCTGGAATATCAGCCGCATCTTCCACCCCATCAGATATCATCCTCTACCACTGACCCCGATTTTGATATACGTATTGCCGTATTACAACTCCGTTGTAGGGGATTTTTAATACCTTCTGCAAAGATTCTGACCCAGTGTCCAGCATATTTGTATGAATAAATTTCGAATTATAATTTGATATCAAATAAGGATCGAATAGAATATATTACAATGATCAATAATATATTCTTGCAGCTATGTAAATTATGGAAGAAAGAACATTTCTGGGAACGTTTCAGCTGAGGTCTCTTAATTTCGAGTAGCTTACCAGTAAAAAAGGAGTGTTTCAGAGATCACTTCAAAAAAGAGTGTTCCCTGGTTGAAAAACGCGAACTAAAAGAAATTCGCTTAGAAAAATGCAACAATCATGAACAGATGCATAAAATGTTTAAAATCTAGATTTTACTACTTCTATATCGAGTTTTCTATATACATTAATTCGAAGGAAATGAGGGAAAGAGAAAGAGGTTCTGTTTGTAAGGTGATACTGGCCTCTTAATTAAAGAAGTTTGAAGGCTAAGGACTGTTTGATGGGGGAAACGAGGTCCGAAGAAAATCTTTTCCAAAATGATCGATTTGATGAAATGACAGCAGACGTCATGTTCCCCCATTAAAAAGGATGTTTTGAGCAATTCTTTCATTAAAAAAATCTTGGTTTCGTCAAACAAGGTCCGCAATTAAAAACTATCATCTTCTCGCATCTTATTTTTGATGATCTTTTAATCTTCTGCAAGAACTATTTTTGTTTCCTCCTCCTTCTTGTTTCCTTTCTTAATTATCGACCACAAACATCATGATGCATGGAACTCTCTTAAGACCAGCTTGCATGGGCCCGTAAGGCTAAGAAAAAGCTTACAAATGCAACCGGACCACGAATCTCGTGCAAATCGTATATGGTAGGATTTGCTTTCTTTCCCCATTGGTAGCCTTATTTTATAATCATAGGGATGTCTACTTTCTCGAATGGTAAAAAATACAATTTTATTCTGATATGCGAATTTTCTGAAATTATGTTATGTATTTCAACGCTTCAGTGCAAGGACACTAGATCTAACAGAAGAGAACATCTTATTCGATCTGGCTGGAGATGCCACTATAAAAATGAACCATATGCCTGACGTGTATCTAAAGTCTTCTTTGGGTTGGCAGAGACGTTTGTTCAAATGGGATGATAACAGTACCTTGTCCTAGACAGGCTCACAATACATGCATCTTTGTCCTGGAAGGATTGTTAATATATCTTATATGATTCAGCCAGTATTACTCCATGTTGGTGTGTGTACCACATGCTATTTGTATGGGCGGGAGTAGTGTGGAAATTTACACCAGTTCAACATATGTGGTATGACATTGCCATTCCCTCTTCCTCCCCCAGTACATCCAGTACACATAGCAACGTGGGAGTAAATATAGAACCTAAATTTGAATGTGGTATTCGGGACACTATTGCACTGTCCTTGATGTGTGTTTTTCTCGTAACCCTTGTAACCAACAACAAGGACAGTGCAATAGTGTCCCAAGTACCACATTCTCATTAGGTTCTATCTATATACCTCATGACACCCAACACCAATGCTTTCATGTTTTTAACGATTGAGTAGTATATCAATAGATTCTTTCACATAATTATTATAACACTCATGTGCGTACACATATTTCTGGCGCGGTTTCCTTAAGTAGAACTACGAGAGTATTATTGCCAGGATTCACATACGTCTGAGTGTGAAGCAACATCCTTCTCCGTGAATAACAAACTCATCTGAAGGTAGATCTGTAGTTTCATGACCATGAAGAAGCTGTTGGAGCTGACCTTTGATACACGTTGTTCAGGTTTACATTCGATCACTAAATTGTGTGTACAAGAAGGTTGCCTCCTCATTAAAGTCACCCAAAGGCTTTTCTCATGGATTATTATCACCAGTAAAACGATTCGCCTTCCGATGTAAAAGATGTTCATCCATATCAAATATGTGTGTATAAGGTCAATGGAAATCTAAGATGAAAAAGTCACACAGATTTCCTGACACATTTTATGTTGATTATCAAGCCGGGCATTACACTCATATTACGGATATGCCGCCTACACGTCACGAACCAATGGAAGAACTGTTGTCATAAACAGAACAACATTAGGCAACTATACGTATAAAACATGACAAGCAACTTGGGTTAGATCGACTATTATCGTAATGAAGCATTCATGTAGACCACCACTTACATATATAATGTGCAATGAATGTATAGGCTGTATCCTGGTTGTAAGTTGCAAAGAACCTTGATGGGAACATGACATCGGATATTAATCTGTTTCTATATTATAGTCCTCCAGAATTTCTTATACATTTTCTGTTGATATCTTCTTATTTTATGCAAGGTTACATCCCCTTTCCTGAACACTCCCTGGAGATTTCGAAAGCATTTGGCCACAAAATGCGTGCCTCGGGAGGTTTTGTACGGGGACTGTCCAGTTAACAATTCGTGCAGTTTGATCAATGGTACTTTCGGTGAAAGTGGCATTATTGATCAGTCCCCATGGATGATTTATCCCATCGAATACGATCGCTCTCTTTCTCACAAAAAAATAATTTGGTTCCGTTGTCACTTTGGTTTTCTGCATCGCCCCAGTGACATGACAAACTCTGGGATTAATTTGAGTACAGGTGGAGCAACATACAAATATGTTCTGGGTACGCCGGAGTGGGAAGGGGCAGAAGCGAGTAATGGAAGAATGCTCATGGTGAATATCACTCGATGTCTGTCCTAGAACATCCCCAATTTCTCCCAGGGGGTGTGGAATCACCATTGCAGAGGGAATATTCTGTGTCCATAGGATATTCGGGACAATGCGTAGAGTCCAGCAGGACTTCCCGATCGCACAAACTACAAGGACCATGAATTTAGATAGAGCATCTATGATGCAGTCTATGTCGCCTCAAGATTAAAATATATGGAAGTACCAACACATACCATTCCTTTTTAAATAAATTTACAACATATTAATAGAATGGCTGTTATTTTTTATTTGGCATCCTTTATCAGTATCATGCCGGGTGTCGCAACATAAAACTAGGTATATATAGTGACTATAATGTGAGAGAAAGGAAGATTATATTCACGAGGGCAGTACATGCAAAGTCAATGTTACCTCCCTCCGGATAAATGGTGATGATGGAACCTCACCAGCCCTTTTTATCGCCCGTGAAATCTTTCTTTCCATTCTGCGGATCCACTTTTTGGTCCTCTGTCGAGGCTCTGGTGGAATGGAAATCATCCCTTGGAGAGAAAAAAGCTGAACGCACACGCCACAAGAGCGGTATAACGAAGCAAAGGGGGACTCTGGCATGTTTCCATCAAAGCCAGGGGCAATGTGAACCTCTCCTATTATCGCTTAGCTATGCATGCTGGGAAGTCATGTGACATGAGGTGGCACGATCAAAGGCTGTGTCGATTGCATAATATCAGAGTTGATCTGATATTTGATAGATAGAGAGCGTGGCGCGAGCCTGAAAGCAACGCTCAACCAAACATCAGTCCGGAATGAAGTCCCTCAGCTTGCATTTTCAGGCTGCTTGAGTCTGGGGACACTGATATTTGAACGATAGGCCAAGGTCTGGGTGCATGAATTCAAAGGAACCCGTTTTTTTCAACTACTGAGAGAAGATCTTGAAACGAAGCCTTGAACTATAACAAGAGTGTATGGGTCAGGCTCAATGAAGAGGGCTGGAGGGGTTGTGCAGTAGGTATTGATAATCTTGTAGAGATATACTTATTGTATACTGTAGACAAACAGTTTTCATTTTTCATTTAGACTTGTCAAGCAGGAATGTGAGTTCTATTTGATAACAACACTTAATAAGCGAATTATCGTTGAGAATTCGAACCACCCTGGCAACATAGTCTCTCGGCGGTCAGGATGTCGGTAGGTAAAATATATTATAGAATAATTCGTTATTTTCTCTAAATCAGTCACACGTGGTATTTAACTTTATGACAAAGAAATCGTGCCAGATTTACTCATTGTTTGACTAATATATGACTGAAGTTTTCAATATTTTGCGGTTGTTATAATTATTATGTTTGTAATATAAGTCGAATCGGGTCCGACCAATAAATGTGGGCATTTATGAAGCCCTGCAGCACAAACAACAGACTAGAAGTCTACAAATAGTGTTCGATCCAATGACTTTCATATGGACAGGAACAGAACGGAACAAAAAGTAAAAACTCTTTAGTGTTTCATCAAAGTTAATATAACCGAGAATGAAGTTTTAGGACAGTGACTGCTGTATTAAAGGACTAGAGAGGCTAGTCCTATTCTAAATACTTTTACACACTTCTGCATTTTGGTGCGATTTAGTGAGCCAATTGTAAGGTGCTTGTGGCCGCTTAATTGTGATCTTAAAGTGTTCACTTCACTGACTAAGAACCACGTGGATTTTCTAAAGAAAACAAAAAGCACGGTGCTATATGGATAACATATCCATGTATCCAATAGGTTGTTTTAGTCTCCTGGATTGGAACTTTTGAATATAAAAATGACTAACACCCAAAAATGGAGTTTGCATCACACCGAGGTTTTAGATGACAACAGGATGAGAACCCTTTGTAAAACTGATAATTCAGCAATGATTTATAGGCATAAAGATTTATTTCAAAGGATGTCCGAACGTTACAAAGGAAAATAATCTGAAAAGAAAACATAAAGTTGGCTGCATGTTGACACCGCATGCATATTTGAATGTGAATGAGATAGCAAAGACTGAACTTGATTTTAAATAGTTGTAGGGATAGTTATCTTTTAAATGTTACCATAGACCTGCATCCTACATTACGCCTTAAGAGGTGAAGAGAGTCCTTTGATCTCTACGTGGCTACTTGTGGTGTCACAATTAACATTGCCCAAGGGATTATTTCATGCAGTGACGTTTGTTAATGAAATAGATCCCGACTGGAGCCCCTAAGATGTTGTGTTTATTCCCGATGCCGGAGGCAGAGGGTCATATTTATAGAAAAAACAATGCCTGGGGGGGGGGGCGTGTTGCTAAGCGGTTTTTTTAAAACAATTTTATTTGGAAAATTTTCACAATAGTGATAGGTCTCATCTCCAATTGAAAAATGCAATATTTAAATAGTCAATACAAAAAATGAGTTACATCTAAGCAATTTACATACAATATGACTTCTTCTCATATGAGTACTTACTCAATCACAACCCTCTAATTAAATCAACAGATTTCTAGTCCATCGATACATTTTTATATATTGACACAATATCATTTTCTTTGGGTTTTTTTTCCTCAATGACAATATCAAACAATACATATAATGTGTTTGCCGCAAGCTAAAAACAACAATTTCTACTAGCAACACCAATTTTTTTGACCGTCTAGCGGCCATAACATTCTCATAACATTTACTACAATTCTAGTATTTTACTAAACATTTCTTCCAATCTCATCACAAATAGAATGATTAAATGTTAATATTTCGTTTCACATTCTATAACGTTGTCTACCTTATATTATATTGGAAGGAAATTTGGAGATGATTGTTATATGAATAAAACATCAACTGACAACCATGAATGCTATCAATGCAGAGATTGGTATGGCTCTGCGAATTAACCATATCTCTGTATATAATACTACATATAATACGATATAATTATGTCTATGATACGCACTCATCTAAATATTTAAATACAGGTAATACCATGTAGTAAGATTAACATAACATCAAGTACCAGGAGGACGACACTCGCCAAGTAAGCAGAGTAAGCGATGAGGCATTGAAACTATTATAGACCGCCAATTGCCATGCCCATTCTAGCCATATCCATCCACATTTCCTATGCTACTTCCGGGAAACACATTACGTTTATTTATGTTCGAAGCTTTCTTAAAGCATCATAATTAAACCACAAATTCTTACTGTGAACCATCATGGGGCGGACAAAGATAAGCATAATGTCTAATTACTCCTGGTAGATGGACCGGAATTCATTCAGAATCCGATTTGCACTGATTATGTTGTACAACTCGTTAGCAGACTTATTACATACTTGTTCACTTACCACAGTCCTGTCCAGGGGTGCCTTTTGATCGCACATGCATGTGTGCCTTTCAAATTGTAATAACACGTGACCTAAATGATGCAACTCCGTTGGTTAAAGACGTTGCGCTCTTTGCTGTGCTCCGAAAATGTACAGGCTTTGTTATGATAATACCACAACAAATACAGCATTGATAAGGTATTTGCTAAATCATTATGTATATAATGAATTATATCAAATGGGACTCTGTATGGTTTGTATTCAGGTTTTGACACGCTGGAGAACCCAGACTCAACTTTCAGTTTGACCATGTTTCTCCCAGCATGCCTCAACTCAATTCCAAACATCCATCATGCCATTTGGTATAAGCATATATCAGATATATATTGTCTGCTCACATCTTAATCATGGAATAAATCAATACTTCAAGATAGTTTATCAGGCATACAAGAATGTTGCTTGTCATAGGGAACATGAAGGAAGCCTCATGGGTCCATTTTGTTCAAAATAGGAGGATAGGCAGTGACCCAGAAACTATTGTTTAAATTCAATCGATATATGGAATGTTTTGGCGTTACCAGTTTCAGCAATCTACTTCTGTTCCCACTTGCCTCGATCGCCACGAATGAATGGGGATATCCATGAAACAATCGACTTTTAATTGGTTATACATGAATGAGAGCATAATTATATATACTTATTATATCGTAGGCCTATGGTAACCAAGAGTCAGATATATAATAGTGTTTGCTACAGTTTATTTGGTTCGGTTCATCATTATGTCCAAACGGTCATTGTAATATATCCAATGAGTATCTAAGTAGGGCCTGCCCGAAATTGGCAGACAGCAAGACTCGAAATTGCTACAAACCAACTGTCTCCTAATGAAAATAAAAAGAACGGGTGTGGTTAGGAAAATCTTTTTACGATTTGTCCATATATACGAGAGGAAAATATAGTGGGTAATTAGTGATTGTTAGATGCAAGAAAACATCAATCATTATCAGATCGTTTTAAACACTCTGACAAATGTAATTGAGACATTTCAAGTGTGCACATACGGGAAGGGCTGAGCCAAAACTATGTACGTACGAAATGTTAGATTTCGACAGAGCACAACAATGCAAATGTGTGCAGCTAGGTCGTGGAAGCTAGAATAGGAGAGAATATAAATCTACTTCCAAAACTCACTTAAAAAATCTGCCTCTGACAATGATTCAGTGGGGAAAAGGTCACTCAATCCTACGCATGTACACACCTCAAAAGACTGAGTATCCTTGCCACGCCGAATTGGCAGACCACCTACCATAACTATTGTTATATTACCAACCCCATCTCAGCTGGTTCGTCAAATTGTATGTAAATATTATTATGGAGGCCATGATCCACAAGGAAACCTATTGGTATACTTATAAAATCGGGAATAACCAGATCTGATTTACATTTTGATTGTCCATACAATAACAACTCAATACGTTGCCCTCACCATTGTAGTATTCACTGCTTTTGTTTAGGTCTTACATGTTTACCCCTAGTTCCTATTTCACTTATTATCTGCTCCTAGTATCTGGGGTTTCCACACAAATCATTTTTCTGTCTCATTGTGCATGCAAATGAGACACATGTCCTCCCACCCTCACTTCAACACAACAGTCCCTCAAGGGTCAACACCCGGGGCCCTCCAGTTTCTAACTAATGTTAATGATCCCCCACAACATGCACTCTTATACTCCACCCAACACTATAGGAAGACACAGTCATCTAAACCTCCGACAAGTCAACATCGGCTCTTGTGAAGTAATAAAAACTTATGTCCTCGTGTCCATAGATAAACGGTCATTCACCTCCTTGTATGAAACATAACAGCCAGACACTAAGTTGTGATCTATATAGGTCCAGCAACGTGTGACCTATTGTTTAATCCGATTATCTTTCATTCGGTTTTTCTCAAGTCCTTTGAAAGTGGCTTAGAAAGATCAGAGGGTCAGAATCCGCGGCCAACTAATGTGTCATGTGAGGGTTAAGTATGTCTGGCCTTTTGAAGGTTCTGGCTTCTGCAACGTCTACTAACGTATAATATGTTTGATAGAAAACAAATGTGACGTGTTTCAGGAAAATGAGTCGTAAGCCGCAAAAAATAGATTTTGAGATACCATTATATTTGAAAAGATAAGATCAAGCCGATTCCAATGATAGTAAACAGTCTAATAATCTAAAAAGTATTTCCAGATTTTAAGTTTGATATTTTCGTTTTTGAAAAAAAAAGTTTCCAATATTTCTGGGGTCAATAAACAGTAAAGTAACTAAATGTAGTCCATATAAGGACTTTTAAAACGAAAGGATATATTACATAGATTGTTCTGAAATTTGATACATTGATTGATATAGCTATAAGTGATAAACCCCCCAAAAAATTAGAACGTTCCAATAATGTCATCTTGTGAAAAAAACACTTATACCAATTTTGCGACTTATGACTCATTTTCCTGAAACACATCACAAATAAACAACATGCTTCAGGCATTTTACCTATGAAAGAAAAAACTTCTCCAGTCTTCAGCAAACCCCACACTTATACGTGGATACCCAGGAGACATAGCAGACTGACTGTCTAGTGAAGTATTCATGAGGTCTCGGGTCTTCTAATGGTGGAATACAGAAGTAATAAAATATGGTGATGTGACCCTGACCCGTGCAGAAACCTATTACTGAGAACGTGTGTTCTCCTCCAATATTCATATATTTCCACCATGGGTTGGGCCATCATTTCGTGCGTGTGACCTGCACCCTGCTCATAGGTTCTAGTGTCACTGCCCTTTTAGATGCTATCGGTTTAACGCATGCGGTAGAGATTTATTGTAATTGAGTTTATCTTTTGTTTCATACTGGGGAATATTGGGGGACACGAGATAACTATCAGTTTATCCAAGCAGAGCCAATATGGGCACCATTTCCCTAATTCCGTTTATTTATTCTAAAACCTTAACCAAAGTAGATAAGGTGAAATGGCTTTTTGACAAAGCAATGCAGTTTCAGACACATGATGTGACCTGTGGGAATGACGATTTCTAAAGGGTTGAGTAAATCTGAAAACGATGACCCAAAGATATCCTTGGGATGGCAAAGTGGGCTGACGATTAGCATAGCTTAAATGTATATTGGTCGATACAACAGCTTTAAGATGAATGTTTTGCCTCTTGTTTATTCGTTTAAATAGATAATCATCAATCCATTGGAGAGTATGATTAGTATGTATGATTGTATTAGTATGATAAAACATGGTACGTTTCCATGAATATAATGTGGTGAGAGCCCCTCGGCCCTACCCCTGTACTCGCAAGCCTATCAGTACAGGGCCCTGTTGTATAAGCTAAGGAATAATTTTTTTTGTGGGAATTCCTACGTTTTTTTCCTTTACTTCGTTGAGAAATTCCTAAACTAAAAAGCATTGAAAGTATAGGCTATTCCTTCCCTGCACCATTCCTTCCCAGCTGCTAAGCAAGGAAAACTGAGGGAATTCCTTCAGTCCTATACAATTTCAATATGTTTCTCTGGGAATTTTCCTACGACTTTTCCTTCCCACCAAGCAGATGGAATCATGTAGGAATTTACTACAATATTTCCCTCCTTGAACCACTCAATATCCCCTGCCCACTTCAAACAACAGTCTTCAAGGTACATGGTAAATGGGGGGACATGCCTTGTTCTCACTAGTAATCAACACTCTTGAGGCGCAAATAATTGAGACAAACTAGGTCAAGGACAAATTTTGATTGGTAACTAATGAAACTCCCAGGTTGGTGGTTCAATCCCCACCCAGTGCTGTTTGTTTTTTCCCAGAAAGGTGCCCCTCTCAGGTCCATGGTTCGAATCCCAGCTTGGGAGGCTTCTTTTTTCTATTCAAACTATGTTAATAATCAACAGAAAAATCATCTAACAGCAGAAACTTTGTACTATAATGATAGCAGATATATATGACTAGTAAAATCATATTTTTGCAGTCAATAAAATCCTAAGGAATTCTTGAGGGAACACCTAAAAGGTGTTCCTTAGTTTTCCAGTCTTTTCATGTTGAACTCAGAGGAAAGAATGAGGGAAATTACTTCGGTAGGAAAACTTCTGGGGGAAATTCCTACATAGGGAACAACTACAAGTATCAATGTAGGAAATTCCCACAGCTAAATGGGTCAGTTTCTAGGTCATGCCTGTGGATCTAGATTCTAATCCATTCTGGATAATCTGCATCAGATTTAAAGGTATAAGAATCAAAGTATCTAATATTTTACCCACTTTACCGCTTCAAATTGAAGGAAATGTGTTATATTAATCTTTAAACCCAAGAAATGAGTGAATCCTATGCATCCTATTTACCTTCTACCTTGCTGACCCACACCTCTACAGCAAGGAATATTCCTACGAGCTAGGAATTTTCTGTAGGAATGAATGTAGTGAGGGAAAAATTCCTACAGAAAAAATTCCTTGCTTAGCTTATACAACAGAGCCCAGCTCCACTATTCTCAGTATCTTTGGAAAACGGCAGGACTTTATCTCTTGTAATTCCTAATTCCCATCTGATTTACATGAAATGCTTAAAAGGCAAATTCTCCAATATTCATGAAGTAAAAGAGTGTAAGATGATAGTACTGAGAAATACACATCAAAGAATCTCCATCATCTTCAAGCTACTACGTTTCCTAAATAACTAGGCTCGTGCCTAATAACAGACAGGACATGGGGTCTGTTCTATAAGCTAAGGAAAGGAAGTTCTTAGTGGGAATTCCTTTACATGTTGGAATGAAATAATCCTTTCTGCGTAAAATTCCCAGCTGGTAGGAACTACTTATACCCACAATGGTGGGTAGGAATTTTTTTTCACACCCACCGAAGAAGGGGGAAAGTGTAGGAATTGTTCACACAATTCCCCTTTCCTTACCTTGTACAACAGACCATCACAGCAAAGAGGGAAGGCCATGAATCAAGGCAATGTGATATGTGTTGTAGTGTACCTTCATGCAGTATGCTTAGGGTTTCAATTCATGTAAGACACAATGTTTCGATTCTCATTCCAACATTTGATCAACTTTTCCTTTGGAAAGTATTGCATGGTAATAGAGACCATCACTCCCTCCATGATTCATCGAAGGCGTTACAAGGCAAATCCACCTAGCTGTCATGCCATTCACACTCCATGGTTTCCCACAATCATTGCTGTGGTATTTTAGTAGTTAATTCTCAGGATTCAAAGAGCTCAAAGCTTAATTGATAACCCTCAAGATTATATCTGGCTAATCTATCAAAATAATGAATATCTTCTTCAAACAGTCAACTTAATACCGTATTTGATGCTGTGTAGTGGTGTAGTGTGTCCAGACTAAGAGTGAATGCTTCTCAATATGAATGAGGTAAAAATCTTTGTCCCTCAATTTTAATCGCTTTTCTCACATTCTTTTGATGCTGGCATTCATGGTCCTGCTGCCTGATAAAAACGTTGTTTATCTGTTCTAGGGATTCAGGGATTGCATAGGACCTCATCTTACTCCCCCATCGCAGACTCCACAGTCAGCATTTCGGTTTTTGCTTGTTCACCAGATCTAAAAGACGCCGATTTTGGGCTTCAATGAGCTTAGCTTCACGTACGTTTTTATCACCTTTTAACCGCGCTGAATGCTTCGCGTTCCTCGTTACTGGCTCAGTCAATTGGTTGAAAGCTGAAGCATTTATTCTATTTTATATTTTAATTCATTTTTAGTTGACTCTTTTAAAACATCTGATGTAGGCAGTTTTTACCAAGACGACTGTTTCTGCTTCAAATTCCTTATCGTGTATCCCTTGATTTATTTTTAGCTTGCTTATGTAATTCTGGGCTTTAGTCTATTTATAGCAGGATAAGATATGTGTATTCTCTTTCATCAGTCTATTGGTCCATATAAAGTTATATTAGCCTGCACGTTAGACACTCAGTGAAGCATTCACCAACTGATACACACATAAAACCTTCGTATGAAGATGTTATGTCTAACATAAAATTGACAAAGGCAGTGCGATATTTCTGCGAAGTGCGAAGTTCTTATTTACTAGATGCTATTTACTTATGCTATGTTCATTAAGAGGAAAGGTGAGATATGAACTGCTCAAATTTCCTTCCGGTAGCGTCTAGCGACCCCATATCTATCTGTACAAATAGAAGTATTTTACATGTAGCCTATTTCTTTCTCTAGTATTAATTAGTTAGACACAGCAGTGGGCGGAAGACCATGGATATTTCTCACCGAATATACTGCCCATATCTCAATGACCTTAATTGTATTATAACTGACAATGTACATCGTACATGCCTTATTGTAATATCGCGTGTATTGATGACAGCTATATAAACATACTAAATTACAAAAAACAACAAGAAAACTTCAGAACTTGCTCCAGTCTAGATCATATTGATTTGGAAATACGAAACGATTATATTAACATCCATAATAATCTCTTTCAGTTTTCTATACAGTTCTCTAATATTGAACATTGTTGCTGCCAAAGAAACAGTCCCCTGGTGTGTTGCTATTTTCTGCTCCTGCAAGGCAATTCCTACTGACTGCAATAACCTGTCATGCCTCTCCTCCCACCTCCTCCACCTCTAGGTTCCGCAGCTCACCTTATTTTTAGGCAATGAAATTGGGATAATGGTGCTGACTATCTTTCCGCCTGGTCGTATTTCCTCGCCGCTTGTCTATTGTTGGTGTCGCCGACCACAGCCAAATGCTCTTAGCTCTGACTATCTCCTCTTCCCAGCAGCTGGCGCCCAATTGCCTTGTGCACGACATGGCTGTTTTATGATAGATATGACGTCAGCAACAATTGCTTGTGACACTTCGATCAACCAAGTGACATGTGGCGCTGACAAGGGAGGGATCAGAGTGGAGACACCGCTTCTGTAAATGTCCGCTATCCTGGAGCAAAGATATATTAAAAAACTATACAAAGCCGGGAAAAGAAACACGTATCACACTTTTGTTGAGGGTCAGCGAGGAATTCCCCTGGGTTGTGAATGTCAGAGTCCTAGGCCAACGTGGGTCGTTAGGGCTGTATAATATCAAATAGGTTCGGAAACGAGAGGAGTGATAATGAACAATATAAACGCCCCCAAATTTGCATTTAAGATAAGTGCTGTAATATCTAGCTAAAATTCTATGGAAGAGCTGTCAAATTGCTTTACAATAAAACAAGATCATTAAATGGAATAGGAATAATGCTGATGATTTAAGGCAGTTACAGGCGGGTATAGATTGAAGCCATCCCCGAAACGCATTCTCCAGGTACATTATTTACTACTTACATACAACTTGATGTTAATTGTTATAGGAATGAACACCATGTTAACCACTCCAAGCTAGGCAAATGTCATGGATCATTTTGACATTTGTGACCTAAATGTCGACACATTTCAATATTCAAATTCACAAATAGATAAATCGTTAAAAGAAACGTTGTAATACAGCTGGTACAGAAATAAATCGGAGGATATCTTTTAATATTGTACAATGAATGGTAACACATCTCTCTCTATATAAGAAAGGGACTATAATGTCTCCACAGAATAAATATTTAATATTACGAACAGAGACCTTTACAAATAATTGATATTTTGGATAACCGGCGATATATTGGCAGGTTCCATGGTTTCTCAATCCACATGGCAGGGAATGTCATTAAAGAGAGATTCTAGCGTAATAAAACATCTGCTCGTTATGTATAGCCACATCTTGGGCACAGAACACAAAACATTGCCAGCATTAAGACAAGGGGTGTGATGTATTTATGTGATAAACCAGAGCCCAAATGGCCCCCAGTTGCGAAAAACAGTGATAAACATGATAAAAAGGGACTATTGTCTAACGCCCGGGCGAGAATTCTATCACTCTACTTTCGAGGGTTAATGCCATGGGAAGATGAAGGACTATCGTGCAACAATGACACGTCGTGATTCATTTTGTTAAGGTTTCCAAAGAATACGACCACACGTAATGGAATCGGGGTTAAAGGGAAAATCGCTTTCACAACTTTAGCTTCGGTATACAGCAGCAGGTTAGGTTTTATGCGAATTTGAATCTAGATACGCAATGTATCATGGGAATTTGGGACATTTGTGTGATAATAATGGCACGTTTATGCTCTGTCATAAAGCTTGTCATCAGATTGCGTGTCACATTGAACAACATTCCATTGTACAGGAAACTGAATTAAAGGCCAACAACTGCAATAAATGATATGCATATAATTGTGTTGTCCTTTCATATCACCCTCACATGTTTCGTTATTTTTTTGCAGGTACACATTCTACAAAGTATTCAATCTGCCTCTCAATGTGTTCCAATTAATACAATTATCTGCAATTAATAAAATTACCATAAACAAATTTATTGGAGTGAGTTGTGCTAGAATTTCCTTTGGAGATATACTCGATCAGTGTCATTGAAGGAAGAAGCAATGTGAAACGTTTCCTAGATCTGGAATTCAAACATTACGTGAACATTTGCATTTTTGCATTCGATTATTATATCCAAATACTAAGTACAATTGTCAAACAATTTCTTACTTGAACGACTCGATGGTAAAATTGCAATGGTGCCAGCGCTCGGCTGTTTTGGCCAACTAACAAAAACGCAACTACTTGAAATGTACCCCAGGAGAGACATAGTATATCAACCAACAAGCAGAACGAAATGCAAAGGTTCACGTCGTAAAGTTTCGTGACTGTTATTGCTCTCCTGTGATTCAGGGAGCAATATTACTACCATTGGTTTATTCAAAAGCCTTGCACGATTTTGTAACACAACTATTCGCTAATAAATTAGGCCTCGTCATCTTAGAGCCTAACGATGACAAACCTCCACTGGTAGGAAATGACATCCTTGAGAGGTGTTATATGAATCACCAAGGTTGAAAGCAAGGAAATCCCTCCACCATTCTTCCTAAAATAGTTAGAACATTAGCTTCTCTCATTTAACACCAACATCACATGTCTTCCAAGCCTCCCCAAAGCTGTCGCATATTGAGTCACACAAATTTCTAAAGCCTTTCACGAATGAACTCTCATGAAACATTTCAATTCCTCATGTTTCTACCGAGCTGCGAAGAAAAGTTTACTAATTACCAACGGAGACGTGAGGAATAATATCATAATCATGTAGTAGAAATAGATTGATTGATCAATGGCCACTTGATGAAGGTGTGATTTTTTTCCCCTGTGTCGGAACGCTTTCATGCAGAAGATGGTTCAAGGTTAAAAAGGCACTGGTTGCATGGAGATAACATTTTTTAATTGAAGAGGATCCTACGTATTACTACACAGATACCAAATTGAGACCTTCTCTTAGCTCGGCTGGATTTTCTATTTCATTTCATTCCTGAGCCATTGCCTTTCTAGCCTAGACCCATTGCTTTGCTCATTTGCCCATGCACAGCGTTTGCTCGTGATTGAGTATTGAACAAGAGTAGATGTTACTCTACAGTTGCCGCTTATTCAAAGTTAATTAAAATCTCATCAGTTTTGTAGGTTTGAATTATCGTAGAATGAAGTTACAATATTTGCAATTCCATGGGTCTAACGTTAACAGGTTCAAAGGGTGGAACTCTCATCACTAGCTGTATCCAAAATTATTAGAGACTAAGCAAATGCATCATTTTGACCCTCAAAAAGCAACAACATTGATTCATGATAATTACAAATCCTACTGGAGTTTGTCAAATTGGGACATTAAGGAATACTTTTACCCCAAGGAGTGGTTTGACCGTCGATCAGGTGCATTTTCGCCAATAAAGATCCTCTGACACAAAACAACACGCTTTATTCCTTAACAGTTACACATTTCAGACGTAATGTGTTTGCTGAAAGTGCTGCAAGTAAAGAGGACTTAGAGGAAACAAAGCTGATTCTGTGGAATCGGGAGAGGACGAAATTAAGTCTCTCCTCCATGTCGTTAATCTGAATACGTAATAGTTTGCTTGTGTGTCCCTTTGTTTCCTACGGGAGTAGAAGTTTTGAACGTCAACCCAAATTTACACAATAAAGTTATTGTTATTCGTACGTCCGACATTTTTGCTGCTAAGTGACGGTCTAAATAAAATGATAAATAAGGCTCATTTTTGCATTAAGAGTACGATACGAATTGAATCAACACACTGGTAAATGTTACTAAAATTCAAATTAACATTATATGACCTACCAAAATATCCATTAAGAACAATACTACTGCTATCAGGTCTAAAAGCTTCTTTTGCGAAGTGCGCAAAAGCTTTCCCCCTTTATACATCCTTCACCCGTGGCATTAGGTTAGGGATCATTCCCAATACCCTATGCGATTAAGTGTGGCCTAATTCAAACCCTCTGCTGAATTAAATGATACACATGGTAATTTCTTCGTATTCCTCAGAGTACATAGAACGCTTCAAATGCGGAATTTCGGTTATTCCTTTCATTTAAAATAAAGCAGACGCTACACGAGTGCCACTGAAAACAGAAAAAAAACACAATCCCCAGCCATGCTGTCAGGACCGAGTCCCATGTCCTTATCCCCTGCCTCCATTTATTTGATGTCCCTCCAAGCAGCCGGAGAGGGATGGGGGACTCCTAGCAGACACATGGCTTTTAGCAGAGTAGGTGGGTTGTCTGTATGTCTAACGCTAGGTTTTACTCACAGGAGAGCATCCAGGGGTGTGGTGCCGGCCACGTTCATCAGGTAATTAATTATGAACGAATGAAAAAGAAAAAGCACCCCCTTCCATTCCTTCCATAACTTATTCCAACCAGCCTTGGAAAATCGCGGCTCCTCCACTGACTCCACATGGTTTCAGGCCATATGCAGCTGGGGCATTATAAGGCATTATTTGCAATTATAACTTTCACAATAGGTCGACCGGGTGGGGACGAGATGGTTTCGAATGCCGGAGGACATGGCTTGTGTCACGGTATGAGCCCCACGAGATGCTGAGTGTATTTTACCAGGACCAAGTCCATCTCAGGCGATCCGACTCTCTGACAAACAAGTGGTAATCCTTATACCATTGTCTCCAGCCAATCCTTCCCTGGTAATAGCAGAATTAGTTTGGGCAATGAATTGGTCGTCTGCAACTGGCAATTAGGCCCCTTGTTGTATCATTTACTTTCGGCTATTTTTGTATGAGCCATACCTGAGCAGATGACAAGAATATATATATATATATCTCAAGGTCACAAGCAATACCAGATATGAATAATATATTGACACGCTGTATCACTGATATGTTGCTATTTTATGTCGCTATTTTTGCAACATCATTTTTTCATTGCTTGCAAACATTCCGAAAATGAAAGAATGTGTTGGCCTCAAAGTAATGCGGACACATTATAAAACAATGTAAAAAATCCTTATATCAGTCAGACCATCTAAATATTTCCACTGCTATCTAGACACATGGCAATAAAAGAGCAAATTCGTATCGTATTTTACTGCATTCCCTTATTTTGATAACCCTCCTATAAGCACCTCTTTCGATCCGCTCCTCCCGATTTTTGGGACCTTTCTGCGCTCCTGATCCACCATTTGGAAGACGGAGCTCTTTCCTAATATGGAGTGATACATTAATTTAGTTTTACATCCGTAGATCTCGAAAAGCTCGCGCACGCGCAACGCTTCCCTCGTAGGGTCATTGATTGTAAGAAGGCTTCCTCCCTGAACGATCATTTCTGCTTTACCTTATGTGTTCATAGCGACCAAGAAATCCCCCCATCGTTGTCGGCTGATCGGCTCCGAATTCCCCCACTGTGCCATTATGGCATGAGGTCTTCTCAAGATCGATACGGCTAGGACAAAATCACTATTTCACATCTAATAAGAGTATAGGTTATATAGAGGGTATACCGCCATCTAGTTGCTGTTTTTAATTTTATCCTGCAATGCTTGAACGCTGGTTTGAAATTGAAATGTATTTTCATCGATGCGGCTATATTGATAGATAGGCTTATTATAACACCCCCAAGACCAAACCTAATTTCCATGACTGCAATTCCCTCGTTTCCATTTGGGATTGCTAACTCTATAGGTGGGGGGTATCTCAATTGATGGAAATGGTGCCTCACAAGGGCTGATGTGATGTGTTAACGAGACAGCAGTTGCCAAAGATAGCAAATTTCTAGAGGAAGTGTTCCGTTAAACTACATTATACCAAAGCCAAATGCAACATTAACGTGATGAAAACCCTGAAGACTCACCCCCAATCTTCCATCAAAAACTATCTTCTGGTAATAATACTAAAACAACTCCTATATCTGATAACCGCCTGACAGGCTAATATCTTGTCTCTTAAAATAACAACTGGGTATGGATTGAAACCCAAGAAAATCGTTGGCCCTGTGAAGCTAGCCACCACTAAAAGGATTCCTTTCTTGCTTTTAAAAGGGAGACTAATTCTTTTTTCACTTACATCAATTCGTTCCTCTATTTTGTAGGATACAATAAATTATATAGTGTAATGAGACAAAGAGGTCTCGAAACATCAGCCTAAATAATTAAAGAACATGCGATGGATTGGTGCGTGAACATGAAGGTAATTTTAAACTTGGGGTCCAACACGTCAATCTACCTTCAAGATAAACGCAAAATATGTATCAGTATTAGTTGGTTCCCATTCAGTTTGCAGGTAATCAAATTGATTATAGCTAAAATGAAAAAAATACAAGGCATTATCGTCGGGACATTTTCACAATCTGTCTCTTTCATAATTGCGACGAAGAGCCATACAAAAATGCCTCCTCGGGGCAAATGTCGGCTGAGATGAAGGGCTAAAAGTTTATCGTTTATCAATATTAAGCACCGTTTTCGAGACCAATCGAATAACTGTTTTTTCCAAGGGCCGATAGTTGCGTCGCGACTAGTATTTCGAGTATTTCTGAGGCCATATATTTTAGTACAACACAAAAACAATGATGGAATCGACCTGTCGCTGTAATAAATGCCCACTTCGTCAAATTGCTCTGGTTGTTATTTACACGATGAGGATTGAAACGTTATTGAGACAACAGTAGTGAATTTCAATGCTTGGAGACTGAATGGACGACAATCTTCAAAATGAGCAAGAATAATATCTAAATAACTTTTGGATGCAATATCGATACCTTCAGAGGGAATGATGATTTACCCCTCACACTGTAGAAATCTGCAAGGTTGTAATCTTCATCCACCGCCATCTTTAAAAAAACCGTTCAGGCTTTCATTATTACAACTGTATACCAAACAATGATTTTAAGGAGAAGAAACTCATAAAAAATACAGAGAATCCAGTGAGATATACATGTTTGTTCAAGATATTCCCAAGTATGACAGCATTGGCCATCAAGCGATGCTGCGGTTATACAGTGTGGCCATTCTCTTTGTATGCACCTCCCTGGTTTATGTGAGTACATATTTCATAATCTATAAATCACTTTTCCAAGCTATAATCCTTATAAATAAATGAACTATCTTCACATAAAATGAGTGGAACAGGTGCTTACCTTGACATGCGGTCCGATGAATTCATAAGATCAAAAGAATATTATGAAAATGTATATATAAGGATGGTATCGAAAAAAAGTACATTATATAAGAGTTCATTATTTTGAAAGCTAAACCACATAATGTATACACAAGCTTGATATAGTAAAGATAAAGACTGCCAAAGATCTTGCATTTATTCCATGGAGAAATGTTCCTTTCCCAGCAGTGGCAAAGCTATATATTGGTCCATTCATTGAAGCAGACGTACCAATATATTATGCCTTTACTACCTTATCCACTATTTAAAAACTTTGAGAAAAAAAGTTGGAGTTATGATCATCTGTATTTTTGGTTGGTTAAGTTAATCTATCTGTTGTAAAGGAATGAATGTAGTCGGAATACATTCGAAGACATTCGTAATCTTAAGATCTAATATGGATGATTAAATGTGGCCGCAAATTATGATTTTCTGCCAACATCAGAAAACACTATCGATTTTGCATACATATCAGTCATACTCATCAGCCATAACTCATGAATATCGTTATTCCATTTTCATCTCAAATGGGTTTGTATGATTGAGGATAGTTGTGACAGTTGTGATGTTACATTAAGAATAATAGGTGAATTTTGATTAGTCAGTAGATGTGTTTTTTTTGTATTTTGTTTATTTGTGAGGAACTTTGAACTAAAAAACTACATTGAACTTCTATATTTGTACTTGAATGGATCATCACAATCATTTATGAGGATAAGATATTCCCACTGATGATTTTACATTGAAGTGAATTCCATTGGTCAGTTCAAATATGAAAAGATGTCCTAACTGACATATTTGACATACTTGAAATATGATGTTTCTGTCTCGGGAAGAATAATTCTAAGGAAGTTAATTGGCTTTTAGAATAGAAATATCTTTCAAAATTTGTATAGAGGGAATGGCTCAAGAACAAGCGTATTAGGAACTGCTATGTCTTGTGTGGTATTTCATTAAGGGTTCCAGAATTAAGGGCGACATGAGCAAGCCCTTCATCAAACTCTCAAAAATACTTAACAAAATAAATGCAACAGGCACAGGACCTGACGGGAGAGAAGAGGAGAGAAGTAGCATTCCACACCATTCAGGTGGCTGTTATCTACAGGAGGCTACATATATGTCAACAGAAGAGCAAAGGAAATTAGCTATTGGATTTGCATATATGTTACAATTATGTAGTTTGCACTGCTGATTGATATATTTTTTCAAAAGGTTTTTATTGCAAATAATTTCGAGGACAGATTCCGATATTCTTATGTAATACAATTAAATTTTCTAAAAAAAAAAGTTTAAACACTTTCAACCACTCTTTTTAAACTCAATAAAACAGTACAATATGAATGTAGTCGTTTCTTATAAATTTCAATTATAAGTATAGATTATTTCTATGTACAGAAGATTGATTGTATTATAAAGGTGCGACCAATTGCAAAAGGTCGTGCATGTTGGCAGTTACATCATTACGATTGTCAGTCTGGGAATATACACTTCTCTAACAGTTAAAAAAGAGGCTACTATACACTGCAACTAATTCTGAAAAAGAAGTTAAAAGCAGGTGACTATATGATTCCCACATGAATAGGGTACATATATGTTAGAACATATATATGTATGAGACACATATACAAATGCTGTAAATGTTTTATTAAATATATTTGATATGTATGTGTAGTATTCTGTGGCTCAAGGCACCCTCTCTGGACTGTGTGGTTACAGTTCTAGGTAAAACCGCAGGATCGCAGTTTGAGATCGAACCATCACAGCTTGTGATACCATCACAGCCGGAGTCAGATCTGTGGGACAGCCAGTGCCAGATCTTCGGGGCTAGAGGGGGGATTCTCACCTGTCTGGCTTCCCCCAGTAACACACCTGGATGCCCCAGGTATGTTATGGACATTCTATAGACTATGGCTATTGACCTGTCGAGGACCCCAGTACCACAGACAGGGTTTAGCATGAGATACTCTCTGTATTGAGGAGAACGTATCTTCCTGACCACTTGACTTCACGTGAAACTAGATATGCCTGTTCAAACAGTTCGAAATAAACCTTGAAAGCAATTGTAATATCGCATCACCATTCCTAATTCATGCGCAAAGTTCCTTGGATATAGATATGGATATAGTTTCATAACAGATTCATACACAATTACTAATGTAGCTTTATTATCCCTCCCGGGTTTCTAGCTAGATGTGCAGTGTTGGAAAGCAATTGTCTAAAGTACAATCTTTTAAAACGATTTTTACCGGGACTAGTTCACGTCACCGGTGGTCTTCCTCTAGTACCTGGAGGAAGTAAGCAGGTGGAACTTCAGCCTAGCCCGGGTTTGAACCAATAACATGCATCACATGCCACTGAGCCTAACCAGTGATTTAGACAGCTCCGCCACCCACATCCTCATCACGAAGTCTGTTCACATCTTTTTTCACTTTTATTTGTTTCATAAATCCCACCAATTAATTAAACTCCAGGCCTTCCCTCTTTTAGTGGACAAGCAGGGATAAATTAGCAACCTTGAATGCAAAATACACCGTTTGAAGACACAGGAGCATAAAAGTAGCAATAGCTGGAGAAAGAAGATATATGGGTACAATACACAGAACTGATAATAAAGGGAACTAAAGGTTAAACGTGTTCATGATCATTAGGCAAAATACATGCAATAAGATTGGTAAGAGTAAGCAATACATTTGACATCTACTCTCTGAAACAGCAGTGAATAAGTGCCGAGACGATGTCCCACGACGAACGTTGACCACAGCGCCCGACGATGGAAGTAGCTAAGCGGAAGTCTCACTCCTCACCTTGACGACGTTGGGATCTTGGTATATAAACAGCGTCTTTCCTTCGATGCTTCACTCTGTAGGGATCAACCATCGCGTTCACATCGCGCACCGCTGAAATTAAAATATGTATGTAAATGAAAGCAGAAAAATATATCATTGCAGCCAACCTCTGTGTTCGTGTCCATATATATTCAAGCGAGTCGGCGGGTGTAGAAGAGATCTATTTTAACACTAATTTTTAACACTTATTTTGTAATACTATTATATAAATATAATATGCTCAGAATTCAGGAAAGTGTCACCTTTAAGGTAATTGATTAAGATGGTGTAATAAGAGAGGTTCATAGGAGGAGATATACTTTAACTTTCAACATAATCCCATCCAGGCAGTGTGATAGTCGAGTGAGTTCCCCAGTTGAAACGAGTGAGATACTCTAAGTGATTGAAACCCAAGATGTATTATATGCATTAAATAATTCGTAAAGAAGGACTTCAAATCCCTACTGTTGAAAATTTGCCTCTGAATCATGTGTATTTGTATTTAAATATTTGTATTCAGCAAAAACATTATGTAACGAGTACACTTTTTCTCAGTAGTCGCTGACTCTTTACAAAATTCAATATTTTATCAAGAAAGATTCGTGAATATATTATAGTATTATAATGACATGAAATATTCGACATGAAATAAGTGAAAATACCGAAAGCTTAAAACCATCCCCGACGCATCGTTCAAGTCATGACAGTCAATATAGTTTTGCAATCTAGAGGACACAGCTTCAATAATATTCCATATTGTGTATCCACACAAGGAAGCAGACTTTAGCCCTAGTAACTTACAATCAGTATCAAATATTCAGTTGTAACGATTATTTCAGATCAATTTACAGAAAGTTAATCGGATCCTCAACTGACCATATTTCCTCCGTGCGAAGAAACATATTCTCGCATAACTTCTTCACATTTACAGAGAAGGCATTTACAGAGAAGCTTATGTTCCATTTCTCTAACATTTATTCTTTTGTTAGCTTTCCTGCTTTACACGCCAAGATTGTGCGACAACATATTAAGTCCTTTGGATTCCTTGTGGTTACATATCGCCACATGCTCAAAGGATGGGTGATAATATTTATTTGTTATACATTTGATTTAAATCCCATGGAAGATCTGCTATGCAGAAGGAGCAGCCTTTATTTCTAGTTTCATTATTTTGCAACATTATGTATGATGACTTGAAATAAAAACTTACTTTATATAATATATTATTCAGTGTATCTGCAAGCTGTACCACACACGACACTAGTTTCTATTATTATATTCTATAGATATGTAGATATGCCAGTTATATGTATCTTGTATCGTTAGATATAGATGATATAGATTAGAAATTGATATCATATCTATAAATATTATGTCTATGTGTACGTAGTTGTATACATGTACGTTTATACACACACGCATACACACATGTATATACCCATTATATCCATTCATAAGAGCTACATCATAAACAATGATATAATATTTTGAAAAACAACAATATGTTGACTCTGAGTCCACGTATATAGGAAGTCTAAATGGACTTTATGATTCTCGTGAGGATAATTTTATGACACTTTTGAGGTGCAAAAACAGCCTTGATATATTTCATAGAAAACATGGCAAGTAGCTCTCATGAATGCAAATGGGTAGATCAATTTGTTTTCATGGTTTCCCGACCGACGGCAACCAACCTGCCTCAGGGTGCATTCAACTACCGTGGGATCGGGCTTTTTAGCTTCATTTCCATGGTCACCGCCAGGCTAAGATTGCAATTGTGGCTGTGTACTTTTCAGCATTTCATTATTTAATAATACATTCTCCTCTATGTTTCTTTATGTTTCTTGTTCGTACCCCGTGATAACGTGACAATGGAAGGTCATGGGGGGTGGGGGAGCTTCGTGCAGTGGTAAGGTTATAATGTGGAACAAAAGAGAACGCAGATATAAACTTGTTAATTCAGGCTAGAGAAAAATAATCTGTGTTATCATCTTGCCCCTACCGGGATGGATTCCACTCGAAAACACCCTGATGGTATATGGTGTAGGAGAAACATTATTTGGTGGATTGTATGTCCACATACATCTAATAGGAGAGAGATACTATTTAATAGTCAGTAAATAACGATATAAAATAGTCAGTACTCTGAGGTGCAATTGGTGGAACGCCTTAAAAAGGGATAATAGTGCTCAATAGATTTACGTTCCTTATTTGCCTCTAAAATACTGCCTACAGTTTTAAAAAAGGGTTTCAGACGATTTCTTGGATTATTATAATGGTGCATTTATTTCCATAAATGCGATAGGAAATTGGGCCGTCTCCGTCCACTCAGAGGCACATTTCCTCGAGGGTGTCTTTAACAAACATGAATAATGTCGACATAAATACATAACTGTTCCACTTCTTAGCCTTGCCAATAATTGCGTAAAGACTAGACTTTGTATTTTTTGCTGCTTTGATTTTACAATATTTATAATTTAAGTACCCGCATCAACGTTGTGAGTATTAGAGTCAATGTCCTCAACTAGACGAAACATCCAATGAGAAAAGTGATTTTATCTTTTAACAAGATGCATCATCCCTTAACGAAGCTTGATAACTGCACACACAATATATGCTATGAATCTCAGCTACTGTCCATACACCCGTTAGGGATTTTAAGATTATCTGCCAGGATACATGCTTGTCTTCGCCTCGTCTCGCGTTAATAGCATCATTATACATTCAAGCACACTGTTCTGCCTTATCAGATATGTCGGACATTGACATTCATACTGTGAATGAAGTTGTGCAAGTCAACATATTCCTGTGGGAATGGACTTGGGGCTGTTCAGAAAGCCAACCTCAACATAATTATAAATATCAACTAGTTAAAAGCTAAATATATGTGTCTACCTTCTCAACAAATCAGTGTCTAATAAATATAAAAAAAACTCTGTACAGTTTATAATCAGTCTCAGCAATTAAAAGTAGCAGAACGGACTCGACCTTTGATCTAGTCTGTTTCGTTCAGCATCTAAATTTGCATTTACAGACCTCCATCATGCCATTAAATTTGATAATCAGATGATTGAGATGACATACGTTTATGATGACGTATCTATTGGATACGAGTATAACTGGTGGAAGTATGACATGTGACACGACCGTCACATGACCAACAAGCCCGCGAACATTCAAAGAATTACCTGCAACATTGTCACGGACATGTCAACATCGTTGAATATTGCTTGGAAAATCTTTGTTTAAAAATTCTTCCTACCTGCCATGAATTGTCCTGATGCCTTCCAAGGGTAGATGTTCAAAATGTCGTTTCTACCATAGTGTTCCATTTGGACCGTGTTGCAAGTATAAGGTTATTACGATCGGTTGCAAGCCTGCTGTTAAATCCAGAGATGTCTCTTCACTTCCCTCTACAATGGCCCTTGGTGGCTACACGGATCGTACTGATCCCAAGTATCTTGAATTTTTTTTTCTCTGAAAATGCCTCTAAAGCACCAAAGGTTGAGCCTATTCCTAATGATGCTTTGACCAAGATCCTGGCATGCTTGGATAGGATTGAAAGTTCGTCTAGTGTTGGACCGTCATCCTCCATGTTCGGGAAGACATTTCGTTATTTGGTGCAGCAGGACAGTTTGTTGAGCTGACTGACAGTATCACTCAATTTTTAACTCGTTTATATAACAAAAAGCTATATGGTTATGATTATGTACGAAACATATGTATGCCATCGGCCTTATACCCACTCCTCTGGTGTATGACCATGACTTTTGAATACTTGTAACATTTTAAATTCTAGTTTTTGTTATTTAGCTGACTTAACACACCTCTCGGTTTTTTATTCATTTTAATTTAGTGAATAATTCTGCTGACAGTGGGATTTATCCCATTAATTTTGTTATATCATATTACGCAATTATTGGCGACGGTTATCCCCAAATTTCTATTCAAGAGACAATTAATTTCGGTTCCTTATTGTTTAGCAAGCTTCGTATCACGAAATAACTATCAAGTGTCAACTCGTTTTGATAAGCACTGCAATTCTAAAAGCTGCTTGGGTTTGCCCATTGGTTAAACAAACTGAATTGATCAGAGCCAGGGATACTGAATCTTCATATAAAGAGCATTGTATTATTAATAGAAGAGTTTCTCAGAATGCCTGCTTTCAATTCTGATGGGAATGTTCTCACTTCTCATATAGGCCTTTCATTGCCTTCGAGGTGCTCGTCAGCACAACAATCGTTGACCTCATGGTAAGTAACGCATAGCTTGACTGATATATACCCCATGTCGCCTTGCACATATGTCAGGTTTCAGCAGGATACGGTGGGCCGAGTGTTTTATCTACTAATGAATATTCATTGAGGGCGATCCTTGAGAATATGGTAGGGATACATCAACTATATGGGGAAACTCTCGTCATGGGAAAACATTTAATAGATTTGGGACTTCTCTAGCCTCCTCAATTATGCCTGTCATAGGGCGGTAACTATGGGAATGGAAATATACCAACGAAGGTGGAAATAGCAGATTAAACGGGCAGCAAGGAGGTAAATAGAATGAGCTTACTCTGATACCTTGTATGCATAAGTAAGATGTCTTTTATATAATGTGATGACTGCACGTACCATACATTAGCTTACATTGGCATGACCTAAGCATGGTGTCTTAGCCATTCCCAACTCAACGGCTTATAGGATATAAATGACAGTCCACTTTGACATATTTGTTAAGTGCTGGTAAGTGGTTTTAGAGAGATGATTTTGACCTAATTTTGTTAATAATAGGAATAAAATTATAATTTCTATCAAATGCCTAGTCCAAAATACCCAGTTACGTGTCATTGGGAATTTTCCTGCATTGCAATATTTCCTTACCAACAAGCAGAGAAAAAGAAAAGCAACATGACACATACGGTGGACTTTTCTGAGATTGTCCTTGGTTACACTTCAGTGAGAATTTTTAATGAAAAGGCCCATATTCCAGAGTCACTATGAAGAAGATGAGATCATTTGTATTACTCATGCAGGAGAAGTAGAGGTTCGGGATGTTAATACACACCTACTAAAAAAGTCAGAAGTCTAGCCAGGGTAACTCAGCCATTTCATGAGAGGACTGGGAAAGACTTTCCTGTTTATTCAAAGAATGTTTCAGATGTTTATGTTTAGACCATCTTCAAAGAATACAATCAGGAATGGGCCACCCCACAATGTCAAAATACCCTCAGAGAATTCTACTTCTTTGCTGAGAGTGGGATTTCCAAGATGATGATATTCTGATCAATAGAAGAGTGGTGTCTATAAAGGATGTGAGAGATTTGTCATACAATATAAAGGTCTGAAAACTAGTTTTGGCCATACATGCATTAACTATGGTTAAAATTGCGATTACATGGGCAAAGCAAATAGCAAATAAAGCAACTGTTCTTGCATGGATTGAGCCTTTTATATCATAAGTTTGGTTGTTATCACATCCGTGAGTGGAGTGTATACGATATTGTTTTTCAGATCAACATTTGTGATTTGATATTGCTTCAGACGTACTTCTGGTTGGTTGATAGCATGCCTAGCTTATTGCAGGTTCAACAGCCAAAAGAAAGATTCTAAACAGCTAGAATCTTTAATTATACAATATTATTTTTTGATTTCAAAGAAATCATTAGAACTTATACTAAAGTGTGTGAGTGTGTGGATGTGGTGGGTAGAGGGGGGGGGGGAATTAAACTTGCAGAATTGAATTTAAGTACGTTGAGTCAGCCTCAGTTGGCAATAGGAATGAGGCAAACCAATCACAAGTGTCCTTTCATCAGGTCTTTCGCATGGCTGTCTTATAGGCCAATCACAACGTTGGTGGGCCGCTTCATAAGGTAAATCATTAAAACAATGGGAGTTGTGACATAAAAACCGGATACAAACTCAAGGATGATCAGCTTGAGTTGATTGAAAACCCCTCATATGTTCAAGTACCTCTCGCAGATCACCCACTCATTTTCTGTCTGTCTAATTATAACTGCAGACGAGAGTCAAAAGAATGATCATAACATGGTGGAGCCTATCTACAAATGTAATCTATGTTATTGTTATCCCCACATCAGTTATAGGAATTGTAATAGTCTTTTTTTAATTAATAGGAACTTTGTTTGACATAGATCACTTGTACTCAACTTAATATTTATTGGTGTCCGATTGCTTCTTTACAGAAAAAATACATACGCTAGAAGAGTACCAGCTAAGATTTCCTCTTCTAAATTTGGATCTTTGGAGAGGGTTCTGAAGTACACATCTGAAGTCGGAGACTGAGATAATAGAGGACCTTAACTGTCTAACTAAATTCATCAGACGTTCGGTTTAGTGTTTGTAAAAACTGATTTCAACAGTTTTTCTTTTATATTATACACCGAATTAACCAGAATATTTCCACCGATTCGATGCTTTGGAACAATATTGGACTGTTCCCTACATAAACTGAATGTTAAGATATGTAAGAAAGGGTCAGAACACCTCCCGTATGGCCTAGAGAGATTCCTTTCTACAGCGTCACAGTAACGAAATAAGAATGTTTTTCAATTCAATTCAATTGATAGAATCTCATATTCATTGTTCACATATTTACTGTTTAGGACCTATAGCTTCCTCGGTGGCAACAGCATCTGATTGTCTTTCTCTGTAAGAACGCTATGGCAAATAAGCAGACATGAGAACATGATGATTTATGTTTAGTGCGATAGGGACAAGAGGATATATTTCATTCCTTGTAATGAGGTGCGATGTTTGCAGAGATATATTTCAAGAGAATTTATGACATCACAAGAGTGGGAAGATTTAATATGAGATACATTCCCATGCCAATCTACTCGAGCCTCTGTGACTTCATATCTACAGCCAAACTGGCATACCGTGGCACATGAGGTGGACAGTATATAACGCACCGAGTGATTCCAGCACGTGTGTATTGTTCATCTCAAAGATCATACCATGCTGGTGAGGCTTTTAACAAATGATTTTAAGATACTTTTATTATATTTCTATTATGATATATTCGATATTATATTGTCCCTAACGGCCTAATCATGGAACAACTAATGCAATGTATCGCTAATACACCTGCAATTCATGTGTAGTTCTCAAAGGTCATTTCTGACTATAGCCTACATTAAATGCAATAATAATAATCAATTTGTCTTTGTGTAAGTACATTTAAACATGCCTAATATTACTTTCTATATTTCGTTAAGAGATAGTGATATATAATTATTTTGTTTTCGCCGAAGTTGCCCAGTGAAAGTACTAAAAGGACTGATATTCCTGATTTTAATTTCTTCCTCTTGAGTTCATGTAATTTATTCATTGTAGAAGAGGAAGACTAAGTGTATGTCATGGCATTTTAAGGAGCTATACAAGAGTCCGGAGCAGTGTATAGATTTAAGAGGCGTATACATTGTGGGATAGGAGTTGGAGAGAGCCCACACGCAGCATACAGTTGACACGGTGGTTGTGTAGGTGTGTGTGTTGGGGCGGGGGAGTCTTAGTCATTATGTTAACTATTAAAGCGATATATGATTTGCTGAGGAAGTTTGCGAATGAGAATGACACAAGAGCTAAAGTATTCAAATAGAACAAATTTTGTCAGAGTGTTGCGCATCACCTTCCATTGACGTAATCGACTTAGAATGACATGCCAATTTGTTTGTTGAATTCTTAAGATATTTCTTTTCTCATTGGGGAGCTTTTCTTAATTTCGGCTGTTTCAAATAGCAGTCGTAGTGTTCTTTGTCTATAGAATTTTCGATGTGTCCCCTTGGGCCTTACTAGGGACCTCCTCTGTTATCTTCTGAGTTTCACGTGACAGAATCTGTCACCTTATCAAGTGCCTCTGAGATCCAGCTTTATTTTTCAGAATATCTCCCGCGTGTGAACAGTTGTTAGCAACCATTTCAAGGCTATGCTGGTTGGGTAGAGCCATACCAAATATGAATGGAATTTATTTTTTCCTGCCGTGCACTAATCATGGACAAAAAGATCAAATAAACTGAGTGCAATTCACAGTTGATCAAGAAAATCGATAAATGAAGACGATCCTATAGGTAATGAATGTGAATAAAACCCTGATTTACAGGTAACTTAGGATGGTCATTACACTTACTGGCATCCGACTCAGTATCGTGTGCGAATATGACTTTTCAGGAATGTCATTCAAAATTTAGTGTTTTTGTTCAGACACTTTAAACGGCATATAGATATTAAACCATGTATTCCTAGATATATTAATACTAAGCGAGAGAGAGAGAGAGAGAGAGAGAGAGTGGGAGGGAGAGAGAGAGAGAGAGAGAAAGGAAGAGGGTGACAATAGTGTCTATTTTCAGCACCAAACAAAGAATATCCGTTACTGTAGAAAATATGTTAATATCTAATGCCCCATACAATGAAAGTATGGTTCCGTATGCAGGCAATGTTGGTATGACCATAAAACACTACCTACGTATGTTTATAATGTGCAATTGTTTCCACACATACCAAGCGTTATGCTCGAGCTACATAGCATGCAAACATGCATAACACCCCCACAAACTTATTCATCACCAATGAGGAGACCACATTAAAACCATATAAAAACTACATTATGGGCATGCTGTATGTGTTCGTGGGGCGGGGAAGGGGTTGAAAGACATTAACAATGATCGAGAGACATTCTTTAAAAAAGTCTATCTCAAAGTCTATATCATCCGTATGCCTAAGGATTTCCGTGCAGTAAAAACAGCTAATCAATGCTTTGCAGTCTGTGTCTATATATCATTCGGACGGTTAAATTATGGCAATTAACAATTGATCTTGACTGCGAGTTTGAGAGAATCAACACGATGCACATGAAATATGCGAATTATGGAAAAGTGCCAGTTCTTACCAACGAATACGCTTGTTTGCCCTATCAAGGGGATAGTTCTATTTGTCATAGTATACAAAGCAGCCTGGGTGTGAGCCCCTTGGGAAGAATAAATGTCAAAATGTTGGCTTCATGTTCATGTATATGTATATGGTGGAAATAGCAGGGTGAGAGAATAGAGTGGGGCTAGGAAGTAATGCTTGGGAAATTGGCGCTGATGTTGGGAACATGCTATTTGGAACTTGACAGAGCTTGATTAAAATTGTGTGTACCCGTGATATATATGTATACATGTTAGAGAGATTATCATAAAACAGGGAACAGTATCGCCATTGCCATACAATGCACGGGCGCATGGCATTGCTTAATAATAACTGCTCTGCTGGTATCATGTTTAAAGAGTTCCAACTGTTCGTTCCATAGTATTAAAAGATTTCCACAATAGTGCCCTCTTTTATATATAGTCTGGCATGTATTTGATGACTAGCGTCACATTTCGACCGTACTGATATTGATGTGTAATAGTTTGGATGTCTCTGGCCGCCAGGATCCCATCTGCACCCATATTCGAGTATCGGAATCCCGGTACCATGTAATCCCCACTGACAGACAGAAAGGTCGTTCTTTTGATGTTACTTTAAGTAAACCTTCTCTGCGGACGTTACAAAATCCTCTTCTAGGTTTAATTCCTTTATGCTTAAAAGGAATCCTATTTGGAGGTACTTTACTTTTCGCAGCTTGGAACCTTGACCCAAAGTATCGTATTCCTACCTATATTCATGCCATGAAGGACGTGGAACTAATGTTAAATTATAACGCATTTAGACATATTGGCGCAATTGCGTATCGTTCCTCATCAATTTTACTGGGTCATCCCCAAATTCTTTGATTTCTTGTGTCTTCCTTCCGCAAGCCTAATTTTTCTAATTGTCCCACTGATTCAGTGCCTGGATTCTCAAAACCATGTTGCCTGGCAGCGTGGCGAAGGCGAGGAAGCGATAGCACCCGGCAAACAAGCGATGGACGCTATCAGCTAGCTTGATGTATGCGTCCGCGAACATACGCCGCTAATTCAGGAAGGGCTTGGGCTGGTAACGGTTTGGCGTACGTCTTCCGTACGTGTTAGACTGGCATACGTATCTCAGACATAGCAACAGTGATTCAACAATAATGCTGGTTTCATATATGCGTTCGTGACATAATCATCGTAACTGAATCAAAGTGTCATTCTTGCTCTATATAGAAATGCAAATTAGCTCAGGCTTGGCTATGTCTTTCAAGATCACGCTGACACTGGATATTCTCCATAGAAAAACAACAACAAATAAATGAGTCCAGTAAAAGGGCACTGGGGCTCCATAAGGCTTGAAAGAACAGGTTTGTGCAGGAGGCTACGAATAGAAGTAGTACTAGGGGGAGGAGGAGGAGAGAGAGAAGCAGCATGATGCGGTCGACATCGGGAGGCTGCAAGAGAAGAGGACGCTGCGTTGCCCCATTTACTGCAGGCATCTAGATCTCTGGATACAATAGCAAAATTACATTAGCCAGATTGCTTTTGAAGTTAGGACCGTACATCTCAGGATTCTATTCAGTACTCTTGCAACACCTTCAGGTAAGTCTTCTTTTTCACCAGGGTGAAGTAAAACGAGGTCGAAAGCATCCCTCTAGGAAACGAACATGGTGATGCAATGCTTTTCGAAATAAAAAGCCTTCCAATGCGCACAGGACAGTGATTCAAAATACTTGCGCTGGTTTGCAAATGCAAAACTGTCTGAATATGATCATATAACTTAGTACAGCACATAAAACGGTGGAATTTGGTAGACTGGCTCGAGTAAAATAGATACACACTCAAATTTAAATTTCAATGTTTGGGAATCCAAATGAAAAGTAGGCTTGGCCATTTCTAGGATAGGCCGAAGTGTGTGTCGAAGTTCATAATCCTCAAGATGTGTCAGGAAGGATATGAGTGGGGATATTGGATCCAGACGTTTTAAACTATCTAATACTGAGTGCTCTATGGGCGGTTACAACGAAATGACATACCATGTTTTCTGGAATAAACTTATATGGTATATATCAAAAAGCATCCCAAACCTCTTTTAGGGGACTAGTCTGACATAGAAAACCGCCAAAGAAGAATGAAAGGAAGAAGAGGAATGGTTGCTGATTTTATGTTACCAATTTTCTTGATACTTTTAAAGTACAAATCAAAGAAATGTCCATCATTATCAACGAAAAGAAAACGCACTCAAAGCCCTTGATGAAATAAATCAATATTTAATATAGAGACAATTATTCTATTCGTTGTAAATGGAGTTCATTAAATCCATTCATCAAAAAGAAAACACTAAATAAAATCGTAATCTTCCAGATTAAGAAAAGGTGTTGTTTCCCCCAATAATCGTTTCTTGATTCGGGGCCAATTAGTAAGATTATTCGGAAAGATGCTCCCGAAATGTAATCCAGGAGATGCCGTCAAGGGAAAAAAGTGCTTGTCTTGAAAGGGTCAATGATTGCCCAAACCACGAAATTATCTTCAGGATTTTTTTTCTACAGAAATCATTCCCTATCCACATTGTTGCTTCCCCTTCATAGAAGCCGTGTAACCTGCTGAATGCGCATATCAGGTCGGGTTATATTTAACTCTCAGGATCAAAATCGATGGTCGTTGAGTGGCACGACTCGAAGAATCCTCAAAGTCTGGTCGTGGTAAAGAAAGAATTGCTATAGTGACTATTTCCGCTTGCCTAAATGATTTGGATGCTAGAAAGTATGTTTTCAATACTTTGTGTCTGACTCATTTGCCTCTGCTTTTTTATTATTTATTTCCCCATATTCCCTCTGCCTTCTTCTTTACTGCCTCCCCCCCCCCATATTCTCTCCTCGGTCACTCTAACAATCCACTTTACTTTATTTACCTTCCCTCTCGTCCTCATTCTCCTCCTACCTCCTTCCCCTACCCCTTCACTCTTCTTTCTTTGTCTTATCTCTCCATACTTTTTTTTTCAACAAGTTTATTTATTCAGGAAATTTTTTTACATAAATTTAAGCACGCTCATCCGTAGATGACTTTTCGTAGTGCCCTGATAGATCTAGTAGGATTTAAACATATAGAGAGGGCGTGAGTGGTATAGTCGCAGATCAATATTCAATATGTACATTTCATCTTACAATCATATGATGAGTTAATATGAGATGGGATGAGGGATGGGTGATGTTGATAGGTTTCCAGACTATTATACATTCATTCATCTAATTAGAGGTGTGAGAGGGGGGTTGGTGATCTTTGAAACATTCACAAAGTAGAGTATTTGTTATTATCACAGTAACCGAATAATAGTTAACATTGTATCATTAGGTTCAGAAGGTATAAACCAATACAGAGTAGCAGGATAGTATGTTACCATTACATTATTGGATTGGTGGCGCAACAGAAATCAACACAATTTGCAAAGAGAGTAGGCCGGCAGTCGGCAGCTTTGTACATGGGTTCAGTATATAGGACAGCATGGTGCGAGTGCCCAGCTGGGCGACATGTAAACAGTTATATAATATGCCTAGACTAGGGGTGTATGTACAACATCAGGTTGTGTGTTATACACACACATTTTGAAATATATATATACAATAACAACAACATGTTATTTATTTATTGAGCCCCAAATACAGGAGGGGGGGCCTGGATAGTAAGATAGTATCGTTTGAGAGAGGTCTTAAATCTAGTGGGGTCACCAATTACTCTCAGGTGAGCCGGGAGCTTATTCCAAGTGGTAACTACCGTATTATATACACATTTAGAATCTTTGCTCGTTCTTGGTATGAAACTCTGGAGAACTGGGGCTTCAGCTTGCCTCGTATGCCTAGCTGGTATAGTACCTTTATTGTATATATAAACTTCTGTATGGGCTATTTTTGATAAGTTGAAGGCAATTCTGTTAGTAATATTCATAGTGTTGCATGTTTGCAGTAGTATCGCATTAGGAGTATAATAATCACAACCAAGGGCTATTCTTAGAATTCGGTTCTGTATCCTTTGTAGTTTAGTAAGATCTGTCTGGCTCAATGGTGTTAAACAGAACAAACAGTAATCGAAGATGGATAGAAGCTTAGATTTAGCAATTATGACTGCCGCTTCCTTTGTGAGGCTGGCTCTAATCTTTCTGAATATGAAGATTTTGCTATTTAGTTGCTTAACCAGACTATTGTATTGGGGTTTCATGGAGAGGGCTCGGTCGATCGTTATGCCTAGGTAATCATATTTCTCTACAATATCGATATTTTCAGTATTTAATTTCACATTCACCTTCAATTCCTTGAGCACATTTATGGCTCCAAATAACATGACTTTAGTCTTCAGGATGTTGACTAGTAATTTGTTGGAACAGCACCATTCATAGAATCTACATAGGTCAGCATTGATATTATTAACACAAGTTGTCGGGTCAGAGCCGGAAATATATAAAATCGTGTCATCAGCATATTGAATAACTTTACAATTCATAAATAGGTGTTTTAAATCATTGACATAAATCAAGAACATAATCGGCCCTAATATGGAGCCCTGGGGGACACCGTATTTTATGTCTAGTTCATCTGAGAGATATTCGTTTAGTTTTACCCTCTGTTTTCTACCGGTAAGGTATGATTTAAACCATGTTACAGCTTTTTCAGGTAGACCAATATCGTACATTTTTTCAAGCATGAGATCATGGACGACCGAATCGAACGCCTTACTGAAATCAATATATATGGCCACAGAATAATTTCGTTGGTGGGAAGCAGTATTCAAATCAGAAATATAATTGTATAGTGCCTCAGTTGTAGAGTGCCCAGACTGAAATCCTAACTGACTGGTACTTAGGATGCCATTTGTGGATAGGTGGTCCATCAATTTATTCACTATTAGTCTTTCGAAAATTTTTCCACCAATGTGGGTTAGGGAGATCGGACGTATATCGCTAGGAGATTTTGGTATATTGATCTTAGGAATCGGTCTGACAATCGCAGATTTCCAGGCAGTAGGGAAAACGCCACAGTCAAGAGACAGTACATATAAGTATAACATATGTTTAGATAGAATGCAGAACACATCTTTGTATAGACGACTAGAAATATTTGTACAACCAGAACTTTTCTTAATATCAATTGTGCTTATCAATTTCAAAAAATCAGGTTCAAGGAGGGCAATGTCGGACCACTCATATGGGGTATTTTCTTCAATTCTATTGCGAATAGGGGTGACACCTAACTTCTCATTAATTTTGTCTCCAACGGAGCAGAAGTGCTCATTTAGGCCGTTTACCAGATCTAATTTTTCTACAGTATGATTATCGATCTCAAGATTTGTTATGTCCCCATTAGAGGTACCTTCAATATCTTTTATTACAGCCCAGAATTTCTTAGAGTCCCTTTTATGTTTAAATAACAATTCTTTATAGTAGTCCGACTTTGCCAGGCCAAATGCCCTATTGCACGCATTTCTGGAAGCTTTAGCCAATCTTAAGTCTTCAGGATTTTTCGTCCTATTTGCCTTTTTAAACAGTTTGTCACGATTTTTACCCATTTGTACAAGTGCTTGCGTATAGTACGGTGGATTAATACGCTTCGCTTTAAAAGTTTTATAAGGGGCCAGTTTGTCAATACATTTGATAATGCGTTCATAAATAACAGACCAGCATTCATTCGGGTCCCTGATTGTAAAGTATGGGTCCCAGTTGTAGTTAAGCACAAGGTCTTTTAGTAGATCATAGCTATATTTACTAAAATCTCTCCCTTTGATCGAGCTTTTCTTAATACAGATAGGAATCTTTTTCAGTACCAGATATGTTGGTTGATGATCAGACAAGGAGTAGTCTACAGTACCAGAATAATAGTCGGTTTTACAACACACAATAAATAAATCAAGAATAGAATTTCTCTGCATGCCAAACCTTGTTATACAGTTTATTGCAATATACAAATTTTTATCATTACAATAATTTTTTAGGGCTTTGGATTTTGCATCAGTTACTCCGACATCAATGTTAATATCACCACATATGATTAAATTACCATTTTGGGGGCCGACATGCTTTCTTATATTATCAAGATCTTCTAGAAATTTGCTTACGTTTCCATTCGGCGGGCGGTAGCAGATAATCACATAATAATGTGGAATGTGCTCCCTCTTTATAGAGAAGGATAAAATTTCACTATTTTCATTAGAGATACATAGGTCGATATTTTGTTTAATTGAGTAATCACGTCTGACATAGCAACAGATGCCACCGCCTCTACCTCCACTTGCTCTATCAAGTCTGACACAATTGTAACCCACATGCGAGATCATATGATTTGGTATTTCTTCCTTTAACCAGGATTCAGTTATTGCAATAAGATCTAGGTTGTAAGATAGTATATCTTGGCGTAGAAAGTCAATTTCTGGTAGGAGAGAACGTATGTTATACTGTATTAACTTGATACCTTTACACTTACTAAGGCTAGACCAGGAATCAATTTTAGGCAGATTCGTCATGGTTATTGGCAAAACAGTTCATCATCGGATTGGAATGCTTGTCCTTGCTTAGTGGTAATAATAATGGACGGAGTGTCACAGGGAATAGAGGGGATGTGCTCACCCAGTACCACGGAGATGCAGGCCTTCCCAGGTCGCCCAACGACAGCTGATCTGGCCTACTCTCCATGGTGACTGGGATCTGCATCAAAGTTCTCTAGTTGTCTAGCCCAGTCGCACAAGACCATTTGTCCCAGATGTAGACCATCAGGTAGCCTACCGTAGAAGTGTCTAGTTACTTTCTTTTGTCGAATATGCACTTTATTGATCAGGTATAGGTGTCTAATTCCCCTGGAAGTATTTAGAATGGCCAGTCTGTTATTTATATTTAAGATAGAACTATTAATCATGTCTTGTAGTGCAGACCGACCAGCTAGGTGATTTGAGGCATTCAAATCTATACCGATAAGCCCACCAAGTGTCACGTTTGTCGTGGCAGTAATGGGCGAGAGGGTATCCAACACATTCCGGTAGCCGGTTATCAGCAAGTCGACGAGACCCGATTCAGTATTTCTTGCTAAGGTAATTTCCTTGGTACGCCTGTCCTTTACGCAGAAGTTGCATATACCACCAATTATTATAAGATTGGTAGGATGGTGAGTATTACACAAAGATATGGCGTGTTGAGCAAGGGTATTCAGGCGAGCCCCACTGAATACAAAGCACCTGATGTTGGTATGAGGTGTGAAATAACTATCCAGGCCCCTGCCTCTCGAATCCGTCACAACGATCGATCTTATATAGTTATCCATATGTACCGAGAACACTTAGGAATTGTGCGGCTTGCTCCTTATCAGCTGCAGATGTATACGATTCTGAGCTATACACTTCCTTAGCACGTGCAAAATCTTCAGAGATTTTGTTTACAACTTCTGTCGAGGGGCCTGGTTGTATACTAGGAGTACTAGTCCCAGGGGCCTGCTCGGTCTGTCTGAAAGGACTGTTTGAGCGCTTATTCTCGGTAGCGATTACATCACCACTACGTACTCTTTTCCTACTGGCTGAGTCGGAGCGTTGGCGATCGTCAGTGATAATCAGTGACTCGGCGGATTTCTTCCTCGCTTCCCTAGATAGCCTTCTGGGTGGTGGGACTGGGGCAGGTACCGTACCAGCTGTTTGAGTCGGGACAATTGTTTTGGCAATTGTTTCTGCTTGTCCATCTTTGGGCTTAGCTCCTCCTTCCGCCCCAATTGGTGTCTCGGCATTGGTTGTATTTTTAACCACCTTGTGTCTCAGCCTAGGGGAGTAGCTAGTAGACGGTTGTATGGGCTTGCCGGCTGCGTTCGTAATCTCCACCTCTTCCATTTTTTCAGGTATACCCGCAAGGCAGTGATTGCGGTACACCTGTAAGATCTTACCGATGATATTTCCTCCTGTATGCTGGGCCTTATCAATTTTGGGGGATCGTAGGGATGTCCCACAAGCCCAGAAAGGGCAATTTGTAGCCTCGTATAAATCCTTGCCTGCTGTATTAAGCAGCTTGTTTTTCAGTTCCAAGTTTTGCTCAAACTTGGCCTCTATAAGGACACGCATAACAGCTACTTTGGAGGAGTCCCAATCCTCATTCGATTTTGTGAGATGGGATAGTTCCTTTGCTGCTTTGGCGTTTCTACAATTCAAAATGTCCTTGGCAATGTCAGGGCGTTTAAGCGCATTTGCTCGGGCGAATTGATACGCCTGTTCGACTGATGTGAAGTGGAGGTTGTTAATATCCAGGGTACAGGGGTAGAAATTGCTTAGGTAGCTGTGCGCCGACTGGAAATAGATGGATCCTTCAATTTCTCTAGTCTTTGCATCTGACAACTTGTACCCATCTTCTAGTGTCTCCAGCTCATTATAGCGGTAATTGAGACCATTGATCTTCACTGAGTCTTTCATTATTGGGCCAATGTCTTTACATCCTCGAGATTTTGCATTTTTTCGCACAGCCGCCAGCATTTCTTTCCTATCGAGCACAGTTTGGGGCAGATCATTGTTGATGTATACGTTCTTGAAGCCGACGGTGTCCTTAAGCTTGGAGCGCTTTTTGTACACAGTGTTCCGTGCGAATTCGTTGCAGAATTGAACCATTAATTTCTTTATGCCATTTTGATACTTGTTCATCCTTTTAACTAGGAAAAAATCAGCACGGTTCGACCTATTGTCAAGGGCATAGCAAACATTTAGTGCCAACTGCACGCAATCCTCATTTTTTTTCTCCGGAATTCCTGAGAAAATAAGATTCATTCTCCTTCGTTCGATTTCTGATTCTAGCAAAAGACTCTCCATATCCTCATATTGTTTGGATAGCCTATTGTTTTCACGTTCTAAGTGGCAAATTACACGATGTGATTGCTGGCCGTAGCGGATTAACTCATCGACCTTACTTTTCAAGGTAACAATGTCTCCCTGAGAGAATTCCAGGGATACCTGCAAGTCCTTCACATCGATTGGGTTGTTGGTAATCCCATACTTGGCCTGCCCATGCCAGTTGTAGTGGCGGATCTCGTCCACATCTGACTTGTTGGTGAGCGTAATCCTATTGTCCCTATGGGCGTCCGGCATCGGATTAGTGAAAAGCTCCTCCGCTTTCTCGTTGGTAATGTAGCCTTCCTCTTCGTCCATTCTAGCAAATGCACTGTGGTTTCACAAATAAGTGTTCAAAATATGTAATAAATCGGTGTTCAACTTCAAAGATCACCCTCTCACACGAGACTCCTTAGTATGATATGTGATGAGGCGAAGTCTTGGGTGAAAAAAACGATGGTAAGTGGGTGAAATCACTAGAAAACTCGGAGCGGTATGAAGTACGTCTGCACACCTCTCGTGCTCTCTCTAGTCTATCATACATTATGTGGAACGAATCTTGGGGATATCGTTCCCTTCCTTTCACTTAGCCCCCCCCCCCAATAGAAATAAACAAAAATAAAAACGAAATGAATAATGCATAAATAAATGAATAGATAAATAAAATGCAAAATAAAATACAAAAAATAGATGTTTGCGGTCCCACCCCCTACGAAAGAGTTGCCGTTTTACCGCTGTCCAGATGAGATTTTTTTTTACTAAAACAGTTAATAAGCAGGAACACGAACTTCTTGACCAGAAAGTTCATAAAAAGTAAAGTTTATTGTTCAAAATATCATCGCCACGAAATAAGCGTTTTCAGTTCCTGAAGGGTCGTCATCTAAAAATTTTAATTTTCACCTCAGGTAGTACTTAGCTGGGTGAACCGGAACCACAGATTTTTCCTCTGCTGTCCTATTCCCAAAATTGCAAAAGAATCGAGAGAATCGAGTTTCATATGTGTAACATTTAACAGATCTATCCATAGTCTCTCCAATCCTCGTTCAATTCTTACTTCCCATTTCCCTTGTCAGTCTCCCTTCGCGGTCGCTGTCTATCCCCCACATAGCAATCAATTTCCCCAATTAAGGTTGTAGGCCTATCTATTTTCCTCTCTCAACAATCATTAAAACATCGTATCAGTTAATAGATTAAATAGTTTAAATAAAATATGGAAAAATTATGCTGTGAAATGCAAGACATGACAACTTGGAATAGTCATGCAAAAATGGAAAGGGAATGGATGGGCAAGGATTTGGCAATTTAATGTGTTTAAGTATCGGCGAAAGAAGACCAACACAAGAAAAGTGAATGATGTTATCTCATAGGATTGATAGGTGCCATCTTTTGCATTGGGAGATTCGCAGAAAGATAAGTAGGTGTCTCGGGATCGTTAAGAGGGGTATTGGTTCTTTTAGGTTATCTTTAGGTTGTCCACAGACTTCCCGACTCATTTTCAACGCGCCATTCACTGTTTTTGGACCAGTTTGAGAGTTACCTCGGGGAGTATAAATTTGTCATCCAGGGTGTCAGTATTTCTGTAGTATTTGTGGCTTATTTAATATAACTTTTTTAGAATTGTTTAGATGCGATTCGGGAGAGTCTTAGGGATATTTCGGAGGTGATAGCACCTATTGAAAGCATTGAGAGCTTATTTCCTGGTTAGTGTTGGAAAGTACAGGGCCACTACTTTGGATGTTACCAAAGTGGACACATGGATGCCTGAGGCCACCCACCTCTGCCTCAATTCCTGCCCCTCCACACATGCCATGTCATGCAGTCTCTTATTATAAAAGCCTCTCAGCGGCTACCTTGGAATAGGAGGACATTTGGGAAGTGAGTGGAAAAGCAAAGACTATAATTTAATAATTCCTCAAATGAAAGCCACCAAATCACCTCAAAAAGAAAACATCTCGATCTCTGAAGATGTTTTCCGAGCAGATTATACATTACCTGCTATTTATTGATAAATATAAAGAATACATGTGTAGGTTGTATATATAATATATGCTGTCTCAGAACACGCGAAAAGTACAACTTATTCGCCTCTGCCTGTCTTTGTCTGTATGAATGCTGCTGTAGAAATGACCTAATTCCGACCATTCCGACAGATGGCACTAGTTGGCATAAGGCTATGCCCCTGAGTTACTGGGCTTCTATTCAACGGATCAGTGATACTGATACAGTTAGAGGCTTGGATGCCATGACACGCGACACGGACCATTTATCTCTTTTGATGATCTGACTTTCCACTCACACATCTCAATGGTCTGCTATTTCCGAATAAAAGGCGACAGGACTAATATCCTGATATATATAATATGTCCTCTTTGTGTCTCCTATGTCAACCCTAAGGACCATAGCGGCCAACGGTCACGTAAAGAGTCTGACCATTTCGTGGAAAGCCCAATTAACTTTGATGGTTATTCGCCAAGATAAAATCCAGGCATATTCACATGTAAAACAGTGTGACGTTAGACATGGCCTGATTGTAAAAGTCAAATATATTTGGATTAGATGAGAGATTTTCAGTTTTTCCCAGAACGATATGCCAGATATCGGATGGAATAATTTGATGAGAATAATAAAAGTGGTCCTGGGCTTCACATCAGATAAAACTCAGGTTGACAAAATCGATATAAGTTAACTAGACTACCGTGTTGTGTTGTTGGAATGACCGAGAGCATTCTTGGCAATATGGCAATTAAGAGATACCTAAGCCATAAAGTCAGAGCCAGCCGCCAGTTTTCTTTGCAAATAATCCAGTCTCTCTTTGTCATAAGTGAAGTAGGACTGCTCAACCTTGAGACTTCCGCTGTGCACCGTTGAAATGGGTTAGAAAGGTGAGCAAAAAAGATATTTCCTGACCGTTTGCAAGAACATAGAAGGGCGACTGTTGCTGCTTTATGTACCGCGAGAAAACAAGTTGCAACGCGACCTCTAGAAATGGGGTGTGAGTAGGATAGGCAAAGTGGGAAATATCTCAGGTTGATATCGAAATGAATGTTGCCGGCCGGGTATTATCTATACTGCTGAGATTAACATAACTAAATTTAACGTTGGTTTTATTCAGCCCCGTGTATTTTTACTTGGACACTAAATGGCGCATAACCTAAAGCTATATCTTAAACTTATTACCGCAAACGAAAACACATAACATATGTTTCTTTAACTTTAATATCTAAAATCTTTTCTTTACAATGCCATAGAATATTGGATGACCTTCGTGAGAGGAGCAATTAAATAAATAATTATTACTGTGGAACGAGACACAATTAATTGGAAACATGATACTGGTTAAATCAAACCAACTTAAGCCAGTTTAGGCATCTTTATCAGTTTGGGAGTTTAAGGTCAAATCATACAAATGCACTGATCTTAGCTGGAATTGTTTTTATCAAAACGTCTGGATAACAGGGGGGAAAACATATACGTCGGATAGGTCTGACCTATACACTTAAGTACGTTAAATTATATTATCACCTCATTAGATATAATTATAACAATTCATAAGTCGGTGCCTTATCAACTTAAAGTTTTAAGCTAAATACAAGATTGGATATAATTATAATTATATTGTACAATATATCGGATTCGTCGTAAAAAAAAATTAAACCTGAATTACATGTAGTCTAGTTGTGCAATATATAACAAGGATTATCAACAATATTACAGACATATTAAACAAGTCTGTTGGCAACAGTTGTGTGCTTAATAAATAATCCACAGTACGCACTTTGTATCAAGGAAGTAGTGTTTTACATCTTGGTGCACTAATGGTGTTTGGAAAGGTTATAGTACTTTTATGTGAAAACTGAATCTTAGTTGGGGAACTCTAGTTAAATCTAAAGCACAATAATCATGATGTCAGAGCTTGGAAATAATACTAAGATGACAATGGAAATGTATGAAATTATGATGGCTTTTGATAAATGTCCTGAGACTAAAGTAAACATACATATATATATGAACGAAAGGATTATACAATTAAATGACATTAAAAACATGTTGGACTATGGATGAACACCCAATATCAATTATATAACAGATATAATACGGTCCGATATTAGTTGATAAAATACATGTTTACAGCAACAGCGAATAAACGCTTCTGGAAATAAGTTGTTCATCGCAGGCACCCATTTGCAATGCTTGTCATATTCACAAACCAGAATCTAAAGCCGTGTCATCAGCAGGCTTTGTTTCTAACGCCACCAGCGTCTCCTCGGTGAAAATAGCCGGGTGTTTCAGCGGCCTCATCATATGAATTTACGTGTTTCTTGCAGATTCAGGGCCCTGTAGCAGCTGAAAATGCTAGCTGGACCTTTCAGAATCGGCAACCCTGCCAATCTGCCTTCCCATAAGAAGGGCCACAGCGAGTTGAATGAAAATCCGGGATACCTACCTACATACATGCATGTTTAAATATATATATACATACAATTCGGTTTTGCTTACGTCAGGCCAATACTAGGCCTATGGTTACTTTGAGTAATGGGGACACGTCTAAATGACTAATACGAGAAATAGTACTTGGCCAATTGATGCATAATTCCCATAAAGGTCCCTGCTGCCAAACCAGTTTCAGCAGTGGCAAGGGCCGCATGCCCAAACGGTGACTGTGAAGGGAGGATGTGAACGGAGTCAAAAGAATAACCCGTGGGCCAATTACGGCTTCGTTAGTCTATTGGAAGACGCTGGTGCTTTTTTTGTGTTGCTTTAAGAACATCAAGTTTCTCGCATTTCCTGGACAGCAACACAGGAAAGGAGCCATTAAAAACAGTCCTCCCCAACACGTGCGTTTTATAGGGCATTGCTCTTATTGTTGACTTCATAAGACAATGTTGATGTGTAGGTGGATTCCTTATCTGGCTTCCAGTTTAACCCTACTGACTAGAGGGTAGAACACAGGGAGGGGTTGAGGGTGTGCCATCGGGGTGGAGAATGAAATTGTACCGCATGATTGACACAAACGTATATGGGTCAGATTTTCATAAAATGTACAATTGGCAGCTGTACACATTTGGGAACTTCTGCTAAATTAGGCCGAAAAATTAAGAATACCTGGTATATCTGAGTATATTTGGTATCGCATTGATTGAAAGTATCAGTTCTGTTATGTTAAACTGCCTTTTGAAGCCCATTTTGGTCTTAAATGTAGGTTATTTGAGAAGATTGGTGAAGGTGAATTGCGCATTTTCTGGCGATTTCACCCATATATATAATATGGGATATTTCACGGTCAGACATACCAGATATGATAACCTTTATTCCATGCGATTTGATGTTAAGCATTAAGAACCGTCCAGATAAGCTACCTCCACCGGTGGGAATGCTGCATGAATAGGACACAAAGGTTCCTACTGTCTGTGTACAAACTGAGTTAAGTGCGGCGCATTCGCTCCGTTGTTTAGCCTGTCGCAAAGTTGCGAGATCTCTGTCAGGTCCATCGCAACTCTTTTTCCACTGCAGAACAACAGTGTTTCTCGCAATACCCTCACCCAACCGTCGTCATTTTAAAAAAAGGCGCTCTCACAGGCCTTGCAACCTTAGGGCATTTCATGCACTGTTTTTTGTCATTTAATTACAAAATTTCTTTTATTCTCATGACATAAAAGGAAGGTATTATGCATTTCTACCATTGATTTTGATTTCTTAGCTATGCATCTCGACTGTTTACCCTTTTGTATTGTCTTCCATAAACTTGTGACAGGTACTTTCGACTAGAAATAACCTCTCAATGTGATTTTGACCACTAAAATAGCCCCAACGAGGAACGAGCTGAGATGGATGGATTGTTTGGAAATTGGACATTCGCCCAGCCTCACAGCCGTACCAACCCCGCTCCTCAAAGCTGCCCAACAGATACGAGCCCGCTAAGAGCCCAAATCTGAGAGTTGCTATACAAAAAGCCCATTGTTTCCTTATCGTCCCAACTCACAACCAAGACCATACAAACTAGTGAAGATCGCGAAAGGCCGTCGGTTGGCAGTGTAAATATATATATACACGTATTGTTTTATTTGACTTAGTTTCTTATACTTAAAACCATGCTTCTAACCCATTAATTGGTCAATCTGTATACATATTGTCTAGGTGGGTTACCTCTCGAGATTTTCTTGAATTAACAGTTTGGATTGTGTGTCATCTAGGTTAAGGCGTTCCATAACGGGCACCATTGATAACAATATGCAACGCAGAGTCTGGCAGAAAGCTTGCAGAATCAAGGGGATAAACATTTAATCAATACTAATGAAAATATAGCCCATGCATGGCGATTCTTTACATAGGCACTGTCAGGTATGATGTCTGTTATACTAGCCTGAGACTATATGGACCGAGAAGCATCAGGTGTCATTTCAAATTAAAAGCAAGAGCCTATTATCTCGGCCGCTAGAGTTGAAAATTATAGTCATATATCTTCCCAGCTCAGTTTATCGCGGAAACCTCAGCGATTAAAAAGATATTCATGTTAATTCACACTATGTTGTGCTGTAAATCACATAACTAATCAAATATGATGCAAATGGGACAACCATGCAGTCCTTTATAACTTCCTGATTCTGGGTCTGCTATATTCCCTGAATATTCCCCTAGTGTGATCGTATTTAAGAATCCGGACGCATCATCTAGTCACAAGCCTCCACGTACACAATAATAATTACTTTCTTTACTCGAGCTTAACTACCTGCACTCCTTCAATTAATAATGCAAACAATGGTTCCTATTTAGAACCTGTGGTGTGTGATTCCCCCTTCCTCCTTGTGTAACATGTTAGAGACCGTTCCATTCCCGGATATGAACATTGAACATGCCAAGCCCCTTATCCCTTGTCTGTCATTTGTGAGGTTAGCGCATGCCACCCAATGGCAACGTGGGCATCAGCGAACTATTGGGGCTGTGCTTCATTATCAGACATAATACCTGATAGTTGGTGTTATGTCTATTTGATCATTCCCTTCATTGGATCTCTGTCCATCAAGAGGGACCTGATCACTACAGCTTTCAATATTTGCAGTGCCTCGGCCACTGGGCCCCCGGTGTACATGAGGACAGATTATTGAGCGAAGTATTCCTAGTCCTCAAGACCTGGACTCATCACCATCAGACCTAATTCCGAATGACCTGTTGTCATGCGCGAAAACCCCTAAAACCAATTGCTGAGTCAAGAATGATTACAAAACAACCATCTATTTTAATTGAACAATAATATAAGTACATGTATGTGTTAAATCATCAATTTATGGCCATATATTTTAAACCTCTCTCCATAATCTATATTTAGTTCCAGAGCGTTAGTTTATAACATGAAGGCATGACATTTTGTCAGAGATGGGTGCTAATTAGATCGGCATAAATAAGTAGCTAATGTCCAAAACCTCGAAGCCACTTCATCAGATTGAAAGCCTTTGAGCACCACCACTGTTCAATGTGCAAAATAACAGTCGTAAGTTCTGGAGAGTTGTCGGAACCTCCATTTCATGAAGTGCTTCACAAACTCCATCTATAGTTTATGCATGTTCGCAAAACACCAATTCTCTCTGGTATGTCCCAGTAGTGCATAAACCCAAGTAATAAACAATTCGGTTGCAGAAGAAAGAGCTATTTGAATGCGAGTTTTTGCATTCTTCATTCAGAAATTGCATCTTTCGTATTACCTGGTGACAAAAATGGCTAAAACCGATTGTTACCATTTCTAACTCTTACCGACTCCGAAGGGACACCATTTAGTGTTTGAGGACTAGTTATTTTCCAAACTAACACCCCAGTTCTCCGCATTTCCGCAGCTACCTAATGAGTAGGAAGGTTGAGGCAATCTAGCCATACAACCTACAGTGATGTATTACACTGTAACTTAGGATCAAATTTTCTTCGTTTTAATTTGGATTCGATCCACAATGGACCTAATACATGAAGGCGATGAGGAATGTTGATTGCTGTCGCTTTATGAATTATTAAAGGGATTTATCTGGCATCTTATATACATAGAAAATGCCACCGTAGCACTTAGAATCAACTACTTCCCCTTCCCTCCAGTTCCAGCCTGTAGGTACATCCCTCAACAAGAGGATCTGTTTTTTCACCACCCAAACATAGAAACATCAACAAAGGAGTGGAAAAAGGGAATGCATTCCATGTGGAAACAAGGCATGACCATTTATAATACCCCCAAACTAGGACTGAATGAAAATAACAAATAAAATCCCTCACTATATCTCTGAACAAATATCCCACATCTGTAATAGTAAAACCCTCCAAACAAACGCCAGCCCCTATGAGATCATTTGTGACCACCTGTGTTGTCCCATGTAGAATGTCTGCCTCGATGATCGTCCACCATGAGGCCGCCCACAGTAGCATTGCCAGCCGCGGTGCCTTTGAGGGCAGCGGCCTCCGTATTATTTCCTATGCCAGTCTCATCATGATAAAGCCCATCCAGTATTGTGTACCGAGAACTTTCTACTGGATGTACGTCATACCCCTCTACATTCAAAGGTTCTTCGATTGCTCTTTGCTTGTTTGGAGGCAATTGTTTCCGTCCTGTGCCTTTATATCTGATTCCTGATCATGTTCGTAATCGTACATACTGCTGTTTGTTTTGGCAATCTTGGCTATGTGTGATGATACACAATGGTCGGAATTTATTAGTGGTGGTGCTCAATGCTAAGTAAGATATCCAATGAACACATTTATATTAACGCTATTAATTGCCAATGCCAATGGCAGGTATTAATAATAAATATTAGTGCAATGCTCTTGTTAGATTAGACACCATGTGACAATAATAATCTGTTAATTAAGAAAATAATATATCATGTCCCAGAATCACCAGAGGGCTGATATTAACTCAAGAAGGCAAGCATCCCGGTGTTTGGAAGAGCTATGGTCCCGCAGGGTTCATTCCCATAATTGATTTATGGACTTCTATTACTAGCTAATCGTGCTGAGCATCTGTGGATCTAATATGAATTTTAAACGGAATTAAGGTATTAGTAACGGTAATGTGACATGTAATAAACGTATCTAACACAGTCGAACAGACTAGTCCAAATTAAGGGTGATGCGAACTTTTCATTTATATTTGGAACTAGAAGGTTACCCAGGGGCATAACATGTTACATAAAAATGGGCATAAAATGGGCATGGAATTAATCAATCACAACCGATCTAGAAATCGCATCACAGCCATGAAAGGACCTTTAGGTGAATTTGGTAGTCTAGCCCACTATGGAATTTGTAACACCGATACTTTATTCTGCTCTGGGCCCTCACTATATATATATATATGCATCAATCTTCCATTTAACTATTAAGGATTTGGTGTTGAGGCTCATATCAACACAGGAAAGTAAATCTGGAACCATGGAAATGGATAACGCAAAAGGGCAAAGACAAAGAAGGTCACATGCTATAGAAGTTGGTGCTAGGTTCAAGCCCTCATCCCAATACAATGCCGATGAATGTTATCAATATCAATACCGATCAATGTTATTGGACACTTCGAACTGCTTTCGTTGATATGAACACTTATATTTACAACTATGCAGTTTGTCTGTGATAATTTTCCATCTCAATCGAACTAGTGTGATCGCTACAGTAATCCCAGTCTCCGAAATGCTGCAATGTTTATGCATGTGCAAGATACTTACTACTGGATGCCACAGAGTTAATTCACCACACTTCTATTCAACAAGAGGTAGAATTACTCCTTAATTCATGTCCTGTACGTCGCATGTATAGACTGTATTAGCAAATTAACACGAACACAGGACTTTCATCAGTAGGACCTTTGTGTAATGAAAATAAGAAGTGATGACCGAGGCATTTCTAAGCTAAGACACCAAGTAACGTCGTTTAAGAAATGAATGCTTCCCATTCAATTTGTGTTAGCCGGAATTCTCCTGGTGAGGTCAAGACCAACGAGGTTGTCTGTGTCACTTTTATGATATTGCCATGCCAAAGACTGGCATGTTGACGAGATCTGCAGACGTTTAAGCCTATCCCTGTCTGTACCTGGATGGATTGATAAATAATAGAAGTCTTCGGGATTCCCTGAATTAGATTGGATAGTTTGATGTATGAAAGGAGGAAACAAGCAACACGTAATTCGTATAGTTATAAATCAGGTCAATGTTTCACCGGGATCATTTTTCTGATTTTTGTTTCCATAGCCACGGACCAATATTGAATGACGGGTTTGAGAAAGACCAGAAGGCTGATATTTACTCAATCTCATGGAATAAACTTGGTAAAAACTACGACGTTAAACTGTCTCGTAATAACTGTTCTTAATTCCAATGTAGGAGCACCTATTGCGCAGGGAAATTAGTTGATTGCAGTTGAGTCCTGGTCGAAGCATAAAAAAGGAACTGTTATTCGAAGAAATGTTCCTCTGGTCTACTCTAAATCGGACGCGGTATATTAGGCCTGCTTTGGAAGCTTGGGAAATGGTTAGGTTAACATATTTATTTTAAAAAAAGAACTTTAGAATATGAAACATGAAATATGACTCGGTAACGAGGGAAACGGTCATATGCAGAAAAACTAACAATCATGTTCTCAGAGATCTAGGGTACACACATTTGAACATTAATCAGGGGCGGGGACTTTTGTTGACAGCCTATAAAAGGTGCAAGGCTGTAGAATTTGTTTAGTCTAAATAATCTTTGCTTCATTTGCATCGGAAAATCTAATTACAAATACCCTTTTTTAATCATATAATAATGTCTAAATACCTATATTTAAATATCCTTTGGAGCTCTAAACATAGGACCCAATAGACTAACAAAAAATGATAGAAAACTGATTTCTATATCATTAATGCTATTATAGCACAGGTATTGGGTAACCTTTTAAAAGTCCTCATTATATCTTCGTTATAAGTGTCACGACTATAGATAGCTCATCTTCATTATTATGTAACCTTAGATAATCTCATGTAATGACATCCTATCTCATAAATACATCTGTTAGTTATTAATATTCCATGTTCATATAAAGTGTGCTCCCATATGGTCAGTCATGCCACATGGCGCAATACCTGATGGGCCAATGATCCCCCATTGGCCAAGGTCAGCGACCTCCTGTGGGAAACTCACACATATTAACCTTGATTGGATGTTATGATTAATTAACGCGCATGCGTAATGGACCCCAAGGTCAATTGGTTTGCTGTATAAATTACTTGAATAAATTATTACCTTTTAATCTAGAAACAAGTCTACTTGTTCACGTATTATTATTAATAATCCATCGAGGCTATCCTATAGCCTATACTTTGACACCACTCTCTTCTACCTAGCCTACCCATCGAGATTGAGATCATTATTCCATGATTTGGCCGTGAGCGGACAATACAATAACAATACATGCCACTCACAAGGTGTACAATATAATTGGGGATGTATTAGCATAGTATCGAAAGTAGTTCTGTTTTTCTCGGCCCTATATGATGATCGGAAATTTCCTTATCCATTCTGAAGTAAATAAAGCCAATCAGCAAAATTTATAGTATTCAAATGCCAAATTTTGTCCATTCTAAAATAATTGATGGTAAGAATGAGTGGGAAAATCATCTTTAATGAAAGTAATGAAGTTTTGGAAGTGAACTTTTGTTTCACAGTAGTCGCAGAGATTCTAGGCAGTGCGAAGTGGCAGTAATTCGGCAGTTCCTAGTGACGGAAAAATGGACAAAAATGCCAAATTTTCCAGTCATTTTAACCACAGTGTCAAGCTCTCGGTGATCAATATTCGCCTTGTAAGTACAAATTGCCTTGTAAGCCCTGAAGCAATGCGGCCATAGGCTGCGTTGCTTTTGGGCTTACTCGGCGAATATAATCCACCTTGTACTTAATACTATGATACTCCTGCTATAATACAGGACCAATTTTTGTCAAAGTTTGATCAATATTTATCTGAAATGTTATTCAAAATCAAGACTTATTTTCAACAGAGAGACCATTATTTTACATGAGCATTTAGGGGAGATCATTTCAATGGGCCGGGAAGGACCCAACAACTGGTCAGATTTATTTTGGACTTAAATTTTTCCTGAATTAACAGAACAAATATAATACGCGATTTCACAGCAATGAAATAGTTCTTGTTTAACTGGGCCAATTTCAACTAAGTATTGCATTTGGTGTCTCCATGGTTCTTTCCCATCTATCTTCTTACAATTCATTCATATCTCATACAGATCTCATACAGATCTCATACAGATCTCATACAGATCTCATACAGATCAAAACTTTATTTTCATATGTGGTTATATATAGTTTCGGGTAGGTATTCTTGCTGATTTTCTCATCTAAACATGGTTATCATCCTTAGAACAGCTAAGCATGTCTCCAATCATATTATCTGTTTTGGAAGCCAGGTAATTCATCTATTGGTATTGGCCTTTAATGAAAGAAAAACATAAAATCTAAAATTACAAAATTTTAGATAAATGGAGGGGAATCTTTTGAAGCAATGTCTTTTTTTCTGAACACGGAAAAAAATAAAGTCTATACTTGCAAGTCCCATTTTTTTCAATATTTGAAAAATATCCCCCGTGATCATGTTCCATTACGTCATGGTAGATTTAATGTAAAATGTGCCAATTAATTGAACACATAATACAAACTATATTTATGCCTAACTGTATTTCTAGTATGTATGTTCAACCATGGGAATAATCATTGATATCGCTTATGTATTTTTCAACATATTTGCATTTAACTACTTCAGAAACCAAGCGGTTACTTAAGAATGTCCCGTTATGTCACGGCTGTCATGAGAAAACTATCAAATAATGAAAACAAATTATTTATACCTTTGTGATCCTACAGGTGCCTATATGAAAAAATCGTGCAGAGAAATATTTGTATTTATCTATTTTCCCTACGATTATGGATAAATGAATAAAATGTCCCGTTAAGCCACAGAGTCTCATTACGTCACGTTTTAGCTCGTCATTTATGTCACTTTATTGACACAATATGACGTCATAAGTGACTATCAGACCCTAATGCATTTTTCTCATGCTAGCTTTTAACATATTTGACTGTACCTAGTATTCTACATACATACATATTTCTATGTATAATGACATAAGATTCTATGAAAAATGACCTATGAATCACCATAAATGATCTATTATTTTTACTAATATGACCTATGATTCTATGTTAAATAACCTATGATATTCTATTTTGCTTGATATTTCACTAAATATTTGTCCCTGAGTGCCCCATCTTTAGGATATTGTAGAGAAAAACATGTATTTTCAAGAAATTTAATCTACGAATGCCTACGTTTGTTTTCATTATTTTTATTTTTTTCATCCCAAATGCAAGATTTATTAAGGGAGACTGAACCAACTTGACCATTATGCAAAAAACCCCTGAAACAATTGCAAGAGTCTGTTTTCAACCCTGCTATTATGCACCTTCCCTTGCATCTTAACAATTTCTTAAAACACAGGTTCTATATGTTTTGTAATTTTCTTACATTTCTATGATCACTATAATCGTTATTATGATTGTTGTTATTGTATGATCATTATTATGATTGTTGTACTTTCTTTTCGATGGTATAGTGGTGGTCTGTAATAATGTACTTGTATACAAAAATTATTAATTAAAGAAAATGAAACTGACACCATTGGAAGTCATCAGTTACATGAGATAATGGTACTAATTTTTAGACAGGTTTTTTAAGTGCTGCCCTTTGTACTAAAAGTAGCTAAATGCATTTTATAGAACAAATGGTTTCAAAATGACATCATAATGTGATTACACAATGTATGAGACAAATACCAAATCACTCCCTAATTCTTAGGGGCTAAGTGTTTTCCATTAACACTTTTAGGTTAAGCTTATCGCTGTATGCGGGGAGATGGAATGCTGGCCAAAATCGGCTTTGTACTACAGACTGAACTGTATTGATTTCCTTTTTTTGTGTAGGCCTACGGGTTTTAGCCACATAAGAAATACCTAAAATTCACGCCTTCCCCATTTAGCTTATATTTAAAAATATTAAAAGGCACTGAGTCTTCCTCTGATGTATACTGTGCACATAATAATGTAAATGACTATAAAGTGGCAGTATGAATTTTTAAATAAAACTGGTACATGTTGCATGTTGTACACTGCATACAAAAATTTGGTGGAAAAGGTATGGGTAATCTCTCTACTTTGCCACTTATTTTTCTATTTTCTTCCACTGTTCCGTTCTTTCCGACTTTCTAAATATTCTCCCTCGGCCATATTATATATCCACCTCTCGACAGCGACCATGCGTCTAGCTAATTTGGTCTCCCTGTACTCCGTGAAATCATGTGCCTTCTATCGTTATGACGAGAAACCCCATTAGAAAGACAGAAAGGAAGTAAAGATAAAAGAAGAGAGACAATAATTCCTGAACATTGGTCATCTCTTCCCATACATCGGTACAATTTCTAGCATATCCTTTCTGTTCCTTTCAAGTCGTTATAGTATTTAGAAATGCACCCCGGACGATTACTCAGTTAGAATAGTTTTCTGCGTAGTGGTATCGGGAATAATGGACGACTGACCATGCAGTCACCAATAATTGTCAGTTTGATAAAGCTTTATCCTTTGTGTGCCCCAAAGGACAGATTATACTAGCCTATATAGCAGAATACAAGCAAGTAAGTACCTCCTTTAGGCAAAAATGAGAATAACCAGATTGTGATTTCAGCATAGACAATGATCTTATTATTTGTGCCTGTTTCTCATCATCTGCAAATATGACGCGTCTAGATATGTCAAGTACATTCACAATGTATTTCCAGCAGTTTATAGTAACAGCACGTTGGACATGTCTAACATAGGCCTATACACTGTCACAACAACTTTGAGGTCATCAATGTTAGGGGAAAAAGGTATTCTTGAATATGATTATTATATACATTGATTGTGTTCATTGATAGGTATTAGTTTGATTGTGGATGTCTGTTGATAATAGATGAATAACAAATTTCGAAAGGAAGGGAAGTAGTTGCACAAATCGAAAATATTCTTTCTCGAAAGGCAAGGTAGTAGTTGCAAAGACTGAACTTAGAGTTAATTAAGTTCCCAGGTCTTCAGGCTGGCTCAACTAATTGTTTGTTATCTGACATTTGAGTAGGAAACTTGATAGGTGATACCTAATAACGGAGATCACAAGGTAAAATATCGGTTTGGTTTCGTGGTTTCCTGGCTTCTATACTCATGTAACAAAATCCTTAGGAATGACTTCGGTGAATAGCGACAGAAGCCATGAAACTACGAAGCTAGACGTTGGTGGTCACGCCCATAATTTATATTTGCTCCAACATGAAAATGATAAATTATATACAAAATAGGCGAGTAGTTAGCATATGACAGCGTTTTGAACGTTTTGAAGGTTAAACGTCTACACCCTAATAAATGGCCTATTGTGTCTACGGGACCCATCATACAACCCACTGCTGATTTTGATGTGCCTTGATTTTTTGATTTTTTTTTTTACATTTCTTTATTTAGGTACGACAACTGCGGCATATGCCAAGGATCTTGTTTACGTGGAGTTTGTTCTTTTAAAATCTGAGCGTAGTATATTCGGGGGGAAAGGAAGGGACGTTAGATACGTATAAAACCTAGAGCGTGAACAGCAGTGGTGTAGTGTAGAACTGGTAACGACCGTCACGTAGCCCTGGAAACGTGACGCTGTTCATTCCTGACGTCAGTGGCGCCACAAGCGGGCCAAACTTTTTTTCCATCGTTAAGAGATGGCTCCAGGCCTTGGAGGTATCTTACCGAATTTTTTGTTATTGATCAACGAACAAGATGGATTAGGAATAGATTCAGTCAGATCAAGATGTGTGGCATATTTTTCAGTTCAGAGGCTAGAGATCCGTAAAATACCCGATAGGCCTAGAATCGAATTGTCAACGCAAGAAATAAATCGACATTTCGGTTAGATTTGTTCACCCATGTCCTATACTGATAACATCACTTTTATCTTTGCAAGTCATTATCATGTTTCTGAAAATCACGAACATTGAATGGCTGTATAGTAGTTGTAGATACGGTAGCCACAAGTCTTATATAGGGCAGCTGACTTTACATTTGTGACTTTAGCCACACTGGTTATAATTATGTATGAGATCAATTTACCCTGTCATCCAAACAAAGATTTCAATTTTACTATTACTCATATGAGAGATTTGTTCTACGCCATCAGTTTTTGTAATGAGAATATCCAAGATCAGATATTCCTGTGTGTTCACAAGGTACATTATTGTTAATTTAGCTGCTTGGGATGACATATGCTAGGCTACTATCCATTCATTATCGATTCTATATTTAAACATCTAAAGGTAACAACAAAGTTGGAAATCTTTGACGAGCTTGTGAAGGCAAGTCCTGCGTGCCTTATATTGTCACATCTCTTGTTATTGGGTTCAGCAATACAGTCACAAAGACAAAGCTGCAATGTATATGAGATGAATACCACATATAACCTTCAGGGAACTCCGTGATATTGCAACTTTTATGCCATTAGAAAACACCAAAATATAGACCATGTTCTGTCGTAATTGGGTCTTTATTTCCATTCACGGATGTCATTAGCTCCCCTGCTAATTCAATTGAAGCACCACATGCGACTAATTAGCAGAGACTATCTAATACTATTTTAGGCTTTATCCATTTTGCATCCTTATCAGCAAGGTATCCGTAATGTGTGACATTCTATTATCCCAAATCCTGATTAAATATATTGAAACAACTGGTATCCCGGAGGTAGTTCAAAAAGTAATCATACATGAGGAAATGTGTATACATTTAAGACTGCTTTCGAGATCATTAAATTTTCATGAATGATTTTGAGAGGCGCCTGTCATAAAACTGAGTAAATTCTTTTTAATTTGATATGAACAATGAAACAGCTTATAAAGAGAAAAATAATGTCTACTTTTCTCCTGAAGCCTCGTTTAATGCAATAACTTGCTGGTAGAGTTATCTATGTACATAGTCTCTTCAGAAATACCAAAGATAAAACTGATGCATTATTCACCAACACTTTACTCATTAGCAGAAACTTGCCCCAACCAAGTGACTGAAATTGTTTAGTTTGTCCTACCCGCTTTATGACTAGACTTATGACGGTTGTTACAATAGAATTGATCAATTATAGTGGAGATCTGGGAGAACAGATATGAAGGAATGGAATCAAGTCATTTGGAATATCAGTTTGATATTGAATATTGAACATGATAAGTAAAGAGTCTGATGATATTTGAGGTAATACAACTTATCAGATTAACTACAGCGTAAGTCACATCATATAGTCAAATGATGTCTGTGTTTAAGCAAGCATGAATACCGGCAAAATAATCGTAAATATGTGACCAGCCAAGCAGAAAGGAGACTCCAGGGCCAAATTCTCGAATTTGGGTTTATTATAGATTCTGAATCTGCATGTCCTCCTGAGTCAATAACCGAAAAAAATAGTTGAAAATTCCCAGAATTTGCCAATATATGGGTGTTTTTTTTAAAGTTATGTCAGTTTTCAGTAGATGGCCTCAAATAGTTTGGGGGAGTGACTCATTTTCCTGTGACACATCACATGTACAAAAAATATATATTAAAAATATTTTTTTTAAATGACAGGGATGTACAGAAGGGGAAATGAGCATCATAAAAATGAAAGAATTTTGTTGATACTCCAAAAATTAGTGAAGTTACAGACTTTCAAAGTTACCTCCCTCTCAGAATTACTAACATTTCTGACAGTGACGTCATGAATATGATGTGACTCCTAGCGGGAATACCAGGAACTATAACTCCCGCGCGGAGCCTCCTTTCCCCTCGGCGGGTCACATATACACAATCTGCTTAAGTTATCTTGGGCATAGAGAAATAGTTGAGAAGAATATTGATGTAACAGGAGGAACATTTATTTTACTACTTATAGAAAACCTAACATCAGTTGCATCTTATAAAACGCCTAACGGTCTCAAATTTGCAATTTATCCCTGCCTTCTTATTTACGATGTGTGGGACATTTTATGAAATGACGAGCAAAACAGGAAATAACAAATGGCTTTTGATGCAAGTGCTTTGCGCCGCCCTTTAAATTGGATCAGATGTGGGGTAACTAGGTCCTGCAGGGGTCTTTTAATGACTTTATTTTTCACCACAAGCTTCCTCCGTCGTCCATTCTCGTTAAGCCCGTACCTCCATTCAGCTACCTGTACACATATGGCACTGGTCACGAGCTGCCTTATAATATACATATATATTATAATATGTAAATGAGATGTTCCTGGCATATGTGATTAAAATCCAAATAAAAGCCCTCTCTTGTCATGTTTTGTATTGAATCGGTTAATTTTATGAAAATAAGATCTTTCATGATGTCCTGGCATATAGCGGTGGTCAATACATGCCATGCGTCATAGTCATACTCTATCATACCAAATCAAAGGTACAACATCATTGAACAATAAATCGAGAGTATTCTGAATACAAGGTGAATATTTAGATAGAACATTTGAGCTCAATTATTTTTCGTACTACTATACCTTTTCTAGCTCATTGAAAATGTCTTCTAGTTCAATGGCATGGTGTAATCTAATGGGATTCGGTCAGCAATTGGTAACATCATCAACTTTAAACTATTAATTGCGATAACATGCCTAGTACATGCATATATAATATTCCACAATTACTATAGCAATATTACAAGCACAACTGAAATGTTGCAAGCGCTTTTCAGATCGTTTCTTATGTTTCCAAGTATACCAATAACAGCGGTGCTACAATCAGTCCCACATTTCTCATCATTTTTATCCTGAGGTATAATATTGAACATGGACATCATTTAGTCGTTTATATAGAGAGATGTTGTTTCCCTTATGGCCTGGCCTATCAGTGGGGGAGAATCTTTGTTTTTTCTATCCTTTGTGACTCAGTCAGGTCGGTGGGCTTTCATTTCACTGCCTATCTCGATATGAATATCTCATAGTACGGTAATCTCTCCATCTCCTGCGAGTGAAGTGTGTCGATGTTATATTTGGTGCTGGCTGATGTTTTATTGTGTATATATTGATGCACTTAGACTTGCCAGTCATGGGCAGCCAGATAATATGTAGTCTATTGATTCTACGAAGCAGTCGAGGAACCAGCGTTCTAAGTCTGTCCTGTCCTTGATAAAATGTTAAATGGGACTTGCCGGTCTATTGCCTCATTTTAAATTCTTAAACATATGTTTTGACGTATGTTCAAATTAACCTTAGTTCCTACTTCCAACTGCCATTGACATAATTATATAATAATAGTCAAAGTAAAAGATTGATATTTGAACTCCACATTGTATGTTATTTGTGTACATCACTAATACATATATTAGTTTATTGAGTTGCACAATATTAAATGTTAGGTTATAAAAGAATTGAGCCTACACCTGGAAATTGAAAGAAAAATGATGATCTGGAATGGGAGAAAGAAAGAATTGAAATTTCTATCCCGGAATTACATATAATTGTATATAAATGTATTCATGCCAGAATAAAGATTTGTCATAAAAGATAGGTGAGAACTGTAACGACTATCTGTGCATGGGTACACCTCGTTCGAGGCTACGTCCAGCTAAATATTTACTGAAACCCAAAACGTTGTTCAACAGCTCAAGTAAGAACTGAGTAGGATAGGTAAATGGGTAATAAGAACAGAGCACCACGTTCGGTGATCCCGCTTTTCTAGCAATATTTGCTTCAATGATGGAACATATTTGCTTTCCCCCTAGAAGACCTCGATCGTAGTGCCCAGCACTTACTCAGATCTCTCAGAAGGTGCCTATTAAAGTACACAATGCTCTGATCCTTCACAGATAACATATTGTTTAAGCAAAAATTAATACTAAGCTAGTTTGTCTTAGTGATAGAGCATCTTCTCAGATAGCACATGCTTGAGAAAGGGAGTTCATTCAACCTTCAGACAATGCCGTTATAAATACTAAATATAAGTCAGACATAAAAGCTTGCTAAATGTATGTATATGTATCTAATGTCATATCATGTATCATGAGCTTATTCCACCAGGACACCTTTGAAATGTAAAATAAATTGAAGTTTCTTCTTTTTTGTTTCTCATTATAAGCTAATTTTCCTTCAGGGCAAGGAGAATTATGACACTGTGAAGTACTGGAATAGATATCCACTTGTGATATATACAGTTACTTACGTCTGTGCCTCTTTATCACGCAGAATATAGTGAAACACATAGGATGAAAGTCAAAAGAGGCAGTACGGGAACTTAAATTGATATGCTCCTACAACCACGTAATTATGGATTCTGCAGCTTGCATGCTCACTAGCTGTTTATTTGAGAATATAGGTGCCCTATTCATGACCCTGGAGACTTTGAGTAGTTGGATATGCAATTGAGCAATGGGCAGGGAGTTCGTTGTAGAAAGGTTTGTATCAATTCCGGAGCGAGGAGACGGCATCGCCATTCAATTAGACAGGGTCGGATTGGTGGCAGGGGTCCCAATGAGTCATGTCCCATTATTGGTGTGCATTTGACAACACGGACCAGCAGGGAGTTGAGCTAAGGCCAAAATAGCAGACTCTTGCAAAGCCCATATGAAAACCTTACTCTTACATGAAGAGGTTTGCAACGGAACGGGCCACATCCTGAAACGGAGATGATTGGATCTTCGATAGAAATGCAATTGAAATGTTGGATGCCGTTAGCTCGATCACGCCCGGAACTTAATTATTTGGATGACTTGTTATTGTCAAAAGGCTGCTCAGGGAGGTGGAATGTTAAGAGTTCTGCTGTGACTTTAGATCATCCTTTAAATCGACCACAAGCGATGTGCTGGATTAATTGGGACCACTCACACTCTCAATCATCCGATGGGAGACTAATCCTGGTCTCAATTAGCTGCCCAACAGCTCAGGGACACTCTAGTGCACAGTGACATTTTTAGCGTAGGTCAATTGCTGTATTTATTGATTATGTCAGCGTATTCTCCTTCATCAAAATTACTTTAATCAATGTGTTAGATAGGAAGGAAGAGAGGATCCAATATACTACCGTGTCTATGCGGGACAAATGCCAGCCACTACAGATTCAATAACACAAAGATCTTAAGGATAAAGTGTTGAAGATGTGGTCTGTGTTTGGAAAATGTATAATAGTGGAGTAATTGGCAATTCTTTTTAAAACAGTGATTCCTAAGTCATTTAGATGTCAGATGAAAATGTTTAGTTATTTTAAAACTGGTGCTGTACTTATTAAACACATTCAATAAAGGGAGTTGTTGGGGCTCCACTGAAATTGAAATCCTCATTGTATTTAGATCCGAATCGTGGATGAAATAGTGGAAAAGAAAGATAGGCCTTTAGACGTCTTTTACTGTTGCTTAGAAATATAACATAAATCTAATTTTCATCATCTAAAATGCCCCGTGAGAGATATGCAATACCTATAATGTATTGCATGCTACTTACCTTGTTTTCATCTTCTTTGACATGAAACTACTACTCTAAACTATTACACACACTAAAATGTGGTGCCGTACCATGAACCAAACTCAGCCATACTTTTGACATTCTGGATCAATACAATATGCCTATTCAATATATGTTGATAAAAAGTTTTATTCTAATATCAAAAGCTCTAAATTTGAAGTCTATATCACGAATCAGATGAAATGTTCGGGAATGATAAGCACACACATCGAATATGTTAATTGTGTGGTCGGTACAAAGCTCAATATTTGAAATGTATCCGTTTATTTGTTTATAATAGACACCTAATATTGGACTTTGTAAGCAAACCCAACAGATAAGTTGTCATCAGGCAACTTAACAAAAACTAAGCTAACTTAGAAATACATATAATAATCCAATTTATTTCGGGTCAAAATGATACTTAACTGGACGCAGATATCAAATCAGCAATATCTGGAACCACGCATTTACAAACACGACACAACAAAGTCAACACGAGAAAACATGACATGACCGACTAAAATCTGAATTAATTCTGTTGGAGAAGGTGAATAGAATAGAACACAACAACATCATTGGGTCGGTATTTATCAATTTTGATCGCGTGGCAAACCCAATCCTTATCTATTTCTATCTAATGGAAGTGTTTTAACCCCGGTCCTAACGTCATACAGACATTAATATAGTGCCATGTTTGGCAATCATTACCCGAAGCATTTGATTGGTCTGCTAAATGGATAGGACATTTGTATCGGCAATCTCACAGACAATCTCCATCTCGCCCCGCCATTGGTTTCCCATTGTCTGCACCTCAGTTTGCGTGAAACACACCGGTACATATACCACCGCAACTTTTATGAAACGACAGGGGAACTATTCAAACTAGACATTAAACGCACCATTGTAAAAACAAAGCATAAAATTGCCCGAATTATGGACATCTGATAAATCAATTTTAAAGAGAGCATAAAGCTATTTCCCCAGACAGAATTGCGACAATTGCAGCGTCCACTTGGTGTGACAGCGTTCTGTTCGGCAAAATTCATACTAATAAAGGACGCGAGTGGTCCTGTTCTGGATGGGATTACTTCAATAAGCTGTCATTCAAAGCATAATGGAAGTGTCAACAGCAGAAATCATCTATATCAAAGGTCACAAGGGAAACCTGAGTGCCAGAGAATGCAGGGCAACATTCCAAACCCACCATCTAGACTGTTTCAGGAGAGCAGCTCTTTGTTTAAAGTACATTAATTTTTCATTTTTCCTGAGAAGATGTTTTACCTTGTGCCATGTTTATTTTGAAATTATTTTTGTTGGCGTTGGTTTGAGGACTTTGAGATATGATCTCATAGGAACAATAATTACCTACGATAATTCCAATATCTATGAAAAACACAATACAACATCTTGAGACCTTAGAGTTCCTGTCTGGATGGCATGCTACCGTTTAAATTTCAATTCTAACTTACATGCTTCTTGAATATAGGGCGTGTAAGTGTCATGGCGGCCACAAGCTGTGAGATTATCATTGAATGAAAATAGATCCAATAAAATTTCTTTAAAAGAAAAGCAAATTAATCTAAATTCGTCGCGTAGTTGTACTGGTCAACGTGCAGACCGGAAGTAATTCTTAAAACTGCTACAGCAGCGCGACTCAAAAAATGGCTGCCAGGGACTACTTACACTGCCTATTCTGTCAATATGGGTAGGTATCCAGAAGAAGTACGAGAAGGAGTTGTATGGATTTAATGTAAAATTAATGTACAGTTGTTTTTGGGAAATTAAATCCTATATTGGCCTTTAAGCTTGACGCTTGAGAAAGAATAGCCATAGCCCACAAATTTGCATTTAAAGCCTATTTTTAGAAACCCTCAAATGCTGGATGATGCCAACCCATCGGCTTCCGTGTGTAACTTTCTGTATATGCTAACTTATGAGACAATGGCGGGATAATAGCGAATAATTGTATTTCTAAGATTTTCTTCAGGGCTTAGACACTGTGTATATAGATTTTGAGCAATTTCCTCACTTATACCAATTTTTCGATTTTTTGCTTGTTTACCAGAGATGACAAATTTTTACCTTGAACATGAATTAGTGCGAAGATATATATATATGTGCCATTGATTATTATAACAGGTCTGGGAACCCAGTATCGGGGATGGTCTGTAAATCCTATACGCTAACTTTCAGGGGAATCCATAAAGACCAGTCTGCAAAGGCAGAGTGAATGGAGGTTAGTTAGCTTTGCCAGCAAGGCTTCATGCTTCCGCTTGGTAAAGAGGTACTCTGGTTCTCCACACTTATTTGAGTGAGGCTTAAAACTGAGCTCCCTCCTAGAGAGCCAACAACTTTTGATTGGAGGAAAATTGACGGGCATATCCCGTGGGGTGTTACATAGGTAATGCAATCAGGTCTCCTACAGTAGGTCTGCCACTCAGGAGAAAGAGACATAGAGGAGAGAAAGCTAGGCTTACTTAAGCCTGAAAGAGTCCTTATTAATGGAAGCATATCGTGAGTCGGATCAAGTATAAGTCTAATCAGAGACTTGCCATAGAGGATGGGGAGGTGGGCGGACTATGGGTGCTCTGTTGGATGCTGGCACACTTACCTCCTTTGAGGGTGCATAGGACCTTCGCCGAAGCCGTATATGTAACATATGGAAGCCACACGGTATTACATTGCGGCATACTAACATGATTCACACCTCCATACTAATGTTTTACCTACATGGGAATTTCAAACTGACGTACATACTTCTAACTGTACACACATCTAAAATGCAACATTTGAAATGGTATCTTTTGGCATCGGCAAATACTCTAATACACTATACATGTATTAGTAGAGTTTTGTATTATACAGTTTATCCTAGTCATGTTTGTGGATAATAAATTAATCTAAGGATTTATGTACAGCAATAAAGTTAAAACTACTAAAATAACTAAAAATATACATTGCAAATATGTAGCAACCAATTGAATATGAGGAGTTTAGGTATCGTGCGGTCTTTTTAAATTACCGGGCATATTCTACTCAGAAACGGCTACATTTCATGTTCTCCGGATACATGACGACATACTGTAGAATTCAAATTATCTGATTATTGTATTTCAGCTTCTCAGTGCAGTGTACTCAGCCAGCAGTACTGGCGATCCATTATATGAGTAACTCTCTAACCAAAATTATCTTAATCCGATATTGAAAACAGATTTCCTTTTAAATGAAGTTTCATTCAGCTTCCTTTATCAAAAATACAAAATCATGAACAATTCTAAATTTTTATCAAGAATATCTCAACATTATTTTGTGTACTTCCGTATCAAACCATTCTGCAAATGTATGTCTTAAAGATTTTACTAGTACCGTATACTACTAAATCACCACCTTTGTCAAATTAAAGTTTAAACTTATAAGGTTATTCAATTTAATTCAATTCAGAGATTCTTTTATTTGTGGATCTTTGTACAAATCAGGTTATACAGTGTCTAGTTACAGTTACCTGTTGAGACCTACTTAAGATTCACACATAATTAAGTAATGGTACCCAGCTTGCTTTAAATCTAAAATTAAAAGAAAGAAAAGAAAGAACCCTCCACCACCCAACTAGCCCTGATGTGTGAAGAAAATATCCTATACAACCTGAGGAAGACCACTAAACCAGGTAGAAACGTCGTGTAATATATGTAACAACAGATGCCTTAATAAACTAGCAAATCAAGTTTGAGGTTGTGGTGTTATTATTCATGATAATATCCTATACAAATTTCCATGTACACATAGCTACCCATGGCCCAGAACAAGTAAATTGACATTATACACTCTTAAGGAACCGTTCAATTCAACAAATTATTTCAAGCATGGCTTTCCCAATCAATTGTATCTCTCTAAAGAGACTTGTGGTCTCTTTCTCAGCTTGCTAATGTTCTTTATCAGATCAGATTATGGAAATCTGATGATAATTGGCACGGATGTGGTCATGGAAAAGCTTCATATTCACAAGCTCCAAGATTTCTATGATACAAAAATGTTAAGCAATTTCAACAAACAATTGCAAATGAGGAAATACTTTACTGTGATCGTCTAATAGGTAAAGTCATGATATATAGGTCGAGGGATTAATTGCATGTTCTGTCATAGTACAAATTTCTAACAACAGGGGCGATTCTCATAAAGAATTCAGACTTAATATATTCAATGAAATATATTTGTAATGTATGGTGTGCGCCTTTATAGGCTATCCTACACCATGCAGCGTGGGTATAGCAGCAATGCGTTGCACGCTTGACCCTGCGTGGAGGCCTGTGTCTTAGAGAACTTCTTATTACCAGCGCTTGCTGCTAGTTGGTGCCACTGCAGTCCTCCAGGGGGCCATCCTAGCCAGGACTCCATGGATCCGGAGGAGGACGCTGATCCACATGCTCCACAACACCCAGGACCCACCTAGATGAAACCATGCCACTCCTAGATCCTCTGAACGGAGTGACAGGACCACAACTGGTCTTGTCCGCTGCATATTCCTGTTCAAGACCTGAATGACCTTGCAGCTACTACTGAAAACACCTTTAGTAGTATAGCTAGGGTAATCTCTGTTGCTTTCCCTCTGTGGGCTAATACTCCCAGAGTACTTGTACCCACCACAAGTCTTCACAAGACGTATGTAAATAAACGTGTAAATGTTGTATCCTTGCCTCATCTTATTCCTTTTACTGATGCATCATAAGCTTAACCTTGGGCTCAATCCATATCTATCATGAACTTTTGGGACAGTTTTACATATTTGGCGTGTTGCACAGCTTTAAAATTTTCATATCTTAATTGCATTAAGGGTATAAGGAAATTTACCATTAAAGTGATAATTTCTTTTCGACATGTTTTTTAATTGTCAGAATCACGAAGTTGAGTAGATTTCAATAAGGCAAATTAGAATGCCCAGCACATTAGAGACATAACTATGCCATCCAATCAACATGCCAGTCAATATTCATGAAGGTTCTTTGCATTCCTATCATATAAATTTGGATATGCTGCCAATTTAATGGAATATTTTACCCTTTCATTTAGGAAATTGTATAATTTTTGATACTGTGTGTTCGTTCTAGTATTCTCTCTATTCTATCAGACTTTTGAGTCAATACCTTCTCTCTCAGGATGCTTCATTCTATTAACTTACTTCACACTTAATTGCTTATATGAATAGGCATGAACAACCTAACAATTTTTCAATGAGCCGTCCCCATACTTCCTCACCAAATTCTTTACCAATAAACACTTTATGCAATGTTGTCCTCCACGCTCTTCGTCTTGCCCCTGGTGCTCCAGGTCTGCCCAGAACTGTCAATTACTTATATATCCAATTCTAGCCCCAACAGTATCAACATATCCGCCCCTGAGGGGCATCCAGTTTCCGACCTGTCATTAATTAAGACCAAAGATTCTGTATGATATTTTCTTTCTTTCATTTTGTCTGTTGTCATTTTGCCTTCGACATTAATTAACTAGTACCTGTACTTATGAAATAGAAGATGTGTGTCAAAAACTTTCAACTTTGGTAATTTACTTCTTTTTTAACTGGAGCTGTACTCACTGAGAATAATGTCACGGCATAATGCGTTTGCAGAATAAAAACTTTATCAGTAAAATAGGAAGGCTGCACAGACATAAGCCATAATACATTAAACCCGACAATACACATTGCACTGTCATTGATTATCATCAAACGGCTAAATAAAGGCAGCTTTATGCAATAAATAGTAAGTAGAAAGATAAGTAGAAATAAGTAAAGGGTCCTATCCAGGTAACCTATACAGTACAGTATTGCATTAACTTGAAGGTCCTCTCATTTGATGCTTCAAAACATTGGTGCATAGTTCTACTTGCTATTTCACCGTGAAGCCACAAAATAAAGGATTCAGTCAAATATATGAATTTTTGATCATTGATGTATTGTGGAAAAATCATTGCCCACTTACCATCAAAATACTATTAGACCTGTAGCAGTTATATAATTGTTGTATAAGTCCAAACTATAAACAAAAAGATCTCTTGATCATAATAGAGACATATAAAACACTCCAGAACCTTCTATCTAAACCAATACTCCTATGTTGAACCGAATCTATAGAGAACAGCGAACCCACTATTAGTACGACCATCATAATCTGACAGTGACATACAACCACAGATCCCTAAACCCAAAACAGAGCCCAGGATTTCAGCGGGACAGGGAAGCAGCCACGACATTTACCAGCCTAGGGATTTTAAAAAAACATCGACATACTAAGATTGTGTGTCGGAAGTAGGAGGGGGGAAGCCAGCATGCGCACTGTACCACAGCACGTCCCATCGGGCCCACCTGTTTGTTGCAGGACCATACACGTCAGAGCTAAAAATAACACTGATGAAAATGAAAATAATTTTGACCCACGTTGTTGCGATGGATGGGGAAATATCTGAGCAATTTTAAGGAACACCGCTGATCGGACAGCTAGGATTGTGTCCACTGTAGTGTCCTGATCCCATTATGCATGAGTTATCTTCGGGCGTGTCCTGCGCACGGGAAGCCACTTGTCCATGTACCACTGGTTCGGGTATGTTTGGCCATTTTATTCATTTCCACCCAAATTATAGCTCCTTCAGTGGGTTTCACTAAATCAATGAATGCGAGCATACCAATTCAGTTTCTCACCACCATCCGCGAATTAGGCGGGTATAATGTTAGGTTCTGAGGATTTATGATGTGTGAGGATGCAACATGAGAAAAGGCCAGAGGCTCGCTCAGGTGAGGCTAATTTACTGTCTTGTTTCTGGGTGCAAGTCGACCCAGGTCAGCCGAGTACTGTGGAATAATTGGAGATGTATTACAATAGAGGTGAGCAAGCAATAGAGTCTTCCAACGACTATAATTATTATGGGAGACCTGGACGTAAGTTAATAACTAAACTTTCCCGACAATGCGATATTCTAATTGGAAGGGTTATCGAAGCACACAAGGCACCTCCGCTTTTAACAACTTTATGTAAGCCTGGGTTACAAGTACAAGGTGCTTAGACAATAGACAAACAATTATGTGTGGATTGTTTACTTCTCACCTACCTTCCCGCAGTCACTCACTCGCAGTCTCCCTCTTTGTCTCGGCCTCTTTGTACCAAGGTCTATGCATGCTGGGTACCAAGCCCCATGGGTACCAGGCCTGTAGAAGTACTCAAGCAATCTTCGGTCATTATCATGGGTAGCTAGGTCCGGAGAAGTAAAGGGGTCCTAGGGTTGGAAAGATTCGCACCCTTTCAAATTATCTCTCCCTTTCAAATCCATTACGCTGATTCATGGGACGCCTAGACAGACCTTATAGGTCTCTAAATTTCCTCGTTTCTATGATTCAGCGGCATGCTTGTAAGATGTGCAGTCACCCCATATAGATCTGTACCACAGGCATATCAGTAAGTAGTCTGACAACTCCTCTTAACTGTGGCCCAGGGGTGGACATAATATACGTATGAACCCCACCCCAGTTATTTCCTGTTTGAGGGAAGATTCTCCCTCCCAGGCCATGTTTCCCTTAAAGGACTGGGTTGGCTAATGATACTCCCTTTACCCAGATCAGAAGAAAGAATCTCTGAAATATTATTTTCTGAGGATGGAGGATGCCCTAACGGCTATAGATATAAAATATGAGCATGTAAATCGTCCGAAATGTCTATTTTTGGAGAGGGAGGGAGAACAATTTGCCATTTTACCTCTCCCCTTTGCCCAACTAGGCTACACTAAATAAGACTTAATCTTCTAGAGGCAGTCTCATTCATTTGCCAAGCTGTTATATTCGACCTAACGGGCACGTAACAACTCCTTAGGGGGGTTTATCATCCCTGGTTCCTATCACTTCTATAATATCGGATATGTCGCCACAATCATTTTGTGCCCTAGCGATAGAAGTCAAACCAGTCTGTCCAACGGAGATGTGTCAGTTAAGGCCATGCTGGTAACATAAGCAGATGCATCAGAGGGACAAATGCATACACGACTGCTTGCGGACCTTGCTCTCCCCCACTTCGAGGCAGCACTGTGAGCCCTGTTGTACTCTTTTCAAATGCACCATACTTGATTCAAATATCTTTTAGGTGGACGGAAGTGGTCCGTCCATTACATCCGAAGTGAAAAGGCCATCAAGAAATCTGGTATGCTGATCACATGAAGTAAAGCAAATAATAATTATTAATGGTATCTTTTGATGTGATGCACTCTATTCAGATGTAATCTTGCACAACACAAAACCTTTACTTGTTTGGAGCAACCGATAAAATCGGCACAATATAAACATCATACATTCATTTATTCATCTATTCATTCAATCCTTCACTTTCCAAAGTCGGTCGACCGCGATAGATGGGAAGTCAGCCAGTGTTTGTTGGATGTATGTATTACGAACGTTGCCAGATTCCCGATTGCAGCGACGTGATTCAGAATAAGAAGTAGGAACATTTTGCGCTTAGCTCAGCAAAAGGGCACTAAGTTTTTTTACCCTGCTGATCTGCAAAGTCCCTTGTACATAGAGATGGACATATATGGCACTATGTACAAATATGCCATAGCCTGGGAGTTTTTTAGTGTCCCAAGGCACTCATAAAAATGGGTTTCTGATAACCTTTTCCAAGCACAATGTATTTAAACCTTGTGGACATGTAAGATCATACTCAGTGATATTCCTCAAATATCATATCCAGGAGAAGTCTTTATATTTAATGCTAAATGTGACAAATAACTGTTGGATATTTAAGTTTAATATGTCTGGCGCTATTTTAAACTTGATACTTTGCTTTAAGGCATCCCAAATATGTTGCCACCAGACCATGAAAAAACCATTGTCATCGTCAAGTAAACGTAAATCTATGTATGAATAATTCATAAATGATATCGATCTTAAGAACAACCCCAGAGACCCTAGGCTACATATGAAATGCCTTGGGGTGACAAGAATGGATAGAGGCGAGTCTTAATCCTTCTTCTTCCATTACAAATGGCTGCTTTGGGTAGTTTTACTTATTGTTCTCATTGGAACAGCCTAGGAAAGGCTCCCTTGCTCGCGGAGAACGGGCAGAATTTTGCAAATTCGTGGTTCAAATTGTCTGCTAGGACACGGCTGATTTTATGTTAACACCACAGTAGGGTCATGCCCTGCCTACCCACGTCAATAAAAGGTCCCACGCCTTTGCCCTTCCAGCTTGAAAGCCAGGTATAAATCTTAATACATCAGTTCAAATAGAACATTGATTTCCCGATTTATCAAATGCTTTGACCAAAAAAGCGAGGGATATTCGTCCCAACCGAGGCTTTCCAATGTTATTAGAAACGAATGGCTTTCTCTGGCGATCTGTCTGCCCCTGCTCTCTGAGAGATCGGAGTGGAAGATAAATGTTGGTACTGGGATGTCAAATGACCTTCCTCTCTGTCATCTACTATCTTCTGCAGTGATTACAAGTCCTGGAAGGTTTGTTTGGCTACCCATACACAGGCCTATCATTCTTCTCGGGGGCTCACCCACAACCGGTTGTTACCACGGCTTAATTCATAGCCACCCAAGTGGATGCGTAACCTTAGCAGGTGCTCAGGTCACGAATTCAAATTTCCTGTCCTCTGTTCTGGTCTTAATGAGAAGCGCAAAATTAAGAGTATGTTTGCTGTAAATATGTGGGGAAATGTGCACGATTAAACATTAAAATATTTGAACTGTTTCTTTTCTTAAATATAGATTTAATTGACTGTGTACACCGTTCTGAGATTGTACCATTAATCAGGAATTTCATAGCTGAAAAACTGTTATTAAATCTCTTAGGTCGTATATGGTTCATAAAAATAGAATTGACTAATCTATATACGTAAATTTATCAATTCATTCTAATATGTATGTAATTGGATGTACGTCCTTTCGAATGCTCGCAAAGATGGAACAGCCACACTGATTATATTTGATTAGATAAATCATGCTCATTTTGAAATGAAACTAAAGATAAACAGGCGGGACACTGTCTGATGCGAAACCCACGATATCTTGATTTGCGCAGTATAAATACCCGGAATTTTGCTCTAGGGAGGAAAGTTATGAAACGGATCACCCCCAAGAGCGAACAAATTAGAAAATCTGTATTAAATAGAATAACATACTCTTGGAACGAGTTACAGACGGAGGCCCACTGAATTGTTGACCCCAAAAAGTTAAAAAAAATATGCTATCAAAAACTCAATATGGTCAGACGAGAATTTTATAGACTAAAAATTGTATTATTATAAGATATATCGGAGATGAAACAATGAACCAAGAAAATAGCACTATGTTGTCATTATTATTATACATTACGAACAACTGATTATTGGATGTAAACCACTTTCAGTCATTGACGAAAGTGGCATTGTTTCCATCCTAAAAATAAATTGTAAAATTTGCAAAGAAGGACGGGAGACCTCCCATTCGCCGGAGAATCCCTTCTCTTCGCAATCACTGATTGAATAAAAGTATCTTAATCTTAATCTTAAATAGAACCATCCGTGATATTTGTTATATGATTGTCGAAGTTAAGATAAGCAGCACGCATCCACGTTCATATGTTAATGAAAAATACTTTATACCAAAATTTATTTTAATCGGAAATGTCAAATACAATCTTCCTGATCGTCCTAGATTTAGTTCCTATAATGAAGGATTTAATGAATCCTGGATTTAAAATGCTAAAACCGTTCAGATACCTGCTCGTTATTACTTGTTTCCATCCTCATGATGAATAGTAAGATGTCATGGTAAATTTGTAATTGGGTAAATTATTAGACTTTGATAGATCGGCCTGAAACTTGGGATTCCCTTAAACTTGAGTAGGACATAGTCGATGGCTCTTCTCCCTCCTCTCAGGCAAGTAGAACGACAATACAACTCGTTCCCGACATGAGTGGGTATGGATTAAGTCTCAGTAAGCAGGAGGAGAGACAGGGAATAAGGCAGCAGGACATAAACAGTGAGCTGTATTTAATCATCAGAGCCAACGCCCGTTAGCTGGCTCTTTATATTCATAGGTGACTTAAACGCTCACCGTTGGGGTCCCAATGCCAGTGGGCTGTCCACCAATTCACAGAAACAAGCTGACGGGAAATTCTACAGGATTCTGTTTTGGATATTACTTTGGATATTACTTCGTACAATATTTTGTACAACCAGTGAAATATAAATTTATCCATGAATGTCTTCAACAGTAGGAATTATGAGCAAGCAAATAGTTGCCATTAACTAATCATGTTTGTGTCAGAAAATCTCGGACGTAAATCAGACGACACTATAAGATTGCGGATTATTTAATTGCATAGACCTATTTACATCAATTCTAAAGCAAAATAAAGGTTACTCAGGGGTATACTTAAGACTAGCTTCTGTCTTCTGTCGGATATGAATGTAGGACGCGTCTCCAGAGAACTATTGTGTAAAAAGTTCGCGTTCTCTTAGGAACTTGAAGATAAATTGAATAGTTTTAAGAAACCTTCACAGCATAAAATATAGTTTGTCTATTGATCTAGATGACAGGGGAAGTCTTACTTCCCTATATTTGATTTGTATTCACCCATGTTATATTTCTTGATCTTTCTTTTATATGTATGTGTGTGTGCCGATAAAAATATTCAGAGTACATATCGGTCAAGGGGACGCAGTTGCTTGGATCCAGTAACCAATCACATTAAGGGATCATATGCAGTAACGCCCTCTGTCCCTGACCATTCAGATACAACCATTCGGTGGCCAGTTGAAAGGATATGAACACATTGAGAGCCGTTCCATATATTGTGCCACAATTATTTCTAAAAGGACCATAATGTAAGATGATTATAATAAGAAATCTCCGGAGAAAGTTTGTATGGCATGTGGGGATAAAGCAACATACTTACATCCTTGAAAGCAACCAACCTTCCGCAGACTAATCCATATTCGAGATAGTAAATCAAGGGGTTAAAGCCAGTGGTGTTTCATTCTTCTACTCTAATAGCATGTAGCCTTAGTTTGATATTTTTATTGGGAATGAGTTGGTGCTTTATTGGTCTATCAAAAGCATTTCTCTTCTAAGTCATACTCTAATGTCGTGGTATGCCCTAAATCTTAGCACCTTTGACTTACCTGAAGGCAGGCATTGTGTCTAGGGAAGGCGGAAGCAGTACATGTCGGGCTGGCCCCTGCCCCTTGGACACCAAGGTCACTATCCAACATGACTCAGCTCAATGTCCTCCAGAAATAGAAGTCTAAGATGCGCTTTGTCACCGACACCAGCGTCGTCCTCATTCATCAGCGACAATCATCTTCTGCGTGCGCAGCTAGCGATGGTAAAATGAAAACAGATGATTGGTCCATGAAGCTTAAATGGCAGCGTGCGTGCGCATTGTGTAAAATAAAGAGTCAAAAACCAAAACACTGATACACATAAGTGATTGTGAAGAGCTCAGGAAAAGGACGTCAGGTTTATTGGCCATAATATCCATTTAATGTCCACACATCCAATAGCTGGTACATTTGTCAGTTCGTGCTGTTTATGTTGGCCAATATTCCTTTCTATGCTTCCAACGCGTTCTGAACACCAACTCTCCTAAGGATCGTTTATCACCGATGGGCGAGTTCATAAAGTGCATGTTTGTGTTCCTACTTGTTTTTATAGCGGTACCCATTTGACCAGTTCGCTGTTATTGGTGATTCCTTTGCGCCCGGCCATGATCTATCTCCTGACAACATGGATGGGCTTTACGATCTGCATGCGAGGGCCTTTTCCAATTGCGGGCTGAAAATGGTGTTATTCTATGGTTTTGAAAGGAAATCATTCCACTCGAGAACAAAAAATGATACTAGACTCGAATGAGCGTAGGCAGACAGTGTTCAGTCTCCAGATTTCCGTCTAAACTAGAGGACCGGAGATTTTGTATGACCTTTTTAAAGGCAAATAATTCTCAAGTGGCAGAAACCTGACTACCACATCCGAGAGAACTGTATTTAGAGAGTAATCAGAACAGAGACAATAGTGCAGTGGAGGGAATGGATGGAAGGGTTGTTCCAAACTAATGATTACACACAAGCCCGGCATCATGTTGCTAATCATATTCTAGAAGCTTATTATCGTAGGCTCACACGCTTCGTCGGGAGATTAAGGCTCTGACGTATGAGTGTGATTTAAAGCCGTCTCGCCAAAGTGATTTAATTTAGGGAGAATCTCATCAAGGAGTTTATCAAGTTATATAAATTCGAAATAAAGACATATATGAGCAATTCTAGTGGTCTGGTAAAATTTCCTATGCCATTAGATTCCACTGATAAAAAAGCTAGCCTGCTGCAGGAGATATTTACTTAAGAAAAATGGAGCTACGATGAAGAGAGCCCACACGAACAATATTCTTTCAATATTTGTGTAGAAACATTAATGTCTTTAATGACATTGTATATAACTATTAATCACTCTTGCCATGATCCGATCCATTACCATTTCTCATATTATATATATCCACAATAAAAAGTTCTATCTTTACAGAATCCATAAATGTACAGGACAGTGCTTGTAACGCCCGCACTACCCTTTAAATTTAGAAAGATATTTTAAAAATCGGTTTAGAATTCGGTTTTATTAGATTGAAGCAATGTGGACCAACAGATCAGTCATGATAGCTCATGAATGTCTCCCAAAGGTTTCTTCATATTAATTTCATAACGCAGATCCCACATACTTTTTTATTCCCGTTTTTATACCGAAAAAGACAAACATCTTTTGAGTCACCTTTATAACTCATCTGATTAAAATATATATACTTACCAAATACTATAATGAATATGTGTGTAAAAAAAGACTCAATTTCTTTGTGCATGGATAATTAGTACAGACAATTTCTTCACTCCCCTTTGCGCGTTTGATAAATGACATCCGTTCTGCTTTAATTTATACTTACGCCTTGACTAAAAATAAACATAAAACGACTTTTTCAGGAGACAATGTCATTTACAGAACCGCTGTGATTTGTTTCAGGAGGATAAAAACAAAGAGAATACCCCATCCATCATCTAAACTGAAGGTTTGCAGCCGGTAGAGACGCGTGGCATTGATGGATCGTATGTATAAAGATTTAGTAGTTCTAGACTACTTGCTCTCATTCACAGAAACCTCAGCCAAGTCTACCTTTGATCTATTTCAATCACTCTCCTTATTTCCCTGTCGATAAAATACATGGGAAATTCATGTTGTCATTCCGAAACGTTGACATTGACCTACTGGAATTAACTATTAACTTTGAAATTGGATCCTAAACAGGACAGCACAATATAAGAGCCTCTGTTTGCTTGCTGGTGTAGACAAGGGGACACAGTCTGACCAGATGATAGTACTTCTGGACGAGAGGTTACTCCTGGGATTTAAAGAGACTGAAGTACATCTAGCACAGAAAATCCTTAATCTCTTATTTTATTTCATTTTGACCCTGATCGCATTCCTCACTCTGAATGCATAAAATATCCAATCCAGGTTAAAGAAAAAAACATTATCAGGGTCTTCTAGATTTGCAAAATGAATAGGTAGTATTAGAATTGAAACATTATTATCGTCATATGCCCTGGTTAAAGTACGGGTTGCATGCAGTGACAATTCACATCATGACAATTCACATCACCTCTGGGTCTTTACACACAGTGACAATTCACATAGCTGCCGGGCTTCATATGCATTGGCAATTCACATTTCACTATTGGTCATATTACTAGGGCCGGATGGAAGATCTAATTCTAGTGCGACTAATCTTAGAATTACATGTCCTTTTTCTTGTATGTGACAAACTTGAATAAAAATTCTATAATAATAATAATTGCTGCTGGAGGTTGACATGCAATGACAATTCACATTATCTCTGGGTGTTTACATGCAGTGACAATTCACATTGCCACCGGGGTTTTACATGCAGTGACAATTCCCATAGCCGCTGGGGGTTTACATGCAGTGACAATTCACATCACCTGTGTGGTGTTTACATGCAGTGACAATTCACATTGCGCCGGGGTGTTTACATGCAGTGACAATTCACATAGCCACCGGTAACTTGATCTACTTTGATGTACTGCCTTTGGTTGGTTGCCGTAGGAAGATAAGACAGCCCTGGTAGTTCACGTGGTAGAGCACCAAACATGTAATAAGGATCTCACAGGTTCTATTGCCACCCAGGTCAGTCAGTCTGTTCTACCTGAGGCCACTACATATATCTCTTATTATGATGATTAAAGACCTAATTCTCGTCAGTTTACAAGATAATTTCATGCAATACAGTCAAGTAAGGCTGTCAAGTGTCAGTACATTAAAAGAGGATAATTCGGTGATGTGGATAAACAGCGCAGTCCTTCATAATTATAAAGTTTGCACTTAATATAAATAGTCAAACGGCATTTGTGTACAGTGGTGGCATAACTATACGATTGTTCTCCCCAATATTTACACAAGTACAGATACCTAATATGACGTATTTTAATCAATGTTGAAGATATCGTAGGGGGTAATTAAAAATGTTTCTGGAAGAGGTATAATTGTTGAGCTGTACATAAAAGATTTATGGAAGAGGCACTTGAACTATGTATGCACTTGAATTCCATGCTGAGATAAACTGAAAGCTTGTAACTGACTTGTAACGCAGAGGGGTACAGGGTACATCCATGGCAAGAATGTGACATACAGAGAGACTTTATGAAACAGAAAAGTCATGACAGAGAAAGAGACAGAAAGAAGGGTAATTGTAAGAAAATGACAGGTAGAGCGACAGAGAGGGTGCAAGAGAGAGAGAGAGAGGGGGGGGATGGGGAGGTCGCCTATGATTGCCAGAGAGAGAGAAGGAGAGAGACAGTTAGGAAAACAAAGAGTGTCAGAGAGTGACAGAGAGTGAGGGAAGGAGAGAGAGAGAGACTGTGAGGGAGGCAGAGAGTGTCAGAGATAGAAAGAGACAGAGAGGGAGACAAACACTTGATGAAAACATTTGGGTGTGAAGTCATATAAAAATGTACAATTTTTCCTCTCACAGGTATGAAAGTCTTCAGTATTTCTACTGAAATCAGTATTTTTGAAAACTGCCTCCATGAAGTCAAATTTCGAAATTAGAGTTTAATAATTCTGTCATTGATACCTCTGAACATTGTTTACGCATGACTAGAATTACCAAGCATTAATCGAAATGTATTGTTGCTCTCTTCTGTACCAATTTCCGCTTTTAACACAGAGGAGGACGGAGGACTATTATGTTACTGACTGTTACGTTCTTTCTTATGACACATTACCTTATACAACAGACCTATGACGTCCTGTGTTTCTTGACTGTTACTATGACGACATGTTCTTTCTTATGACACAGCGTTGAACCTCTGTGACACAGTCATGTTGGCTGGTTGGCCAGTTACGTTCTTATGAAACCCTATTTAAACGCTCATTTTCTAGGACCTCGCTATAAACATAGTGGAATGGCTTCCCACAATGCAATGGAATGTCCACATCGAAAATCGCGGCAAAACCTCCAGTCCGTTTGGAGGAGATGCAGAAAATCGCACAATTCTCTTACTGAACTAATATTATAGATATTTAGCTGAATTCTTTAGATTAGGCCTGTTTCCGTTATTTAGGCTTGAGCCTAATTGTGTTATGATAAAATAAATTCTAGCGAGGTATCTGGGATAAAATATACTAGTGAATATATGAAACCCATTTTACAACTATTACAGTACCGACGACAGAAATAATAAAGAAGTCGGTGAATTGTAATTCCATGAAGGAGGATATATAAATAAAGCAGTTTGAATCATGCCCAGGAGACATACTTAGGGAAATGTGGGTGTGTATATATATAGAATATCTAGTTTCAGTTCCGGAGGACAGTGAAGGAACATAATGGAGTGATCATGTTGCTTACGAGTCTGTTTGCGAATGCATAGATGAGAATCACGGTACGGTTCTTTCATTGGATGTTTGAATGTTGGTACTGACTGTTGAAATATATTCATAAACACTACACTCTAATCTACTCCGCTCGAAAAAACTCAATGTTAGGATCATTGCTGACTTCGGTTGCAGGCTTCCATCCGTAATAGTCAATTTTTCTTAGACAGGAAGGAGTGTGGGAAGAGATAAGGGGTGGAGACGAACGGTAGACCAAATGAACGAAAAATATCCAGGAGGTTCTTTCAAGACAGTGGCGGTTGTAGGATTTTTCAGCTAGAATATAAAAATGAAAGGTTTGGGTAGAGGTTGGAGCTTAGCAGGGGGTGTCTTAAATGTTAGTATTATTTGGATGTCGTCAATTTCCTATAAAAGAGGAAAGTGTACGCGGGGTCATACCAGGGCACCAATGGAATTCCCCCATTTGAGTAGGTGGACTATGAGAATCAATGTCGTACACGTGTGTGATTTAAAGGGCGATCAACGTCCAATTTCAATTACATAGTCACACCAGGACGGAAAGGTTGACCTAACAGATCCTAGATCCAGCTTCTCATGCAAATGGTTCTAAGATTTCCTGCAATGCTCGTCGCGAGGCGTCAGAAGTAAACAACAATTCGCTAAAGATCTAGTCGTCGGACATTTGCTATTCATCGCAAAAAGGGCAAATTAGTCCATCACGTAGATGTAACGTCTGTACCCTCGGCTTAGTCAGAGCCGGGGTGTTTCCTATATCATTTAACTTTAAATTTCCTTGGTTATTTCATGAAGAAGATGACTTCTCAAGCAGGTAGCGTTTTGCAATCCTGTGCTTAATCTGTCCGACTGAATTGATGTTCGTTATTATGACTATTATTCATTGGTACTTAATTCTGTTTCATGGAGACCGATTTGATTTGGTTGAGATTAAATGAGTTGTTAATTAAAGTCGTCTTAAATGGCAGATATGTGATATAAATGCTATGAATCAGCGTTGCCATTAGCAGTTGTCCCGGAGTTAATAGGGCTATAACCGTTGTCAGAATAGTTTCGAGGAGGAACACGACTTCAGCAATGACGTAATTGCTATGAATCCAACTAAGAAAGCAAGGATCGGAAGAACTAGCATTTCTTGATGATGGATTTTGAAAGGAAAAGTCAGAAATGGATCTCGGATTTCTATATTATTTCTTGTCCGACAGATTTGGATAAAAACATTCGCTCGGCGCGGTGGGACTTTCATAATTGTCCTAACATGACAGTCAGAAACGTGAGTTTCTTACGTTGGTTGCCAGAGGAACTAATGTGTGTGATATGATTGATTAGGGTCAGCAAACTGAGGTCATCGACGTAATGACAATCACCGTCTTTGATACTGAGCCCCCAACTTCAAAGTGAAATATAATTTCTTTTCTTCGTTCTTGCCTTCCTTACCTTTGTCCCTACGGGATGTGTCGTTGGTATGGATGGTAAGGAATGAAGAGGAAACAATTGGGGGAATTGGAGATTCTGACATTATAGGCATAGACCTAAAGCGACACTTTTTCATCTGCGCACAGAATAGACAATGGGGAAATACTGCCATCGCTGGTAGGGGTAATTTGGTTTATAACATTACTTAAGTCAATGATGTGATGCGGTATGTATGGAGACGGTGTCATAGACTATTTTCACACTGGGACGGACTAAACCGGCGATGGCCTTTGTATGAATTGTAAATCATGGAAGGTGTTGACACATGTAACCAGAGAGACAAATGGATGTCTAAGGTGAATCCGACAGGGCAAGAGGCATTAGGATTTAAGATGAAGTAGAGGGGATTTTTAATCAAGATCCTCAGCAGAACCGAGGCTCAAGTCAGGAGACTAACAGAAGGGTGATCCATGTGAATGTAAGGGGCGCTCCTTTATTAAGAAAAGGTGTGTTCATCGTTCTATGAGCTGGTTGCAATCACAAGAGAGCAGTATTTGTTATATTGGAAACCGTCATGCTCACACCCAACAAGAAACGCCCCCCACGCCAATTAAGTGGTATCTTTTCTTTTTTTTTCACGTTTTTAAAGTCTTTTATTCAGGAACATCAGTGTACAGTCTCACAAATTCAGGTGATTTTCGTACTGACCTGATGCCATCAATCAATTATCTATTATGTACAAGGAGAATGTAAATTTATATATATGCAATAAATTGTCTTATTTCAAAAGTACCTTTGGTTTATGACCGTTATACAATACTAAGTCGATGGATGAAAACTTGGCGAAGTAAGATGAGTTAATTTAGATGGGATGAAATGGGGGTGAGGGTTACAGACTAGTGGTGTTGTATTATCTATTTTGGGGGAGGGAGTATGGTGAGGTTGGTTATCAGCCGAGAGGAACCTCGACCAAGTTGACAACATATCATGTACTTTCTGACAAATGAACAATATGAACAATTTATAGTGACAGATATATACACAGTTCAGTATATCAAGGGTAACTACCGAGATGAGTTGTTTGTATATCTCAACAGTGTGTTAATTTACAGCACATAAGAGCATTTCTTAAACAGATGATGTATATAAGCTTGACATAGTGCGATAGAGAGAATTTATAGTTCACTTTTTTTTAGTAGTTTACTTGCTCTATGTCTATCTCCACCCAACAGAGTATATATAGATATGAGTATGTATATGTTAGACTAATACTTAATACAACAATAAGATAATGATAATGAACATATGAGTAGGCGTATGTGTGCTCACAAGGGCACCTTGCAAACCAGGAACGACAAGGCATAAGGCCGCACAGAGAGAATACCCTAGAGAGAATATACATGTCTTTTCAGTGCATAATTAAAACTGTTTTTATCAACATTGTTCCTTAATACAGCAGGCAGGTTATTCCACGTCCTGGCCATATAATTAGTTAGACACTTCCTGTCTTTCTCACTTTTAGGTAGAAAACCTTCCAATACTGGGGCATCAGCCTGCCTAGTAGCCCTATTGGGTATTAACCCCCTACCCTTAGTGTAGACTTCAGCATGTGCCAATTTGCAAATATTGAACTTGATCCGCTGATCAATTTTCATAACTTTGGTATCATTATATAATTCTTGAGTAGGCTTTTGGTAATCACACTGAAGTGCCACCCTTAGAATTTTATTTTGTAAGACTTGTAGTTTCTTAAGTTGAGAGGTGGTAAGTGGTGTTAGGCAGAAGAGGCTGTAGTCGAAGATGGACATGAGTTTCGATTTTGCAATGGTAACAGCAGCAAATTTAGTTAATAGTGGTCGTATTTTCCTAAATATATACAATTTATGGTTTAACTGACTAATCAAGCTGTTATACTGGAGAGACATAGAGATTCCTGGATCAAAAGTGATGCCCAGATATACATATCTGTCAATTTGCTCCAGCTGCACGTTATTTAGAACCATTTTTACCTTAACCTTATCAACTTTTTTCTTTCTGCCTGACACCATGATTTTAGTCTTCTTAGTATTTACTTGCAATTTATTACTCACACACCAGTCATAAAATCTAGAAAGATCGTCATTCATAATTTTTATGCCTTGTTGTAAGTCCGTTGTGGAAAGATATAAAATAGTATCATCGGCATACTGCAGTATTTTAGACTTTAATTCAATATATTTTAGATCGTTTACATAAAGAAGGAACAATGTCGGCCCAAGAATGGAGCCCTGGGGTACACCGTATTCAATACTTTGCATATCCGACTTGCATATCCGACTTGCATATCTGCTTTCTGTTACTTAAGTAGGAGTCGAACCAGGAGATGGCACTCATAGGGAGGCCACAATCTAACAATTTCTCCATCAAGATATTCGGGACAACAGTGTCGAAAGCCTTACTTAGGTCGATAAAACATGTCAACATATAATCATTCTTACTATAGGAGCAGTCTAAATCAAATATATATTCAGACAGAGCCTCCGTTGTGGAGTGCCCTGCCTGGAACCCAAGTTGCCTTTTACTCAAGATATTGTTTTCGGATAGAAATGTCTGTAATTTGCCTAACATGAGTTTCTCAGTAATTTTACCGGCTAAGTGACAGATCGAGATAGGTCTCGTATCACTTGGAGAGGTGGGCAACTTGACTTTAGGGACCGGTACAACTCTAGCCATTTTCCAACTATTGGGGAAGGAGCTATTTTCCAGCGATTTGTTTATTAGAAACGTTAGTTGTGGGAGCAAAATTTTGAATGCATCCTGGTAAGTACGGCTGTTAATATGCTCACACCCAGAATTTTTATTACAGTTGATTTCATTTATCTTTTCCAGAACCTCAGCTTGGTTAAAAGGCATTTCATTCCAGACTGTTATGATCTGTTCCTTATGTCTAGGACGTTCTACATAACTGATATTCTTGTTAATATTCCGACTAACATTACAGTAAAAATCATTCATGGCCTTAGCCAAGTCCAAACCTTCTAATTGTTTATTGTTTACTACCAGGCTATTGAATTCAGGTTTATCTTTACCAGATACCTCTTCCAGAACAGTCCAAAACATCTTCGAGTCTTTTTTGTGTGTCCATAACAGGTTCTTATAGTACTCAGCCTTGAGTCTTCTTATTGTTTGGTTACATAATTTTCTACAGTTGCGGGCAATTTGAATATCTTCCATTTTTTTACTTTTTTTAGCCTTTTTATATGCTTCATCCCTATTCTTGTGAAGGATCTCAAGCTCTTTTGTGTACCACTTGGGCTTTTCAGGTCTGTTTTTAAAGGTTTGGTAAGGAGCTAGGTCATCAACACTCTTGATGTTAGAGTACATTATATCCCAAACATGGTTTGGATCCTGCAGTCCATAATATGTATTCCAGTCTTTGCTTGAGAGTGAGGTTTGCATACTGTCATAATTATAATTTCTGAAATTCCGTCCGACAAAAGTATTCTTAGCAGGTATAGTGGTTAACCTTTTTAAAATAGTAATCACAGGCTGGTGGTCTGACAGAGAATATTCAACAATATACGTGGTACGATTAATATTTGACCTAATTAAGAAAAGATCCAAGATGGAGTCCTTCATCATACCAAGTCTAGTTGCACCTGTTTGTTCCAAAATAAAGCAGTTTTTACTAGCAAATTCCTTTAGACTCTTACATTTATTGTCGTTCACATCCATGTCAATATTTAAGTCTCCACAAATAATAACATTTTTATCGTTATCTATTACACAGTTGGCAAGTACATGTTCAACCTCTCCAATAAATTTTTTGACATTTCCATTTGGTATACGATACGACATAATTAGTTTAATCCTAGGTACTTTGTTCTTATAAATGTGTAGATTCAGAATCTCGCTATCAGGACTCAAGACATTTTCTGTCACTTTAGATACATAATTAAAATCCTCCCTAACGTAACAGCAAATACCTCCTCCTCGCTTGGTAATAGGTCTATCCAGTCTTATAATGTTATATCCTTTACATAGAATCATACTGTCAGGCACTAGTTCATTAAGCCAGGATTCAGTGAATACAACTATATCAATATTCAAGCACATTATTTCATTCCTGATTGAATCTATCTTTGGGAGCAATGACCGTATATTATACTGTAAGATTTTTATTCCCTTAATTCCTATGATATCAGGGAATTTAATTACTTTATCCTCACTCATCAATGAGTACAGAATTCACTTATACCAGTAATCAGCCCCGAGTCCAGACAGAGATTGTCGCATAACGACCCAGAGTCCGACCCAGAGACCGATGTTTTACAAAACAACCCTTTCAGATACAGTCGAGTAATACAACAAATATATTCAGACAACCATGCAGAGAAATAAACTAATCGACTAACCATAAGTCCATGAACAAGCCAGGTACAGGAAGAGCATAATCTATTAGAATATATCCAAAGTCCAGGTCGAGTATACAGCCCATAACCAGTGATATTCAAAGCAGAACCATCGTATATTAGGAGTCTGATTCATAGTGAGGAGTTGAGAGCAGTACGAGAAATGTTCCACAAGCAGACCGGTGCCGATTGATAGGTGTTTCCATATTGGGTTGATTCAGAGTTCTCAAAGTTTGACGAGGTAGAGCGCGACAAGCAAGGTATAATCTCATTAACCAATAGGGCCAGTGCATGTGAATATACGCCGTCAAAAGAGCAGTAATCAACAATAAACCCCTCTGGGTGGGCCACATGACGGCACCTCCCAGTAGAGGGTCATTGAATCCCCCTGCTCCATCAACATATATAAATAAACAGATATCATAACAAAGCCATGTGCAGTCACAAACTGATGTTAAATTAAGTGAGATTGAGCGATCAGTTATTTCCATCGGTGGGGTCAATGTGGTAATCGATAATCTGCTTAGCCCAACTTTTCAAAACAATCGCATCAAAATGGACCCCATCGTGGAGTCGTTGTAGGTAGTGACGGTGCCTCCTTTGATTTACCGCATGTACTTTACTATTTAGGTGCACATGCCTAACATGTCGGTCTCGGTTCAGGGCCCTCAGGTTATAATTTATCCTTATGATAGCCGAATCGAGCATATCTTGATATGATGATCTCTGTTCCTGCCTGTTAGCCTTAGCCAAATCCATACCAATAAGGCCTCCAAAACTGAGATTACATTGATTCAAAATACGAGACAGTTGGGATAGACTTTGTGAGTAGACCGTATCCATATGATTCACTAGGTCATCCTCTGTGTATTCACTCAAGGATATCTCTCTGGTGCTTCTGTTTAGCACAGATAGATTGCAAATACCACCTGCGATCAATATATTAGTTGGGTGAAGAGCGTGGAAAAGGGCAATCGATTGGGTGCACAAATAATCCATCTTGGCACCACTGAAGACATAGACTCTTATATTATGTGGTCTTAGACGAGACTCAAGGTATTTTCCTCGAGAATCCGTAACAACTATCGTGCTCATGGTGTTATGGTGTTAGATGAACGATCCTAGTGCATTACCTTCCGCCGGAAAGTAACTATCAGTAGCTTCTGTGCGGGCGGTGAACGCATAGTTCATATGTGGTTGTTGGTATTGGCCGGAGGGGGGTGGACAGTTGTTGAAAGCTAAAAGTCGACTTTGCATGACTCGTGGGTCCGGTCTAACCGAATCGAGATAGCTTTGTTGTACATGTTGTATGTTTCTGGGGCTATTCACTCTCTTGGCTGGGCTGAAATAGTCGTCACCACTTCTGAACCTTTTTTTCTTTTCATGCGAATTAAGATTAGGGCCACCAGATCCACGTCCTCGTCCATTGTTTGTCCTACCTCATCCTCTTCCTCCATTTCCCCTTCCCCTGGTCCTGGAGTTCCTCTGTTGGGATTGATTGGGTACTGACTCAGCAATACTTGACAGGGCATCTTCAGATTGCATGTCTTCTCCAGGGAGACTATGTTGGTCCCTATCGGGGGGGGGGGGGGGGGGGGGCAGCAGCTGCGGCTGACTGAGTAGCTCTTTCTTTTCGGTGCGGTGAATGGCTTGCTGAGGGAAGAATCTTTTGTCCTTGGGGATCCAACATTTCATACTCCGAGTATAGGTAGCTCCTTCAGTCAAGAACTTTCTGTAGTCAGATCCACATTAAGCGATTTTGCCTACCATGTTCCCTCCTGTGTGCTTCCCCTCTTTTAGATCCTCAGAATTGATGGTGCTACGACAGGCCCAAAAGGGGCATTTTGTGGCCTCAAAGAGGGGCATGGTTCCAGTATCAACTAACTTGTCCTTGAGGATAGGATTTTGGTTGAACTTCTCTTCTATAAGGGTTTTCATTACGTTGGGCTTTTCTTTGTCCCACTCAGGAGAAGATGATTTTTGGTGCGATAGCCTTTTTGCCTCCTTGGCATCATAGCATTCGTAAACCTGCCTTGCCAATTCCTTTTGGAAGCGTTGAATCTAGCATAGTGGTAGGCCTGCTCCACAGAGTGGAATAGCAGGCCATTAATTTCAAGATTACACGGGAAGAAGTTGGATAGCCAACTGTGAGAGGAGTTGAAGTAGACTCTCCCGTTGATAATCTTTGTTTTCGCGTCACATATCCGATGCCCCACTTTCAGGTTGTTAAGTTCATCATATCTGTAGGAAGATCCTTGTACACTAATACGATCTTTGAAAATTGGGCAGTCGTTTATCACCTTAGACCTAAGATGCGACTGGACCGTATTCAACATTTCTTTCCGTTCTTGGATAGGCTGTGGCAGGTCGGCGTTTAGATAAATCCGATAATATTGATCAGATTTGTTAAGCTTCGCTCTTCGGGAAAAAAAGAAATTTCTGGCTTGCTCCCCGCAAAACCTTACTCGGATCTGTCTCGCCCCCATTTGTCTGGAATCTATCCTTCGGGCAAACAGAACTTCTTTATCAGTTGTTCTATCGTCGATGTGCTTGAGTATTCAGATTATCAGGGATTTGGTGTCCTCATGTTTAGTTTCCAGGGCTCCAGAGAAAATCAGGTTTGATTTTCAGTTCTCAATCTCAGATTCCAGTAAAAGATTTTCAATCTTGATATTATGGCGTTTTACTGAAATTAACTCTCTCTCCATCATCCTGTACTGCTTGTATCGGGTCCTGTCAATTTCACATATTTCATTTACTTTCTGCAAACACTGCGCTTGATTGACCTGTGTGAACTCGAGGGAGTTCCTCAATTCTTCAATCGTGCACAGGTCATTTTTTAGCTCAAGCTCTACGGACAAATGTATTTTGTGCATTGGCAGGGGATTAGCGGGTAATCCTTTGTGCCGCAAAGTAGCTTTCTCGGTTGCACTTTTGCACGGGTGGACAAACAAATCTTGCTGTTGTTGTCCTCTGTCATTGTTGGCCGGTTCCGAACTGACGCCAAACATGGTCGATGTTAGGGAATATTGTACAAGATCAAAAAGAAAAGTCACTGTTCTGTATAAAGTAAGGTTCCAATCCAATAACCAACCGTTTCACCAGACTCCCAGGTGCATTATGAAAGAGATGTGTGGTGATGAGATGAATCGCCTGGGTATTTCCAGAGAAAAGGACCAATATGCACGGAGCGCGTGAACGTGCATGTGCTACTCCCTGTGGTCTAGTCTTATATGATATCTTTATTTAAATGAAAATGTCTCTGGAATGATTATTTATGTCTTTGCTGCACCTGCCTGCTTAATGCAAATAAACATTTTAAATCTTTTGTAAGGTAAAGAATCATGTTTACAATGGTATACATATGTCGAACTCACACACACCAAAGTATGATATATGCCGTATTCTCTAGGCCTATAATGATTGGTATATTCGTCCACTATATCTTCCGAATTTTGGACTTTGGATTCTCACAGGAAAAGGAGTGCATAAGTGTGTAACAGGAGATAATAAACTTAAAGTCTATTGTCTAATTTTAGACAAACACTTTCAAATAGAAGGCTACAATTTCGCGTCCATATTCTAGAAGGTCCTAATGCAAATATCTCTTCATTACCATCCCAACTCTGCCCTCGCCAAATGAACACAATTATATCAGCAGTGAAGACTAAATTTGATTTACAGAAACCAAAATTAGATGGAAGCAATTGGGATTATGAGATAGGAAGAGCTGGTTAGACTGAAGGGAATGCTTCGGAAATAGACCCGGCTTACGTACAAAGAATACAAGAAGCAAGGAGTGTAGAACTGCAGGCAGCAATCTGTGCAGCTCGTGTAGTCGTGGGACGTAGGAAAAGTGAAGCACAATTTATCATTACCTTCTGGAAATATAGGCAGATTACATTTTCCTAAATCATCTAACCAAATCCTAAGCAATCAGGAAAAGAGAAAGTTGGGATATGACGAATTGTTTCGTTTCTCCAAGGGGTTCTTTATTGGTTTGACGCAAGACACCTTCCTAAAATAAGTGTGACAGCTGACAGTATGGCATGCGTAATGCATACATGGGTTTTGTCATTCCCTATTGACGCACAGGCAAATAACTTATGTCATGACGTGTATGTGCTTCCGTGTCACCTCGACACAAATTACAGTTCCTTTGTGTTCTCATCACCTTACGTGAACTCGATTAAAACTAGCCTAGTTCCTATGGTGAATTTAATTTCCATGAAATGAAAAAAAAATCCATTATTACTGTGGAAACTCTGGCGAAGCAGTGGCGCGTGTGGAAAACATTTTAATTTTCTGGATGGAACGGGAGGCTTTTAAAATGTGGAGGAGATATTAGTTTACCGCAGCCTTATTGGTCGCCCAGGCATCGTTATACCATATAAGGTCACAGAGCCAGTGCAACCCAGGTTTTGAGATGGTAAGCTTACTATATACTCTTATAGAACAGAATATAAAATCAACCCTTACAAATTTTTCTTATTTAAAGAAATTTCATTTGTTTATTCGGGATTGATCCGATGTCCTCATGTTATACAATGGAAAACTGTAATCGAAATAATGATCCAGATATGCTTTTATCCATTAATTTAAAGACTAGTTCACTAAATAAACCTCTTTACCTCTTAAACCACATTGTTCTTATTCTAATCCTATTCATACAATGACTGATTTTCGATCGAACTAGTATATTAACTCTCAGTTTCTATGTACATATACCAACATGTTTTTCTAGATTTCCTTTACCTTTCAATCACCTTGAAGATAAGATTGGTAGGTTCTAAGAAGCGCCTATTGATACATACGTAAATAACTCTTAAACGACTGCATGGAAATCTTCTTGATCATGTATATTGAAGATGGTTAATAGGAAGAAAGGAACCATATAAGAAAGAAACATTGTTACCACTCATACACGCCGATCGATGTATACAGTTAAAGTCATGAGGCTTCTTTGATAGTTCTTATACAACATAGATAGATACTCACATATTTGTATGTTAATTATTATACTCTTTAAAACAAAAAAGGGGCCTGAGCCAGAAATGTAACTGTCACTTATGAACATTTCTTTGTGAATAAGACAAATCTGAAAGAAACACTGCATGGGTCCTTATAGGATGTATGTTTAAAAGTTTAAAATGCACATAAATTGATCGCCAGGGGATGGCTCTTCCTGGCTAATTGAACTGGCCTGACTGTTACCTCACTATTTTTCCTGATCTAAGCCACCATTTTAACAAAGCGTAATTGAAGACCAACACGTGGGTCACAAATCACAGGGGAAATGGATTCATGGCTTCACATTTTAGTTGTTGGGATTATCGTCTACGCCTAGCAAGTGTACTTTTGCGTGTCTAAAGCCTGCGTTAGTAGCGATTCTTGGCTTTCAAATACAGGAGAGCTATAATGATAATTGGGATTAGTGCATGTTTGGACGATGGAGACTACTTCTTCCGATTCACGTACCCATGTTTAATTACTTCAATCTACGGTCCACGATTAATGATAAGATAGGAGCGATGCTGTTGTTGATCAATACAATTTAACGATTACTTTAATGTGGATCACGATTGTTGTTTATTACTTGGGATCACAATTAGTTTATCATTAGCCACTCTCGTGTCTATTCGTCCATCGTACAATTACACATCAATGGTTCGGAGATCCAATTTTGTTTGGACTCTTCTTAAGGGCACAAACATAACCCCTTATTAGTTATCGAAAGTCGAAAGTCTACTTCATGCTGTATTGGTGATACATATTATATCATAATCCATATAATATACAGGAAGAGCGATTTCTACGAAAAGAGGTAGAAATCCATATATAAGAGGTAGAAAAGAGGGGTTTCTTTGTCTCACTAGTTCTCGGAATTTGTTGTTTTACAAACCGTTTTACTCATCTGTAGAGTTCTGTCCACCCTCTCTGGAGGACATCATATGTGATTTGTGAAGGTATAGATCTGGGGTGAAAATGTGATTTTGAAGCCTTTTATAAATTGCGATCTCTACACTCTATTTATAGCCTGGGAAACGCCCTGTGAGATACTGCATCATTTCCCACAACCTACGTCCAGGGGGACATACTACATACAGAGGATGGGAGAGTGAAGAAGAGGGTGTAGGAATAGGAAAGGGGGAGGAGAAGGGAAAGAGGAGGGGGGAAAGAGAAGAGGGAGAGGATGTAGGGGAAGAGAGAGAGGGGAGGGAGGGAAAGCGGGGAGGGGGAGCATGAAGAAGAGGGGAGGGAGAGGGGGTGGGGAACTCGGAAATGGGGTTGGGAGAGAAAAACAGGTATGAAAGACAGAGAAGAGGGGGAGGGAAAAGAGGGAGAGGGGAAGTGTGGGGAGAGAGGGTGACCGTCCGGAGGACGGGGTACTTTGCTACTTATGAATAAGATCCTAGTTAAAGCTGCATTCTCAGCTATTACGACAAAACAACTCTGACCAAAGTCACTCATATTATGATTTATACGACTGGATTTATCAATGTTCTGCTGTTGTATATAATTATATGTTTATACACGAATTTCAAGACTAATCACCGAGAGAAAACTGTCGCCGGTGAGCGATAATATGTGAAGTCATCGTTTTAATGGAGGGGCTTTATTTCGATAATAAAATGCTTTTGGGTAGAAAAATGCCTAGATTCTTTATTTGTAATCTTTGTATTAAAACGTTTCAATTGGGAGATACATGAGCAAAATCAAAATAACTTTTGATCATTCGCCATGATTTCTATATAATATAGATTGGGCAAAATGGATGATTCCAATTCCTCTATATATACTGAGGTGTCTATAAGTAATTTTATCAACTTGAACAGCATTGCCATCGAAAAGAAATATGATAATCCGCTTAGAATTTGATCGACGTATGTGTACACTCTTCCATCCTTCTTTGCCACTACACTTAATGCTATATTTTCCCCATACCATATCTCGGTTTCCAGCGACGATACACTGAGAAGGGTATATCTACACCCAACGTTCCCATATGCACAGACCCCGGGGAGTGACGGGCGTGTAGTTCTCATCCTATTTCCACAGGGACAATATTCATATGACACGGTCCTCAAAATCAGCCTTTGCCAAACTACTGCGGGAGCATCGGATAGAATGAATAACAGCCACGTGTGACCTGTGTGAACAGTTCCATTCTCAGACAGTCTGATTTCACAGTCAATTTTAAAATCTACAGCCATGCAGTTGACGTATTGGAATGGAACAATGGGTACAAATCAAAGTATAGCGTAACGTTTTTAACCCTTAATGCACACAAAATGATCACTGCCTTTCTCAGTAGTTCACCGGTCATTATAAATACATGCATGCGTATGAACTATGTGAGTATTCTTAAATCTTAATAAGCCACTAACAAAGATTTTTGTTTGCAACTTTAGTATTTTTTCTGATCAGATGATTGGAATATTCGTATCCCCGACCGTAATCTCTCGATATACGCACGAGCTTTTGAACGCTTGTTCCCAAGGAAAAAAACCGTTAGCAGTGACCTTGACTGCAAAATATTGATGTCTTGGTGGTTACTTTCATATTTATGTATATCACATAGTGGAAATCTCAGAAATGTGTTATTATCTGAAGCGACTGCAGTAAGGATGGAGGAATGTGCGACAAAAAATACTATCAAAAAAAGCCTTTGTTTGATTAGAGTTGCAGAACGCAACTTTCATCTGATGAGCTTCATAATGGATGTCACGTTATGAGGCGTACCCATGGCGATGTACTCCATCGCTAGAGTAATACACTCTATGTGAAAACCAACATTGATGTTTTGGTATCGATTTTTTGTATTTCTTGTCCATTGTGACGAGTCCCACATAGAGCACTTGTATGGCAGAGGAAGCCCCATCATGATATTACACTGCTTCAAAATCCGACTTTGATAATGACTAAGAACGTCTATTAAATGTTATAGACGTTTATAACTTTGAAAGCACTAATGTTCTTTTTCCCTCAAACATATTTAATAGTCACAAACACTGTTGAAATATGGAATACATTGACACAGCTTCTTTTGCGTTGATAACAACTGACCCATCAGGAATACATAACTAGTGTCAGGTACACGATTTATATTAACGACTGATGGCCAGCATCGATAGCAGCTAGAAGCATCTACTTGACTGCCTATTTAAACAGTCGCTTGTTGCTTAGTGCAGATGCTCTGATAGTGAATTTCGATGTTATTCACGAGAACGAATGATGAACCACCGTCAACAACAACGACAAACACCGACGCTCAGCCTTGGAATATTCCAGCAGATGAGATTTAAGCAAAGTGGGGATCATATTATAGTGGATAATGCATTTATATGAACCTAAAACTCATTGGACCGATTAAATTTTACTACATGTTGGTGTCTGTACTACTAGCTTTATTTCATCATAGTAAACCTATACAGTAGAGATATAAGTTCGTGAAGAGGTATTCTGAATTGAAAACTAAAAATGATTTTGTGAAAAAAGTCCCATAAATTAATTATAATCTTAGTTATATGAAAGTTTATAAGAGATCTATTGTTCCTAAAATGGCAAAGAATATCCTAAAATGTCTTACCAGTGAACGAGTTTACAACTGACATGATTCATGACATGCATTATATGTGGGCCTGTTGCATACGTTTCCCCTTAATCTTACTTATGCAAAGGGCATATTGGTTAAAGCTGAAAATTGTAGATTATTCGTACACGTACTTTAAATAGAAGTGTTGAAAAGGGTACATTTGGGGTCAATGTGTAAAATGGGAAAATGGGAATGCGGATAGTCTACCTAAGACCATTTGCAGAAGGGACATATCAACAGTTGGGGGTAATTAACGACAAAGTGGACCTAAATAATACACTAGAATAAAAGAAATAAGTGTTGCTTTTTACTACATGGTATTCCCTTTAGGACCTTAGGCATCATTTATCCAATGATATAGGATTAGTTTCATCTAACGTAGAAATTATCATATCTACGTTTGTTTTTAATACATGTCAGCCGGTCCATGTCATAACCCGAGTCATTCATGCGGGTCACACCCAGGTTGCTCTCCCAACTTGAAAGTATTCCATGCTGGAGCGATTCAATACCAGCAAGTTGCAACTAATGCATTCCACCAATCTTTAGATCCCCTCCCGGAGTATTGGCGGTGACACCTAGACACGTTCATTCCAACTAGAATAAAGCAGGATGAGAGGCAGAGAGGAAAGGCCTAGGAGTAGGCGAGGAGAAGAAGGAGGTGTGGAGGCTGTGGAGGCGGAGGCGGCGGTGGTGGCGATGGTGGCGATGGTGGCGATGGTGACGATGGTGGTGGTGGTGCTGCTGCTGGGTGATTTGTATGTTGGGTGTTTGAAGTCACTACCTCCAGTCACCCCGTGGAGGTCATCGATCGGCGGGCGGAGGTAAGCTCGGCCGTAGGCGGGTGTGCATGGTCTGCGCATCCGGCCCATCACCGTTCTACTTGGTGCTGATATTCCTGCGACGTTGTTGTAGCTGGCGAGAGAGCGAGGGAGCGAAAGAGGGAGACAGAAACTGGGAGAGCAATACTGAAATGGCGAGGAAGAGGAGGTCTACTTCTCGGAGCTGGAGAAGGGCTTGTACAGTGGTGCAGATCAACTAGGAAACCAGCTTTTCCAGAAAGCAGCGCCGGAGAGAGGTGAATAATGTTGCAGTGTTGGCAACTAGAAGAGATGGCAAGAATTTGAAAACGGATATAATATGTACACCGCCTATCATTCTCCGCTCGATGTGGTGTTAATATAGCTTACCTCGTGGTGTTGTGTTCAATGATAATCATCCAAGGTCTTTTGTCAAGATACGTTTAGTGTATATCTGACCCAGGAGAGCCTGCTTACATCTAGAGAACGACTACAACAACTGGGACCGTGAGAGGATCTGGGGTTCCAGCAGACGTCAGAACATAAAAAAGTAGTAGAGGAGGAGAAGCGAGCCAGGGGGCTATCCACTAAACATGGAGTAATGATCCCCACCCAGCCGTCCTCCGGGTAGATGAGGAGCCAGTCAGAGTGGCTGGACTGGTCCCCCTACCCTGCAGACACACGTATACACTCGCTCCAGCGAGGGGGCCTTTAACTGGCCTGGAGAAGAGCCTCTTTTCACTATACTACTACCCACGCCACTGCTTGCTTACAAGCAGTCTCCGACCCATCTTTATCCTTAGCGGGGAAATAAAGAGATTTACTGGAAGGATTAAGAGGAGATATACAGATTCATCCTCAACAGATTAGTGGTGTGCATCGTCAGTGGACTGAACCAACCTTTGTGAGAAGGGGGTGGGAGGGAAAGCAGCTGAAAGAGCAGAGTGGAGGCTTACGGAGCCAACTGAGGAGAGGTAGGTATAATTCCTTCAAGCAAGGAAGCTTCCCATTCTATATGTATCCCTCGGCCTGATGCCGTACATCATTTCCACTGTTAATTAATTCAGGCAACAGAGCGTTGAATCCGCTTTTAATTATGCCAACCAGGTTTTAACTTGGCAATAGTAAAAGCTTAGGATAAGTCCGTCTAAGCTGTATGGAAGATGCATTCGCTATGTTTGCGTGCGAGCAGGAAGGATGTACACTTGATCTATTGATTGTGTTGAGGCAACAAAATGTTAGCTATGTAAGGGCTTTGTGAGACGGGGATGGTGTACAAGTGGTAGAAGCCCGGAGCTGTGTGACTATCTCCCGCTCCACTGCCTCCAATATATGAGAGTATAGGGGATAAGCAGCGGCCTGCGGAATGTTTCATGGTATACGGCTCACACACTTACACTTCGTACTGCCTGGGGGCAAGACCCACTATGATATTACAAATAATCCATATTCATAGCCAAGTCCTGCCCAATCCCCCTCTTCAACCCATCCGCGATTACATAAACATTAACAAAGAGGAGTGGCTTGTGTCAATATGTTAACGCCGGCCAACATTTTCGGATCATATAATGGCTGAAAAGAGACAACAGTTTGTTTTAACTTTTCATTCGCCAACTCGATCCGGTATAACTCCCTTGGAGAGAATTGAGATGAAATTGTAGTGGGGAGGATAATGAATGAGAGGACGGAAGAGAAATAATATGTTATGTATTTCCAGGCCCTCGAGCGCAGTTTCATTAGGACTAGAGATGGTGATTACCGAATGTTGGATGTATTATCTCTCCCTCTGGCGACTGTTTTCCTGCATATATTATTCGTTCTAGCAGAGCTACACATAGACTCGCAATACTTTGAGGGAAAAAGGAAGAATCAATCAAAATTTGCATAATATTGAATATCTGACCGGGTTGATCCTTTTGGCAACTGAACTGAAATATAGATTCAGACACACATATTACATACAATACATACATGTACATGTATGCATTCATACATATATGCTACTATAAGTTATATAATATTGATTATTTATTGTTTACCTAATATATGATATATTATCTTCCCCGTTTTTGCTAGACATTTTCCTTCTAGCCATCTCTCGTCCGTGGGTGCCCATTATGTTCATCGCAATGAAATACGTCTCCCGTTCTTATCAGTCTTCTATCTTCTCCATTTTTCATACCCTCCATTTTGAACATGAAGGGCAGATTCCAATAGTCTAAAAACCTAAGGTCCCCATCCATGATGATAGAAAAGAAAGTAGAAAAGCTTCCCAGCCTCTTGCCATGGCTGCTTACCTTTTTTAACTTCGTCTTCATCAATTTTCAGTGAGGATCTGATTTGTATTACATTCACACCACTGCCTACAGATTACATTTCCTGTTGCTAAGCTAATTTAAACCACAGTACGATTTCCAACTGACGAAGGTTAAAGAAAGAAAAGATTATCCGACCATGCACGATTGACAAAAATGATGCCAGCCTTCATAAATGCCGAGTCATGCGAGTTTTTCCTGAATACTGAATTAATATCCTTATATTTCTTCAGGCTATTGGCATCCAGTAATTTATTGAGTCATGAAATCCTAAGTTCCATGGTACCGAGTGTAGTTTCTTATAACCGTTCCCGAATATTTAAATTCGATTTCCGAATTCGTGCAAAGCTGCATGTTTACATTTGGCTTGACGTTCATCTTCAAAGCTTCTCTGATATCATGACTATCGATCTAAAGTCATGGGGGTATTAAAGCAGGAGTTATGGGAAGAACTATATATATGTCGCTTGGCAGAATCGTTGCTCTGAATACAGTTTGGAAGATTAGTTTTAAAAACTTGATTTAAAATTGGGGTTACCCCCCCCCCTCACTTGCATAAATATAATTGAATACATACTTACTGTACGTGAGTTCGGTGAGGAAAAAAAAGTCTTTGAAAATATTATTGACCTGAATATTGAAATATCCTACCAGTTTTCACAGTTTACTCATATGTAGGCCTATAATCGTTTTTATCAGTTTTTACAACTTAGGCATGTTGCTCGTACCCCCACCCTTTTACCCTGCCTTCCCCCATTCAAGCCATCGCAAACAGCTCACGATAAAGATCCTCCCTAAAATCGATCTCACCCACCAAGTAGGGATTTCTGTTTGCCTATCTACCTCATTTACTTTCCAAAGCTCCTGCAGTAACTACCCATGAAAGGTCCATGTCATTCGCATAATCCCTAATTTATTGACCTAATACTACGGTTACCCTTCCCCACATCTACCCTTCCCCTTCTCTCCTGCCTAATTCGATGTGATTACAATAACTAGTCCTTGATCCTCCACCCTATCAGACACAACACCCCGAACGACCCGGACAAACATCTATTCACTAACCCGTTCCTCCTCCTTCAACACTAATCTCCTTAGTCCAACCTCATATTCAAAGGTGCCAACACCATCAAGTAATCCAGCCTAATTCCCATTAAATCTCCGAACGTTCTATTGTGTATAAATGATCATTGCATAGATATATCATTGGATGCCCACCCACATCAAATGTAAATACAAATGCCGACGCTCCATTAATTAGTATCATAGAACACGAAGCCGTGGATTAAGGCATCGCTTCGCAGTAATATGGCCATGGCTTAGATATCACGTCAGGATAACTGTCAGGAAGAAAAGGTTATTGTCGCTAGAGATGCCCTCACTTAGTGGCACACGATTATCTCTTAAGAAGCGCTAGTTTTTTCTTTTCTTAGTAATCCGTTTATTTATACTACACCTAATTAAAACTATACCTTATAATTTAGAAAAGAATAATCTGTTGATGATTTACGGATGAAAAATGAAGTTTGAATGATAAGAGAAATTTAATATGTGATAATTTATGAGAACACACAAGCGGGACCAACTATACATATATTGCGAGGCAGGGAGGCCATTATATGTCATATGTTGTTTGTTCTCCTACGCCCTCTGTCAATAGAAAGTTCAATAAATTTGTAAGTCAGCGAGTGCAGGACTGCCATAGCTCTTACTGCACTTGCACCAACTCCCTCATGAGTGGTCATTGTGGGGCACTTTGCAGTCTCGCCTTTCAGCACATTCGAGTGGCCACAACCTCTGCCTCTCCTCAGCTTCACCATGCAACCTCGTTCCATTTTTCCTATCCTGTAGGAAAGCAGGTCTACAACGTACTTGCTATGACTTCTATGAGTATAAATGCATCCTATTGTAATGCTGTGTGCACATAGAATATCAAAATGATATAACTTTTGGACTGAAAGAAATGCATTTTGAGGATTATATTACACTCGAAAGAGTATCCTTAACAATGCGAAGAGATTTCTATCCTTTGTGAACATCTGACGCCAGGGATAGTGGATGTTTCATTGCAAGTGTTAAGATGTACAATTTCGCGTTCCTGTTAAGACAAAGCTCCACAGCTTTCCTTAAATTTATTCCCTGTTCACTGCAGTTCTATGTACCGTGTACGTAGCTGTGGAAGCTGCCGGCAAGGAGACCATAGACATGCTAAAATGCTGTTGTTTCTATCATCCCTCTATTGGATATCGCACATTTGTCATTATACGCCTATTGTTATCTCTAGGCTACAATGAATACCCAGTGAATAGCACGCAGATAGCACAAGTAGGCATCGAATGACAAGGCGGCACAACAACAAAGGGATGCATCCCATCTCCCCCATAGGTTATAGGAATGTTTGAAAATAAGTAGATAGGGTGGGCAGCGGCCTAGCTAGAATGCTTAAATTGAAGTTGGGGTGGGAGATTAGGGGATTAAGTTATGGTGGTCGTGTTGCAAGGGGATGGGAAGGAAGCTAGCGCCTTGGCCCGTCAGCAAGATTGGTTGGATGCGTTGGCGGAATCCAAAGGGTGTTGTTAGAGAGATTTCCCGTGCTCCTGAGAAGAATGTGTGATGATATAGAGCCCAACATGATGTCAGTGTATCACAATCTCAGATAAAGCCATCGTAATGTCTGGAGGCTTTTCAAAGTGATAGGATGTCTGGTTGAAAGTTTTAAGAAGATATATTATATTGTGATTCCTGAAGAAAGGTCATAAATATGTATATCTTTCCTTGACCTGGGGCTGAGGGTGGGGGCGAAGAATCAGAGAAAGAGGCCGAAGCACTTCAAATAGTGAGAAGCTAGCCCAATTATCCGATGGAAAGACATTCTCCTTCTAGACAAAAGGCTGTTTGATCGGAATTCTCAAGACGTATGATTTCCATAACGATTGACGGTACCCCAGTCCTCGCTAACCACCCCGTCTCATGTCAGAGGAGGGATGCGGTTCTGACGGTTTTAGGTCATCGGAAAAGAACGATCATTGAAACAAGAGGGGTAGACAGAATTGGATGTTAGTAGGTGGGTAGGAGGAGGCTTCTATGATCAAAAAGTACTTTGGCGGCTAAATGCTCTGCTACTCGCGCTGCTTTCGCCACAAAACCCTCTGCCGTTCAACCAGAGAGCACACATGCTACTTTCTGCCCTCATCGTGTTTTATCGATGGTCGCATAAAAGCACTTTGCTCATGTCAGGTGTGACAGGGGGCTGCCGAATCTCGCATGGATGGGGTGTATTTATGATGGAACTGGCGCTAACTGATGTCATTTCTTTTTAGGGAAATGGAACCAATGACGGATGGAGTACGATGTTGTTCTCCATCACCCTGTCCGTGTGTGTGGCATGTTCTTTAGATTGGATCATGGGATGGAAATTTACGTCCTAAAATGGCCGACAGGTTATTGTTCCATCCGGTTATATTTACAAGGACGTCGTTATGAGTCATCCACGTCACTGGTTATTGGACTCAATGAAGATAAATGCACACCACACATGTTGTTTATAATTAAACGTTTCATTAACTGTCAAACACGGCAAACTTTAAAGATCTCAAACTGCCTACATGGAGATCAAACTGACCGATGTATTTCTCTAACGATACAGTTATGTTAGCCAAGGCATATTCACTGAGTAACAGAATTAAAATTAGACTACAGGGGAAAACTTCCACAGGATTGATTTGGTCGGCTATTCAAATGTCTAATCACATCGGATTTAAAGCATGTTCATCCTTTTGAAGGCATCACTTGATGTCCAATAAGTTAGTATTTTCATCGGTGCAGTATAAAGAACAGCAGCCAAAGAACATTCAACATCGGCATCGACGATATGCGTTGGCAGTCACTAGTGAGATTTTAGATTGGCTTTCCTTGAAAGACCAGAGTCTCATACAATGTAAACTTATACATGTACATATACGTTTTTAAGATACAACTCACCACCTAAGTATTAGGTGGTGAGTCTAGGATGAGTGATCCTCATCGAAATATGAATCATCCAAATGTATATAGAATTGGATGAATGTAACCATATGGATACTGTATCCATTATTATGAAAATAATTATCGGGGGCGGTGGGGGGGGGGCGGCCTATGGATGAGACCTCATATTTGATTCTACTGAATCCGCAGATTTGGACAAGGAAAAACGCAGGCTCCTATTATGAATCCAAAGGTCAATGGACTGCAGTATGAATGGCTCTAGGTAAATGGTGCATAGAAGATGAGACCAATGCAGACACTTATTACTAGGCCTACTGCAAGTACTCCTCGCCATTACCTCGGTTATGGGCGCACTAATATCTCACATGTTCACTTTAGTACGCTTCTACTTCATCACATGAGTACATAACAAGAAGAAATCAATTGACGCCGCCTAAACTCTCGCCTCCATACATTAAGTAAGTTCATTGAGATGATTAGACCCCCTCAAGCAAGAGCCCCAAAGGGATTTCGCAGCCCCTACTTGGTAATGATGCCCACTTATTCTTAGCAACCCTAAGAATTTAGTGTTTGAGGGATTAACATGCATGTCCAAGTACTTTGATGCCATCCATGTAACAAGTGTTAAACGCTGACAAAGTTATAAAAATGTTTTCAGCTTTTCTGTATTTTAACACAATTTATCCGTGATTCAAACAAATTGGGAGTCATGCATTTTTCAGTACTCGACTGACTGTGAGCTAACAGAGATGGTCCATCATTGATGAAAAGCCTGTCTCCCTTATTATAGGCTTCCCCTTCTTTCATGTGAATCACCACTGATGTCCCCATGCACAATATTTAATGCATGATGCCCCCACCCCCACCCCCACCCCACCCCGAGAATAAGTAAACGAAGTAAATAATATAATTATTGTCCTCATAGTTGTTTTAATACTTCTTATTTGTGAATGCCCTAACAAAAAGCTTTACAGACCTGATTCTCAACGAGAATATAAACAGGCGTATCTTATTTATTTGTACATCACAGACCTATCATACACACAAATCACAATCTTTTAAGAAAATACAAATAAAATACGTATGAACGTATCAAGGTTTAATTATGCATATATAATGGCCGTCTGGTTTGTCACCATGTTGTAATGCAATTCCCCAAGTTAAAAACAATAAAGTGGCTTTATTTCCTCGACCCTGCTCAAATTTAGGCAAAAAAGTTACATCTGAACTTCGCATCCGTGGAAACGGAGGATTTTGGTGTAGGGTTCCCAAGGACACGTTCCTGGCTGTGACTCCTTTTTTGCATCAGGACTTGTTTGTTATTAGTTATCAGATTCATCAAATTCAGGACAATACATAAATGAAACAATTGAGATATTGTCTCTCCTTATATGTATTCATTCGACTCAAAAGAATGGCTTGTCACGGTACATCTCCCTGTGACATTTGGAGGAAATATCAGATGCTATGTCTTTTATTGTTAATCTGATGGGGAAATTTATTTAAAAAAAATGCATTTATACTTGTAATCACCGGCACTCGCCAAGTGACTGATTGGCCAACGTTTCCCCTGTAAATATCATAATTATATCACTTAGCTGGAATTGTTGAAATTCAATACGTGATACATGCTAAAGTAGCATTCTCAGCTAATTGTCGTCAAACATGATTTTTTTCGTGGTCTATTCATTCCCGACCCATCCAAAGGTCACCAACAAACAATATTAAATAATTTTGGCCTGAAATATCATTATCTCCCGTATCATTCATTTCTTTAGTCCGCCGAAAGTCCCACTTTTAAAAATCCGACAATCGTCATCTTTTAAGCTTATGGAATCGGCAATGAAAGTGATAATGGTAAGATAGCATTGGTTAGATAGGTATAATGAGGAGACCAACATATTGTACCACTGATACAATTTTTTCTGAATGTTGCAGCTCACTAAAAACAAGATCATCAAAGGATTAGAAACAAACAACATGAATACATAAAAGCTAAAGAAATATTTATTTTTCGATTCTACAGTACTCAGGGTCAAAAGAAAAGGGAAAGAATCGAGAAATTTTGGGTCGATTTAGCTGGAAATACAGCTTCACAACGAATTACCACAACGAATACCACAACGAAACATACCACAACGAATTCATCCACATACATAACATTTATATTCATAATATGAGGTATTAGAATAATACGAAGATCTGATTTTGAGCAGGCACACATGTCCAATCATATTCTGAGTCCATCATAGTAATTTCATCAATTTTCATCTATCCTCTCTTTAGAGGAGTTACCCAAGGAGCAGCAGTGGAGTGGTTCAGCTAGATGTGAAGCATTTTATTTATAGTAACACGTTAACGTCGCCCTGGTTACTGTCAGACAACCAATCATTGATGGCCTTGTCGCCCGTTGTTGTTGACAATTGCCGATTCATATGCAGTATGTTTAAAATATCACAAGTATAAAGTAATATGGCTGATATTTACAGGAGAAATACATGTATAGACATGGGTTTAGAAGCTGGAGTACTATTAGGTTGCAGTGAATTAATATCATTCTGTTCATTATTCTCTATGCCGATTTATTTTCTTTACGATCAAATTTGTTAACGTATGTTTGGAATTTTTGAATAGTAAAGTTTATACCTGTAACCTCATTTTATGTATAATCATCATGTGTTGTAAGAGATAGTTCTGTATGGAGATTTATAATGTCCCCATGGGAATTTTCTCTTTATTTTAGACCCGTTTCAGATGGGATGAATGAGTATTTCACTTCAAAATATAAGTGAATAACATGTGGTGTTTATGTGTTGGAATACACGGAGGTCATGCAGTTTTACATAATGAATCATCTGTGGTGAATTGAGACATTCAAGTGGCCACTTGGGATGGTACTTACTATTGAACACAACGATCCCCCTCACCATACTCCCCATTAAAGGCCTTAACGTATAGAAAATTTATTTTATGGCCATCAGAATGATAGATCATTTTCTTTGTATTTCATTATTCATATTACCTATGACCAATTATCTAGATGATTATCTCGTTTTCACAGCATACACTTATTCTAAAAACCCACAAAAACATATCATGATGTCATCAACATTGTAACCATCCGTATGATATTCCTGATGTGGCAACGAGTTGTAAACACATAATAGGTTCACCCTAGAAGACCTTTATTCATAAGACCGAACAGCGGGGTATGACATGTAGCGCAATTAAAAACCACTGCACGAAATGCATGCTGCAGCGAAGCGGATTGACACACAGTACTGAAAGTGTTTTTGAGTTGTGGCCACATAAAAATATATTTGAGGTTGAGAAGCCGCAGAGTGTCTGTTATGCTAGCATCATTGAATAACTTGAGTATATTTTTCTTTATGTACATGGTAAGAGATACAGTGAATAGATATTGTCAACTCTGCTTTGGGGGGATTTCGGAAGGCCTTTTAATACAGTCAATCATTGAATAGAAGTGCAGTGGAATTAATCAGAGTAATAGCACATTTGCAATGGTAGCACATAATTGAGGGGCACTCTTTATAGGAGAGGGAGAGAAAGGCAAGTTGCCGTTGCCCTAATATGGGGCTTAACTTGGTGTGGATGTTTTTAAGCCTATAGCCATGTCAGGCCCTAGAACATGCTCGATCGAGCAGCCGTCCTAAGGGTTGTTGCCTAATTCTGGGTAATCAATGTAGCGCGGCCTCAATTGTCCTTCCTTTCAAGTATTCGACTTTGCTAAAGTCCGCCCCACTTAGTAAAAATGAACCGTTTTGTGACGTGTTCATGCCAACCTCTCAGCATTTTCTGATTAACCAATAATGTAAAATGAGAACTTTGTTTTCAGCTCGCCTCTGAGCTGCACGCATGAGCTTGATTCCCATACCTGCCCAAAGGGGCTTCACGTAGGGGCTGTGTATTAGAATGTCTTTGTCCCGACAATATCCCGAGGACTGAGGACTAATTTTGAGGTTACATGTCGCACCTTGCAGTGCAATGCCTACCATCGACCGCGGAATAATGTATGGAGTCTATTCAATAGTTCTATTTTCAAAGGAACCAACTGTATAGACAATTGTGACCTGGGGATGAACTGCTGATCAATGCAATTGACTTGCGAATGAATGTAATGGTGATATGTGATATAAATACCATTCATACTCTTCTAGTCATTATCTCCCTTACTAAATGTATCGAGCTATGTTATTCCAATAGCGATATCTAAATTATAATAATTTGTTCATTAAATCTGAGATTAGTGGTACCGTTTCCGACCAGTCCGTGTCAGCACATAATGTATACAATACATGCATGAGCAATCAAATAATTCATAGACATGTTCCTATCGACGTTTGTCTAATCTTAAACACACCGTACAGGCAGTGTATTTAGAGCAGCAGGCGGATTTTTTCTATTTTCCCCAAATGTGGAATGCTGTCTGGAGTAACATATCTAGTAGGTATACGGTTATTCCTGGGTATGAGTCCCATTACACCTTCGATTTATCCTTCGGTATAAGAGGCCCTAAAGTCAGTCATTTGACCAGTCGTTCGTCAACCTTCCAATTTTGAACGTAATGCCAAGGCAATCTAGCTATGTGACTTTCTGTCATAGAGGTATTATGTGATTCAGTAAGAATAGACATAAGAAGTGGGCTATACTGTGAGTATTCTCACATAATTATGACCTTTCTGTCTATGTCATCACGGCATCATTGTTTCTCCTAGTTATTACTCCGTATACAAAAGACTACCAAAGACTCTATCTAGGAAATGTAAGTCTTGTCTGTAGTCCATACTAAAACGCCGATTTCTTTTAGATCTGATACAATAAATATCCTGTTCTTGGTTTGGTTCTGAGGTCTGGATGTTGCTTTCTAACAAAAAAGTAAATGCCTCCTAGGGTCGGCGTTTGAACACACACTTTGACTCTCCCTGTTTCGTACAACAAAAATGGTGAACCGAAATTTCAAGATAGATAAAATTCAAAAATACTAAATGTGAAGATTGTATAGGAATTCACACCCAGTGCCTACTAAATCAGGGCGTGGAATGGTACAAATATCAGTCAGTCAAAAGTCCCCGCTGCACTATGGTCAGCGGGGAATAGGAATTTAGATCAACATGTGCAGGGTTGGAAATGGTCATTATTATCAGTCTATAATACAGGTCAGTTCCTAACCCCATGTCCATAACCTGTTCATACAGGAAGGAGCCTTTCACTCGCCACAACCTCCTCCACAAGTGGGCCAAAGCCTTTCCTTCCCCTTTCTCCTCTTAAAGGGACAGCACAAAAGGCAAGAAAAATCGATGAGAAGTCGTAGGGCTTTGATATGTGAAAAACCGCCTTGGCTGAATAGTTGTACTCACAAAAGGTCATTGATGGGGCTGGATGTACAGAGTAAAGTAGTGCCTTTATGGAAACATACCCGTCATCGATCATTTAAGTGATAGGCTTCTTCTCCCTCATAAATCACCTTCTGTCAATGGTTTTAGCAGCAAGCCCAGTCTTGCACCATCTATATGCAGTCAACATTGCTCGTATATGTACCTGATTCGTATATGTCATTATAGAGGGTAAGGTGAGAGGGGGTTTTTACTAGACCTTTTCCCACTGCAGTGCTGCTGCCACCATGTCACCTACTCTGTCTTACCCTCCTTTTACATCTCCTCCGCCAGACAGATTTGTGTTTGCCACCGGCAAGAGGCAAAGGTCCAAGCATCAGATATCTGGTATCTTTGCTAGAAAGTCTTTGTTTTGTTATAGCCTGGCCAAAGGTGGTAAACTTGGCTGTAGGGTCTGGAATACATGATGCTATATAACTGTTTTATTATATCATGGACTATATCAATGAACATTCAGATATATTCTGACATGCGTTGGGTAGCAGTGAAAGCCTCTGGGAACCGGTAAAATTAGCAGTTTTCTATATCCGCGCCTGTCATCTCTGGGATAATTTGTAAAATTAGGAAAGTTCTTTTTGAGGAAATACCGGAAGAGCTTTAGAATCTGATTTCTTCCCATCCAGATTGTCTATAGATCTCAATTTCTGTCTATTACCCGTTGGAAATGTAGGTTGTCATTCATTTGCTCGTGTGGAAGTGACGAATTATCACTGTACTTATTTGACTAACGGGGAGAGGAGAGGTTCGTATTACTGTTAGCAGAAATGGACCGCTCGTTGTAAAACGCGTGGCAAAGATCGCACGGCAAAGCGACGCAGAAAGTGATTGCCGTCAGGAAGTCCTAGGTTTCAATGACAAAAGAACTGTATTTGTTTTATTGGTACAGAAATATAGGCCTTCCCTTTTTTATTGTCCCAAAATATTCCGCACAAACTTATTATGTGACATCTCGACGTTTAGGGCCTCAACATTTGAGGACCAAATTGCATGCATCTCATAAAAATAGATGCTGAAGTCGATGATTTCGGGAATCGGGAATGCCAGGACGACATTAATATTTTGTTGAAATTGTCCATTGTTGATCTGCAGGTTAGGAGTTTCACTTTCTCGTGCTTTTAGCCTCAGCGGCGACGTATCATGTAGAATCATCAGATAGTTGTTCCTGCCATCCACTGAAATAATGTGAAAACTTGTGAAAATCACTGCGTGTGACAAGATAATATGCGAATTATTGGCATGATCATGCAAGCTATAGGTGCTACTCAGCCGGTCTCTTTAAGTGCAATTCAGCATGCAGGCACCTTGGCAAAAGCGATGGATCGAGAGGGGCTTTTTCGGTTGGGAATATAAACTCATACGAAGGTCTATGTTTAAGCAATAATAATCGCATCGCCGTGGTAAAAGGGAATATATTTGCTCGGTACTAAAAGCGACATGTCTGAGCTGTGCTTAATGATAGTTGTATGGAAAGTTGGGCTCCAACCACATGAGAAGACAGACGCCGGTCTACAGTCACTGTCTGTGGACAAACACGTAGCATCTTGAAATAAACATTGCCCTCTAGCACGCCGGGAAGAGCGGAGGGCCATTAGAGTCAGCCTCAAAGGCTGTAACAGTATCGTTCCATCAACCTTCTTCTGTACCTCACACTTACCTCAGTCCTTCTATGCAAAGGAAACAGCCTAGGTCAAAGAGACTTTGTCATAGCCAATGATCCTGCGAAGGCATTACGACGTAATAACATCGTCGTTCCTGGCGAATGACCTTTCTCAAGATTCTGCAGATTTACTAGAGTGCATCTGATTCGATGACCTTGCCAGGTTAATCTTATAATGAGCATGATCGAATCTATCAGGAATCTTAAAATAGTGAATCACGAAAGTGCATACCAAGTATTCGGCTGGAGGCAATGAATTAAATTGGAGAGAGTGAGTGGGAGAGAGATAACGTCAGCATTATAAGGGCGATCATCCACATGTAATGGACTTTTGAGGTAAGCTCAGGTGATCTTACAGACATGCTAAAATGTTAAACATGTATACAGAATCCTTGAAGTCTTCATCAAAAGACGAATTGGGGAAATCTTGAATGTAAGGCCACAGCATACTAATAAAACGAAAAGAAAACAAACAAGAGCTCATGAATAACTCCCTTGACTATTGGCGTACAAACCTCGTCTACTAATCTACCATGATGTCTACATATAATACAGAAGGTAATGGCGGTAATATCAGGAATGAGTTCCATAATCGTGTATAAGAAATGCCAATCCGATCAAACATTAAACAATATTTTTTCTTGCATTGATTTTTACTTGAGAAGGGGAGGATAGTGAACATGAAAAAAGCTGTATTCCAATGGAACTATCATTTCGAACAAGCTCTTGCCTCTCTCTCCCGAAGATATTTCGATCACGTTTAGTTGGCATCAGCAGAACCAATTTTCCTAGAGCCAAGTTATTTTTTGCTGGATGAACATTAGTACTGACTATTAAAATCTGATTCGACAGTGGTCTTTATTTCCACGTTATTAGCTAAAGTGGGTGGAGGTTTGTGAATGGATTGGGCGAAGGGAACGAAATTGATGGAGTTATTTGGAAATATGCCCCGGTAGCTATTACCATGCCTTAACTACGCTCGCCAACATAAAGATGTACCCTCATTCACTCATGCAACATATATCTATATAATATATGGCCGGCGATATAAATTGATGAAAAATAATCAGTGTTTTCTTATTTACCATAAAGAGTTTTTCGTAGACGTCTAAAGTGATTCCACCGACCAGCACCCGACTAAATGCTCGCTAGATACACTTGCCAAAATTTTCATCCTCTCGTAAAGGAGATGAATGGGTGAAACTTTTAAACTAAAACCGAACACTGACTGTGAATAAAGTAGGAGATTACAGGGCTTGTCCACACCGCGAGTGAGGCATAGACTAGAGAAGAAGTGATGGATGCCCAGAGTGCTCACCACTCTCACTTTCTGCATACATATTAGGTATGATTACATGAGTATTTTATAGTGTGGAGAGCCTGGGAAAAGTGGTACTTGCGATTCATCCACCAGCTTATCTCCATGGATTGCTATGTAATGCATGCTAATATGACAATCTATTGCAATATCGCTAAAAGCGAAACCGGACCAAAACACCCGGGCCTAGCGAAAGCGAAACAGTCAATTCTTTTGTTTGAAACGATCGGTAGATTGTTCAAGAATAATATGTTTGATGGATCACAAATTCAATACAACTGCCGTTTACAACTGTCTCTCAAGGCGACTAGATTTATCGATTCGAACCAAATTTTGGCCTGAATACCGGCGAATTCGGCTATAATATGAAACTGATTTTTATGGAGTAGTCAACCCTGCACAATTTTATCCGCTGGGTGGAAACCGAGCGGAGGGAAGCTGTTGAAGGTCGATGCTGTAGCCGTACGAATACCAGTCTAACATAATGTGATTCATGTGATGCGGGTTTTGCGAGCAGTCGGTGTAATTTTGTCATGTGAGGTGTTTTATTATTACGACTGCATTGTGTGGAGTGGTTTTTGTTTTTTCTCGCACTTCATGTTGAGACCGAAATCTCGTTACTGATACGGCGAGGAAGCCTTATTGAATAAGGAGTAATAAGAATAAATGTGGGCTCATCAGACAAGAACACATTTTACCAAATTATTTCAATGTACATTTTTCGCCCAGTCAATCTTGCTAGAACTGGGTGCTTCTGTACTCGTCCCTACGATGTTACCCGTATCATTGTTAAATCCCCAATGACTGGCGTTCAACAATTCTACTAATCAAGAATGGTGAGCTATCATCTACATGAAATCTAGCGCATGGGAATTTATGGTAATATGTTTATTTTTTGAATAATAACAATTGTTACATGGGATGATAGACCTGTCATAGGTGCACTCCCAAGTTGTATTATGATAAAATATATACTGTCAAAGATCCCTTATCTCTATCTTATCGAAATTAGAATACACAAAGCAAAAGTGTGTTTTACTAAAGACAATAAATACTGGTATTTACAACAAAACGAAGTGTACAATATTTAAACGATTATATTGAAACATTCCAAACGGAACATTGTCGGATCTGTCGGAAGGAAAATGAAAACGTTACCAGTTCAAGATATAAAATGACAGAGCCGAGGGAGAGAGGTCATTTTGCCAAATATTATTTTCTTCGACATTTCAAGGAAATTCGGATATTTACGAGTAAAAAATAAACAGAGCTGTAAAATAGCAAGGGTTGGTGATTTAAATTGCCCTCTCCGCGTTGATAAATGTCCTTTTATAGTTTGTCAAAGGCACACTTCCTCATTCTCACATATTAAAGTCATTCAGGAATGTTACCCTGTCTCGACACACCACATACATTCCTATATATTCTTTCATACCTAACCCTTAACAGATATCTTTAAAGTGGAGGCCCGAGAGCTGACTATAGAGCGGGTACCTAAAAAGGTATGAAGCGTTTTTGACCCATGTTGAATGCTATCGCCGGCGGCACTGTGGAAAGTAGACATTATTCATCAAACATCAGTCATCCCACTGAAGTATATAGCAGGAATATTCATCTTGGTATAACGGGAGATTCCGCATAATACCGGTGGTGTGCGAGACCATCGCTGATTCAGAGATTCAGAGCCAGGGTCAGTGAACTGTAAGGGCAGTTAATTCACCTTACACCTTCCTTTAATCAGATGTAATCAGGCTTATTGTTAAATTGTCGACACATATTTGTTTTTAAAAGGTTTTAGTGTCATGTTTTAAGTTTTAAATGTGAGGGTTATATTTCCAATAGACAGATATTTCAAATGTCCAAAACCGATTTTCATTTTTATACATCATAAGCTAAAAGTTTAAGCGAAAGATATTGTAGTATTGTCATTGAAATGTTATACCTATCAGCGAAACAGTAACAAAAAGGGTAATGAATATTTGAGGTGGCCTCAGGTATTCCAGTTCAGCCTTGGGTGCTGCATGGAAGAGACAGTTTTTAAATTAATTAGGTATATCATTTATATAATTATAATTACCTTCAAGAATGTGGATATTTTATGAGTATCCTCTTCTTTTCTGATAGCATGATAAAATAGTAGTTTGATATAACGCTTTAGGCCTCCTTTGTAAAGAGGGATTTGGATGCCTTATATATAAGAGTGCTGCGTTGATTTGATATTGCTAGGTGACTCAAATAATACAATGCGAGCTTGAAAAATACTGGCTGATTGACGGTTCAAAAAGTACCACAATATAAGTTTTTATTAAATTGTATCCATGCCATCACGAATCCTAAATTAAAATTGCTAAAGTATGCAGACGAAACAATGAAACGCCATTGAATGCCATTGATTATAAAGCCTTACGCCCGTAAGTCTTATTAATCTCTCCACTCTCATGATCCTGCTCTCCATATCATTCACGATCCACAAGTACAACTTACGGTCCCCTGACTTCCCATACAGTGAGTCTTCCTTTCCCCCGATGATCTGGAAAGAGCAGCACTTGGTCCATATAACGCATCTCCCTTCCCGCCAGGCACACCCTTCCCTGCCCCTACTGTAATGGGCAGCCGGAAGTGCTCGCTGCATAGCCGGTGGCTAGTATTAAAACCCACTAGCAGGCTTCGCAACTGCCTGGTCTTGCAGTCAGGTGGTGTAATTATAGGCAGAAAACGGGACATACCCGGGGGGAGGACCGAAGCCTTTCACTTGTATCTACGGCTATCATGACTGTTTCCCACGGAATCCGATAGCCTCGTCTCCACTGCAGCAACTACTATATCAATTAGCCGCGGGAGGGGACCCTGGAGTCTATTGTTCACTGGTTCTGAGGTGGAGAGAGAAAAGCTAATATAGACGCAGCATAGTGGTCTCAAATCGCCTGTACGGGGGTTATACCCTTGACAATACTAATGATGGGAAAGGCACAATCCTGTATCTTTCGATTTCAAAAAGCTTGAAATATTTTAAGATCTCATTCAGCAAGAATATTGGATGGCGCAGGAAGCGTGACTAATCGCTATTCATTCCAGATCCAGCAGTCTCCATTTTGCCCCAGAATTGAGCTTTTTTGTTCCACTAGGTTCCTCTAGTCCCCAGAGTTGTCTTTTTGCGTGGTGCGCAAGTGCAACAAGGAGAATACTTCCAGTATATCACACTCTGCCGTTTCTTCTGAGATGCTCTTTATAAATTTGCAAAATGCACCATTTCCCAGAGAAGGCAAAATTCCACAAGTGTTAAACCAAATTCTGCCGACAGACTTTATTATGGGATTGGGTCGTTTTCATTGCATCTTCAAAGCATCTCTAAATTAGAAATGCTTTGAGGATGCAATGGATATAATAGGCCCCAATTCCATAATAATGATGATGTAAATTTCCTTTAATGAGGCATTAGCAAAAGCGGAACATTTTTATAGGGATGGCGGTTACCGTTCTGTATAAAGGCAATAAGCATAAGACACACACTAAAATATTTATGCCCCTTGTATATATATAGGCCTAGCATTAAATACTAATCCTCACTTAAAAATTACTTGGCTATATCTGACGTCCTGTACGAGAAATCTAATCAGATTATTAATGAAGTAAGTCAAATAATCTAAAATCACGAATCTCTGAAGTGTATCCTCAGTGAATATAACTTTGCTCATATCATCACACTCTGTTCAATTATACTTAGAAGCGAGATCAATTCACAAGTACTCATAATGGATTGGATCCAGGACACATTAGAATGATTGTCTATAGATTTTGTTTTACTAAGAATAGCAAACATTCTGAAAAGAAATTACTATTGATTAAGCAGTTCTAAGAACAATTGCAACAGTTTTATCACAGAAATAAAATTGTCTTTATTTATGGAACCATGCGAAGCCTGTCTGCATAGAAAGCCCGCTGTACAGATGCATTGGTATAATATTATAGTGACAAAATGTTGTACTATCGTCCCACGCCACTCTCCATTTTCAGAGAGATACAGTATAATCTGTAATATGTCTACCTTGCATGGCTTGTGTCTCCCCTATGTCATATATTTCCGCCAATATCTATCTGCACTACCAACATATTTTTAACCTCCTTCCTCCTTTCCTTCTCAATATCCTCGTCCGTTCATGGTATCCATCTTTAGTATCCTATGACCATATAGTCTCCACCTTCTCCTTCCCCAGGCTACGAGCCCCATACACTACGCTATATATCTTATGACTCTAGAGATCCCCTGTATGTGAGGTGCTGTGCTAATTGCGACTCATAAACAAGACTCCAGTTAAAGGGCCGCTGGACGCAAACACATACATACACAAATAGAGATTTATACCCACTACATGGATGTGGTATGTCTTGGATATCCTTTCTGTAGGCAGGTGCGAGGTTCATGTAGCTAAATATCAGTTCAGTAATTCCAAATTGTCTCTTGCACGTCTACTTCTCTTGCTAGTACTTTTCTTCTTCGGGGAAGAATATCCCCCTACTAGATATCCTAGCGAACATCTGTAAATTAGAGGAAAGTAGAATATCCCGTGTATGATCCCTATTGAACGAATGTTGATTTACCATTGCGTGGGCAAGTAAAGAAGAAAGGGGGCAGGGGGAACTGCTGTAGAATAATTAGAACGTATGAGGGAAAGGCAGGAAAATAAAATGTGAACACACCTGCTCATTCTCCCCGCACTTAAAGGGCACTGCATCTACAGGAGATGCCAAACACGATACATTTTATATCCGAATACTGAAGCAAATATTCAAAGGCGAACACAAACATATTCCAGCTGAGAACTTTATCAAGGACTGCGCAAAGCTATTAAAAGAATGCTTCAAAGGAGAAACATGTGCTCTTCATTATGGGCCACATCGCACTAGCAGTTATTGAATAGTAAAACGTCATATTTACTACGGCAACTTGTTCGATCGATAATTTTATTCAAAATAATTGTGCAGAGAAGAATGGCAATCGTCATGTAAAATCACCGCCCATGTGCTTTACCATAAATGAAAAGGACATCATCGCATGCCATAACACATGGCTACTGGTGGACATCTATTTTTCTAGGCACATCGTCGATCAACTTGTACCTTGAGTGGAGCAAATTCTAGAACATGGTTGTCCGATTCGTGTTTGTAGAGAAGAAATTCAAAAAGAAACAGGTTGTTATTTGTTAGCGTTAATATAGGAGTTTGGCAATAAAGCGGATAAATATACTCTGTGATTTCACTAGGGACCAAAAGCGTCCACTATTGATATCCAAATCAATCACAATATTCCAGACCAAAGTAGCAACATTATGTTACAATCTTCAAGACAAATTTGCAACATTGATCCTACTTTTTATAAACTTACTTAGTTATGATAAGAAACATACTAGAAGGTAGATTACCTTAGACCTATAAAACATGAAATGAAATCTCATTTCGTAAGTAATCATGAGAGTCTTTCGTGTGATAGTGCATCCAGGGCGAGCCACTGCAGGATATATTTGACCATCCATTAGTGTCGACCTCATATATACCAAGACTGGACTTCATTGAATATTTTAAAGGCGGGATCCTTAAATATTTCAAAGGTAATCAATATCGCTCGGTTTGAAAGCTTTCAGTTCCTCTGCATGGTGTGATGAAGTCTAACTGATTATCACAGGTCAATGGACCTTGAAATTGCCACGATTCTTGGGGTCCAAGGGAGTGGTACAATCAGATTACTCCCTCCGCAGAGCTGCTCCGTGTGGGATGATTACTTCTGTCAGGATCCCTTGGATTTGGACCACAGAGGGCATGTGCTAAAAAGTTGTTTGCTTTTATTTTACGAGCTGCAAGCGACGTGATTTATTATGAAATGCACGGGAATTTCTCTTTCGTGCAATTTTATGACACAGAAAGATAATGGTATAATAGCATTTTTATGTTTCATTTGCGGTATTCGAAAAAGCTTATAAGATAATTGCATGTCAAGTGCGTCAATTTATTAACTTTTATTTTTATTTTGTGTTAGCAGCTAGACAGGAAACCCTTGAAGAGCCATTGCAATAGCCTCAAGTCAATAATGGGGCTTGTAAAAAACATGAGTGGCCTCAGCTTCTTGGCTATGATAACGTTAACGATTGCCTCTTGAGGTACCCTCAATCTCAGATAATCCACTGATGACCACTATCTTGATATGGGCAATATTTAGGTAATGCTAGAGACACATTTAAAGCCCTCACCTGTAATAGTAACATAAATTGTTAAGTTTTCACAGCGATAGGGAAAGCTGGAGTGCGATTTGACAGCAGCCAGGATAGGCTTACCTAAACCGGAAATTATATGACCTGTGATAATGGAACTGCCATCTCTACAGGAAAAACGTTGACAGTAAAAACGCAAAGAAAGGACGAGAAAGTGTTAATCAATCATGGAAATTCGGGTTGAACAAAGATATATTTATTAGGTCCTGAAATCACGGTGAATGGGAATCTGGAATCACGGTAAATCATAGCGAATGTGATATATATGCATTCCTAACCCATTATAGTACCCATTATCGTGTTTGCGCATAATGGGAGTCTTTGTTAATCTCAGCTATGCGTTTTTCCTTTGTACTATTGCAAGCCAGAGAATCTTTAATCAGTCCTTATCTAATCTCTAAATGGGCTAAATGCCTAAGCTTCCATTGCTATTGCCGTTGTTTATGTTACGTAACATTACGTACTATTGCCCAACCTAATCATAATATTAATATTAATATCATAGTTAGTAAAATTGAATTATGCTAATGTCATAAGCATTAACAGTGTGTATGTCAGATACCAGGATCATCCGCTCTTATACAATCCTATTATCAGTAACCAGGCAAGGGGATGTTGGTTACCAAGGATCACTGTATAATGATTCACACATACTATCAATGAGATCAGTCCGAACATAGATCTCCAATTGGACGGACGCATAGTTTTATTATCCCAATATCATTACTTATCACATTTATTGTATCAGATTTTGAAGCATGAATAGTAGTTCATCAAATAATTATTCATAATATATCCATATAAATTATTATTTTAAATATTTGTTTGTTTGATGCTTAATGGTTATCGTAGTTTCCCCGTTCACTATTCCTCCATGAACTGATTAGATACCCCCATATACATGCCATAAACTAGTCTCAATGAAAGGAGACCTCATCTCCGGTGACATTTTCTCTTTTCTTAACCTACAAATGAATTTCTTACTCGTTCGTGACGTGGGGCAGCCGACTGTAATGTGTAGCTATTGAAATGGATTCGTGGATTTCTAAAGGTTTAATTTCCCATATGTAGAGCTCTTCAAGTTAGCAATAGAAATGATTAACGGATGTAGTCAATAGAATGTGAAAGGTGCAGTTCTTCTCAATGCTAGAAAACAACTTTTATTCATAGAGTTGTACATTGGTGGACTAGGCCATACTGATTAGATAATAGCAATTTATGATGACTCCCTTCAATGCTATCACGCAAACAAGAGAAATGGAGGGAAAATGTGAAAATTGCATCTAATAGATTAAACAGCAAATGAAATCATAAATACAGTGAGATATTGAGAGGTGGGAGTAAGATAGGAGCAGATGTAATAGATGGGAAAGCAGAAAAACAATAGTGAAGAGGAAGGAACTAGAATTTTCCGACTATCTAATGATCATCAGCGATCCATTCATCAAATATCTGAAGGGCTCTATCCAGGGTTTTAATTGAGGGGTTGAATTACAGCCGGGTTATTACGTTAGTATTTATTTTCTCAGAGTAATTGTTGTTGTGGTTGGGAAAGTATTGCTTTTGTAGAAGGCTGCATCTCAAAGCATTGATGAGGAAAGAGGTTTTTGTTTGCAGCTTGCCGTTGTTCTGTGTTCGATTCCCTGAAACCCATCTCAGATTGTCAATAGCTTAGTTTTCTCATGGGGCTTCCCACTTAGCGCTATGAGAATAGAATATTGACAGGATGCTCTGCCTGTTTGGACGAAAATCTGAGGGTAACTGGGTGTTCGAGGGGGTGTATTGGAATGTGAAATAAGATGTGTTTTTCTAGTCAGGAGTATCAAAATACATGGCCCATGAATTAGAAAGTTAGAACACCAGGTACTCAATATTGTTTTTAAAAGGCATTAATGTGAGCTATTGACAAGCCCCACTTTTGCTATTGAATTGAAAATATTGCTGCTATGTGCCTTTAATTATTGGCGGCCTCCATATTCACAACTAGATGTCTGCAGTCCGTGCAGTGCCCAAGGTTTTTCTATAGGGAATGAACAATTGGTTGAGTTCGGCGGCTTATTCTTCATTAAAACAATATATGCATTATACACAATCTTTGCCAAGTTACTGAGCTTGCCGCTTAGAAAATAATTCCCGTTTTACATACATGTTCTAGTAACAAAGACAAGCAGGACGATGACATAAGCCAAATTCAGGCAACACATAAGCCAAATTTATCAATGGGATCACACATTATACTTCAACATAAATTAGGAAATGGCTCCATATATAGTGGAAGGATCGCTTCCTGATAATTGGATGGAATATAAGTCAGGCAGGAGAAAAATGACATGTAGTTACTGAATTGATAGATGATAATGCATGTTGCCAAGTCTACAGAGAAGATTAACGGTAAGCAAGGCATTGATGAATGATCACACCCGCGAGATCCATCGATACACTAAGATGATTCCTTAGCGCTGTTGCAAGAATATTATTTAAAGCCTAGTCGGCTGAAATGTCTTTCTCTGCCTCAGGCGCATCCCTCGCTGATCCTTCCATCCGAATTCTATCATGCCATCATCATTAGGCGAGACTTACGTATACCATATAGTTTATACATGTGTATCTTTGCCTTGTCTTATCTACATTGAAATAATGTCACCTGGCTGTGGAAATATCGATACATAGATGTGAAGGAAGAAGAAATGTCCCTTCACCCCTCAGCAACTGTGTGAAATCACGATTTCAGAAGATAAGAAGTGGGAAATGTAAGTGGAAAGTGGCAAAAACTGTACCGTCGATTCTTTTCCCAGAAAACGTGTTGGTCGCATAGGCGTAAGAGATAAAGAGCTTAGATTTTGCACCAGGAAGAGTGATAGAGACAGGGAATGAGTGAGTGAGTGAATGAATGAGTGAGTGAGTGAATGAGAAAGAAGACGTAAATTATAGAAACCTAAGCGAGAGGCGTCCCGGAGAAAAAAGCGTGCAAACCCTCATTGAACAAAATGAAAGTAAAGCGGTGGATGTGTTTGATATGATATGGATCATTTGCCTCTGCCCGTGCTGCCAGGGTGCTTTAGATCGTCTGAGATGATGGATAACAACACCAGAGAGAATTCCCTTCGCTATATTCTCTTTCATCACAGGAAAATGTGGGAAAACTCTCACCCAGGGATCAAAACTCCCACTTTAATTTGAAATGCAATATGAGTGTAGTCAAAAGGATATTTTTTAGAAATCCAATATTGTTTCAATTTGAGTCTAATCGCAGACCTCTTTCTTCAGCACTTTACACAGTTATTACACCACCATACAGCATATTATATTTCATTTAAAAGATGATATGTATAGATCTATATAATATTATTATGAGATAATATATTTAGATGATTTTAATAATGGTCGGCCAGAGTTGTAGATTATTATAGATGATTATGAGCGACATATTAAGACAATCATATTATTTCAACAAAAGCTACCGTTGAGAATTTAAAAGAGGCAAAATCAATCAAAACTATAAACGAGGAAGAGTAAAGGTTGATATACTATGGGGTTGGTATTATATTATGATTCTACTGTACTAACATAACTTACTCATTAACCTAGATAGGGGGAAATATTCCCATTAAGCTTCTATATCCCGCCTGAGACATGTATGAGGACCGATAAGTCATATAGCATGTAACAAATGTGTGTATTTCTCGCACTATATGCCTCGTAAGCACTTGGTTTTGCTTCCTAATAGCTCTATCGCCAATAATTATATCGGCACTATGGGCAGAGAATTTGACATTCTTCTCGGTGATCTACATGTCGGTGACCAGCCGAACGGTCATTCTCATTATCAAGTCATTGTGCCTGTGCACAGAAGTGACGTAGTAGAGTCGTTATACGGGAGCTATGCGCATGGCCATGGTGGTGAATGGTCGTAATTGTCCAATGCTTAAGCGGATCGAAGAGATCGAAAAACCTTGGGAAAAGCCGGATGTAAGCATTGACCAGAAGTTGATCACCGCGGTAATTTGCGGTGCTATTGAATTTTATAATGATAAAATGCTGAGACTTCTCTTCGTATTTTGAGGCTGTGATTATGGGTAGATGAATCCCACCTGCTCTCAAGCCTTCAACTTATTTGGTTTCCAAACATGGGCGTTAATATAATACACATGCAGCGTTGGACAAACTAATTTACAATTATCCTACTGAGTGTCCATCTTGCACTTGAGAGAAGCCTTTATATTCCACACCAGTATAGTCAACGGAATCGCGACGCTTTGATATGAAGTCTCTTACATACCCTGGCCTGTTTCGGAACACCTCAGAAACTCTTATTGATGTTAGAATAAAGATGGTTAATAATGAGGACAAGGAGCTGCTCTTGAATTGAACCTGAGGAGGTATATCTATTATTTAAAGGGGTTATGCTTTCCTTTGCAGGAAATACTCGAGTCTGGCCCTCCGATGGACTGGTGATTCATTTGCCTGTGGCGGAGTGGATAGAAGTGAAGCACTAGTCTTCTACCAGCAGTGCTCCGGGCTGGTGGATATTGCATGTTATTGGACATTGTTTGGTTTTAAAGTAAGTAGCCTCTTGGTACAGATCACGAGACCCCGGAGACTTTTGATTTGATTGTCAGTTGGTTGTGTTTATCGTATATCCTATTATCAACGAAGGCAAGCCAATTTTTTACATGTTATGAATACGAAGACTCACTTAAAACATTGGCCATGAGAGGGAAAATATGGGTGGCTGATATACTCGGTATCCTGTTGTTTAGAATACCGGCGGAGTCTATAGGATTAAGTAGCTTTCCGAAGCTATTACTCATTTGAATCCTTTAGCCTCCATACCCGTGATGTATACCAAGGTAATGCTCTTATAATTATATTTCTAAAATAGAGTACAATACAGTATCCACTATCGTGTTGGGTAGTTGAGATTACCTGCTTGTGTTAGGGAGTTCTCGGAAACATCATTATATCGTCATACGAAAATCTATGAACCTAAAATTCGACTGTATTCTTATTTCCTTCTTCCTTCCTTAAGTTTCCCAACTTTCATGCATATAAATTAGATTAAGAAAGGTGTCTTCTTTTTGTCCCAAATAAATAAACCAAATTTAATACAGCTATCCCTATTCGTAAAAGTTCAATCTCTATTCGTAAAAGTTCAATGTAAATCTCAGTACTTCAATATTTCAATACGAGGACTAAAAGCTATGCCTAAAACTTGACTTGTCAGACTTCGTTGAAGTCGTACTACTGCACAGTAAGGGCCTGTACTTGAGAGAGCAACATATATATGAGCAATCCCACCAACATTTGGCCATCCAGGGCTTAACATTCATAATTTCTTTAGTTGCTTCCATTGATTTATTTTCTCTCGTATATAAACTAGATATATTGCTAATTATAGACGGAATTGGGAGCGTTAATAATAAGAATTGTGGTCAGAGCCGCTTGGCAGATAATGTTTTAAATTAATTCGTACTTGATGTGTCTTGATATAAGGGTCATAATGCTCTTTAGTTTGTGAAGAAATTCCAACTAAATGAAACGTTACAGGCAGCCATTCAGTAAGGGTAATAGTAATGACAGCGTATGTACACATAACCCATTATATTTAGAATATATGCAAAGACGTAAAACATTCATTCCTCCTCGCTTAATTTCTTATTAAGTTGACTTGGATATTTGGTTGTTCATGAAGGTTGTTTGTAAGCTCTGTTTAAGGATCAAGAGGCAGAATTCTCAGGGGAAAATTGTCAGAAAATAGTTTCCGATCCCCACCTTCACCCGACCCCCGTCCCCCGTCCCCCGTCCCCCGTCCCCCGTCCCCCGTCCCCCGTCCCCCTAAATACCAAAGAAAATAATCTCAAATAGGTATAGTATCTTAGCCTCTGGAGGACCCAAATCAACCCAAATGACGCATTTTTTTTATGGAATTGCTCATATATAGTTATCTGATTAATAGTTTAAAGACGGGATCACAACCAATTATTTTATAATGAGGTGTCCATATACTATTGTGAGGAAGAAACCGAAATCTGAAATGTAACATACAGTCAGTTAGAAGCTGGTCAATAATCAAGAATTTAAAGTGAAAAGTTGGATACGTCGGGTTGTTGATTTGTACTACAAAACGAAGTCAACATATGCTGCAATGCATTTCTAACAATTCCGGTGCATACAGCCTTCTCAACAATGAATCTATAATTTAGGAAAAGGCATTAATGCGACCTGTTGGCCGGTTATATATTTATATACATGCCTGATGTGCTATATATATATATACTTTGCAGATAGCGAGTGTATTATTCTCAAGTGTATTGTTCGTATGAATACTTTACGATGGAAAAGGTTTACACTTCATACTGCAATGAGCTTAGTGCCCCATAGGAACAGCGAGAACATCACGAGACGAGAGGGTCCATGCTGCTCTTACGTTCTTCGAATTAATACAATAGATCAGCTGCTTAGTTCCATCCCAATCCACCAATCAGTAAACCAAGACATCACAATTATCTGTATGTTTGGGTAATTCCATGTCAAATGGATCCACATTGCATATTGGAAGCTATTAAAACTTTACTATTGCCGTCAATACAACCCATAAGTTTATGTATTGAAAATATGTTATAAGTTTTCCTCTTGTCTCGCCGGGACAGGACACTCTCGACTATAGCCCTCTTTAGACCACTCACGGAGCACTTGATAGCTTTTATGGCTAAACGTCATCCTCTACAACTTAGTCATTATCTACTCAGGGAAGCCATATGGGAAGTCATTTGTGAAGCCACGAGACCAGTACAATGTTGGGTATACTGGTATGCCAAGGGACTCTGAATAATGGCGGTTATTGTACAAGCATGGTAGATCCTCTCAGGTCCATAGTATTCAGTATACAGGGCATTAGTGAGTGCGTGGAGATCGTTAATAGCTGTTGGGTCAATGTGATGAGGCCCAGTTGGCTAGAATAGAGAACAGGCCAGCATACAAATTATATGTTGAAGAATAAGAGTGTCATCGGCGGGTATGTAAAAAGGAAATTTTCTATATTGAGCATGCAGATGCCTATGGAATTGGACTGTGATGGGGATGAATAAAAACGGTGTAGGAACGATCCCAAAGGAATGTGGCCTGTGGTCAGTTTAGTTTAGATCTCTATGTTATTACCAGAACTTAGACCCCTATGGGTCATTTTCAGATTGATCAAATACAATGTTTCTGTAAATATTTTACGTCTATTATGAGCTGGATGTACACCTGTTAACATACATAGTACAGATGCAGATGATTCTGAAACCTTGTATGCAAATGTAATAGGACAATGGAAATGGAAACTAGCAGACACAAACATAACCCATTTTGTGTGGTAATATGCCCGTAAATTGATTCAAAAAGCACACGTAGGATCCTAATACATACTTCTGTCATATAGAATTCAGCTGGCCTATTGGCTCATGACATCAGGTTCAAGTCATTCATAAACGAAATTGATACAATGAGATTAGTAGGGACGTAAAATAACATGCTATCATAGGTTTTCCTTAAAGGAAATAGATAACTATAATAATATTATGACTTCAATCTCTGGTTCATATTGGGACTGTGATGAGCGATACATTGGGCGAAAATGAATAGTTCCGGATGGTATGGTAAAGATAGATGGTTCATTCATTCAAGTGTAATTTTATATAAATATTTGTATCAATATGTTTTTGCAAACTAAACATAGGGCCATTGTTATTGAACAAAAAATATTATATTCTATTCGAGGAGAAAGAGTGATTAGAATCTTAGAGTGTCTTTCAAGAGAAATACTTTAAATTCAAGAATTATAAGGGGTCATATAAATGGCAGGGAAATGGGAAAAAATAACTCAATTACAAAATTAGGGATGGAGGTACATACCGCGCTGGGGAGATAATGCCTTGGAGAACCCACAATAACACCCATAGACCATTTGGCCTTCTACCATATAAATCAAACGAAAATGTGCCGAACGGAGAACGGGTAGCAACGACAACCTAAGTGCAATAATTATCATACTTGCATATTAAATATAGAGATGATTAGGACAAATGTCATAGACTATAAAGGTTTGATTATATAAATAGATTTCACTGGCATAGGAAAATACCATAATAATAACAACAGGGGCCAGGAAATCCAAAGATACTGTATTGGTGCGCAAGATGGCTAGTGGTGCCAAGAAAGGTACAAACCCCAAAAGGAGAACTTACCGACCAATTAAATTGATCAGGACCAATCCAGAGTGTTACCCGGCGACTCGACTCTCCCTTTTTTATTGATCTATTGTAATGAAACCAACATTGAATTGTTCTGGCTTTGTGGTGGCCGGAGATTCAGGATGATAAAATTAATTGCACATCGGAGGATTAATTTTAGGGAGAGAATGAAGGGTAATCCGATATGGTATTTTCTTATAGAGCGTAGCTTTTAATTGAATCCCCTTCAAGGACGTTGTATAGAGGCTTTCATTCCTTCTATGGTTTTAGAGTTCTGTTCATGGTGGATGTTTTGGGCCATTGAATTCAAGATATAAAAGCACTCAGTGAAACGTATGTCCATGCTTCGGAGTAAGCATGTATTTAAATACATATCCGTGTATACAGGGTCATCTTTAGTTACTGGAGGTCCCAGCCGGTACACTGGAGAATTACATTCCGTCCCGCGATGCTAAATCAATACGACATAATATGTCATGCAAGTCTTAAAGCCTTAGGATCGTGAACGAAATGTCTGCGCATAAGTGTTACTAAGGGCAGTTTAACTTCTTGTCATCTGGATTATTGCAGATTGAATCAATGGTCGGTTCTACTCTGACTCAACCCGCTGCAAAAGGTCTGACCATCACCTGCTGTACTGCATTGGTATGTGACATCATTCTGGGACAAACATCAAATGAATGATCTTCTTCAGACTGGGGACTAATTGCTTCCCATGCACTGACCCCAATACGCCATCTAAAGCACAGTGCATTAATTATTTCTTCCACTCATTATTTCGGTGAGATTTGTCCCCAAAAGCCCTAAACGTTCTGTTCCATGGTGCATAGTGTGGGGAATAATCCTAAATGAAAATCGGCAGTTAATACTGTCACCCTTTCCATTAGAAATGATTTTCAAGAAATAATGCAATTTGTCTTTGTGATCAAACCTGGAGATCATTCCAAACAAAAAAGTAATGAAAGCCTCGAACAGCACCTGGTCTCCTCCGTTAGACTTCTTCCGACTAAAAGCCTCTGTCATCTTCATGCCAGAAGCACTTTAATTACTTCTTTTTCGGCGATTTTTTCTAACATCTGCAAAACCAACCATCAGCTGATGGGTCCTCAGCCGGGTAATAACAATTAGGAAAGGACACGAGTGGGACATCCTGGGAATATATCCATCCATTAATCATCATTTGATAACGCCATACACACGTTGTAAAGCCTTGATGAAGTATGTCCACTTAAGGAAAGTTCTTTTACGCCTCATTTGGTTTTAACAAATAAAAAACATAATTCGGTATTTCATCCTTGCCAGAAAGGTATTGAGGACACCTGATATTAAATATTTAATAGAACTTACATACAACAATGATAGCATTCGCAATATTTGTGTTTGAAGAGGACTCGTCTGTTTTTTTACCATTGATGCATGTAATAGTTTATATCGGCTTTCACGGCGGCATCTAATGTTTGTTTTAGCATACAAGAGGTGGTTTCACCATCGCGCTAATACAAGGCAATTAAGGCAGACCATCCATCCGACCCCAGGCTGGAGCCACCATACCCTCTATTGCCCTTACCACACTGCAGCAATTCCTCAATAGATCCTATGGCAGATAAGGTTACTGAGTCCAAATTCGGCTCCAGCGGCCCCCGAAATAGAAACGTGAACGTTATGAAACCCTACAGCAAAAATAACAGGATGAAACCACTCAGAATTTCGGTAAAATATTTTTCAGATGTTTAGATAAAGAAAAAAGTAGAAAATCGTATCGATATTAGCTTAGAGTGTAGCTTTAAATGGACTGGTTTAATGTATAATTAGGTTGAATTGCGGACTTCTGCCTGCTTTTAGTTACTTTAATTTAACCCATGAGCACTAGTGTGTAGGCCTATACTGCATGGCGACAGCAAAAAAGTTCCATGGTCGCTCCCATCGTACCTAAGCTAACATTATATTAAATACCAACATGTGTAAGGTCAATGTAGCTATGCCACCAGTAATGACATGCCTGTAAACAGAAGCTTATTTCCCTGTCATCTACAATTAGGTCGGAATTTAACCCTAACGCGGAGACGAATTAGTGAAAGCACATGATGGTCCATCTAGCCTCGGTCTCAACATATATATTGACGTGCCCCCAGCATGTTACTATCGACCCTTTATCTCCTGCACATTGCTTTCGTGCCTTGGTGGCTAACACTTTGCATGCCATTAATAAGGCCGCCAATGTGACCACCAATGTTTTGTTAATCCGTGCAGGCTAGATGGCTTCGGGGGAACTCTTTCACACCAAAGCTTTCCCTCGTGAGACTCTAGCATACTCTATATGCATGACTGACATTTACCACTAAAACAATTATTTCTATGCATAGCTATAGGCAGACCCCAATTAAAATAGTGGGCAAAAGTTTTCCATTCGACCAATGACTTCTCGATTTCCATTCTCATCAATTAACTGCTAGCAAGAATTAATCCAGAACTATCTTAGTACATTGGAGTCTCTTCACCCCGTTCAATACGTTCTCCACATTGCCCCTAGTGCTTTACTATAGCGTCCAACTTCTATGTAATCTCTACACCAAGGCAATTAAGTCGGATTTAAAATGCAATTTTCTATTCCAAACAAAAATACCAGATTACATTTCTTTTCCTGGCGTCCGAAACCCATTGACTCGTTTGGCATCGCCAGCGATGAATTCCAGGTTCCATACAGAATTCTAACCCTCATGCCTCATCTCTCCCTTTCCTTCTCCTCCTCCATTATTTTCTTCCTCTTTCCGGATCCCCAATTTTCAGGCCAATGAATCGGCATTCTGGATGCAGGGGGGTAAGCAGCATCAACTGCACGGGTACAGATAGCTTTTCCGGATCGCAGCCGCGGTATTGAAGAATGGATTTCTGGATATCGGAAATGACAATGTATTGGTGGATGGGGATGGGAGATATTACTAACGGTAGAAGGACCTAGCGTAAAAGTGTTCTATGTTTTGCAGTCTCCACATTTGCATACAGAGTAGGTGATCTCGCGGAGAAACAAGTTTTCAACTCAGTGAAAGCAGCTCATGAGAAGAGGTTGCAAAGGCCACTACTAGTGTTATTAGCTCAGATTACAGAGGTTTTTCCATGCGTAGATTGATCCATTCTACTGTCAATTTGGGGATGTTTTGTTAAAGCAAGAGCTATGGAAGATCAAATTTGATGAGTCAGTAGATCCTTTTGTCGAGGAGTGTACGTCTTGTTGCTTGGCGAACCAATCGATAATCGCATGCTTAGCATATGGGTTGCAGTAAAACACTTGTGTCACAAGATACCCTTAATTAGATCTCACTTGTAGAGGTTTACCAGGCCCTCACACACACCGATTTAGGACCTATGCTTCATTTAAATGCGGTATAGGCCGGCTCAGTTCGGTTTAATGTCTGCAAGGTGACAGGTATTTTAAAAGCTACAGGTTGGCTACCTTCTATCCAGTATCTATGTGTACCACCAATGGAGTCTTTTGACGAAATCCTGATTTAAAAAAGGCCGAAATCTGGATAGTCTGATTGGTTGCAGACCTACCGTGGGTATACAAAACAATGGTGAACTACGCAGTGAATAGGGCCTTAGGGCAATGACCTATGTGCATATTGCTTGCTGTGAGGCCCTTGGGTGACATGGGGCGCAGGGGGCCTCGTTCGATGAGGTGGTTCGATGATTTGGAACCAATCAATGAATGGTTAAGGGATGTCCCTCTCCACAACGGCGTGCGTATAAAATGTGTAATTTCTCTTGTCAATCTAAAATGAATAACTCTTTTCCCAAGGTCACTCTCGGGCGGTTTTTTATTATTATGTTCGACAGATGGCGAAATTATCAATACCATTAAGCACAGGTATGTCAAGGGGATCAATTTATCGCTTGCAGGGATAATCTGCACAATCCCTGGAACATGGGTGGGCTGGGGACCTGATCCAATTAGTGCTATGTGGATTCGACGCCGGTAATACCAGGCAGACATAGAGCAGTCCTGTAGCTTAGCTCGAGAGCTTTGATGTTACTGTTCCTCTAATCTACTGCCCTTCTCAGCGGAGACTAACTACCATACTGAGATATTTACGGTAGTTTCAGTATTATAACTCAAGGTGGGACTAACCTTCCCGTTTCTCTACAGCAACTTCCTTCTTGTATCCCCTGGAATTTCCGATACAACAATCTCAACAATCGCAACAATTTAATTATAAAAGCATCCAAGCTCATGTTTATATTTTTTTATATCTAGAAGGAAAGGCCAAACTATCTTATTGATATTCAGATTTGAATCAATATCAAGGGTTCACCAAATGCTTAGTCATATGTCTGTTATCATTACTCAACTGGTCACCGGTGCCATACTAGCTGGGCAAGAGTAGCCTGCGATCTTAGACTCTTCCCCAGTGTCGTTCGTGCAAATACCCTCTCCCTTATACCAGAGATTGTCACGCTACAATCAGGGGTCTATTTTTACCTTTCCTTACTTAATTGCTTCCTTGTGCTCGAGCCATCAGGACTTCTGTCTTCCGTGCAAGCCCTCTGAATTTTCTTTGTACCATAGTTTGCAGCTTGCTTCAAAATGTTATGATAACATGGGCCATGAAATGGCGGTTGTTTTGAAAGTCAAATTGAACCAATCTTTATCAGCCTCTTCAGTTTCAATGACGTTAACTAAAGCTACATTTTCAGCTAAATTCAATCAAGGACTAACGTTTGTCTACACAGTGGTCCATTCTCTCCTACCCCTGCATATAACAAAGTACAATATCAAAGGCTTTTTTATCTGGTCTTTCTTCATGTGTTCCATTTTATTTCTGTCCTATCAATATCTTACTTTAGGAATCATTAAGATAAAATTGGATTGTCTCCTTGAAATTGCTTTTAAGTGAAGCATTATTGAGAGTGAGAGGTGTGACTCGTCAACTTATGTTAGTTGATATGCAGTACTTAATCTGCTGCGATACGGATGATGCAAAACCTGTCCATTCAGCACCGCTGCGTGTTTGTATTTAATGAATAGGCAAATGTTCTGACTATGATTTCCAGACAGCTGTACAGCTACATCTTTAGCGAAAATACATGCATCAGAATCCCACACTTTGTTCATCGCCACCTCATTACAGTTACCTTTTGTATCGGGTCCCATTAGAAAACAGATGGAAATAGATGAGAGCGTCCTAGCCGGGAAACAGCTAATTATCACAGCAATGAACATTTTGGCTCAACGCCTCTCATCTATCTCAGTGACTCGAAACAATATCCAAGCTGTATTGAAAGCACCGGGGGAACATTGTTGGGCAAGTGGTGCTGCTACTCGAACAGACCCAGGTAATATGTGTCCCTTGGAGTCTGTGGTGATCCACCGTGACGGAGGGATCACTGAATTCGTGGCTGGCGAGAGCTATCGCTGGTAGAGAAACTTGCTGTGCCTAGCCTAGACACCATGGATCTGAAGCCACAATCCCCCATGACTATTCAGGTCCTGAAGGATACAACTGCCTGTACGAAGGCTCTTTTAGGTGGCGTGCCTACAACACCAGGCAGCACCTTTGGAGCCCCCTGGATACTTACCTCAGCAATTCTGGACTAAATGGTTTCTGTTATAAATGCTAAGGCTATCTCGCAAGGCCTTCAATAGTAATTGCAACAATAAAAGGATGATATTGCTGACTACCATCAGTATACTAAGGAGTAGACGCTACTCCTTGAACTAGCTGTCTTATTCGGTGGCCACATACACCAGGGCCAGCCAATAACCTATAGATAGACTGGTGCAGTGTGGCCAATGGTGAAAAGTGACTCAATATTTTTTAAATTGCTATAATTGTTACACGATAAAGAGATAACATCCTACCAAAGGCCATTCTCCGAAAGGTGAATTCATTTATCCAGACGGCGCAATTGCAAATTGTAACGAAAGTCTGAAAGGAAATCACTTATCGACGTTTCTTCGTCATTATGCCCCTCATTTGCCAGTCATTGTACATTTGAATCATTTCCCAACTGTCCCATCACCACCCCCGGTCTTCTAACACAGTAAGCGGTTAACTGTGCATACCTAATTAATATTTCTCGAGGAGTGCTCACCTAACTTCACCTACTAGGAATAATTGCGAAAGAGCTTTTCAAACCTTTACAAACAGCAAGCAAATATAGTGTCGCCATAACCACAACTTTCGCAACAAAAAGGCACTTTATGGAGCAACGTATAATATCAGGATATCTGAATATATGTATGGGAGATCGCCATCTGATAGTCATATCTCAAGTTTATTCTTAAAGACGGCTGTATAAGCCCGTGTTTATAGCTCAGTTAATAACCCTGATAAATGAGGCCATATGCCCCTTTTATTAACCGGCAGATCTACTTATGGAATTTTGTAGAAGGCTGCCTTGGTTGACGCAATACGCACAGGTGGTAATCCTAGCGAACGCAATGTATTCATGAATATTTAATGGATTACTTCCACAGGTGGGATTATCTCCTTTATCCCCCGGAGTATCATCAATCATTCATCAACACCCATTGCTGCGGTTTCATATGGAAATAGATACTCGAGGCCAAACATGCTAACCTTTGCGCAATTCCTAACTTGCATGTTTCCGAAGGAGGTGTGGTTGACCCCCTAACTGGTGATTAGACCCTTCGACGATATCAGGAGTATAAAGTGGGTTTATAGAGAGATAATAGTGTGAGTGTAATGATGGAATATGTGCTCATCGGTGTCATCTGGCCCTTTTTATCAGTCGGTTGGATTAACCTGTGTTGACTGCAGAAGAAAAGCAGAGATTGCAACTTGGCAAAGCAATCTTTGCATTCCTTCCATCGGGACGGTCCTTTTATACGTGTTCTATAATCATAGGTCTTCAATCGAATCCAGAAACTCCTTAATCCTGCGCTTTTGGATGGTTTCAGGGCTTTGCTTTTGGGCGGATATGAAAAAGATTCAGGAAAATGTGAAGGAAAGGGGCTATCTCGTGTGCCAACAATATGCCTTACAGGGTGAAACTGATAAGGCGATAGGAAGATCAATAGTAGGGATTTTGAAGAAGTAGCTGTAGGAATAGAGATAGTGGGTGGCCCTTGAATAACACGCATTGCTAGGATCTTCTATTCTAAAGGAAAAGTCATGAGAAAATAACAAATGAAGAGATAAAAGCACGTTGAATATCCTGCCCTGATCCCCTGCGGCCCTTCCCCACCTTTCATTGCAGTCCTCCCACTTTTAATTACAAACTTCAAAGCTGCAAAAGATGACAAACTGTGTGCAATGTGAGGAAAACTGAATTTCAGAATAACAAAATTACGGAACCATGAGAATAAGGGACGTTTATTCAGTCTGAAACGCACAAAGAGATCCTATCTACCCAGATTCAAGGCAAAGGGGTCTAAAAGAACTTTAACTATTTATCGAATTATTGAAGTTTGAAACGGTTAAACGTTAAATTCCCTTTGTGAGATGAAAGGAAAAGATTTGTCCGTGTAAAAATAACTAGCTTGGGACATTAATGGAGATAGAATAGGCCGAGGAACAAGACTTCTGAAAACCCTTACACTATTAAAACACTAATGTTCTAATTAAAAGCCTCGAAATGTCTTTTACGGAAAAAAGTCAAGTTAATGAAGTCAAGTCGATTTTGCCCTATATGCATTCTCATCTCAGTGTTGCTAAAAAATGGTTCAACCTTCGAAAACGCATTGTTGAGTATGGTGCACATTTATCATGTTATGCACGATTACCGTGAGACACGAGAGGGAAAGGTTCAGAAAAGCGTACAAAATGTTTCCTTTCTCCAATACTTGTACGAGTACAACAATCTGGTTCTCCTCCTGGGAGGGTAGTCTAGATAGACGGCGGGTATTTTCATTATAGATATTAATGTAGGCCTATGCTAAAAACAATTATGACAAGGGTTTTTTGCCAATGCCGACATTTCCTCAGCCAGAGTTGCAACTTCAAGTCGGTCCCCATCCTTCATAACTGGTACCTCGCCTCATAACACTCCCCCATCATTAACGAGATTACAATAATTCAATGCCGGCAGAAAGCAAGGAAAAACGTTTCTCTTCTTTGGTCATCTATGCAGATTTAATGCTGTTTTATGACAAAGACCCTCCCATTGATACTTCCTTTTTTCCTCCGGCAATAATAAGACCAGCCGCAAGAACATCAAGCACACAAATGTATGAAATCCAGAGTGCTGGCAACATTGCAATGCTAGATATGTAATGATCATATGCATGCAATAGCATAGTTATTTCTGCAAATGTCTAGATCATATGAATGGTTTCTCATAGAACTTCAAGTAGAGAGCAATTCATAGAAGTGAAAGGAGCCATTACTTGTGTTGCACGTCGGCACAAGAGTACACTGTTGTACGCACTTAAATAAGAGCTAGTGACTTTGAAACATAATGAAGAGGCATAGGTGAAGAGGTAGGTGTTCTAGCCTTTGTATTTGTTTGCACCACTGTTGACACCACTTTCATATTATCATCATCAATTCATGAATATATTCTTAATCCAGCTCCTTGCGAGTACGGCAGGGAAACCTGAAAGCGCCATCTTGACTTCTATAGATATGTCAATAGTAATGACTGTAATCAAGCTGGGTCTCAAGTAAAGATAATCATGATATTACATGTTTTCATTAGCCATGTATGATAATTATTTAATAGAACTAAGTATAATCCATAACCCAAAATTTGGTTGTTTTCATGCGTTGCCATTAATTTAGACTAAACTTAATGGTACCGCTTCATGTTGATAGTGTTCAATATCTTATTTTCAACAACGAAAAAAACGTGAAAGAGGCTGTACCAAAACACTGACCACCAGTTATAGACACTATTCGATATTACAACCTGTTCTTCAAATATATTATTTAACTATCTGTTTGTCGAGTTGAAAAAGCCAAACTATGGCACATTTCACCAATGGGAGCTTATTTTAGGCGATCTTAAATATGACCTTTTGATATAACTGACCCAAATTGTTCACAACTCCCTACAAGTGTACTACAGATGAAAGCCTCCCGGTTCATAACAGAACAAACAATAACGTGCGATGTGAGTTAAAAGATATCAAAATCAAAACAAAAACCTCAAGCAATTCTATTTTCAACCGAAGATAGTAGCGTGAATTTTACATGCCCCCAACTTAAGGAATCATAAAATCAATAACGCAGAAATAGTTCGGTAATAATGTCATATTACTCAAGGGTTCCATGAGGAAACTGGAGCATAACATCAAAACCCATCAACCAACAACATATGAGAATGGAATAGAAATGTAATGAATGAAATAGGAGACTATAACAAACATGACATTAGCTGACGAGAGACAGTAAATGTGTCAGTGAATGGTTATTTTGTAATATAAATGTGTGTGTTTAATCTTAAAGGTGTAGTATTATGGTCGAAACATAATTATATAAATTAAGTGATAAAATTTAATAAAATCTATTGCCCTTGATGTAGTCTTTACAAAATATTTTATATGATAAATGAAACATATCACTAATGTGAAATTTTGTCAATACAATTTTATTAAAAAACAACAACAAAGAAAGTTGAGTATTATAGCAAGAACAGCATAGTATCGCGTATGTTCTCCTATATTCTCCGAGTATGGCCGAAAACTACGAGGCTGTAGGCCGAGTTGTTTTTCGGCCATACGAGGAGAATATAGGCCCCCGAAGACGCGATACTGTGCTATTCTTGCTTTTATTCCATGATTCTTAACTTATCACAACTTAATTTGCATTTATTTCATCAAACTGTGTTGTCCCCCAAGTCTCGAACGGTTGTGACGTCACCGTAAAATACAGCGAGTTTATATTGTACACCTTGTGAGCGACAAGTACATCGATTATATTGTACGCTCACGGCCAAATCATGAAATAAAGAACGTGTAATGTTTATATCACCTTGTGAATCACATTGTCATCTTACACTTTTATTGTTTTTCATATGAGGATCTCTTGTTTTCATATCAACATTTCATTTTTCATTAGCTTGGTGTCAGTTGTAGAGAGGGTAAAAGGAACACGTCCGAAAAACATCTTTCCCTATTGTTTCTTCAGTATTACACGGACGTTTAATTCCTCTATTCTCTCCAATTAACGGCTATATAACTAGATATGCGAGTGTTTAAAACGACAAATAATTATTCATGTGAAAAACAAAATATTGATGACTTATGTTCTGACTTACAGAATTAACCGCTTCACGTCAATGGACCTGTGGGTGACGAGTTCAAGCGCACCATATTAATCCAAATCTGGTAAGTCTTTTTCAATCATATACTTAGCCAAGGTTATTGTAACGAACTTTAAAATGCGTGCATTGCGTGATATTGGATTATACTGAATCAGTTTATTCTATCGAATTGGCCACACTAATTAGTATAGAAGCAGCAGGATATGAACACTAAATAATAAACCATGGGGACTGCTATTCTATTATGTCCTCCCCCAGATATAAGGGAGTTCAACAGGACCCCTTTTCTCCTGAATGAAATCGTTTTCTTAGAATGACAGACGTGCTCGATGGATCTTCACTCAGCCTAATGCCGCAAAGACTCCAATGAATCTTGGGTAATTGCGGCCATTTTATCCTGGCCATTATAGAAAGGAAATACGGGTGGGATGAGTGAGCATGCGTTGATGCCATTCTTTAAGGGGATGTCCTTGAGATAGCGAATACAATAATCAAACAAAATGGCAATGTTCTCCTTGTAAGCTGCAGATAGAGACAGTCTACTCCCTTTCATCCGGGAAATGTATAACTTTCAAACAATCAAAGTTAATACTGCTGCCTGCCGCTCCATCCCTTTTGATATCTCCCCTTTCAAATCCTCCACTGGCAACGAGCCCGCTGAGTCTGAATGACTTCTATATCTAACTATAGTCTCCTCCAATCTAGTCTAATTGTATGCTAAATCAGTCGGTATGGTCCAACAGATTTCCCCCAAACTTCCTATGGGGAGTATATTAATGAGTGCAAAGCAGCAGATGTACAGGTATGCGTTTGCATGGACGGCGTGCGAGCGACTTTTTTGTCGCTCTCTTACTACCAGCGTTAATGGAGGCAATGGAATTTTAATTGCGTGGTAATGAGAATGGGAAAACAACGAAGGGACGATGAGTGGTGGAGGAATGATGGTTTTTGTCCATTAGCAGGCTCATGATTCGCTTCATTCTTCCTCTAATGACGGAAATGTATGTGTTCTGTATTCTGATTAATAGGACTACCGCATAGATAAAAACTTTTGCAAGCGATGGAATATTTTGGAATGAATTTAGATTTTTAAATCTCAGTGCCATTACCTCGATTATTTAACAATCTTCAGGTTACGTATATTTACAATATTCCACTTTCAAAATACCCATGACTTCGCTTTGATATGTGTAACATATTGGTCATTAATTTATTCAAGGACTAGCGCTTGGTATATATTACCGTTGCGGTTTTTGGTTGGGGTGTCTTCCCCCTATCCCTGATTTGATACCACTTAATGCTATACAAATTTTGATACATAGTATATGGTGTAATGATAATGGGATGATGATACATTAATCATGACAATAGATTCTGATGATGAAATACTCAATAACAATCTAATTATGATACCTTCAAGTACACCTGCTCCAGATATATATTTTTTTCTAGGTGAAATAGCATTAGTCTTTATATATGTATATAAAAGAATTTGTATTCAGAGTAAAATTTGATGGGCTTACTTAGGTGTTTACATCTTTAGCCATGGTGTTTGTGGGCAAATTAATTTCCGTTAACTCGTAAAAAGAAACAGTTCCAGCAACATCTCTGCGCCCAGCAGTTCTGCAGCTTTCTGAGAGTGTTTTCACAGTTCTATCAAGACCTGAGCTCAAGATAGGAGTCTTCTTAAAAAGTGTGGAAAGATGGTTTCAAAAGAATTAATTTCGTCTGGTCCAAGATAATACGCAATGTTTACTCAATGATTGAGTCTGTCAGGAAAATTGCTTCGTTAATAGATTCCGACTGCCAGAGCAGTCAGGTGTCATCTTGTAATTCTCCATAAAGACATCCTTCATCTTCTTTTTCCTCCTTATGGATATTATAGCAATCATACCAGTCATATTGTACTGCTTTGTTACATTTGTAATCTTACCTTTGTCATAAGATGTAGTATTCATGATTAAGGATAGTCATAAGATGTAGTATTAATGATTACCTTTCAAGCAAGGTTTTAATTGAATCAAAGAATATCCATACATTTTAAGGACAAATCACCACATCGGCAATTTTTATTACATTGGATATGGGTAGAATATGGTTCAGTTTCTTAAATGATCTATTTATCTCTGTAGTATTAGAAGTTCCATACTAAATGAAGAAGATAATATTACATATCTTTATACGGCATTTCCTAATTATCAACCTCCTAAACAACATCTGAGAGATGATGATATAGACCATTGAGAAGTTATGCAGAAAGTAACTATCAAGTGGGCAAATTCATACAAGAACTTAAGTCTGTAGAGTATATTATCTACATAATGTTTCTATATATTGTGTGAAGTGAGACCTCAATCTATGACTGGGGTTTTGCCAGGCAATCACCAAGCTTTCCCACTCTGAGCGTGGCTATGTCTCTGAATGGCCGCGATTTTCAATGGAAAAAAGGCTTTAATATAGGCGGCCACATGGTCGCAATCTTCCAGCCGCACCCATGTGTTTATTGTGTTTATTTCAAGTGGTCGTAACTAAAATGTATATCAATGGGGAGGGGGGGGGGGATTATAGACGTCCCTGAAACTTAGATGAAACTTACAAAAGAAAGTTGAACCTACCTTAGATTATGATAAATTGCCTTATATAAGGCAACATATCAGAAGCTTGATGTCAAAATTATGTTTATAGTACAGATACTAGAAACAGACCACACACAGAGGGATATTTTATTATTACCCCCCCTTTAAAAGCAGCATTACAGTCATATAAACGAAAAGCACTGCTACAGGAGCACTGCTACCACCTGTATCTCGCCCTGGCCAAGGAAAATGCCAATTGAGGGCAATAAAACTGAAGATGTCTTGGGTAATCTTGTAAGAGATGACAAAGGGCTTATTGAAAAGGACCAAGAGGAGAAGGAAGGGGGTAGGCAAGATGTGGAGAATGAGCAAGCAGACAATGAAGAGGAATTAGGGACGTGGATGGAGAAGAATAAAGACAGGACCTCTACAAGTGTCCAGGCCATCTCATGGGCACGGACAGTCCGGGCAATCCTAGGCGGCAGCATTTAAGTTACCAGTGACCAGTGAAGATCCCGTTCCACAAATCCGTTGTCAGAAGATTTTTAAATGTGAGATTTAAAGATATTGGGAAAATAGAGATTTCAATACCAAATTTCCCAATTCATCATATTTAAACACTTTAAAATAAAAGTAAATACTTCATGTGTATGTGATGCTTTGCTCTAGATATGATTCACTTCATAGGTTCAAGGAGAACCTGCTGCTATGGCAGAAGTCAAGAAAAACCTATTTTCTGGGAGGAATGAAACATATGAACAACAACAAGACTATGTTGATTCGAGTACTAGGTACCATTGTTTAGAATCATCAGCATGCGCTAGGTTGTTAACCATGAACAGTTGATGTAACATGACTACTTTTAAAACCAATTGGTTATTATAGTCAAAATGCCTGTAGGCCTATTTATCAGGCAGGGCTCCATCAGACCGCATGCTTTGATATTTCGGCTTATATGCGGTTTAATAGTTATTGTCATTTGAAAGAAACTATATTGCAAACCGTTCAAGAATCTCCTCTGACTAGCTCTATTTACCATTATAAAATGAAGATCCACTGCAGAATGCAACCGTAATGACTGCAGAGGGAAAAAACATCAGTGGAGTCAAGCCTTATGTCAGTGTATGGTTCATTAATTTTCTTGTCTGGTCCTTTTTTTGCATTGATCATGTATCAAGTTCAGTAAAAGGACATTTTTATTGTGTTTAGCACATGTAATGAAACACTAATACGAAAGTTCTATATTTTCAACTATGTCTCACCTTGCACTCGCTCTTGTGCTGGCTGATTGCAGAAATGTGAGAATAAATCCCATCGACTCCGTCTATTTTTTTTTATCCATTCATCGTTTCCGTGAGACCCATGGATGACAACCTTACCACGAAGGTATTAATTCTCATATCACCGCTGAACAATTTACGTGCCAGTCAGTCTTTCTTCTTCAAGACATGTCAGACTGAAATTATTTTAGTCATGCCCTTCTCCATGTATCGGTATCACTGTTACATTATTGCATGCAATCTGAGACGAAATCGTTTGTGCTTGAAGGTCAGTCCAAGAGCTGAGCAAGAGAACTGTACATCTTTACCAAACATATATGAATAGTTTACTATATCAGGGGATAGCGGTCTGGAGAGGAAGATAATCTAATCAAAAAGACTCTGCCATCAATCTGGAAAGAGATTCTAATAGCTGAACAAATTTTAAACAGTCAGATGCCAATAGTCTGGCGGGGAATATAACTATTGAAATAGTAAACATCGCTTCGAAGAGCGACAAACAGTAAAGAACAGAAACCAAATCATCGGAAGGAATCGTAAAAAAGCCTACCAATATCAAATATGGTATTTTTCATGGTTCTTGCTTAAAGGGTAAACAGACCGACTTGAAGCCGTAGTACTGGACAAAAGGTTTGAGGAGGGCCATCGTTTGGGGTGAAGTAATTTCCTTGGTGGCTGACATTCGGAGATGCATTATGGCCAACCAGTATGATAGCACGTCCTGAAATAGGAAAAGTAGGGTCGCTGGAGTCAGGTTTTCTAATATAAAATATGACAGGTACAAATAACCATTTCCAGTGCTAAGGCTCTTCTTTTGTCATCATGAGGAAACTTACCGATTTCCATCTAGGTTTCGGAACCATTATTCTCAGCTTTCAATACGTCTAACTGCTCTTAGGAGTCCTAGAAACGAATAAAGCGTATATAATATTGATCATACTTTGAGCCTGGGAAAAGGAAAAGTCTAGGTGATCATGAGATGAATCTCCATCCTCTCATTGAAACGGCATATATGCCCAAGCAATTGTGGTATTATAGCTCATCCTTTCTATAGGCTTAGCACACATTAAGGCATGATGTATGAGCAACGTAACGGCTAAATGATCCTAGAATGACCGGGAAGACGGGTATCTGACAGACGGAGATAGGAATGAGTTAAGAAAAAGAAGCAACGCTAGATAATTTACTTTGACTTTCCTTTGCACAAAGCAAATTTTTCTGGCCATCCATGGTTTTGGTCTCCCTATAACCAACATATACTACGTAACAATACAAGAGTGTAGTTTGACTGAAATGTACATTTTTTTAATAATTATTTTCCCCTTCCGTTACGAAATTTCTCCAGATAACTTTCCTTCACCTACTTCTTATGCAGTCTGCGTGAGGTCACTTTTTGACTATGTACCTACATAACATTATGCGTCACAATAATGTATGCCGCCCCAAAACGTCCCCCTTCCTCTATGTTCATCAATCTTGTCTCCAAAGATATTTCTCCCCAAATGCCCGATTCCTATTCCTGCAGCTGAACCTGTGTGATGATTTTCCGATATAAAGTCATCTTACATGTGCTTTGGATTTTCCTGCAGACAATTCCCCTCTATACATTCAATCAAAAATCGTTTCTCTAGTATATATATCTAGCTATTTAATGTATGATGTAGAAAGAAGTACATGCACATGAATCTGGACAACTGGGTCACACATTATGATTATTTATGCTCAGTTGTGGTACAGATGGTTTAATTATAACAATTAAATTGACTGAGAATTTATATTCAATGTGCAGGATATTCATACCCCACTGATAGTAAATGATGCTGGTGATTACAGGGGAATCCGGTTTTCATACAGCTCTGATAAATAATATTCAGCATTGTAAGAAATTGGTAAAGAATGAAAGTCGGCAAAATCTGTATTGATTCTGATGGCATCAAATGGCCACACATCATGTGAGACTGGACAAAAATGAGTTCTTTATCACGGTGGTCTCATAAGATATTTTCTAATAGGTGTGAATTTTGAGATCTTCCTCTTGTGTGTTTTAATGGTCTTGTGTGCCGTAATGTTTTCCCTGGGAGGAATGCTCATGGATCCTTGGATCATAACCTGATCCGCCATGAATGGTGCCATAAAACACTTTTGTTTGAACAAATTTATTTATATCCTTGCGCTGGTCGCAAGCTTTGTCTGTCAGGCATTGTGCTAGTCATGTCCCATATTAAGGAGGATAACAAAAGGAAATGTCCTCTCCAACGCAATCGACCGGCGGGAGGTTTGAATAATGGGAAAGCGAAAGGAGAATGAGACCAATCTATTTTGAATAGCAGCTTCTAATTGGTGATATGTATTCCATATGATGGTTTTTCCAAAAGCGCCTAAAACCTTATCCAGACAAAGGAATGTGTGTCTTCCAACATGTTATAGTTTAAAAGGTAGGTGTACTGAAAGGAAATATGCGATTACAAAATCCTTAGAGTAAAAAGATGAATCCACCTCCATTATGCCTTTGCCTATGTGAATATCGGAATTCAAAGATAGAGGATGAGAAAGAAAGAGAAGAAAGCATAGAAGATGCGTGATGGTAAATTTGTATCTTTATCGGAGCCTGTTTATAAATATTCTAAGGTTGTAGCATGTCTTAGCCAAGAGCTTCTGGTAGCTTGGTCTGGAATGGCGTGATATATATTTCTACAGATATTATACGACAAATATATTCGTGATCTGTAGCTACTTACACCATTTTTTATACTTCACGGTAGAATTCTAGATCAAGAAAAGGGCTGGTCTTCATCAGTTTCTAACATTAATATTCCGTAGCACATAAATGAAATACGTCCCATCACACTAAAGGACCCAAAACGCCCCCAAACACATACATTTATTGCATTTGTTTATTGTATACATGCAGCATCACCTAGCCCGCATACACCTCGCATACAGGAAAGTGACCTATGCGTTTGGTTGTACCCAGACAGCCTATATATATACATGTACGTATAGCTGCAGCAATACATCTTTAGCATCAACCAGTACTGTGTTGCATTGGAGTCGGCTATTTACATATTTCCCTATTATTTATGAACAATACGGTTTGTTTTAGGTCGTTCTTTCCCTATTTTATCTTTCAGTTGTTCGATAAAGTAAATCTTCGAACAGGAGTGGGGGTGGGGGTGGGGTTGTTGCTTTATGCGCTATTTTAACATACATATTGTATCATTATGGCGACGAGAGGTAGAGAGGAGTGGTAATATGATATATGATTACATAGTACGATACATGAGTATATATACTTATAACCAAGTTCAGTCAAAATCTGCAATAGTAGGCATTAGACAAACCAATGCTAACTCTGCTAGATATAGTAAAAGTGAAAAAAGAAAAATAATGTGTTATACTAGAAAAATAATACTTTCTAAATTAAATAGACACGTTGTATAACAATCCTATAGTATATGATTGATGACTGTGAGTACAGGCAGAGGGCTGTTTAGTGATAATGACCATGGCAAAGCCGATGGTATTATCAACAGCAGGGCCCGATTCCATCCCGAAATGTAGGTTATTAATTCGTTTAGTCAATTTTGGGACGATTTCAAACCTACCTAACGAGTAAATTGCAGTTGGTTGTGATATGTCTACTTTGCAAATGGTAAGCGCTATCTTCCAGCAACTCATCAGAACGTATAAGAACGGCACATAAGGCCACAGCGATTACAAATTGCACATTAAACATCCGCATATATATATATTGCTTATAGCTACGGAGCCGAACTGCGAATTATGCCCCATTGCTTCAATGGCCGGATAGTCTTCTGCATATCGTCAAGTTAACGACCAATCTTCCTGGAAATATATGAAAAAGAGCCCATGAGACGTGAGGATTATAGAGACACTTAGTACGGCACTCTAATTTAAGAATGGCGAGCATGTGAAACCATGGAGTACCAGGAGTAATATTGTACACTAAGTAGTAAACTTGCCATGAATAAGGCCAATTTGAGGGATTAATCCCCGTTGCAAATCATTATAAAATGGTTTCAATCTTTTAGAGGGAGTGGTATGGGTGAGGTTGTGTGTGTGTGTGTGGGGGGGGGGGGGCGGCGGGGCGCAGATTAAAGTTTTATTCGCACCCTATTATGCCGGGGTATGGGTGTAGATGTGTTTCCCCATTATAACGGAATGGAAGCCAGTGGGAGTGGGATGTGGGAGTCTCTGTCATTTTCATATATATATATAATGACTCTTGGATTCGTTTGAGGAGGAAAATAAAACACAGACAATGTCTAATATCATTACTCTAGCTTTTATTCATTCAATGGTACATAAGTAAACATGATGTCTTTAAATATAAATACATGGAAGCTTGGCAAACAGCTCCCTCCGGTGGAAAACGGTCTTTCCTATTGTCCCAGCAAGGCTGCGATTGGCCTGCGCGATCCTACGCTATATGGTCGCATGTATGTTTTATATGATAGTAGTATAGTAAAATGTTCATATAGGCGCGGCACTCCATATATATGCGGATGTGCTTATGGTCACTCTAAGGTTGAACGTAGCCTGTAGGGAACAGGTCAGCTTTTAAAAATTGTAATTTTGGTATTGATGAAATAAATATTTTAATGAGTTCGCAATGAATGGCTGCAGAAATGTTTCTAGTTGCAGACTGTTCCACACAGGTAACCATGGGGACCTGTTCCGCATCCTTTCTCCCATCTGATTGATTGCTAGATAGATTGAAAAGAACATTCTGGCCTTATTTTCTATGTACAATATTTCTCGAATAACATTTAAAGAAAATAAATCTATTCGCTGCGTCAATTTTAATAAGGAGAGGCAATATAATTCTTGGATTTCTCACCGGCAAGAAATACATGTACATGTACGTAATCATATCGTGTGAACAATTTCAATTGAGGAAACATACCAATTAGTAAGAGGATTCGCGGTATTGGGGATTGAACAATTATGTCAAGCAATCCATAAAACTAAATTTTACTACATATTGCAAAGGTTATGAAATACAAATATATTTTAAAAGGCAGCTCGTATGCTTAATCAGAAACACAATACACGAGAGACGTGTGTACATTATTCTGATAGATATTGCACCAAAAGCCGAATCCCGACTCAACCAACTTGGTCTTTGCTTCAATCGGTGGCCGGTAACCACAGCATAGCAATGTTAAAGGAACCAAGTACAAGCACCACAAACAAGGGGAATTTCTGATTTGGGAAATGGGAAACAGGGGCGGTTCCTGCGGTGATGGCTGAAAGAAAAGCCCCTCTCTTGAGGACTGGAGCCGGTTGTGTGGGATATTTGCCTTTTGAGTGACAGCCGCTGTGTCACGAGAATTAAAATTTGCTCGGCCTTATTGTCCTTAGCCTTTCTGAAAGAAGTCTGAAGGGTGATCTGATCTTGCTTCCCGTTGATTGTAGAATGATAAGATGTAATGCTGGGCTATTTTTCTCATGAGGAAAACATATTATACGCTAAATACTTGACCGAATTAACTATTTTTATTTTAGTGGTTACGTACGTGAGAACACTCTTCGCAACATCCAACAAAATGAGCAACAGATCAATACTTTATAGTTTGTTATCTCAAAAGAGTTGAGAAATATCATTTTGCATTTATAAATAAATTCAATTTCAGTGGATCCTCAGGTTCCCTTTATTTGCCTCACGTATTCTGTAAAATCAATAGGCCTACATATCAATTCATTACTATCAGTGACTGAGCAATTGTCTATCTAGACGTACAAGACACAAGTCACATAATAATGTTGACATTTTGATGAACATGTACATACAACACTGCATATTTTGAGTGTCTCATATCACAAATCTATGCATCAATGAATATTGTGTCAGCAAAGTTTGCGTCAGTACAATGTTACAAGCATACTTGAGGAAAGATCTGATGGAATATGTTACAAGCATACTTGAGGAAAGATCTGATGGAACATCTTCGAATTCTTCCCGTTTTCTATGTGCGTTTAGGTGTTGACTATTTAAGTACCTACATAGCTCGTGATGTAAAAAGGGCGCATATATATTTCTTTGCTTTGTAGACTTTCACGTCTTTCCCTATAGTATTTCCCTCTCAAATATGACAATTTAGGTAAGCTTATTCGAGTGAAAGCGTTTTGACAATAATTATAGATAAACTATTCATGAATAACTTTTCTCTCTTTATTATTCATGCTGTACGCTTTGATGTTGATATCTTCTATATGATAATAGATTCATAACTATCTTATTGAGCTGTAATGTTAGCAGCAAAACATATTACCTTGCAATTTAACATGGAGATGTACACATTGCTACAAAAAATAAAATTATGCTACAAAGTGATAGAAGAATATTATATAGATATATACGCCATCGTTGGTGGCGTGGAATTCTGCTGCTGATACAAAATGTGGGATTTGGGTTTGTAGATGAGAAATAGTGATGGAAGAGTGCATGCCTTAATTTAACGTCAGTGCATGAAGCATGGCTGTGTCCTCGGGCAACCATCTTACAAGATGATTTAGAGCCGTGGCTCACATTAAATGGTGGCATGAATTAATTACACATCAATCACTAACACCAATGGGAAATGGATCTCCCTTATATGGCACTATTAAAAGCATCCATTACATTAAAGTGAAGACTGTAGAAGTTGGGCCGACAGATTCCCAGCGCTCACCTCCACTTGTATTTTCACGACATATTCAACCGTTAAATACTGTATAAGCCTGTTATGCTTCAAACAATTGGCGAAGATCTGTTTCACAATAAGCCCATTCTGACTAGGGTAACCCTTTAAATGTACTTGTATTGTAAATGTGTCTGCCAGTAATCGTTTGCTTCATATTACTTTCGTATTTACGCATTTTCGAACATATTCGTGTTGCTCATATATGCCAGTGTTATACTGAGATTGTACTAATCCTGTCTGTATATATATACATGTGTGTATATGATAAATATACGTATTTTACTGTGTTAATGCATAAGAAGCATAGGAAACAGATTAGTGTAATGGTAGATTCAGGGACCTCTTTACCTATCACATACGAAAAACCCTTACTTTCACCGAGGGCTATCGAGCCTTAGAATAATGATGCGTTACGATATGGTACAAATGAGAGGAAATATGCTAATAACCGTTAATGCATGTAATGAAACCCCGGCTAAGTCTTCAATTAGAGATGTTTTCAAAGGCGTGGACGATCCAAATGCGATCGCAGCAAAAAGAAAAGGGTTGTATTCACACGCGAAATGATGGAATGGGAGTATTGATGGAATTATAGGAGACGATGGGATTGATGAGTCCACACGGCTACAGTAAATGATCCATTTACCTCGAGCGATCAGAGCGCCCTCGCTGATAGCCGGGTTCACCCGCATCACTCGTCCTCCGCGTGTCCACGCCTCCCCGCGCTTGGAGGGGCTGATTTGGTATGGATGGGAAACCCACTCCAGGTGTCGCTACCATCACGAACCTAAAGAGGGCTGGTCATAAACAAGCAGCGTTGGTGATTTTATGGCTAAGGATCTGGTGCCCTAAGGGCATTAAGAATGTGGTTGGTTCTTTCCTCCGAGGGCGGGCTCGACGAAGTGCGTTTTTCTGCATTCATACACGAGGGTGTCTGGGAGAAATGTGAAAGGAAATTCATGTGTAGTGTAGAAATAGGCACCGTTTACACCCATTCCTCCTGGGCCTGTAGACCCCCATAAAGGTGCTCGGACAGTAGATTTGACACCACTACAGCGGAAGCTACATAATAACCCCACCCTTGCTCTAGCGGGGCTATAGATCCGTCCATTCCTATTGAAAGGAAGGTATATGTGCAAAACTCACAATACGTCAATTAATATAACCCATGATAATGAAAGTGCCGCAGATACGACCGAGCGCGTGTTTAAATATTAAAGCAAACACAACAATTCAGCAGAGATAATGTTTTCATTCAATGTTAAATTGGTCGTATCATTCTTCAATTTTACGTTCATAATGTCCCACGCACAATTTAAACTGCGGTAGCACTTTATATAGAGACTGTGCATATGAGAAATGAATGAGAATATTAAGCGAAACATGTATCATTTTCCTTTATCAGAGTCACTAATGATATCTGCAAGTCTAACCGTAGCAATGGGGACTGATTCCCGTTCTACATCTCAATACACCACATGTTAAATTTTACGTTAATGCAGAAAATTAACCTCATCTATAATGCAACTGTTCCAGCGTCGATGTCTCTATTTAGACTCAGGGTAATGACTGTGGAATTGGTGTCTACGTATTGAACACTGTCATGCTAATAGGGAGAGCAATTTCTTCAAGCTGTTTCCCTGTGCTTGAGTCCTATGAACATTCTATAGTGGGTATTCGTGCAGTATGATCTTGCCAGATGGTGTTGCTAGCAATTGGCACTGGTTATGTCATCCAGACGAAACAAATTCCCTTGAACCGAATAACTATGTGCGTGTTTACCTTTTCTGACAGTTTAATGCATTCTACAATGGGTTATATAGAAAATGTCAGACTGCTTTCCTCGCAGGTCTCCAGTGATATTCGGGGATATTATCAGCTAGAAATGTACATTTGACCTGATAAAAATTGCAATTATGCTAAAAGCACGACATGGAGTATCGCATTTGGACCGCACATGTATGCAAGTGTCGCATTTGAACCGCACGTGCACTCATATGAAAGTTCATAATATCATGTGGACCTTTTCATTCCCAGCCTATTAACTACAGGTGTTGCACCAATCAGAATCTGATAGTTCCTATGGTAACCTTGAATACTTCTAAATCCCATAGGAATATTTATATGTCTATCCAGGTTGGTCGTTTGCCCTCAAGCTAATTTAATGTACCAAGCAGGTATTATACGTTTCTGGTTGCCAAAGAAACTGGGGTCTCAGGGGGCAACAGGCTTTGCTTTTAGATTTCAGATTTGCTTTTAGATAGTCCGTCCCGAATCCAGGTGCCATGCGTTTAAGATTAACTCACCATTCATGGTCTTAGTGTACATGTTGTTTTATTGTTCACTGCGAATTCTAGTCGGTAGACATGCCGTATTGGCAAGAACTTATTTTCACATCTGAAATATCTGGTTTCCATGGCAAGAAAATATAAACACTGGGCCACCTATTAGTCAGATCTGGAGTTTTAAGCAGTATGGCTGGAAGCCTATAATTAGACCTCCAGACGATCCGACATGTTGAGTATCAAGATTGGTTTTCGGATAGTGGGATCGATTTGAAATATTACACCGGGTTTTTAAAGGTATTGGTTGGGGGACATTTAAGCTACACAAATCTTCAAGAGGCTGACAAAACCTGCTGTTGTGCATGTTTTCTTTTACTTCCAATGTTTAACAGCTTGTCTTCTCTCTCTCACCTGGATATGAATCATTATTATCGCTAGTGTCCGTAGTAAGTTCCATATTTTTCAATAATAATTTCACTCATTTCACTTCATGACGTCAGAAACCTGGCCTATTGTATGAGTCACAGAATCATTGGCCGATTGTGTTTTCAGTTATAGAGCAAGATGTAAAAATATTTACACCTATTTGGTGCCATTTGCTTTACGACGTGGCGTGTTAATTAAGTGCACAAGTGTGTGTATTATATGGCAACAAATATGCTGATAATCGGTTTTCATGTAGCATGGCACCAAGGGAATGTGTTTGGAAGAGTGTTGATGGTGTTTGCCCCACAAAGATAATAAAACATGTGAGGAAATTACACAAATAGTCGGGTATTTATAACGTTCTGTCGACTGATCAGCATCAGATTTACTGGTGATAAAACATAATAATTTATTTGCGGAACCGCAACACTGTTGATATTAATTACGGGAGTTGCGATCAATATTACTCGCATGGATTAACATTGACACAGATGTATATGCATGCATAAGTTATGAACTACATGCAAGTAAACCATGGGGAATCCTAAATCATTCATGATAATGGCCCACAAAACATTGACATTCTAACACCGAAACATTAATCCAAGCGAGTCATTGTGGTGCACATTCACTTAATCCCATCCCTAGATCTTCTTCTCCTTCGCTAGTTCATTTTTTCCACAAGCAAATCCTGACTTTTAGTGCAAAGAATTGATCAATACTACATGAGGGGACAGAATTGATAGTAGAACCGAGAATAGGAGATAAGATACGTACGACTGGTGGGAGATGACTGTTATCTTCGGACGGGGTATACTTATTGGTCTCAGAGGAAGGCAAGATAAAGGTATCCATGGATACATTAGGGTAAACCCTATGCCCAGTAGCTGGTTCTAAATAGAGGCTGCAGGGCTCATCATCGATCTGGCCCTAAACGTCTGATGCCAATAACTTCTCTAATTGTCTCTATAACATGCAACTAACGTATATTGGTACTAATTAATTTTCTCAAGTGCAATTCAATGACATGACAGCATTTGTTTAATGTTTAGGGAGAATCATGGAAACTAGTCTTACTCATCTTGATTAACCACACACTCTACTCTACTTAACGTGTCTATCCTTATTAACATATGTACACTCAGATGTTTCACTGCTAATATCTATCTGTATAAAGGAAAAGGAAAATGTTTGCCCTGGAAATCATAGCTGGGTGGGGAAGGGCGGAGAGAGGACAAGCAAACACTTAGTGAGAAATGAGGACAAAGGGATATATAAGTGCAAAATGCATGACGGATTTCAGATCCAGAAACAGATACACTAAATCATATTTAAATGCCATATTATATTATACATATATGGTATTCATGGATGCACTGTGACGGTTTGGATAAAGCAAGGGGCCATCTTTGGAAAATCCGTATGCGGTGTCTTCGTACTGCAGTCAAACACAATATTACAAAACAGAGTCATATTTCGTGATAGCAATTTTGACCCTCATAATGACATTGCGTTTTAAAACCGTTGTGAGTACCCATCTCAGGGCATTGGAAATAATATAAAAAGGAAACCCAAATATTTGTTCGGGGAGGACCCAGATCAAAATGAATCTTTCAACTCAGTTAATCATGGTTACGTGTTGTGGGACATTTCGTTTTATGTGACGGTAAATCCACTTATTTAATGTGTTCTAAAATGGATTAGCCTTATTCTTAATGAATGATTAACCTTTACTGCTGAGCATGGTTGAAAATGGATTTCAATTTGGAATTTACCTCGGAATACACCTTTAAAAGGGAAACATTACGAAGTGCAATACATCTATTCTGCGGTAGAATAAAATTCGTAGACACTAAAGAAATGACTTATGTTCAGATGAAACATATCAACTGCCCAAACAAAAGAAAAAAAAGATATTAGTCCCTAGGTCCAGGTTAAAAAGTACTGCGAATCCCTCTGAACAGTCTTCCAACTTACGACATACTCGAGTATTCTCCGACGGCTTCGGAGGTTACCACTTGCCAATTAACCCCCGACTCCACCTATGGATCCGCGGGTAAAACCTTGTCCTACAGAGACCTTTTATCAACTCTTCCAACAACGGCTCTAGTGGTGTTGGGAACCCAGGGCGCCAGTCAATCAACACTCATTCCCCAATTAGCATCATTTTCTCCGCAAAGAGCTAATAATGAATCATATGAGCCAATGAATCGTTTTACTAAATGCTTCTTCTTTTTAGATACCATCCTTTGTTTTTCCACGCAAAGCCTTCCACTTGCAGAGCCCGTAAGTGGCGTACATCAATTGAAGCAGATGATGTGACTTAAATAAAGATAAGTCAAGTATGGAAGAAACGTTGTATGGAGTCATCAACAAAAACATAACCAATCAATCACAATTTAAACATCCAAGGGAATTAATGGATCGCTTTTTACAGCAAGGCTCTTCGAACAGGACAGACAATGTAATGCTTTGATATTTCGAGCATTTAGTCAATACATTTCCTTCAAACCATTTTATAACCTTGACAGTTGGATGCTAATATTGCTGTGGGAAATAACCCTTCTTGGCACATCCTAACTGAAGTGATTAACTTGGAAATACATTATCCTTTTTAGGGCGCAATTCTTGTGGAAGCCTATCCTAGTCTGTGGTAAAGACCTTTGTGTATATCTGACAAGGTGGAAAACTCTTCCTCGTCTATGGATATCTAATTGTCATGCAACGTCTGGTCAATATATTATGTTGGCATCAAAATTAGAAATTATTCATTCATGTGAGGGGTTTAATGCAAGAATGTGAATGTGGAGGTGATGGCCGTCGTAAAATAAATTTCAATTGGTTGAACGAATGAGAAAAATGGAAAATCAGGGAGATAAAAACTGACATAAGTAATTTATAGCCGAAGATAAGAATATCAAAGTGGGTCAACCCCAGAGAGCGAACATCAATCAGAGTGTTTATATCTGTGGTGTCTCATTATGGGTAATTCTCGCCAATTAAAGAAATGTGACATGCAGCCGTGAATGAACTAGAGGTTAAAGTGTTCTCAATGTGAGCAATGTCACAAGTCATTTGTTAAAGGTTATAAGTACGAGTTGTAACTATTGCATACAATATCCAAGCTTAAAAGAAAATGATGCATAAGGGTTTCTTCGGCAATAGGAATGCTGTGCTCAAAACCTAAAAATATACATGCAGCTTTATCCAGGACTCCTTTGATGAACAGAAGACAAAAACTGCCTTTAAGGGATACAAATGTACATTATCGAGTGACAAAACTATTAGAACTACATTTTTGTATCGAATATCAAAGCCTCATCCTAAAGTCACAACGACATCCCCAAGGCATCTTGTGAGACATTTGCCTTTGTCACATTTAAAGTAAAAACATACATACACAAATGCCTCGTACTCTGTAGCCTCTATTCATGTTTCAAGGTACAGAAGTTGTGTGACATCCGAGATTTGAAATTCCGAAAATTCTAAATCCTGTTCCATTAGTAAGACTGTGCTATTCCCCGTAGGTATGTTGAGTCAGAGTCATTTGCGCGCTGGCTATAAGCGAGCCCCATACAATGTCCACTTTCGCACTACTACTACTTACACGGCTCCATGTTGCGCCTGTACCGTGCCTGCTTCAATGGCCCTTTTGTATACACTACTCGGTGTAGAGCTGTGGAGGCGTAGCGTTCGCTCTGTTAATAGTGTATGTACCTTACTCGCTTGGTCACTCACGGTATACATTACACAAATAGCTCTGGAGGGGATTACTTCTGTGTTTATTCCCTCATAAAAACATTTGGCGTCTACGTTCACTCTCTATTTAGTGATTAACAAAGGTTCCATGTATACACTTGTTGGCGGGAAGTGAGGCTATGAATGTAGAAACGATAATCCCTTCAAAATTGCATTCACATGAAGATAACAATAATTGGTGTTACTACTATCAAATGGAAATAGAGAAATCAAAACTGTATTGAACTATCAAATAACCTGCACCATCTGACATAGTGATCTGAGTTTTTGATTGGTTTTGTAATCTGAACAGGCTGACATTTTTATGTTTACTATTTTCCCAGGGCATCAACAGAACCATTTTAAGAGATCCCCGTTCAACGGAAAGAAACCCAAACACCAATATTTGTTTAACAGAAACGTTGATTTGAGAAAGAACATGGTTTGGTGAAACCATGAAGCAAAATTATAAAACAATATGTCACCTGAATTATTTCAGGGAGCACTGAAATTTACTTCTGTTCACTATATAAGTCTATGGCGAAAAGTGTTTTTTTAATTTCTTTTTCTGATTGAAAAACAACTTTTTCTGAAAACAATATCTCTATACATAGCTGGCATTTATTCACCCGCACAAGCAAAATAAACTGGGGGTCACCTGATTTTGAAATAATGTTCGGCTGAATTCGCATTCTGATGTGTTACAAACGGGTAAATTAAACATTTTCACAGCTAAATTATATCTTTCAAAGTGTGTTATTCTTTTCATTTATGAGGGAAAATCTTTGTCAGCTATGTTTAAAGAGATTCTCAAGAAACAAAGGGGTGATTCATCCGTCTAAAGTCTTAGGAAAACTTGAAATACTTCAATGGTGAATGGTAGTAATCTTCAGTGGTCCCTACAAATGATAAAAAAATGGTGAGATCCTGTGTTTTGACTTTTCGATTTTACCCAACCATTTTACTTTCTCAAGCCAAACTATGAAAATGATATTTCTTTTTTCATGCATTAATTCCTTAAACTCCCGCCTGCAGAAATGCATATAACAGTGATTTATCCCTTTAAAATGACATTTAATGGACATTGGTCACTAACTATTTAGATATTCAGATTCGATGAAGGTTTTTTTAGAAATACTAGCGCAACAAGACCATGTAATATTACGCTAGTATCATTATCCATTAATTATTTTTGCTCATTGATTATTAGGGTATAGTAGGTATACACAATGCAAGAAGAGTCATTTTTAGTCTTTTTTGAACATGAAACTTGAAGCCAGGAAATAATGCACAAATAGTGCACCAGTACCCCCGAAATGTAGGTTATTAATCTATTTAGTCGCTGCCTGAAGTGGTTTTAGCCCCAAGACCGTTCAAGGCAGTGACTAAATGAAGATAATTCACGGCACAAAATAACTGCTCATTCAGACCCACAATGATAAACATGTTTCAGTCGATCTACTTTTAAATCGCACAATACGTCTATAGTACGGTGTATTTTGCTACTGATTGATATCCTATCCGTCACGAAACTGCCTCTACAGGTCTGTAGAGTAAATTCGACATTTATATTTGACTCCTCACGCTATGGGCCGTCCATTTTCGACTGCATCTTTGATCTTCGCGTCCACCTGTTGCCTCGCGTTATTTAAGCTTTTGTCAACTGCTTTAGCCCTATTGAGCCCGATGCTACATGAATGCATGAGAAGGTGGTAATGGAGGAGCGAGAGAACTGCGGGAGTCAAAAAGGCAAAGGCGCTGCAACGGAGGTAGGAAAGGCTTATTGAAAGCCGCTTCAACAGGAACGCGTACACTGTGTGGACATTTGTGATTTGAGAAGCTGAGCCGAAGCTAAGCTGCGTATTAGGGATGTTTGTTAAATGCCCAAGGTCTCTGGCCCCATCAAGTGTACAGTGATGACGCCTAGCTGTGCTGCTAGCTGAGTAGGTTCTTGGGTGGGAGATGCAGCAGTGTCTGGAAAGACTGGAGGACGTCCTGGTGGTTATCAGCACCTGTTACACACGAGATAACGTCGCCATGGTAACTCATCATCAGTGATGATCTCGCAAATGTCAGGCAAAGGGGGTGAGGGATTGATGAAGGGAAACGGGGAGAATTCGCGCACGTACAATTGTATAAACTGTGTGATTCGATAGTCGAAACGTAGACCTGTGGATATAGAATATAGATATGAAGAGAGCAAGGAGGTTGGTAAGAACAAATCTTACTTTGTTTAATCTAATCAAGCGGCGGTGTATTGATTATTGATACTTTGTTATCATGACCTCGCTATTATCATCGTAATTCTAAATATTCAATTGTTCCTATTTGTGAAGGCAAAACTTAAAAAAAGAGATGTGTCCTTATTATCTGGTCTAAATCAATTCCACATATTAATTCAGGTGCATCATTAACGTGATTTTGTCGGATACGCACAGGGACTTGGGAGTAAATATTAACAGGAATTTGAACATGATTAATCTAATCGTGTTTAAATATGATTTATCGATGTTTCGCTGTTTGACTCATGGTCACAATTGAATGTCTTAGAATAATAAGATGTATTGTATTGAACCTTTTTTTAGGCAGTTCGAAGGACAGGTTTTCGAGATGTGGTAGTGTAGATAATAGAAAGACCTCGAAAAAGTCTACATTCAATATTGGAATATTTTAAACAATGGAATTTACAATACAATAGCACTTGCACTTATAGTAGACTTAATTATAATGAAAGGCAATACCCTTATTCTTAAAAGTTAATGAAACTTATTAAATTCCTATTCTCTGACCGAATTTTGTGCGTGCACGTGGTTATGAGAACGTGAATTAAACCTAGTTTTATTCATACAAACCCTCCTATATCGAGCCTGGTTCTAGTCAACGTAGGAGCAAACATATTTTAATCTGTCATATGATACTCCATGGCTCTGGCAATAAAATGCTGCTGCATCCCGTAGCAATTTAATTGTACAGACTATGTTGTACCTTTGGGTGTATATGATACAATCACTATGATGCTATCGAAATGCACGACTGTTAGTCTGGAAATGGTTCATCCACATGAATTCAATATGTACATAAACGAATGGGGAGTTAGATCGTGCTTCTTTTTTCATATCTACATATGAGCTAATATACGCTGGCCTGATCATGATATGTATATATCCATTTCAGATTAATAATCCAGAGCAGTATTGGTCTTTAAATTGCCTTGTCAGTAAGAAGAATTTCTCCTTCCAGTTCTGAAATTCAGATTAATGTGGTACCCCAAGGCTCTGGATGGCCTCGAAGCTTTGTTATTCCCAACAGATCGCATTCCTTGAACACAAATCCAATTATGATCTGGACAATCAACCAAGTGCCACTGAGCCTTTGTATTCTCACCCATTTCTTACGTCTAGAGGTAAAATATGAGAATTGGAAACAGAGACGAAGTGCAGAAGAAAAAAATCTACATGCCAAGGATGTTTCAATGTATGTTGCATATGCCAGTCACAATCAAATGCAAACATTTGTCATTTTGTCAACTATGCCACTTCCTGATGCCATTGTGTAGGGAAAACACTCAGACCAGTCACAGGACGTGTTATTATCACTGTGTATCACCTCCTTGCATACGTATAGGATTCTGTTCCATTGAATGAATACATGTATGTTAGGCCTATGTCACATCATATAGGGACCTGAACAGATGATCTGTAACAATGCTACTGGTAACATGTTTTGGCGATGTATCTGTGTGATGCATATTAGATCGGATGTTTACCGTTAAAGTGTATATGGCAAAATGGGAAATCATGTATTGGTTGTTAATTCCTTGGAAGGTTAAAAGTTGTTACATTTCTTGTAGTGTATGCTGCGAGGACCATAGATGTGGGCTGCGTGAGGAGTTTACGTGCGTTTTTCTGTGATCTTTACTTGAATTTCAGATTTAAAATCTTCGTAGTGTTCAAACGGGAGTGAACGGTGCCATGCCAATATCCTTGATGCAGCAATTATAGGTCAGCTCATATACATTAGGTTCCAGGTTACTAAATCAGGATAGAAATGGGTTGTGGGAATATAAATTTCCCCTCAAATTCATTCTTCCTATTTATCTAAAAGGGATTTATTGCAAGGTTATGATCTCAATTGAGTCATCTTGGGCCTTAAACTGGCACGCTGTGGAGCCATAGTGAATACGACATAAATGATGCATGCTTAAGCGTGGAGCATCGTATCTGCCATGAATATTATACTATTCATGCATTCTGCTCCCCGGCAGTGCAATGGTAATGGAGACCTTTGTCTGCTTGATAAATAACTATACATAGACGATTTGTTTGTTAGTTGGTGGGGTTTAGCTTTGGGGTTGGCTGCTCCTTCTGCTGCCCAGGCCATGCATTACAAGACCCTGCTATAGCTTTCTGCCAGGTCGGTTTTATTCCATGCGTGAGGCAAAAACTCCTTCCGTATCCAAGCTGTATACACAAAGACCGCCCAACCTCCATTGCCTGTACACAGGCCAAGCTTGATTGCATATTTTCCATTCTGACATCCCAAGAGATGGGAATATATATATGTATGTATATTGCAGATAGGGAAGAACACTGGAGATGGGGTACATCTAACACAGTTATAAAGAGTGAAGCACGAAGCCCTGAGTGCCATATAAAAGGTGATTTCCTGATACCAGGGATTCGGAGACGGTCTATGTGATTTAAAAACCGGCGCTGCCTACGTTGCTGCGTTTTTCAATAAATATTCCAAACTTTCATGATTTGTAGATGAATGAAATGAAATATCAACAGAGAACATTTCATTTCAACATTTGGTGAACAGAATATAATATAAGAGAAAAAAAGCGCTATAACTGCTGTTTCACTTGACATGTTACATCCTTTTAATTTATCAAATGAGAACACTTCTAAATCTACTCTAAAATGTATGTTTTGTTGATGCACTTTTTACTTACCGAAGCAAAACCAACTGATGGCCATAATAGGTTACTTACATCTGGTTCACTTAAGCTATGTCGCCATCGATTTATATTATCTCCTTAGTGGCCACACAACAATGCCACTATATCAGCATCTAGCATTGATACATGCCAAGTACGAAAGGCTTTTCCACATAGATATGGGTACGTGGGGACGGTATCTAGATACATATTTTTCTAATACCATTGAGATATTGTCTCTGTTCTCTCCCCGCCTCTCAGTACTCCTGTGATTAGAGCTCGGAGACTCCCTCAAGCCAACACACCAAAACTGTCTCCATGCTCCTCCTGGCTGGAGATATGGCGCCAAGACCCTGTGCGTATTCTATTGGCGTACTTTGGGTCTCACTGTCCAAAACACAAGTGCATTGGGGCTATTTGAGAAGGGAAGCTGGTGGAGGCATATCGTGAACTGATAAGAGTGCAACATGACTGGGCCACAGCTACATCGAAAAAGGCTCACAAGACACATGGCTTGCTGTAGCCAGCTGCCATACATACACAACAAGAGGGACCAGGCACGAATGCAAGATTAAGGGGCAGCCTTTACTTGAAGCCCATTTCCTTGGACGGGGAATAAACCCTATTATGTCTGTACCACTGGTTGCAACACTGATCGACACAAGGGGTTTGCACTCCTTAAAATCTCCGAGGTGAGTTATTCTCATTTGAACCAGAAGCGAGGGATTCAATTCCAACAAATAGTTGACCTGATATCACTGGCACATGCATGATTATAAATTGACTATTTTTCATTAGTTCTCGTAATAGTCAGAGCTTCGCCTTTCACCTAATTGTAATTATTAGGGAACTGATCAAATGGCTTTCGTGTATGCTACCTGGGGACTGATGTCATAATAAAAATTCAATGGCGCCCCTTATTGGTGTTATATGTATCAATGAGACCGTGTTACTGACAGGAGCCCACGGTATGTAGAGGTAACGAAGAGACATTTTATTCCGACATCAGTCCCCTTCCATAATCGATTCCCTTCTATGTGGATCTGATCCTATCCCGCTCTTGTGATGAGGCATAGTGGAAGTACTTGGGAAAATGGACTAGCTTCTCTAACCACCTGTACCTATCTGGTTTTGTAGCTACAACTCTAGTCTGATATTCCTATCTACCCAGTTGAGAATTAATGCTGTTTCCCTCGCTCATTTCGTTACATCGTTCCGAATATATTAATCACCATCTTGGGCGTAAGCATTTTTAAATGGAAAATTATCGCTATGCATTTGCATTTGTAGTCTGAAAAAGCAGGTTCCTAATTCATAGTTTGCCAACCATGAGCATCTAAATTTTATGTCTAACTATTTAAGCACAACATCTTACATTAAGTTGATATATACCTAGACTAAACACGTTTGCTTTATCTGCCTGACACTGTATCGTTTCAAGGATTCCAGCCCAGTAACCCCACTGAACTAACCGAAATATATTGATTTATTCCTGTATTATAGAGGACTTTCGCTTGATTTATTATTTCTTCTCTACTTTTACTCCGAGCTGGAGTGAGGCATTTTAATAAGCTTGAAGGCATTTGGAAGTCGTTATCATGAATCTGTCGACGTTGATAGCTTGGGTAACATATGCCTGGCACGCTAACTAAAAGGACTGACTACCACACACTGATATCAGGTCATGGCTGTTCGGAAACAATTACCCAGAGCAATAGCTGTTTTTGCCGGGATGTCAGACCTGTAAGCCAGTGAGATTGGTCAGGAGGTTTTTTTACGATTAATCTGTATACCTGCTCAGATATCCCTCCATCTAGAACGAGATGGCACAGTTGTGTCCATGGACTCCCTTGCAGCTACCAGAATATACATCCAATCATATATATGCCGCCGAGTTATTCATGATTAGCAGTATAGGGCAGGTTGGGAACTTGCTAGTAAATGTATGTATACGGTATTTTATCCAATACAAGGCTGAGATAGATTTGACATGCACCATCCTATCTATTTTCCCAATGTCAGTCGACGAACGTTTATTCTAGTTTAGTTCTTGTTTAAAATATATGAGCCATCCGACATATCTCTATGTCAGGCAGAATAAATGAATACATATGAGGGTAAGAAGGATGGCATGGTCTGTGAAAAAGGGGGTAGTATGCGGTATGAAAAAGGGTAGGTTTTAATAGGAGCCAGTGCATTGGTTTTGTTTCGTGAAAGAGATTGCTTGGACGTTGCAGCTTGTTTACTGAGATTTACATGTACTCTTATGACTGTGAATATTGGGGCTGGTCCTTGGGGCGCAGGCGTAGAGGACACCATCCTCTACAAAGTCTCACAGTCACGTAATGTAATTTAGAAATGTGGCGTCTCTGGTTGTTTTGCCATGAACAAGGGCACCCATGGCCCGAGATACCAAATCATAGGAAGCATACCCAGCTTGATTCTAATACTAATGCTAGAATATAATGAAATACGGAGTTCTTTCAATAAGATGTAGTGAAAGCTGTCATGACAGAAAAGGGTTCCGACGATAGGATTAGTTACAGAAACATATACATACTCATCTGCTGTGGAAAAGGAAGTATGGATAGGAATATATGTAGGAGGATCGCAAATCATAGGAAGCATACCCAACCTGGCTCTAATACTATATAATGCTAGGATGAAATACGGAGTTCTTTCAATAAGATGTAGTGAAAGCTGCCATGACAGAAAAGGGTTCCGACGATAGGATTAGTTACAGAAACATGTACATACTCCTCTGCTGTGGAAAAGGAAGTATGGATAGGAATATGTAGGAGGATCGCAAATGTTGCACAGAGTAGGGACGCGAGCTGCGAGATGCCTTCATCTGGCTTAGGAAGTCAGTAATATGACCGTGGGTTGGCAATATCCCGGTGGATAGGAACAGAAACGTATAGCATAACAAAGATGAGAAGCAGAGTGTTCCACAAAGGCAACCTTTGTGAGGCCAAGCTTGGAATAAAGCCATGGCTTACACATTGGTTAAAATGATCAATTGGCATAGGACCAATAGGTATGTAGATAAGGTAAGAGGAAGGGTCTAACAGGTCACATGCGCAAAACAAAGGCCACAAACACCCAGAAATGGCGAAACGCATATTTTATGGAAGGAGACAAAGGTTGTGGTACCAGCGTGCAACATCTGCCTAATGTGTCGTGGAATAAACAGTATCGGTATATATAAAGGGTATTAGAACATATATATGAATACCCCAATATTTAGTGCCTCATTCCTACTCCCCAAACAAAGCTCTTCTAAATTAATTGAGTGTATAATGCACCCCACAATTATAAAACATTAATCATTAAGCTACGTGAGCGGCTGTAGTTACCTATATTAGTGTTGGGCAATGTCTCCGAGGTGCCAGTAATAGCTGGTGACAAAAGATCAATCGTCTACAATACCTTTTCATAAATCAGCCTGTGCAAGGAGGTAAAAGCTAGCTTTTAGCTGGTAAGATAGTGGTGGCCATTCGTGTAGCGCTAACTAAGCCAATAGCTCTACTAGTTATCACCACTGTCACCATTGATATTGTAAAGTAGTTGCCTTTTCCCTCCTAGACCGTCATAATGGACCATGCCCAAGCTCCGGAAGGACCGCGCAAGATGGAGTATGGTTTAACTCCTTCAGTGCCGAACGCTAGCTTTTTCTTCCAGAACTAAATATCATATTGAAGGAAGTTGTAGCCCCCTTTTTACTATTAATTTCGATCTATAAATAAATATCTGAAATTTTTTTTCATGAGACGTTTGAAATTATATCTTTCTGACAAAAAGACAATTAACATAGGTCTTAGATACCGAATGTCTTAGAAGTTATTTGAGGGGTTAGGGGTATTCCTTTGTTTTCTCCCCAAATGCCAGCTCTACTCACACATATTGAAAGAAAGACGGATTGCCAGTGTGGACTTCATCGACTATGATTATATAACATTAACGTGCTTTGTGAACATTTTCCTATTTGAACTAAGTTGAGATATCAATCCAAACAACGAAACAATATAACATGTCTACGACCAAAATAGAGTATTCTTTATTTATGATTTTGTGTTTTATTTTGAAGTCAAGAGTTGAATGCAGTAAGCAATATTTGTTCGCAATATTTGTGATTTTCCAATGAGTAAAGAAAGAGAACCTAATGTTCTGAAATGATGAAAGCAACATTTGAAAGGTCACTTTACATTAGCAGAGTTAAGAACATATAGGCGCTCATTTGTCTTTTGGGGTAATATTTCTCATATATAGCATTGGTTTGTTGATGGCTTTGTCCTTATAAGGTCATAAAACTTTGAAGAATGTTTCTTGCACCAGTGTAGCCTACATTCAAATTCAGTCCCCCCACCCCCACACACACTACAAGCATTATCTTGAATGCAATACTCTGCTTCCTAGCAATGGATAAAGGGAGTAAGATGGCGGCAGCAAAACAAAGAAATAAAAATGCTTTTCATTCAGAAAGATTTGCGTAGTTACTATTGCTGAATTGCTGATGCACATAGTTCGTGAGGGAGAGAGCGGCTAGGCAAAGACTTACATAGGGATGAATGGTTACGGCTTTGAAAGCGTATTGTGGCAAAGCAAATATTTGTGGGGTTTTGTGCGCCGTAAAAAGGAGGTTAGAGGAATCGTGAGTGAATTCTGGAATTTGAGAAGAATACAAAAAATCTATTTGGTAAATGTGGATATAGCGAGAAAGGAGAAACTAAATTAGGATAAATGTGTTGATGACGGTTAGTGTGGTCGGTAGGATGGACACTTTACGAAGATGTGTTCTGCTGATATTATGCATCACTATGTGAAGCACCTGGATCAACTCCGATGCGTAAATTCTAATTTCATTCATTTGTCCTTTCATTGCAGTGAACTATCTTCATACATATTTGCTATGATTAATCCAATATACTTCTACGTATACACACCATTACATCCAACTAGGTTGTATGAATATCCTAAGCTACGTAAGTCTTCTCAGCTGTTAAGAATACTTCCAGTACATTTGTATCACTCTAAAAAAACACATTCAGAGAGAACTTTGCCGGGTGCTGACTACAAGGGCTCAAACGGTCGCTTCACAGCTTGGCAACGCAGAGAGGTGCATACAAATGTGACCTTCGTTCGCTAACTCTGCAATATCTATAGCGACCGCAAGTGAAATTAGCGAAACTTGATTTATGCCTTTTGCTTGCATTCTAGTTCACCTCCCGTGTATCACCGGACCCATGTAATGGCGGAAATTCACTGTGTGAGCATAGATATTCAGGTTTAATCAAGGAATCTGGGAATCCACAGTATTCCTCAAAAGGATATGAAGACTCTGTAAAAAGGCCTAGTCCACCAAGCCGATTCCCATGCGATTCTCACGGAATATTGAAAGGATATTGAAAGGTTTCATGTGAATGTTCTGGTGAACGGTATTGCTATTTTTCGTGTATTTAGGTACCTCATGTTCCGCTTCACTGCACAATTAAATATTGAATTAAGTAATTGCGTTATCAGCAAAGGACCAGTTAATTTAGACCCTGAATGAAGCTGACATGGATGATGTTCTAGTTTAGATAAATAACTGTATTACTATTATTGAGTTTTATCATATATTTATGTATACTCAAATTAAAACCATAATAACAATGCATACCTTACTCATTACGTGATGATTTAATTGTTTGGGGTGCTAGATAATACACTTATCCAGATTTTTCCGTTTCATGATAGTCAATCAAACGCGGTCAAAAGTAGAAGAATCAAACTAGATCGGAGCGAAGCTTTGACAATTGCTTTTCACCCAATCCTATCTTTAAGCCTTAGTTGCTGATTTATCAAAGACCACACTAGAGATAGCGATTCGGTTTATTATGTCTAGAGAATGGTTGTCAGTTCACGGCCAGGAACGCAGCAAACAACTGACACACACTCTCATATTAAGAGGATGTGTACTCTGTATGATATTAATTTAGTGGAAAAAAACTAAGAACAATAGCTTTTTAAAAAGAACTACTCCTAGGATCGTAAGTCATTAATTATTCAGAATTTAATTATTTTTATTGATTTCTCCATGATTTGCCAGGAGTGTATGAAGGTTACCCAATGACAGGACCTCCCTGTGCATAAGATGCGAGCAGACGGAGCAGGTTGTCAGCCAGGCACACGAGCTGCAAACCCAGCTTTTATCTGTATGTCGATGCACGTTGTTATCCGTGTTTCTGTGCCTACAGATATCACTTCCCCCTACATTCCAGTGAGCAGCATTTTCTTTCCGGATAAGCCTCATCATTGAGATAACATCACAAAGCCAGGCGTCTACAGAGGAGCTTCAGATGTCTACTGCTCAATGTAGCCACAGTGTAACTGGATGCTACTTTCTTTTGGACTGCCCCTCGACAAGGTTAGACATGGAAAATAAAAGATTTGTAGTCATCCATTTTTCTTTTCTTTTTTCAGGATGAACCTGATTGATGATCAACCTGGGATCGAGAAACAATGAGGTAGGATGAGCATGGCGGAAGTGACGATCACGTGTCTTATGCTCTCGTTGCTGATTGGTTACACGGAGACACAGAGCTCGAGGCTTATGTGTCGTCTCAAATGTGGTGAGTGTTTCATATGTTACTGCATGTAAATCAGAACACTAATCCGGAAATCCTATCTAGGTTTCATGTATTATAAAGCGAAGTGTGGCTTTCAAAACACATTGTAGGTCATCATTCGTAACACCCGTTACGTGATGAAGCACAGAAATGTTTTGTTTGTAACTATTTCTGTCTTGGTCTGCAGTTTTCTATCTTCTAGCAACAGTAGAATTTAGTCGAATGAGAAGGCCATAAAATTATTTTCCAATTACCCAGAAGAACCACAAGAGAACAAAGCCGAATTGAAAATGTTATTGGCAGAGGAAAATTAAAATTAAATTAAGGTTGCATAGTTGAAGTAAATCCAATATATCCAATTACTTAAGGGTTAATTAGACATGTGGACGCAGAATAGTGGAACAAACTGCCCCCGATACAAGGGGTAATGTGGTTTATCTGTTTGCGTTGGACTGGCCTTCGCTGATAGTTCCCATGGGCCTCATATTCATTCCCTCATAAATCCTGCTTTATTAGCAAGGAGTTTTATCTGATCCTCCAGAAACAACAAATTTCCTCGGTAATCCCAATGTCAGGGTTCGTATTTCACGTCGTAGGCTTAAAGTGGTGCAGGTTATTTGAAGTCTTTCAGTCTTTACCAACCCTTAAAACCTACATCCATTACCAGGAATAAGTATACTTAATCTGAAGGATAGAAACTGGAATCGATTTTGTTTTTTTCTCCGTGTTTGAACCAATGCAGCCAGGAGCTCTTTGGTATTCGCTTTTTGAATACAAAGTAATCAGATGACTTCTTATAAAAAACTCTTATCCAATTACTTTATTTTCATAGTACGCAAAGATCAGTGTTGACTGAATTACCACCAACATGTGCTTGGTATGATACACAGATTCAAATTGCGATGTGGTTAGCAGCTCTTGATAAACCTGCCCCACGACGCCACAGGCTGCTCGGCAGGCTGTACAGACAAGATGATTCCTACATGACAAGATGATTAATCAATTTACTTTCATCCTTTATGTGGGGCATTTTTCCTCTAGCAACGTACTTAGGCGAGTGCGCTCCTTTTTTCTCTCCAAGTGCACAAATGCCTGTTTATTTTTGTATTCTTTTCTCAGGGGAATTCATGATTAGGCGTGTCTAATCATATTGATCGATGCTGGCTAGGATGACTTGTAAATTTGGATGAACCTAGATGATATTGATCTATGAGAACCTAATACACACCGTGCAATAGTGCCTTCTGATGTTCCCGGACATCTGTGGTGCTCACTCGCACTGGTAGGCATCTGCCGTTCTCACACCAAGGCTGCATCCAATACTGATGCCGGAGCAGAAAGAAGTAGCCTTTTACTTTTTCACTGAACTTACCCCTCCCTCCCCATGGCCCCTTATTTCCAATATACAGATAAACTAAGGTTATCAACTTTGAATAAATAGGATGAAATAGGATGAAATTCATAATTACTTTCATAGATCTGTTCAGATGAACCGATTTCTTTTTTTTGTTTTGTTTCTGAGAATACATCGTACATGCATATTATTTTCAAAAGTACATTGACTTAAACAATCAGGTTGTCATTGAGACCTCATGGTTCTTGTTACCTTTTTTAGTTAACACGATTGACTCTTTATGTTTTAGAGAGTATCTTTGCTGATTCAGCAATAAGTCAATATTCATGTAATTCATCTTGACGTGTACACGAAAGAAACATCAAAATCGTTATTGACTGTATATTCTTGAAGTACCTGCATGGGTTTTCTCCCTTCCAGAAACATGAAGCAAATTGTTTTATTTTATCGCGTTAGAAGGCATACTTTATGTTGGGGACCCACTACTTTGTAGGAGATAACGTTGTCTACACTCTGTATTTTGTGTTTACATAAATCTCTTATTCTTCTTTCATTGTTCCATTTTTAATCACCATTTAGGGAACTGGTTTTCTGCAATGGCAAACTTACCGTGAACCTTGGGTCAGCAGCCCAGTAATAACTACCTCAAACACATTGATGTAAAGGTCAGGGAGGATTGCTTTACCAGTCCTCTGAACGTATATTCCCGATTTTTTTTCTATTCTGGTCCGCATAAAATGAGAGAGATTCGGCCCATGTATTGATAATAGGACACTACCAAGCAATAATATCGAGCCACAACTAACTTTCTTTGATATGTGGTATGACAAGATAGCGATATAGGGGCGTTTTAGTATTCCCTAGGAAATCCATTCATAGTCCATAATATAGGTATTGTGGATTTTGACCATGATCAATATATTGATCCAAATATTTTTTGTGAGAATAAACCACAAATTAACGAGGGATTTTGGACTTTGTGTCAGGGCTCCAAATGCTTTGTGTGGCCTCTTTTAATGGGCTCCGTCTTCCTAGAACTCTGACGATGCTGGTAACCATTTCAAAAAGGACGCATGACTCTTATCTATTAAAGAACTTTTTTCACTGCCATGGATGATATATCTACCAATAATATGTTCCTTGCTAGAACGTCCATTGGGTATTCCACTACCTGGACAGTCTAAATAATCCCAAAGCAGAAGAAGTATTAACATAGAACGAATGATGGATGGTATAAGGAAATTAGTTGTTCTCAAAAATACATGACAGGCGATCTTTTGGTCAAGACAAACTGTAGAGGGTCAGTCCTTGGTCATTACTCTCGAGGGGTTTCAGAACACCATCGGTGGCCTTTACAAACTAAGTGATGGATAATAGGGGAGGGATGATACTAGAGGTCCACGATGGATGCTTGGCTTCCTGGTGACTATAGCTAAACCAACAGTCTACAGAGGAAAGTACATGAAATGGCTTCTAAATCCCTGGGTAATAAGTTCCTTTTATAACAGGCAAATCATGAAGAAGCCTTCAAAGCAGTATAATTTGGGAAATATTCCCATGAACAGTATCACCAAATGATATACTTCATATATATCATATAATGCATCAATGCATAGAATTTGCTGCACAATGCCAGCAGATACTATCAAGAGTTACTAATCTGAATGGTAGTCATTCGGACCTATACATTCTTCCTATCAACAGAATAATAATATAGAGTACCTGATAATATTTAAGAAGAACGCTGAAATCTGACTGAGTTGTATGGCACACTATGTCCATTCTATTTGAATTCAGCATCTAAAACATATAAATCATTGCCGCAAATCAACTATAGTAAGTCGTGGTGTTGAGATATAAAGTGTTTCTCTCAGAGTCAGTCAGTCAATTCCCATTCCATCATGAAAAGAGATTCATTATGTGATACTGTGATGCATTAGGCCTATACTATTATGCTTATTTATAGAAAACACGTTTTCTCTCGGCAGAATCGACTTCAAATTGTTCCATGAACATATATAACAGTAGCAGAATATTAGTAAATTCAGTCATATGCGTCATAGTATGAGTAAATTCGATAGGACTTTGTTTGTCGTAATAGCTGAGAATGCAGTATTAAGCACGAGGTTAGGGTGTATTCCCCTTTCTAAAACTACTGCTCCTAAAGTCATAGCAGTTATAGAGGATATAACAAAATCGTTGAATCACAATTATCGCCATTAAATCTGTCAAAAGTATGATGAATCAGACAACTTAATTAAACAAAATTATTATTGATGATCAATGTTTGGACTGGCCTTGAAAGTAATTAATTAAACTCGACAAACCTTATCAGCATCGGTCAAAAACTACATTGTTTCTACTTTTTGTTACGTTCATTACCTTCACATCTGAAAGGCATTTAACCAAAACTGTGGAGGAGTTCATCCTTTTGTTTTTACTACAGAGTTTACTTATTATCGCTCACCGGCGCTCGTTTTCTTTCGGCCGATTCAATTTCAAACTCTTCTACAAATATAACAGTAACAACATAATAATGAACTCATCCATATGATATATATAATAGGTCAAACAATGAGTAAATATGGTAAGATTTATTTTGTCGCAACAGCTGAGGTTGCAGCTTTAAATTAACTGGATTATAACAAACACTTTAACAAATGAAACTGCTAAAGTTAAGTTACAGTTTTCGAGGTTCCGAGATCGTATTAAATCTCAGCAAGCGTCGTATGTCGAAAAACGCCCGTAGAGATGGTGGCATCAATAGAATGTTAACCTTCACATGCCACCACATAGTGAAGGAGATTCCCACCCTCCCCATGCAGTCTCAGTCCAGACCCATATCAAAAACAGCATGTGTGACGTGAATGCGCCTTGCCATGTTGTCCCATTATTGCATTAGCTTCGGAGCGCCCAAGTGGTTAAAATATTAAGGCTGTTGGATTAACCTAGGCCGTCCTGGATGTCGCCACTTGGTAGGAGGGGGTTGCTGGCATGGGTGATGGGAACCTAACTCTGCTGGATGCCCCGGGGGCTTGGCTAGGCGGGGGTATGTGGTCCTCTCCTGGCCACACATCTCCAGGCAGTATCACGTCGACCATGAGGCGGGCCCCTGAGGGTCGTCTACCACATTGCAAGCTTGGAATGGCCGCGTAGGGCTCCGGAGACCAGAATATCTCCGAGACCTATAAGATTTGTCCTTCTCATTGCGCTGTATATGTTCAGAGAATCGTAGCATTGTCGCTGACTACACAGCATACCTTACACCAGAAATGTTTATGAAAGCTTAACGTCGTTATTAACAACATTATTAACTTGGAATTATCATTTTGATTGATACAAAAGTCTTCTAAAAATACTAGATAGCAAACAAGAAGTCAATTTCTAAATTTAGTCGGCAAAGAGTTTATACTGTGTCTGTGAACGTCACAATTTATCCTGTTTGTCTTTCCAACCACACCTCTGTTTTCTATCAATGTTTGTCTGCCCTTCCCCACCAGTATTATAAAGTTACTGTTACAATATTTCAAACACTTTGATCGAAAAGACATGCATAGCAGATGCTAATTACTTCCTCAAGTACTGACACTAAAGATGTATTTTTAAATCACTTGGCAAATTCGCCAACATAATTGCAATTATGGCGGCGAATTTGCCAAACCGTTAAAAAATGCATGTGTTACTCAGTGACCCATTTACCTAGATGTATGCACATTGTTTGTTCATTGAAGAAAGCTGCAGCAAAAGAAAACATGATAAAGTTACATCATAAATTTGAAAACATGAAATGAACTGGTAGTGGGCAACAACAAATCTGTTGCCGCCGTTTTTCCTCTAGTGGAGTTCCACTATTATAGCGGAACTCCACTAACATCAGTTCATTTCATGTTTGCAATGACAACGCAAATGGAGGAGTGCCAGATGTGTTGCCACATTCTCTGGGAATTGTTCTTTCTGTATGGATATTTGTTGCAACAAATTAGTGGGCAACAACAAAATTTGTCGCCGCCATTTTTCCTCTAGTGGAGTTCCGCTATATGTGGTTCCAGATATATGATTATGTTGAACAAGTTTGGGGAAAAGGTCTTCCTGTCATGATAAATGCCATTTTGACTCTCCAAAAGCTTGGTATTCCCGGGTTACATACCTAACAGGCCGAAATTGACAAAATTGTATATTGACATTCCACTATGAGTCAAATTCATTGCCATTTTACTTGGCACGAGCCAACTGTCAGAGACTCAACCACTCATGCCATGACCAAGGGGGTGACTGTTTCATGAGGCGGGGATTTTGTATTAGAGGAAGGAATGCTATATCCCTTCCCACATCTCCTGTATCATTGGCTGGCCCACAGTCCCACAGTGATACGTTTGTCATGCTGATGTCGACGGAATACACTGGAGACTTGACATTCAAGACCCATGTGTGATATTAACCAATGCCTTGACATGGCGAGATGTATAAAAACGCCATGGGTTTAAAAGAAATGCATTTCCCTTATAATTAATAATTGAGGGGGATTTTTATATACGCGCTACCAAGTAAAAACTACAAAAGCAATAATAGGAGAATGTTGTGGCAGTAATCAAACCGGTTTGCCTGTTTTCACTCAAGAATGACAATAGCATAAAACGGTTTTCACATGCAATTATTGTAATACGCGTTTTTTGTATACAAGCCTTCATTACTTTTGAATATTTTCCCCCCAGATTGCGTGTTATAACAGTACTACCCTTGAATGTTGGATAATCTGAAAAGTAACAATACGGAGGATTTTACGAGGTGAACCGATCCTTCATGGGTGCACCAAGGGCGGTGGATCAGTGAGGCTAAGGGGTCCCCTGTGCCTAAAGGTCTATGAATTGGTTCATAGCGTTGTCAAGATAGGAAACTAAGAAACAAAATAAATAAAACAACTGCTTGGGATGACATCAATCAAAAACTGCTCTATTAGGTACAGGAAATTAAGCATTTCTGGCCAGGCTAATGGGTAGCTCCCTTTAAATCCCCTGCCTGAAGACTTTCCTGGATGTGTCCCTGTGCAGGTCCATTCCCCCTTATTACATTCAGAGGCTGATTATATGGGAGTATCATAGCGCCAGACAAACTGTACATGGTGTCTGCCCTGGGGACAATACACTAGTTTCCCCGAGTAGGTGAATGGTAGATAATTTACTACTCCTGCTGCAAAAAGCGCGAATATTTATGAGCAAAACCATCGTATTCCTGGCTTAGTTATGGCGGTTCAACATGCAATATGGCCGTAAATGCCATCAGTCTTCTTTCGTAATCTCCTAAATACAAACAGGGTTAAAACAACGAAGCGAAGAGGGTATACATAGGTATATTTTCAAACTAGGGAATTGGAAAGGGGAGAGGAGAGAAAAGGAGAGTATACCCACATATGAATAATAATATATAGATATATCATATAGGTCCCGTTGCTTAAAAATGTACAATTGTTTCTGATAATTTAAAAACAAATCACATGATGCACATTAGTGTCAGTTCATACAAATTTCTCTCACATTCGGGGCATAGGGTTAAAAATAACAATAAGGAAATAAACCCTAATTGGACACACACATAGCAACTTAAGTTCTTGAAACCTTTCTCTGTGCAAAACATCAGCAAGTTTCGGTGAATCCACTCTATAGTATAGCAGTAATGTCGCTCATTTGACATCCGCTGAGACTCACCTTTCGCTCACCCATGCTACCGTGGGCGTGGTATCGTTTTGACACCTATTGAAAGCTATACACCTATAGCTAAACTGGAACAGTGTTTAGTTAGTGTGTTCAGAGCCTTCTCGATCGTTACAAGGTGAGTCGTATAATACAAATTAATAATCTCGTGCGTACATTGTTAAAGTCCAAGGCCCTTTGTAAGAATCCAAAGATCTGAGTAAGGCCCTTTTACTAGATATCATAACAATCATGGTGTTCACGGTCATGATCTTGCTGTATCATTTGTGAAGATAACAGGACATATAATAGTATTATATAGCACACCTATGGAAAGCCTACATAATTAGCACCTTTCTTGCAAGCGTACTTGATCATTAGGGAAGTGTGAGTGTATAGGTAATTCCACAATTATTCAATCAAGATACAATCCTGTCAGATATTCTGTACATTTATAATATGCATAAATACGTTTATATAAATTATATCAGAGGTTTGCAATATTCATGTGGACCTCCACACTTAAAGTTGCAATCTCACCTATGACTAAAACAAATCTTCATTCTTATTATATAATTATAATAATTTCGCTTTATAGGACAGATTTTATCTATTTATTTGCTGCTGTTATATGTTTGTTTAGAACTACAATAATTTAAAGTCGGATTGGCTAAGAGAGAAAAGGCCATCGGTGAGCGATAATATAAGTGGGGTCACTGCGGCATATAAATGTGGGCTTTATAAAATCCTGTAGGAAAAAATGGACAGAATCCTCCAAAATGTTGGTCAATTGACTTTTGGATGGGTAGAAAAAGAATGGACGAAAAAACGTTTAGTTTTTGACTGATGTTAACGGGGAGTGCAGCTTTAATAATATTGGATAATTAGGAAAATACCTAAACATAATATTTAAAATTGTCCTACAATTATGTCCAAAAGTGGAAATAGATTGCAAGCTGCTACTGTTGTGTAGTGGGAAACCCTGCCCAAAATATTGGCAATGACGTAGCGGAAGTTCGGTTCGCAACAGGAAGTGCCTTTTGCACATGCCTAAGCGCCGATGAAATAGAACATGGCGGGGGAGCGAGTGAACTCTCACTTTTGGTTATTCTTTGCTCCATTACAAATTGAAAGAGGTCTGAAAAATTGTCAATAGGCCTATTACTGCCCTCGAACCACCCACAATCAGGGGGAAAGGTTTGGGGTGTCAATTAACTGAAGTAGAGGCGGATGCTATCATTTTTTCAAAGAGATTCTGTAGATTCGACAGAATTAACATGTATCAAAGGCCACTAAGTTCACCATGATATGCCTCAGTTGTACAAAATCCGTTTTGAGCATGAACACCGCATTACAAACATTTTAGACAACATAAGTTAGTTTCTCCTATTACTATACTTGTTGTACAGACAAGGGAAGTCGCTATATATCGGTGGGGCAGGAATATCTTTTTAGTTGGTATTTCCAGATATCAATAAAGGTGTTGTTTGATTTCTCAATTTATTTTCACGACCTTTCGGCCGACTTGACCTTTATCAGGTGATGTCTTTTGTATCTTATAATATTGGTTTAGATATAAACCACTGTGTGATTCAAAGGTCAGTGAAAAACACTTTTCCATGATGCATGATCCAACGGCTCTGGCATTCTAAAGTTCCCACGCTTGGGGAAAGCCTGGTCATGTGACCAGTCACCTGACCAGGTGTTGCCGCTCACGCATATCATGTCTAGACAACTATATTCTTTTACCTATTCCATCTGTAATGATCTGGCCCTATTTTACAAAAGCTATGTGATAAAAAAGAGGGGATCATCCTAGCTAAAATGGTACCTTACTGCATTAGTGCAAGAAAAACGAATTATTAAAGCCTATTGTATATAGACCTACAGTAAAAATTTCCTTGACCAGAATTATCCTAAATACACTATCAGGAGGATGTCTATACATATGACCATGGACTTTAGCAGATAGCCTATTGAGTAGGCCTAATACAACATATTTGGAATCTTATCCATGGAGTACTGGCGTTAGTTTGACTTTTATCATATCTGAAAAATGAGTCACAAATTGAAAACAAAAATACGATATTTTTCGAAAGTTTTTTCAGTGTCTGAGAAGAGCATCTAACTTGATGTAATGGGATTTCCTGCAATAAAAGCTACATAAAAAAATCAGGAACCCTTGGTCAGAATGTTTTCATTTTTGGCGCGTTTAACGCTAGTCTCATGAATACATGTACCATATGTCAAGGTACAGACATTTGAAATGTGATATTGAATGTGTTTGAGGTTACTTTAATAGTGATTGACCATCCAGAAATATAGATAACATTTTCTTTTATAGAATTACTTAATATATATCCTATTGTTTACCATCATTGGAATCCCCTTGAGCTCATCTTTTCAAATAAGATTATATCTTAAAATTCATCCTTTGTGACTTATGACTCATTTGTCTGTATCACATGGAGGGGGACTAATGTGGATCACGGACAGGGCACTTTATTTGCATCTTAGTTCAGTCTGAATGAACCTGAACCACTTAGACACTTTTAGTATATTGAACAGCTTATTAAGCATTTCAAGGCGACCCGTGAGCGTTTTGAACAGAAAGAGATGAGTGCAAATGGTGGGGAAAATAAAAATACATTAGCTAAAGAGATTGAAATCAGAACAGGTGGAGCCTTATACAATTCACCCAGTCCAATATAGTATTGCTATGCATTCATAAATGTTCCTTACTCAGCACGAAGGACTTTCGTGATGTTAACATCGTTGTAACCTTTGTTAGGGAAAGATTGAGACAATCAGAGTATGACCTCCTCGTTTCTTTCTGGGGACAATTTACTTCGTCTAATAGAAGATACACTAACAGTAACCCATTGAGATACATTGAAATGAAAGTTGTAGATCCTAGACCACTAAGAAACACTATAAATACATGGTGCAGATATATATGCAAAATATGCTGCGATTGGAAATGTTTAGATAATCCCATCATGTTGCTGTCAGTAGCGCCAAACCACAATTGACATTTAAATTCCTTAAATTAATCACATATACATTGTAACTTCGGTTAACTCCTCTATTCAATATTACTTGGACAACACACACACAGATATGGCCAAATTGTTATCACCGTAAGAACTTTTGAAAAGAAGCGATCTAACTAGTGTCAAATTAAATGGAACTGTGTGCACCAGTCCAGATGATAGGCGCTGTCCCACTGGCCATGGCACCTAATTATATAAATAATATTAGAAAGAAAATTAGTCTGTAAATTATGACACAATCAGTGCGCTGGCTTGTCAGCACAGTGTGGTGCCGATAGGCATTTTCATAATGATGAGAGACCTCATTGAATGTTGGATGACCATTTCTGCCGGGGGAAGATGCAATACAGGGCAGCTGTTCTGCGGCTATATCTACGAGCAACGACCCTATAATGTCATTCAATGGAATCTCATGGGCATTCCCAATTATCTATAAGGTCAGAGTTCTTGTGCTGCTGTTATAGGTTTCCCTAGTCCCGATTGTCCCTGACCGCTTTAATGACGCCATATAAAAGTGGCCATAACTCGGGGATCCTCGTAGACATTTACCCAAAGGACAAGGGAAAATGTTACGGGTCGAAATGCCCTTAGCGTGGTTGCTTGAGTTGCCAATTATTTGAGTTTGTGATGGGAGGGGGTGCAAGTAGTAGGTGAAAAACTGCTTTGTTCGTTTTCTCAAAACTAGGATAATAACGTAGGATTTCACTTAACATGGACTGCTTCATCTTTATATGGGGATGGAAGGATGGAAGTGTATGTGTACCATATCTACCACACGTAGGTTTGGCCAAAAGCTGATTTGAATCATGCCTAGATTAAAAGAAACTATGATATTTTAATCGATTACAAATGGAAAGGTGCTGACGCCCATTATACATATAAGAATCAATGAAAAGTCTTTGCTGTTTAATATGTTTAATATGCCACATTGTTCTTAATCACACGTGGACTATTCATATGTTGCAGGTGTAATAGTGGAGGATGAAGAAGTCAAGATACATGGCACCAGTCGGCTAGATTTGGTCCGGACAGCCTGGTCAGAGTTGCGCTTCCAGAAGGGCATTATAGAAGTGGATATCCAGTTCGTGCCCATCCGGAGACGCTCGGACATCACCATGGATATACTGGTCGAAGGTAGGTGCTGATGGGGTCACATGTAATCAGGATTGTTGCTTACACGTACACCTAATCCATCATGATCCCCCATAGGTCCGCATCAAAATGTAAACCATATAGCATCACTTAATATAATAGATAGACATTTCTGTCCTGGAGGTGCCAAAGTCAACATCTGGAGATAAATGAACCTGAACGCGGGATTGCATAATGCTGACATCCATTGCTCCATGCACATTCCCTAATGTCAGGCAGAGTTATAAAAGCTGCTCCAGAATGCTTTTTTTCCTTATTAAAAGATATATTTCTGGGACTAAAGAAAATCCAGCGCTACAGACTATTTCACCCTAGGATATTGTTTGAATGCACATGTGCTGTTCATGGCCTATTGCTACGTACTGCTTAGCATTCGCTTAACGCACTCGGGCTTTTAGGGTTTCTCTGCTACTAACATGTATACATACTACATAATTCGCTTAACCTTAAGACAAATTTTAAAAACAAGACATGACATTTTATGAGCTATGAATAATGCAAGTAAAGAAATCAGGACACAAGAGGATGACGGGGTATGTGCCACAAAAAGGCTTATCCACCAAGACGGACATGACAATGCCACTGACAAGACGTCGAACGTTACTGTTTGGGGTTATTTAAGTATTCAAGATAAGACAAAATTGCGATGCAACACTGAACCAGGAGTAAAAAACGAGAGTAAGACAGCAAGGATTTGACAACAACATGGTGCAACGGGTTCCAGGTGGCATTTAGGAGAAATACCGGCTTTAAGAAGGAAGATTTTTGCTACGGTGTTTTATTAATTTCATTAAATACTTGTTCGGATGGGACACACCAAAGTAAAAGACGACGCGAAGATGATGGAGAGGGATACATTTTTCAACAGCGCCGATCCTGATTTTCTGCCAGCTTAAAAAAAGTCTGAGATCAATATAAGATAGGTTTCGCTCTGGCTATTGCAGTTATGTGACGCCTATATGTATTATTCAATAGGTCAGCTTGCTCCGCTCCCAGGACATCAAGATCAATGACCAACACGCTGCTGATGCATCCTGATAACTTTTGACACATTCAATACTCAGGGACCTTTGAGATACAAAACATTACTTGAAATATTATATGACCCTTTTAACTTAATGGCTATAAAACCTTATGCTGATCCACATAGGCCCTCATCCGGAAGGAAATGTGATGCTGTCCATGGTATTAAGGCAGCCATTATTGATGGCGTTTCTTAGAGTTAAATCAATATCAGTGTCAATTCTGTTGCTCCTTTTGAGAGCGAAATAAAACTACGATAAAGGGCTATACAAGAAAAAGAATAGGGAACCCTCTATATATAATTATCATATTGAACCGAGGAATTAGAAAGACTGATTGGCATGTACGTGTCCATTTAAATTGTATGTGAGATTTGTAAAAGTCGTATATGCAAGAGTTATCACATAACTTTCCAAGGTTCATAGAAATCAACCCATCAAAATTACCTTTAAATCGATATGACAGGTTTGGCAGAGGTGTAGATGTGTGTAACGTTGTAAGAACCATATGGGCTAGTACTTTATACATGTGATTCAATAATAGGTGAAGAAATAAGAAATGAATTCATTTCGATGTAAGATGTTATCAGGTATTAAACACGCATTAGGACAATCTACTTAGTTCACACCTGACTTATCAAATGAAACGATGTAAATGGTCTCAGCCATGCTTGTGCCTTATAGCCGGTAAATATTAGGACATTTGAAAGGTATTAGAAAATAGGCAGACCGTTTGATACAGTGTCGTGTAATCTGATCGTTTATTTAGAGCTGGGAAGGGACTTAGAGACGGCAAAAATAATTTGAAAACACGCCATGCACAAAGGATTATGTTAATGATTGATATGATCTTCCGATGGTATCTAAATAAGAAAAATTTTATCAGGTGTTGAATCCAAAGCTGACGGGCAGGATTAATCTCATAGACAGCATCTCACCCAAAAAGAATGTCTGACAGATCTGTAAGCTCCATTGAGCATATTCATTCGACGTCATAGCATATCTCCCAGAGCAACACTATCGTCATCTTCCCCAAATCAAAGCTAAAACCTGAACACAGCGCTTGAATCCAGACAATATTGGACAGTATTCATGTCAGCAGCTTTGACATGAAGAGCTGATGAAAATAACTGCAAGTCCAAACTAATATAACCTATCTAACGAACAGGCTTTTAGTATCAATACTAAAAGAAATAATATGGTCAGAATATAAAACAACCGAGAAAGCCACCTTTAAATTGGGTCCCAACCATTATTCACGAAAAAACAGGCAACGAATGTTGAATTGCATCATAGCAAGAAGACAAATCGAAGATGACAGTTAACGACATAGTAAAGTGTCCATGCAAAAAGGAAGCAATATATGTTAAGTTTGAACAATGAAAGGAAGCGTCTTTATTATCGTTTGATAGGCCACGTAGTCTGTATTGCTATATTGTCATGAAACAAGGTGAAAATAAAAAGATTTTTACTGAATCAGGAACCGAGAATTATAACAGTCCTCTTTTCACTTAGTGAAACGGGGACTGTTGCATGGGAATCTTTCCCATAAACACTCCACATGGCCAAGGAATAAAAGTAGATGGAGGACGATTCTTTGCTAAATACACCAGGCTCAGATATGAGGTCAGAGGGTTCAGTATGAGCTTTTCACAGACTGGGCCACGCCGATTTGGTGGTGGCAGGCCAAGCATTAGGCACAGGCTCTGATCCAGCTCCGCCTTAAAGGCTACATCATAGATAATCACACACTCTAGGTGAGAAGAATAGACCACTCTAGTGCGAGATAAATGGTCGTAAGAAGAGATGGATTCCCTAAGATCATGTTGGGCAGCTAAGTGAAGATCCTAGCAAGTGGAAGGCCAGAATACACCATGAAAAAGACGTATCTAGTCCTTTATAACATTGGATCATCTCGTGATTAAATCAGATACACCTTATTGTCCTCAGAATAAGGGCCATATGATGATTCCATAAGAAATCGGAGCATAGATATTCGTAAAGCTCTCACACCAACCATTGGCAAGTTGGCGATTCCAGGAATTCGCCCGGAATGACTGAAGGACAAATTTATACAGACCTCAGGCCAAAGCCCAGCAGGTCAATTTAGGGCAGCACACAAAAGGCTGCCATAGCTAGCCTTTCATGCAATTCTAAAATTCTGCTTTCGCAAAGTATTCGGCCTTACACATCATTACAAAGTGGATGTTCGACATAATTTAGAAATATTTGTGAATATATCTGAATATGTTTGACTCACTGAAAGGTTCAGCATTTGGCTAAGCATTGCATATATAATACATTGCTGTTTCTGCTAGCCGCTGGGGAGAAGGAGAGGTACAGAGGTGTGTGACTGGGTGAGAGACTGGAGCAACGGTCAGGATTGTACATGCAAGGGCCCCTAGACACGTATGGAGCGGCTGGCACCAGCGCGGCGAACGCTACAAGTACAACAGGAGTCCCACTGACTCGTAAATTTGTAGGAGCTGCCATTCTCGCAACATTCTTTATTTGAATGAATACCTGCAACAGTGGCAAAGCGCCCAGACATCTTGAAGACTATCAAGGCAGCCACAGACTGCACAAGAAGCATCGTTTGGAACGTATGTACTCAAATAGGACCCAAGCAGCAGTGAAATCATTGATGTAACATATAATAGTAGTTTCTTGAAACTCCGTTCACAGTTGTTGATCCCATTTGAGATCTTGGTCCAAGAAATTATGGTACTTTGTAGAAGGAACGTATACCTCATACAAAGAAAATTATGTTACTAAATGTTCTCCCTCAGGGCACTACCCTGAAGGCAACATGACAATAGGTCCTCTGGCATGTACTGGTCTATTACTGGACCTGCACATATACAATGTCATTCATACATACATACATACACACATACATTCGTGGGGCCTACTAATCTGCAAGCCTCCGTGAATCGCAATCAAATCATCGTTTCCCATGATTCCTTTATGAAACATGCCTGTCTGTATTATCGCAAAACTATTTTCTGTATTTTTTAAATATTTTCTTAATATTTCCAAACATTGTTTTCATGTGGCACTTTGGCAGTTGATGACATGATTATTCCAACTGATATTTAAAATCACGGCACATTAAATACAAACCAGGCGACCAGCTTAGGGTATCCATACGACACAATCCAATACTTAAATTATTTCAAATGGTGATGGGGATTTATGGACACCCACTGAGTGTGGATGGTCTTGGCAGTCTTCTCCGATTTCTGAATGATTTCCTGCGCTCCTAAATTGAAAGGAAATGAAGTGCGATGACTAAAACACCAATTAAGGATTACACCAGACCGTGAATATTACTCCTTCGTCCATGCGAGAACCACAATAAATTTAAAAACAACACACTCTCATAGATCTATTAAAAAAGGTTAAGGAACTAATGAGTCCATCCCATAAAATCTATTTCAAACGCTCTTCAAGACAAAATGGGAAGCAAAGCAGTCTGCCCATAAAACCATTTCAAATGCTCGTCAAGACAAAATGCGCGCGGCGTCTGTAGCCATCATTTTCACCAGTTCTACCCTCTCAGAATGCCTTAGAAATTCCCTAAAATCTGACGCTGCCCATAAATATTTACGCTGTTGCTGAAGAGAGAAAAAGTGTTCGAGTCTTGTGTTCGGAGTGATGTACTTGGACGCTAGTCACGTAGTGATGTTTTACTTTAAGGCGTCAATATGCACACTAGTGTGGACTCTATAGCCGGCTCCCGCCTTTCACTCGGGGCAGTTCGGGCGAGACCTTGCCACAGGCCAGTCAGTTTTCTGTTGCATTCAAGAGACAAGGGTTGACATTTATCTCGCCTCAAAGGTATTCTCCACAGCCTTTTAATTCCCTTCTATATGTGCAATATCTCAGGAAAATGCTATATACGAGACTGGAATCTGGGACAAATCTGTATAGACAATGGATCTGGCTGGGTTAAAGCCCAAACACCACATACACAATTACAATTTTTGGCTATGCAAAAAGCAGAAACATTATAGTCTTAAGATGACTTGTGAAGCATTAATGCGTTTGACATTATCATTTACCAGCAGCAACGTTAGGAACTGCTTTAACAGTTACACTGCAACTGTTGTCCTTCATATCAAATTGTTTTATCAAATTGTTTCTAAGGTATATATATCCACTGATCTAAACCTGTCGTAAACACTGATTTAATGTTTTAATATAGCTGAATATTATTTTTTATTATCTACTTATACATGTTAATATCATAATCATAATTTTGAATTCGTTTTAACACTTTTCTATGTAAATACATATATCTAAATACTTAATCCACTGATACTGTTATGTTGTGATGTAGCTAATTCGGCATATACTATAAACTATAGTATATCAATACCAAGATTCAAGCTTTCGAGTGGTGGTTTTAATGATTGCGATGTGTTTGCCATCCCTTTGTCTTTTATTTCATTTGAAATTGTACAGAGAAGAATACACACGTCATTCTTAATCCTAAACTGAATCTCAATGTTAAATCTTAAATAGAAACTTTAGAATATAAAGTAAAATAATGTGTTTCCTGTGCTTTATTATTCGTCGCGAATAGAAAGATTGTCATTTATGTATATAAGATAAGACTGCTGTCCTGTATTCATTGCTAAGGTAATGCTATCTTCTCTTTTTACAGCCTATATGGAGATAGGGACGACCAATATATCCGCCATGATCGGACCATATGTAGAGCCGCTAGCCACTACCACCGAGAAATTTGGGATACCATATTTCGTGACGTCACCACCAGAAACTGTGCGATACCGGTCATATAACATGATTGTTGTCTACCCAAATGATCTTGATGCTATGCTTGTCGCCGCAGACGTTGCGAGGAAATACGAGTGGACAGATCTGGCATTAATATACGACAATAATGATGGTAGGTCATATTTAATTTCATAAAATTATAATTGAGGAATAGAATCAACTCAATTTAACATACCTAACATGGAATACTGTGTAGCATATTTATTGGCGACCCTTTTATGAAATACTGAGTGTTTTTCATCATATACAAACGTTATGTTACCTATTTTATTGCACCAAACCCTTTTCATTACTAGCTGAACAAAAATATAGAGAAGTTGAATTGACAGAAGTTTGCATTATCATATGATTTCATATGGTTTGTAACACTTTTGATAATGTACAAAACGCTTGCGAGCCGTGATCTGCCTATCAGCCACTCTGTTCCCTATGTTCCCTTTATAATTTCTAGTATAATCACAGCGAAGGGTGAAAGCATATTTAACATGACGCTGTGATCTTCAGACCTTATCTTGTGGTCTTGATTTATGCCAGGCATGTCAGATCAATGAAATATAGTCCTATGGTAACCCTATTCTTATGTTATAGTGACTATAATTCTATGGTAACCATGACAACAAGTGTGTGTTGTTTATTGAATATTTATATAAAGGGACCTATCCGGGTGACTAACATCAGTTAGAGCCGAATATAAGACTTAATTATAGATAAACCACAAGTTCCCAATGATTCTCCGGTGATTTGGATTGAGGGAGACAAAGTGTCTGGGTCTTTGCGATTAGAAGCAAGAAAGCCAGGCACAATGTCTCCCTTGATCCCCTTTCCCCAATCACTGAATAAAGCTGCAACCCTTCCCCCAACTCCGATCATTTACTGAAACTAATTACTTAACAAGGTTTTATAATATTCTGTAGCTCAACTGTCCTCTCTTTCAGCACTCTCTCACAGCCCTTCCCAGGCACTCAAATAGCAGTTTTTTCCCATCAGGTTTCGCGTTGTCGTTTTGTTCTGCCCAAGCAATATGCATGTAAATTGAAGGCCAAAGGCTCGTGTGGACCGCTTTGGGGAACCATTTGAACATCAACCCAAGGGGTCAATGCTGTGGTAGATGGCTAGCTGGAGTTACATTTCTTTATTACAATACCCAACATTGAGTAAGACATTTAAAGAATACATTATAAGTGTTTATATATTATACACAATTATTTCGCTGACCCTTCTGATATTATACCGAGTATTGTTTATAATTTTTATACGTCGCTCAAATTAAGTTGGGTAACATTCATTATGGTGTTCACTCGCATGGAAAATCCAATTATATGATGATCTGAATGGAATGAATGATCAAGTATTTTAATTATGTCTAATTATGTCTACTTATAGACATTTGCCATCAATCTCAGATCAGTGCTCAGTCCGATCGAACTCCTTTTATTCATTCGTAGTCTCACACAAAACAAGCACATAGTTTCAAAGAACATAGAAGTATGTTACAATGTTGAAATATTTACCCATACTGCTGACAAGGTTTGCCCATATAGCAAGTATATAATATCTAGAACATATTAGATTGTACTTGCCATTACTTTTGGAACAACCTTTTGATACTGTCCTAGGAGGTATTGTACAGGCGTGATTTAAGATTATAAGGATATCATATGTAAGTACGTGCAATAAAGATCAAATATGCCTAGGTAAGAACTCCACAGAATATAATAAACTATAGCCAGTAACATCACTCTTATCTTCATGAACATAATACCACATGTTTTTTAGACATCATCTGCTAAGGTCTTGAAAATCGGCCTGAGAAATATCCTTCTACAGATATCACAGTACATCAGATAACGTTCTTTAATTTCACACAACACACAGGGGTATTCAGAAAAGCTGTCATTGTCTGGCTCACAATAAGTGAATATCTGTACCATTGTAACATCAGATTTTATTCTATTATCAATTCATGGAGCCTCCTGACTGCCGTTTATTAATCCAGACCACACTGTTATATAGGAAATGGTGGTGAAGGTATGAACAAAGGACCTTGATGGGTTAATTGAACAATTTTCTTCTTGTTTTTTAGCATCTATTAGCACCTGTCCATTTAGCATGGGACTTATATATACAGATACAATGTATTGGTATTTAGGCTATAAAGAGAAAAAGGCAGCATAGGGAAGGAAGGGCACCGGAATGAAAAAAGGTTAATAGGAAAGAAGCTAGCTAAATTTTCTTTTACTAACCTGTAATACTGTTTCGGATAGTAGTAAAGACGTATACAATGCCATGCAGTAAAGGCTAAATTGTATTTGTATGTTTCTACTGGGTTTCAATTAAAACTTTTTTATTACATATAATAATGTTATGACATTTGATATAGTTATATTTATATAGAACATTTTGTCTCTCAGACATTCTGCTTCAGGTCAGACTTTCAACGCAATCATATAAAGTGATCTATGGAGCTGCAGTGATGTGGAATTAAACCATTCTTACATTCTTGCTTCATGCAAGTTCTAAGCGTTCCTTATATAGGTCTGTTTTCATTATATAGGTCTGTTTTCTATCCAACTGTATACTATTACATAGCAACGTTTAGGAAGTAAACATGCTAATAATAAAGAAGCATAACTCATACATTTGGGAGATATATTGCTACTGTTGATAAAAAATCTCCAATAATCTGCCATCAATCTCAGCGGTCTCAAAAGCAATTGCCATTTCCCACAAAGAAAACTCTATACTACAAATGCAATCTTTTTTAATCAATCCATTCCCTTCCATTTTGTAAATTAATCGCTGCCCCAAATGATAATTTCATTTGTTCGTTTCATAATGGATAGGATGTGATAAAAACTACATTCATGAGCGTTGTATGGCTGTATGGCTTTTCGCAGCAATATACGTGGCGATTCGGTGTGGACATGAACAGTTGTTTTCAATAGCGAATTAATTAGTACTTTTAAACCTTAAAAGAAAACGTATAACAAAATAATGATATATGTATTCAAGTACTGGTCAATGCATTGTTGTTCGTTGCTGTCCGAGTCGTATCAAGCTTTAATAGTTCGCAAGTTATACGCTTATTATGTTTTATATATATACTATATTATGGAGGAGAGCATTGAAGACTTCGTATGTATAATCTCACTCATCGCCCTAAGATAACAAATCACAGTCGACTAAGCGTCATGACTATGGACGTGCTAAGAGTCATGCCTATGAATGTGCTAACAACGGTGCTAAGCGCTAGATTAGCTTCATAAATAGATGCATTATCTTGGCCAAACAAAGGACCATAAAGAAGAATAAAAAACGATAGACAGCTATAAATTCCAATCAAAACGCGAATCATCACCCACGCAATAAATATGTCGGAACCAATGCATCTATAATGAAGGGATGAATAGATCTCGGTGCACTTGTTTAAAGTTTCATTCATTTCATGCACTTGTGATGCTACCAGACATAGGAGGCGGGAGAACGGCGCACCAATTCTGGTGCAATTTGAGGTTTGCTCGATGCAGCACACAGACACACACAACCCTCTCCCGCAGACGCACTTCAAACACGGCCGACCATGTTCATCTCCGCTCAGCCGTGGCAGGCTCTTACTGCTCACTCTGTCAGTAATCAATAGGATAATTGAGGCAGATTTGTCCACCTCTTGTGCGTGATGTTGCATATATGATACCCTAACGCTCAATAATAAGGAGCGGCTCGCAAGCTGATTGACGTGAGTGAATAGAGTGCACAAATGAGGAACGAATCTGTCCTATATTCGGAGGTGCGCCCGCGAGTTTCCCAAATATTCTTTGCTCAGGACATATCAGACATTTCGGAATCACTGATTCAGCAATTCCAGTTTGTTCATGAAAGATGCTTTGATGTTCATAGTATCGGAAATATTCCATTTTCGCGCTTCAATCTATACATAATTAATCATGTCGATCAGGACCTCACGTGTCACAAGGGGTTTCTTTAGGCAACCGATTCCTGTGCTCTCTATGGTGGGCGTGATGCTGTCGAAGTGCTTTCCGTGAATTTCCTAAAAGCAAATTCCCTTCTACAGACATAAGCGCACTTTCCTGCAGACTCCCCTGGGATATGAAATTACGACTCACTTGATTTCAATTTATTTGCATGAGACTTATAAGTTATAGATCGCATATGTGCGATTTGATATTTTACTATGGCGTATTTGCCGAGTTTAAACAATTCTTCGGCATTACTACTCTGATGTTGATAATGTCAGACTATTCTTGGGCGTTGTCATTTATGCTGTTGTCGAAACTGGCTGAAAATCGATAGGAATGATTTAAGGAGGAATATCTATGAAAGGATAGATTCACTAAGAACGGAATTCCAATTAAAAAGACTGAGGAATTCTCCTTCCCTTTAACAGTGACGTGGTTTCACCATCAAGTTAATCTTGCCTCGAAATTGGGTCGTTGCATTCTTTTTAATAAAAGGACTAAATTCCCATTCCAATCCAAGTGAAAACCCCAAATAAATGAGGCTTTTTAGCCCCAGGAGTGCTATTCCTGAATAGTTCAAATACCAATAAACCGGTAATCAAAAGTTGATCTGGCCATGAGCGAATGGCCTCGGAACATCATTGCATATTGGGGACGAGATGGATTATGGCAGAGAGAGTCCTCCCTTGATAATCGTTTAAGTTGTCTCTCCAACAATAAATAGAATTAATTACCATTATAATAAAAGTGAATGAAAACTGTGAATTGTTCCTCTGCTGTTAGTCAATGAGCGCACTTCTCGCCTAGAGGCTGTATATTGTATAGTCTTTGTTTATATTTCATCGAAATTTCTGCATTAGATGGACTGCAGTCGCTTTCAGACCTTATACATAAGTAAATTAATCAGCAGCTTCTAAGCATCCCAAAGAGTATACGTAGTAACATGAAGACTCTAAACGATATAGAAGTGAGGATATAAGTCCTGTCGGAGTAGAAGATGTACAATGGATGAACTAAGATGTGCCAGGCCTGCTATAGAGGACACGCCTAATATCTCTCAGAAATGTATTTGTAAAAATTGGGAAGAGCAACTAGGGTGGCATTCAATCACATTCACTTGTCTAACATCACAAGGCGGATGCTCGATTAGAGCGGAGAAAAGGACACGGGATTGGTGGGCCATAGTGACCGTTCTACAGCCTCAGCAGCTGTCATGGCCACTTTGTCAAAGCCCTCGGTCGAGCCTCTGCTTTGCTACGTCCAGGGCCAGAATATAAATCATCTCCTACCCTCAGAACACAGCATCACCGGGGTGGCTAAATTACTCGTCCCACTAATAGTTACATGAGCAATACCTCAGGGTAATATTACTCGCAGGCAATACTGATGGCGAAAGTCTGACTGTCGGATGTAAACCTATTCATCTCTACTTGTGAGGAATTCCCGGGAGTATTAGTATTAGAAATGGGCCTTAATATCGCACAAGATAGGCAATAGCTCAGGATCAATCGTGAACTCTGATCACGATGGTCTAATCATGACAGTCTCTCTGGTCTCTTTTTACATATTAAGCATAGTGTCCTGATATGCCACCCACCTACTATACAATCGCTCCCTTCTTGCAGGGTTGAGCAATTGACCTGTGGCATTGATTGATGTGGCAATGGTTTTGAGGAGCTGGTCTTTGAGCAGGTATGTGAGCAGCTCTAGTCAGAAAATGACCTACTCCTTCTGCAGATAGCTGCTCCGTAAATCAGACAAGTGGTGGCTGGATTCTTTCATTAATGCTCATAGGCAGGGCAGGAAGTCTCCCGTCCATCAGGAGGAGGAGAAAAACAAAGGCTTCTGAGTGGTCGGCTGAGGGACTCATCGGTTTGCTACAGCGGGTCAGGAGACAAAAATAGAACTGAAGGTGGAGGCAAAGGACATTGAGGAGGGGATTCTCGGGAGGTAAACAGAGACGGAGCTATTAGTGTCGACCAAAGACAGGGAGGGAAGCCCAGAAAAGAATTGAAAGAAATATGCTGGGACGCCTGGAATTGCAAATCACATTGAGCTGGAGAAGTCGGGTCAGTGTGGATGAGCGTCAGGTCAAAGGTTTTGCATTCGAAACTGGGTCTTGACCGAGGAAACCCTATTTTCTCGCCTCCATTGAGAATGCTCCAAATCCTATCTATGTAGCGTGGTCTTCTAGACGAAGCACAGTCTGTGATAAGGCGAATGTATGATTTAAATACATACCAAATGAGCTCATAAACATCACACAGTTGTACTGGCCCATTGAAAATTTCCAATTATTATACCACTACAATATACCTTTACAGGGTCGAATTATAAAAAGAAACATTTCTATCTTTCCCCAAACTATATATTCCGCTCCATATTGATTTGTTCTCTCCTATCGAGATATAGATCTATGTCCACACAGCTGTCTTCTGTACTAAACATCACATGATAACCCGAAGGCTTCAGATTTTATTTTTATAAGATGAGTTTTAATCCTGTCCAAAAACCAGTACACCCAATGGAATTTGCTGAGAATGATTAGAATGTTGTAACTTTAATTGTGAACTCCATTACTACCATATTTACTAAACTAATTTACATTGAAAATGCATGATCAATTTACGAATCATAGCCATTATTTTTCCGAAAGAATATTAAAGAGGGCATCTAGATGTGGTAGTGAGATGAATATAATAGATAACTGGCTGACACCCTGGTAATTTAGTTAATATGTCAGTAAGTGTGTAGCATGACTGGATATAATATAAAGATAATTATTTAAGTAGGATTTGAGCTCGTTTTTGTGTCATAGAAAGATGAAGGACAGATGGAGAGAGATGCAATTACTGCGGCCAAATGTCTACATGTAGAGACTAATCAAATTTCTAAGGTTATTCCCACTCCTCCTAGACCACTCTAGCCAGCACATAACATATGGCTCTCCGAATGGAACTGATTGCTACTTGATGGGTCCCAAAGTTAGTCCGTATTTTTGTTGGATGTCCTCTGGGAGACATTTTGAACTCTCCCCCTCCCTGAAGTCTAGCTTGGCTTCGTCGCCTCCCAAAGGAGAGGATGCAGTCTGTGTTTATATAAGTATGGACGATATCGGACGCAGTGTTTAGGCTCTTTTCAGTCGCAGTAGCGAAGACAAGGCCAGAACGGCCTCGTTTCCAGAGTGCTGTTACATCCGGACTCTTTTGATCAATAGCCATAATCGGCGGAAGTGGGATTCGTATGACCAATTTGTGGAGTGGAAGTACGCAAGAAGTGTTTTTTTGTACAACAAAGACACCGTGATTCTGCTGAAAATAAATAAAACGAAATATATGATGAAGAAAACATAAAAAGTTCAAAACACTGTAACTCCGACTGAACAGGCGGGAATACATCGAACCATATTGTGTACACGCTAGATGAGTCTGTTGGTGAGGCAACGCACGTCGGCGCAATAAAACAACTCTTCCATTGTCTTAATATCGACAAATTCCCTTTGACCGCACATCCTGACCAGTCGACCTGTACGTTCTTTGATGTAGAATATAGTTCCTGTAATTTGAGTTGAAGTTAGATTATGGTTTCGCCCTTTAAAAGTTGCACTATGCTCTGGATTTAAAATGAAAAAAACATTATGATCAGCGAATGTACTTGAAGGAGGCTTGGAGGTTTCCAGGTTCATCTAAGCGAAATTAGCTCAGAGACCCTTCAGTATATTAAAAACTATCAAAGAAATGGGAAGGTCTTATGAGATGTATTATAAAAAGATCCAAATCTAATCGTAAGTTCATATAATAGCTCTTGATCACAAGATTTGTCACAACAAAATCATTCAACGGGATATATTGGGAGTCGGTCCGGCCTTGTAGTTTGTTTATAAATGAACTCCTCAAATGTACTTTAGGTCCCGTGTCTGTGATTATAATGGCTGTCTATCGTCCAACAATATGGATTTCTTTCTTTTCCATCTTTTTCTTTATTTGAAAAGTAGCCAAATATATTTCAGCAAAGAATGGGATCTCCTTTATCTGTCACAAAAACAATTAGGCGCATATTAGTTTTGTTATATCTTCAATATGATATACTTTCCATGGTGGTATTCTAGATAAACAAGAGTTTACTGACCAATTATTGAGTCAGTATTTGAGACACTATAGAAAAGCTACGAAACATTAGGATTCGTAAACATGTCACGGCTGTTCAATAGATTATTTGGAGTGTGCTTCCATAAGCTATTAAAGAGCTATCAAATATGATTAATTAGAAGACGATTACTTTTTCCATGAGTATGCCCTGTGCGGGCAGTATAATCAATATAATGTCCGCTCACGAGGTGTACAGTATAAGTTGGCTGTAGTGCAGTACTGTCAAAAATAGGTCCAGACATAACGACACCATCGTTCTAAGATTTGAAGCGCGGAAGTTTGTTTATCGATTATGAATAGATTCAGGGACATCTACTAGAAATGATTAGCAGAATGCTAAATTCTATTTACGCAGGCAGTCAATAGATGGACATAATTATATATACTTCCGAAGAAAACAAATTTCGATTTGTTCTGCATAAAATAATGGAATAAAGAATAAGGGCTTATACATTAAGCCGATTCTCATGCGATTGTGCGCCGCAGAGGAATCCTTTCCACTAAATTTTGTGAGAATCGCATGAGAATCGGCTTAGTGGACTAGGCCCTTAAGGATTACCATATATAGTGTAAAGAACTCGGTGAACAGTACTAAGCCGACAAGCAACTCGGTCTCATTACTTTCTGAACTGCATATAGATTTGCGTACTGTCCTCCGTGTACATGACACTATGGTAATCTTACTACATTCTCTCATGTTGTAAACTTGTAAAAGCCTCCTTCGAGCATCATCATATAAATCCTCTGCCAGCCATGAATCTACCAGCAGACCACAAGTGTGCCACGGCCGATATACATTACTGGTATTATAATTATTCATATACCAGTCTGTGTCAGTATTGTGAGATTCAAATTGCGGTACAGCTTTAGCCAAACGCCCTGAGCAATCGCCACAACAATGATTCTCCTTCTTCTCCTCCATGTTGGGTCTGATGTTTTAATGGGATGTCGCTGGGTGCTGTTCCTTAGCCACCTAGGCTGTCTCCACAGTTACTACAGTAACTTACAGCCACCACTTATTAAGTAGATGTGATGGTCAAATCAAGGAAGGTTCTGAATATTTAGGTAGTATACATTATATATCTGGGATAGTTGTGCAACAAAAGGCAGCAATATTACACAGCTCCATGTGTGGTTGATACCTTGCTGCATCCTTCCAGTAATAAGGGTATCAAAGGAATCCCAAGATTATCAATCAAGACAATACAATGATGATTTTGGTTCATTGTTTGTGGGCATTTTGAGGGAGCTCTAGGCGTCCTTTTATTTTAACTCTTTCATATTTTAGGGGTTTTCATCAATGGACCGGATACGAAATTAGACATTACATAGATACATCTCAAACGAGGGATAAATGCATATATAATTCATATATTTGTAACACAATGTTATAATCTGTCATTTTCAGTGATATTTATTATGGTATTATGAACCTTTACAAATGTTACAAAAGTGTGTAGCCTTCAGGAGAATGATGACTTTCTAAAGTACAAAGCAAATTGGAAATATCTTTTCCCTAAAGGGCTTGGCGAACTCAATGTATGAAGAGAACTCACTTTGTATTTACTTCATGAGATCCATCAAATTTAAATTGAGTGAAACTAGTAGCTCCTATAGGGCTCTTAGGATATATCGGAAGGCTTGGAAGGTATATCTCTTGAAAAGCATCAAATTACATTGACCAATCCTTAATTGAGGATATATGGGTTCTTAATTCCTTGGTTAATTTGCCGATATCAATCTGGATAGGCGCAGTAAATCAAAACATAAATCATTGCTGCTCGCATACAACTTGCACAATAATCCCGCCATCGTCTTTTTGCTATTGCCTTAGGATATTAATCAATCATTCTCATCTACTTGCAGGAATGCATCTTGTTGAACGATTGGTCCTTTATCCAGCCTTACGAGTACGCTCCTGGCGTGTGACACCAGAAGTTGGTCAGAAGGAAGTGAGAGATATCATGTTAACAATACGTAAACTCTCCATCACCAATATTATCCTCTTTACTACAGGAGATGTGGCAAGGATGATCATGGATGAGGTGAGTCTGACGCTGTTCATACTGACTGCCTAACGAGACAGGGTCTGCTATACTACGGCCAAGTTAAAGCATCTGTCTGGGCTTCTCTTGTAATTATCTCAATTGTTCCAGTCAGGTATCAAACATCTGCTTTTTAGTGTGTTTCATACTATACGGGGTCGATATAATCCTCTAGATGTCATGGAATATAATTTTATAAGATATCTCTAGTCATCATTATGTCCTTCTGAATGTAACAACACGCTATGAGGGATTATGTTGGTGTTTTCTATGGTACACATTCATCCGTCCGTCCATGATTCTTAATGCATGATACGTAATTCGATTTCTTCTTCAGGCTCTTCATCTAAGCATGTTGTCCAGTCATTACTCGTGGATGCTGCCTAATATGGTGAGTAATTTTATCCTTAGGATTCACGCAGACCCAGAAAATAAGAGGGCTGATATCCAACCACGTTTGATTGTTTCCAGATACATTTATTTAAGTGTCCGTATGTAAGTGTATAGATACAAGTATACAGATCATTTACTTTAATAACAGATGAAAATAATTCAATTTAGCGCGGAGTCCTTCTAATGTGTATCCACCGACTGTTATACATGTCATTTAAATACCTTATACATTAAAATTGTTGAGTTATAATCAAGAAGATCGCAAATAGAGAGGCAATTGTTGCACACATTTAATACGACAAAAATTATATGTCCTTCTGCCGTTGCAAGGTGTATTGCATCCCACGCTTTTGCTCTATTCCCCTACACAGATTGTTGCATACATAGTTTCTGTTAGATTTCTGAGGATAGAAATTAAAGTAGATATTTAGAAAAGAATTCTTATAAGGACGTACATACAAGTGGCTCACCAGTTAGCACCGTATAAGGTAATCTATCTCTATAGTATTTATGATATTGAAATGCAATAACCACAATCCTTGAACATTTCTGATACAAAACAATTCTATATATCTATACTCCAGGATATAATCCCTGGTATGGAACACTGCTCCGTGCAAGCAGTGTTCAGATGTATAATTATGTACTCTCTACCATTCACCATTATTGATGATAATTACGGGTCACCAGGAGCACCAAATTGAATGCAAAATGATCATTTACACCAACGGTGATGAGCTCTCTGAATTATCAATGCAGAACCCCAGGGCGAGTAATTACAAGCTGTTTATAACGTTTAGTTCAAGAAAATATGATATTTGCAATAGTTGGGGAAATAGACAGCAAATCCTGTCGTCATGGAGGGCAATCTATTCACAAATTTATGTTTGTCAAAACTCAATTCATATTTCAGTGTATGGAAAGGTTACTGGATGTGTATAATGCTCTATTGCGAATAGAAGGCATAAACCTCTAGCTTTTTGCTTTAGTCACCTTTCATAAATAGATTTGTATTGACCAACACAGTGCCATTGTGACAAGGTTTCTGAAGGATTCTATCCGTTCCCCTGATTAAATCGCGTAGACCGAAGACACAACTTTTATACCTCGGATTTATTAGGTAAATAGTTAAAGGACGTTGCCAAAGTGTTACTTTCTATGCAACATATCGCCGGGGAATACCTAAATGGTGTGCATGGGACATGAAATATGCCCGTAATTTAGCTTCCTATGACAATAGAAACGCCAGGTCTTTGTTCCGAAGCGATAGCTCTACTAAACCCCCACACATATAGATAACATTCCGCGTAGTGTCTGTCCCAAGATCTTCATGGGTTTAACAGCGTCTTTGCAGAGCCAAGATAGTTGATTAAATTTCTTTAGAAACATTATTCATTTGTTGTAGGGAGCTGCACCTTCAATAGTGCGTCCTGTGGTCGTGCTAGGTCGGCTAATGATAATGGATTAAGCTTGCTCACCAAAGTGTGTAACGTTATGATGAATGGTTGTTTTTTTACATTTCACATCGCTGCTACCGCAACGTTTCCTCTTCATTCCACAGCTATATCCTGTCTATTGTACCATTTACAAATGCAGTGTGCAAATACCAGGAAAGGTTGAAACTTCAACAATCATAGTCGTGTTAGCATTATTATTTGGCAGGACGCCCTTTAGGGGCTTTTCCATAAATACATGCATGTCCCCATTATTGTTACATCATCGACTTCATCGGCATAGCGATAGAAGTGTCCCTTGCTTACGATAGAAGTGTCAACTGCCGGTCACCTTCTGGTTACTAGCACCACCCTGCACCACAGTGGGCAGGGTAGTGCCCTTTCAAGGCAATGTGGACATTTGCTGATGTTGATCTTTTTGACCAAAGGAATTAAATAGATGGAACCTAGCAAGGGGGAAGTCTGTACACTTGTTATTGACCGAGGGAGCGCAGGAAGATAGAGGGCGTTAGCCCGAGATCTTCTGGGCTCCCGAGGTCACTAACAAGTGTACAGACTTCACCCGAGCTTTGTTCCATATCTATTACACCCCATTAATAAATAACAAATATAATTAATTAAAAATAAAAGAAGTAATTTAAGTTTTTGGGGGACCTACTTGTTGTATGTCCCCAGGGTGACATAACTCACATGTTATGCACCACTTTGACCAAGTGTGACATACAATGCTGAAGGTATAGGAAGCAACATCACAGGGGTGTAATAATGTATGTTTATTGCTCATCTTATCAAACTTACAGTTTATGTTATGTTTATCTTAATGACGAACATTCTATAAGCATCAACTATTTTTATTTCATACATCCACATCGTTTGTTTTCTCTTTTAGCTTCCTCTAGCTAGCTTCTTTTTATGAGGGTCTATGTGACCGGTATAAACCAGCGGCAAGGGAATTGGAATAAAAGGACTGTGTATTGAAATTTAGTTCGCATTCTATGAGGGTAACATTGGCACAAAGTGAATATACTGCACTATTGTTATAAACAGCAATCTGGCTATTACTCTGATAAACGAAAATCTGAATATAGGGAGGAAGGACTGCACTTAAGCATACCAAGATTGACTGCCTTAAAATACCAAGGATTACAATGTGATACTTTGTTAAACAGCAATCTTTTCTAATCAACAACGTGAATACTAGGAGGAACCTCAAAGTACTGCTTCAAAGGAGCATAAAAACCCGATTATAAGCTCAAAGTATAAAGGATTATGTGTCTGAATATTTACAGTGGGCTTTTTAAGAACGGAGAAGGAAAGAGGTCTGTTGGCTACCAGGGCTTGGATGACTACCATACCCCGATGGTAATGGCCCTTAGTATCAGTCAAAAGCTATTTCATTGTAACAACGGAAGCAAAAAATCGAATCACATCAATTTAGGATTGATAGAGACTAAATGGAGTTGACGCTCACAAGTGAGACATGATGAAGCAGACTGACACAGAATGATACATACTGACGGAGGATGATACTCACTGACTGCAATATGACTAAATTATGCTCAAAGCACAAGCAAGTAAATGATCCCCGTGGAGTAATCCTATTTTATGAACGCTCAAAATAAGGCAGGTCGTCATAATAAGTTCAAATTCCCGGAACTTTTCAGCTCCAAACTCAAGGAATTTTCCTTTAGGTATGTCAGGATTCAAAATGTTGATCAATGTTGAGGATTCCGAATAATGATTTGATTGGCATCATTGGTTCGAGATTGTAATGGTTGTCGAGTTAGAGACAAATTGTTACTTTAGTCTGTACTATTCTGTTTTATAGTTATTTCTATTGTCATGTAACGGGATGTATAGCCGGCATTGCCTTAAGTGTTCTGTATGTGTTATCGTTCAACATCTATACAGACATACATACCTTTAGAATGGAAAATGGTTATCGAAAGATTATGATGGAAAGCCCAGGCGCCAAATAGCTCCCTTTTGACTTCATTCTAATAATATGCTTTTGAAAGGATATATTCTACTGCACATATATCTACATTTGCCGTATTCCTCCTCTGTATACATTTACATACGTTCAAAGGAGCTTCTTTTAAGTGAAATCTACATTGAGGACATCCCAAGTATCTCTTACTCTTAGAAACATACCAACACCACAAGTGTGGAAACCAACTAGAAAATGCATTTAAAGGAAGTCCTTTCTGGTTACGGCCTAGGCCTATTGTGATTTAGAAGATTCAGCAACACATACTATAAGCTGCCACCATAAATTGCGCGGTGTTGATTACACTATAAGCAGTGACAATGATTTGGCCAAGACGCGTTCATAATTATCATCGCCGTTACAAGATATTGCCTATACCCTTTGATTATGCTTGTCCATCTCGCAGCCCTTCTACATCCATCTTCGATCACATTGAGAGTCTTTTAAGGGATCACGGTGTCCATGCTTATGCTAGTCGCACCCCGCCAGCTATCCTTCCTTAATGACCTGTCTGACGAAAATGGCCAAAGCTCAAGAATTGGGTAGAGGGGCGGGCAGCGTGTTCAAGGGAACAGTCACAAAGACGCTTATTTGGTCGGACACACTGTGCCATCACATGTGGGAAATTGAAGTTGAACACCATTGTAGGGGACAGCACGTATGTGCTGACACTGATATTGACACTGGGTTCGGCCTTCCTGATGGGGCTGCCAGAACATGACTGGCTTTTTCTTAACAGATGGCCAGCGCACGAGCAAACGCCGGGCAACAGAGCGAGATCGTTCTCAGGGAAGCTGGCCCAAGCAATTAGACAAGACAGTGTGAGCGTATAGACTGGCGCATATTGCCATCGCGTAGCTACTGCAGAGTTTTATTTTACTTTGGTTCTGTCAATAGGAAGCATTCATCCTAACTGAACCATTCTTTCGCCCGGCTCCGTCCTTGTCTCGGCCAGATTCGGTGGCCCTACTTTATGGGACAAGCACTGGGCAGTAGGTACTATATCCTTTCGGCATCCTATAGCCTTAATGTGTACTAACCGTGGGAAACTGTCTTGCGACATTGGAAGCCACAAGTGCTGTCAATAGTTACCTGTGTCCATCTCGCTGTCTATCTCCTTGAATCTCTCAAGAGAAGATATATGCCAACTTGGCGGACTGACGGACCTTCTTTAAACGACTATATATCTGTAGCGGCACGCGGAGAAGCCAGCGGAAGTGGAGGATTCATTTCCGTTCATGCAGTGAGTCAATTTACTAATTGCGCATCTGTACGGTAGCACTGGCATTCAGATTCATCCAAGTCGCAGGAAATACCAATAGCTGGATGTGTTGCTACTATTCATGAACACCAAGTAACTGTATACTTTCCCCTCCAAGGCGCTGCCCTATGGAACCCATTGCAATCTGCCGGGGTAGCATCGTATTGACGTCGCCATAGAATATCTTAGACGCAATTGAAGGAGGTAACCGGCGGCTAGCATTGCGGAAAAAGGTCATGCCCATGCGTGCCATATATCCCCACAATGTAGCATTTGGCCGTGCCGTGACATCCCACATGCCCCTTAGAAGTCTTTTGTCTGACCCACAGACACACTGCATTACAGGCCCGGGGAAGGCGCTTTGAGATAAGACATAGATTAAGGAAAGAAAACTTATTTAGAACTCCGTTTAACCTCTCACCACTAAGTCACCTGCCTCCCAGGCAGCCATGCCATCGGTGTAATATTCGCCACTGCTCATTTCTCGTCGCCTTCCTTCCACTGGTTTCTTCTCACTTTCCATCACACGGGGGCTAGGCGACAGTCTAGATGAGTATCGACCTAGCCAGTCGCCCCACTTACAAAACGCATATGCATGGGAAAGAATCTATATATCCTCCACCCCCTATCCAGATGTAACTCCGTTTCACTGGTCAACTGCCTTTACCGTTCCATGGGGCATACTGTTGGACTTGATTCGAGGTTATAACCTTCATTTCATATAATCTCAATGTTCTCTCTTTGTTTATCATTGTTTAAAACAACGTTTTATCATCCTAGATATCATTTTGAATATCAGTAAGAAATATTTTCGATTATTTAATAAAGGCCATCCATTTGAATAAATTAACGTCTGAAAGTCCCATTATTTTGCGTTTACTGAGCATAGGATATACAATATATAATTTTACTGCATTGTACACACAATGCAGCGGTAATTCTGGCCAATTCTCTATGCTGAAAAGCTCATAATATTCCAACTATCGGCTTGAGTCCCACAAAGATTAGTTTTCATTTGGGGGGCCTATTTATAGGAGCCTTTCCAAGTTTTTAAGCCCTTGGGATAGGAGTTGTATGCATGCGTCATATGTGAATCGATAGCAGGGTTATCTCCTGTCTCGACGCTGCTTATTGGATAGGAACAAGGGGACCCGTGCTTGGCATTCCACCGGCACCTTCCATCACCCCCGACCTACTTAACGAGAAATTGCTCTCATGCATTGAAATGTTTCACTGGGGCAGAAACTTAATTTGCTATTGGCTTGCGAATCGTTGCCTTTGCCTATCCACCTCTATTCCCGTTTAGTCTCGTGAAAGCATTCGTCTAGAATTAACGACTACGAATTTTACCGGCAGTAGCCGACATTGGCCGAATTAAAGGCTATCACAATTCACACGCAAGCTGCCCAGTTTGTGTTTGCTGAACTTGGACGCTGGACGCTCCGGCACCAGCAGCCATGCGCAAGTGCTAATTCAAGTGATGAAGCACCAAGATGAGGACAAATGAGAGAGCAGCTCTAGGAGCGGGTAGCTTCTAACTCTACACTTTAAATCTGTCTCCTCTAAAGTATTTCCAATTTGCTTCTTCCCGAGCAAAGGTAAATCACGGCCTGGTGCGTTTCGGATATTCATGCAATGGAAGAACAATTTCTTGTGTAAATTCCTACCTTCAAATGAGGCCCTTTTGAAGGCTATGAATCCCTCCTTTGATGGCAAACCTAAGGAACGACCTTCGGGTATTAGAGAGAGGATAGCGCTACGCTAAAATAAAAATATCTAGAAATCTGAACGAGTACTAATGCTCTCCCTGACATCAAAGCTTCCCCTATTTCACTAGACGAGGGAGACTATAAGGACATTAGATTTATAATTCCTAGTTAGAAACGATATTAATTTCTTTAGATATGATATAAATTGAGTGCTGGTTAATGTACTGATCCCGCCTAAAGAGACTTCAAAATTAAACATACATTAGATGAGCCTTTGGTCCACAAATATACTCCACGCGTCAAGCGGAGACAGAGGATTAGAAAGCTTCACATAAGACAAGTCTTAGCCATGCTCCAGTGAAGAGATCAATACCTCAAACCTCCATCCCATCTCCTTCCTATTCCTGGCACAGGGTGCGCCACGAGAACTGTCAAGACAGTGTAATTCCTCACTAAACCACTTTGATTTATGGAACTTTCCTCTGCGGTCCAACTGCCATATTTGTTGATGAGATCTCAAGAATTCTCGTGATGGCGTTAGAGATTTCTGGGAACTTGACTATTAATTTGGTAATTTCACTGACGTTTCTGATGAAGCATGTTTCTAAATGGTCTTCTACACCACAGGGGCTTTTACACGGCGGGCGTGTGCTACCCCATACTGTCGGTCTTTTGCATAGCTGATTTTCCTGGAGATAGCTAGATAGGGCATGGGAAAGGGCTGCAATACAAAAGGCGATGCCGGTAGGGAAAATTCCTGCCTGATTTCATTGTCATTGCCTAATACAGTATTGTTTTATCTGCCGACTCGGCACCATTATGGAGTATATATCTGATGAATACAACATGCGGCCTCCCTTAGTCATAAGCAAAACGGCAAAAATATGATTGGGGCCGTTGCACAACTGATAAATTTTACTCCGGGTGGTCATAAGATGCTTAGAATAGCACCGGCAAACGCCAATTGGTTATACAACCTTCGAGTCGATGGAAAGCAGCTTATAACAGGCTCAGAAAAGGAACGAATTTCCGATTCTTTCATTGTAAAGGAATCGAAGTGTCTACCAGTAGTAACAGTAGGATAATTCCCTTTAAAGGAAAGCATTTACCATCGTATACATATAATAGTAGGCAGTATATTTCACATATTATTATGTGTAGCTTAAGCAAATTCGATCTAAGACCTGTAGTTTCTCAGGAGCATTCTATTTATCAGTAAAACAGAAATGGCAATGCATTTTTATGGCAAGGAGATGTTTGGTTTCCAGTCTCCCCAACATCAACTTACCATTTTGATAGATTGAGGAAAACAATTGCAGATGTTATGTATTTCAGATTATTTGAATTATGAATATTTGTTTTAAAAAAACACTTTAATTGTGTACAAAATCCCAAATCCCGACACCTGCCATTCCATCATCCCCTTGATTATCGTCAGAAATTCATCGGTACCATCATTCATCAAGATTCATCATAATCAATCTCACATATCGCATTATCATAATTCAACTCATCACGTGATCCAAGCCTTAAAGAAACAACCCAACGATTCAATTTGAAAACATGTTATTCACCAAACTGGCCCTTTCATCAGTCTGTGCGACTTAACGGTAATGCAACGCATTTGCAAACATTTATTCATTACCATTTGTACCACGACATGGTATGCACTATGACTAATTCGGAAGTGTGCTGATAAGTCCATTCCTGCATTATCTGACTCTACAAAAAGAGCAAACAATTGTTCTGACAACCAGTTTATAGGGTTTCCGGTTGGTTGTTTGTGGCCAGATTTGATTTCGATTTTCATGCCAACATTTTGGAGCGAAACTGACAGGCAATATTTAATTGAAAAAACATCCGTTTAAGCAGATAAGAACACCGAACAATGTTGTTAACTCAACCTATTCAATTATCTGCCAGTTGTCATGAATTTACTTTGCCCCAAAAAGTCCCGCGTCTGGTTTTCACGACATCTGTAACCACATCATTACCATTTAAGCCATAATGCGCACCTAAATGAAACATATTTGAAAAGGCGTAATTTGATGTAGACCTTTGACAAAGATTCAAAGTGATTGTGGCGACTCTGAACACAAGTAGACACAGGTATTAGTTTATGAAGGAGGTTTATTAATTAAAATTTGAAAAAGGTATTTGTAAAAAGGATAATCCACATTTCGAAGTACTTCCCTATGCGCACACCCATTCTGCTTCACAGCTTTTTAGCCTTATGTAAAGTGTATGCCCCAGTGCGACCTGAATTTAAAAAGCAGTCCACTCCCTGGTCAAGCTACAAGCATTCCTAGAGTGGCATAGTGCTTGAGTGCTTACAGCACACTCTATCAATCGCCATAGGTTTCAAATTGATAATTAAAACTACTTAAAGGCAATATAGATCTATATCTCTTGGGTATTTATGAAAAAACTGTTTACAACTCAAAATTATCACTTTCATTTAAATAAATCCTGCTATTGGGTTGGTTATCTACTGCACATTCCTATGGGAATAACCTTGCATTCACATCTTACATTGCACTCCTACAAACTCATCATAAACCATTATAACAAAGAAAGTGTATATTTTGGAGACTAATTTAATAACTTTCAATACTGCGGTCATCCTGATAATTGATTTAGTATATTATTACATACGTATGTGATTACACAGGGCATGATTCGGGGGTGCCATTAGAAATCTCGTATCACATACGTATGTGATTCGGGTTATCATAGAAGCACGTGACCCAAATAACGTAATATCATTGGTTCATGACGTCGCGCTTCTTAGAGGCAGAAGCGTAGCGCTGCCTTGCATGTTTCGTAATTTGTCATGAAAAACAGTCATATGAGGTAAATATAACAAATGAATCAATAAATCAGTATGAAATAAATACCGAATAGCCCTCTGTCGATGTCAAATCGATCTCGACGTCGGGTCAAAGCGCACTCCACCCCTTCGGTGTGTCATGCGCTTTGACCCTCCGTCTCGATCGATTTGACACCGACATCGGGCTATTCGGTATAATAGTAACATCTTTGTCAGTGCTCCCTTAACAGTGCATGAGAATGCACAGCAAATCTGCATTCAAACAGTCATACTGGCATAGCTTAGTTTGGGTTTCTGTTCTAAGCTATCCCTGCAGCCCAGGCGACATAAAGCTTTGCTTGGGCCCAAGGTGTAGCTGACACTTCACTCACCTATAGCTGGCATTTCACACTCACCTGTCGCTCATTACACACCACCTCTCCCTCCCTATATTTTAGAAACCCCTCTAACACCAGAGGGCGTTAAAAGCAAGCCAGTCATTATTAATAATCCTTCTATATCAAAAGCACTACCCATGTAATATTATGACATTTATGCACTATTGGAATTAACCATCATATATCTTGAATTGTTTTCAGGGATATTCTTCTATATTTTGTATGTGTAATCATTTGTGTGATATTGTAGAGGGTGTATACTCAAAACACCCCAATCATTTACATCTGTATATGTAGTGTACCCCCAGTGGGTCTGTCATCTCCACAACCCACAACCTACAATGCACATGGAGAGAATGATGTACCCACATTCATATGGACACTCTTTATAGGCAAAATGATGAATAAATGGATGTCTTTCTAAGGATACCAGTGGTTATGTTCAATTGCTGGGATTCCTCAGTAAGTCTAAATTGGATGTTAGTTCAATCTGAGTATTCACAGAAAGAAATTATAACTTGTTGAAAGTACCCCTTAAATGAACTGAATATTTAATACATTAATGTGCATTTTGATGTGCTAATAATATAATTATTGTAATGATCAAGGTTACTCTATAGGCCTATTGTGTTATGATACACATATTATTACTGTGTTTTGACACGCTACTCAGTAGTGCCTCCTGACCCACTACACTGAGGCCTATGAAACAGTGCGTCAAGTGTTTATAAAACAACTTGTAGAGAGGTGCATTTTGACGCAAAACATGTTGTGCATCAAAATGCGGTGCCCCAGTGAGAATGTGTCCAACGGGTTGACAGGTAATATGCTGCAGGACTTCCCCATATATATAGCTCACGATGAGAAAAGGAAAATATGCCTCACAGTCCCATTTTGCAACCAGAAACACGTGTAGTTTATTACTTTAGAAAGAAAGCGGAGAAGAGGAAACTAGATAGAATAGCCGCAATCAAGACATATCCATTGACGTCTGAGACCTAGATAGAAACATATGATATGATTAAATCAATGCTGTAGGCCAATGAGGAAGTATGTTCTATGCCTTTTATTCCATGTCGCGCTTTGTGATTAAAGGAACAAATCAATAAACGTCCTCCTAATCTGCCCTTCTTGTCCAGTGTGGAGACATACAGACATGGCCAGGGAGCAAACATACTCAGATGTTTCTGCCATTGCGTGAGTGGTGTCCAATCGCATGAGCCAACGTCCTTATTGTCGATCCCCACAACGCAGTACTAGCGCGAGCCACGGTTCAGAGAAAGTCCCAATTGCATCGGTCAATGTCCCTATTGTATTGCCCGCGTGCCTGCTCATCTTCCCCCTTACTCCCGTGGGTATGAAACGAATGTTCTGCGCAGCATATAAATAAATACACTCCCGTGTTTCCCTTCGTACGTTGAAGTTTGTTGCTGAAGCAATTGTACGCCTGTAATTTCATCAAACGTGGCTACCAACGTAAAGGTTTTTAATGGACATGGCGCCCCGTGTCTCCTGACACACAATAGAATAATGATTGTCTGCTGGTGATAGGCTGGGAGGTTGGAGATGGGAGATGGTTGATGACAAGGCTATTTCAATACATGGTCTTACATACATGGTCAGATAGCGGATCAGCGCAGCGCAGACAACTGTCAACAGCCCGAAATATGAGCAGTGACGAATGATGAGCACTTATTATGTCGGTCGTTTTATTAATGATATCATCCATAAGAAAGGGAAACCTGGATGAGTATGTTTGCAGGTGTAACCACCGCTACCATAACCAGTATTTCTTGGTTCAACAGCTAGGCAGCAACACCCCGACAGTTGTTTTCATTGAAGCAAGTTATTTATATTTGTAATTTGAGATCTCATAATATTGTACACACAGATTATTAGGTGTAATACATGATTAGGTATATATACAGTAGTAAGAATAGTACAGTATTTAACCTAAGATGCACACAGATATCCACAATGAGTCAATATTGCGCGCACAACGTGCGCACGCAAGAACGTACACGTTTTAAGACAAACTTGTGCACATGCAGTCTATACCGAGATGTAAGTAGTATAGTAAAATCGGTATTTGTCTAAGGCACTACATTTAAGTAGTATAATAAAACTGGTATTTGTCTAAGGCGCTACATTCAAGTAGTATAGTAAAATCGGTATTTGTCTAAGGCACTATATTTAAGTAGTATAGTAAAATCGGTATTTGTCTAAGCACTTTAAGTAGTATAGTAAAACCGGTATTTGACTAAGAACTTTAAGTAGTATAGTAAAATCGGTATTTGTCTAAAGCACTACATAACCTATTCATGAATATGTTCGATGGATCATCCCGTAGTATAGTGCCTCGTAACATGTTTACAGAAAATCCAATCCAAGAGTAGCTTTTTGGTAAGACACTACTGCAAAATAGACTACTTGTGAGGAAGATTAAATCCCTGTAACATACACCCTGTCCAGCCTCTGAAGAACCGAAACCCCAATGCTAGCCTATACCGGTACTCTTTGAAGTCTGGGTTCTACAGAGGCTGGACAGAGTGTAGTACAATACCTTCTTTTCAATATGTTTTAGTCAGCATATATTTCATATCCTTCCTTTCTTGTTTGGAAAAATCCCAACTAGATCAAATGCCAAATTTTGAGAGGATTGCATGGTAAATGTTAATAGGAGTTGATTCTTTACACCATACCTTATGTTGATTATACGTTTTTTTTTCAAAAAGCAGTTTCCAAATAACGGTGTTCTAGAGTTGACACGTGATAATCATAATTGTGATGAACAATGGCACTAGCCTTCTTCATATGTTCACGCGCTTGTCTGTTTATCATCTTCGCGCAAAACATTGCCAATATCAATGGGAAAAACTAATTTAGCCCCTAGACGTCACAAACTCTCGGCAATACAAACTAAAAATTGAACCAATTTGATATTTTGGCAACACACGAGAGAACTAAGTAGCAGAAAATAAGGCAATAATTTGTATTCGCCGTCGGGACGCTCAGGCGTAAATCCCTTGCTTGCGTTATCATGAAGTAAAGCAAAATATTCATTTCACAATATCCTTCATAAAGTTGTTCCTAGTAAATTGTCTACAGGTTGCAGTGGATCTAGATTGTTTGCAAGAATCAGGCTACTTGCTAAAATATTATCCAAGTTACGTTTTTGTCTGTGAATAAGCAATCACAGCCATTCTAAATTACTATTACTTATAGATAAAATTAATTGAACTTAATTGGGTATAATCTCTGAATTCGTGTTCCTAAGAGTTCCAAGCCTGGGACACGCAGATACCTGTTGTGACAAAGATCCTCCTGCATGGTGGACTAGTTGATTAGCTCGACAAATTGCATAGCGCAAATTGAGAGGGAATCTGTTTAGGATGTAGCTTGAGTTGGGTTTGATCCGGCTGTGGGACTTGGGAAGCGCGAAATTAAAGTAGGAGATAAGATTGGAGAAAGGGGGCTATAGAACGTTCATGAAGAGGGATGTTTTGTCTCTTCATGTCGATACATTTTAGTCACGCCCAGTAAAAGATTCTTCCTCGGGGCAAACGGCTTTCTGAAAACTCATTTCTTACAGTCTCTACTTCTATGGATGTATATCGAACTTCACGACTGAAAACTCTAGTTAGGTAGAACACACATTGCATGGACACTCCCTCAATACTCTTGGCAACTTGGCAACCTAGAAAACCATTCATTGAGATAGACAATCCATGTGTGTTCGTGACGAAAAAAATCATTAGATGAGACTAAAGTTTGTAGAACCAATCTTGGGTCTCAGGAAGGTTCCCCTATTTCGCACAAGAAACTCATCTGGTATACAAAGTAATAAATATTCATTTTAAGGACTTACAATGTTGCAGACGAAACATAATATAGGACCTAAAGATTTAAGGAAAATATTCGTGAATTCTCCCGGCACGTCGGGAGAGGCTGGCCGGTAAGTCGATGGTAACAACCTTCTGCCGTTTGGTCTATATATATTTATATTTGGTGTGACAGGGGATGTGCCCTTTCCAGTATTCCTTGTTGTCTCACCTCGCGTGCACCAATCCGGCCCGTTGCAGCTCGTGAATCCAGAGCAATTCTCCTGTGAAATATCGAGAATGAGGCAAAGGAACGTCAGTTAAATGTGAGGCAGAGTAAAGTAAAGATCTAGATATCATTAGACCTGTAGCAGCGCTCTGAATCAGTGACAGATGAGGTTCGACTAATTCACACAAAGTCACATACCCAGGCACCTTCCACTTATATATTTTATACACATAGGGCAGGTTGAATTTACTCAGAAAATCAATTTTCCACAAGTCCAAGCTTGATTGCCTATTATGCTGCTGCACCTCACCATGGGCTCTTTTTAGTTCGAGACAAAGATTATGGGAAAGTGGGGTGCAGTGGGAAGAGTAGGGCTATTTCACCGCTTTGACTGCTTTGAATACGTTTTTCCTGGGGATTTATCACGGGTGAATATAATTCAGTGCTAGCCTAGGCTCGAATGAAAGAGGAAGCTTTAGATAAATAACCCTAGCATACCCAAGCCTCTAGCACGTTCATATATACAGTCTGAAAACAGCTCCTGATGGGCAACCATTCGCTCCTGGGGAAGGAAAGATATAAGGCAGTGATAAGCGTTGTTAGCATCGGATCATCTATCACCCACACCGGCGTTACATCAGGGATTATCCATGCGCCAGACAATAATCCCTATAGCCATACTCTATCTGCATAATATATATATGCAACGCTTTATGGAATACGAGGTCCGCCCCACACTCTATCTAGTCCATTACCCTTATATCCCATCAAGATTGGCGATGAGGACGCTACGAGGCCATGCCTAGCAGAGCGTACCTGGCCAGAATTGCCTCTCTGAATATGACAATTATAAAAAGGTATCAGTGATGACTCCCTCTTGAGCCAATTATATCTTCATGCTCAGACTTATATCTGCAGTATGCCTTGAATGCGACATTTTTCCCAGTAGGGTAGGAAAATATGAGGTATCTTCAGCCGAGGGGAGCCTATTCATTTACTTTTTCCCCTGGTTGTTTTTTCATAGATGCTTGCTAAACCACTTGGCCCAATTCCTTAAGCTATGAGACTGTTGGCCTGTCATACATATAATCCCTTGCGAGAGGTATTGAGGTGGGAGGAGTTTCAATCATATTATGAATACATCAATTGTGAGGGCTCGATGACGGCAAGGACCCTGCCATGACAGAGGATCTACATGGCTAATCATGGACACATCTGCACAGCCATTTTAATCAGAAATTTATTTCAAGCGTATATAAGAAAAACTGACGTATGAGACATTAAGTTTTGAACGGAATATAATGGAGGGATACATCTTTGCATCATAGTTCCTTTATAAATATTTGATTAGAATCGTGCAAAGTCATCAGTTGAGATGCATCATGTGTACTAAAATATATGTATTTCTGTACTTACAAATACAGTAAACCCTAAATATAAACCATAAAACTATTTTTTCTTTGCACTACTATACCTATATCTCACCCATTACACTTTCCCTAAATTATGATTCATGTAAATTGTACTCCCATGTACACTCCAGAGTCATTTTTCGTTTTAAATTCATGTTAGTGCTACGATATTAAGAACCTTCATGAAAAGAAAGAGGATTGACTTCTTTGTTCTTAGAATGGATAAAGATTAAGGTATTAGATTAGGTATTACTGCAAGGTATTAGGTATTTACTTCTGTGTGATGCTATGATGATGTAATCAATGATGGAGAAATTATAATTTCAACATAATATTGCAGTTGAATACCGCTTGCAAAAAACATTAGGAAATATGGATGGCTCATTTGTGTTGCTTACTGTTTACTCGTACTATATTGTTAGCCATTAGTCGGGTGGTTAAGGCCTAGACATTAGCCATCTCTGACTGGTAATCCTAACACCTGCACCTACATCAATCAATCAAAGACTGCTTCATAATTACCACTTCTCAAATAATCTCCTATCACAGTCGCCTGCCTACTTCAAACATACAGCGCTCACTTACAGACTCGATAGCTATAACTTTACAGATAAGATCAGTATTGATTCATTGATATTGGTGTTTGGCTTTATGTGAGTTTAAAGCTAGAAGTATTTCTTAAACAGATTTTATTTCGTGACATATTTCACATATGATTTATATATGTTATCTTTTCCTTTTCAAATACAGTTACATCATTGCTTCAACTTTCTGTGTTAACACAGTTCTTCCTAGAAGACCTTGATACAAAAATAAATGAACAATCTTTACATCTCTACATTCATCTGGTCTCATATTATTACAAAAATGCATTATATATACGATCCACGATGCTAGGAAGGAATAGGGAAGAGAGTCATATTGAATTTGGCCAGAACAGCCAAAAGCTGTTTATTAATATAATACCCTATAAGATATCCACAGATACAAGTTATTATCAATCAATATCACAGAAGCAATAGCAATAAATAACACCGAACAGACAATATCGGATACATATAAACAGTAAAGTTAAAAAAGTTTCGGCGATAAGGGACCCAACGTCTACACCGACTCGGTGAATGAACTTGAATGAGACGGTTGGGAGAATAGAAGGGGGGCGTGGCAACCCTATCCCGCCTGTGATTGGCTGAGGCGCCGGTGACGTCATAGTCAATTCCTCTAGCAAGGGGGCGTGGTCGATATAACCACTGAGGCTTCAGTTGCACTAATTATAAAACCTTTCATAAGATCACCTCATCTCCATACAATGTCTTAATACCTCCTTTATTCGTTACCTTTTCTCTATACAAATGTCTTATCATCTCATTTAATCATTATTTGTCATTATTAATCATGATTTCAATGAAACGAAAAAGGACTGTTGTAAATACAAAATATAGATTTTAACTTCAGCAAACTACAAGTTAGAATATGTTTACAAATTTCAGACACACTTATCATAATACCACTTAGCCTCGCTTCTATGGAGAATGACGTCGGTTTATTATAACATAATGCTATAAAGAAGCACATTATGGAACAACAAGTACAGTTACAATTTTCTTGTATTTTCTGCTGCTTAAAATACATAATAAAGAATCAGCAAAAATAAAACAATGATGGACAATAGTCAAGTTTGGAGGTCGAAGACAATACTCATACACATTTCAAAGGTCTGGATTAACATCCAGGTACAAATCTCAGTCTAAACAGTCTTAACTACATGCATTTAGACAACTAAAATGATAATAATGCTTACTGGGCTTTTAAAGGTATGTAAACCCCAAAATATTATGAGAAAATCAACTTCTTTGCTATTATTCAAATGTAACCACCCCAGTGGTACCTATTGCAACCTTACGTTTAGTGAGTTTTACCCATTTAGATCAGGGGAAAAGTAGTTCAGGGCGCCACTGTTAGCCTACATCACAAGGTAGCGAAATCCTGAAATGAACATGCAGTGTACATAATGCAGGGACTCCACTATGGAAAAAACGGCAAAAAACGGCTGCGACGAATTTTTTGCGATGAGATATCTAATCAAGTTAGATATTTTGCACTTGTTGGCAACAAATAAATGTGTTGCCGACAACCTATTTTACCCCACTTCTACTAGTGATTTTTGAGCGCCGAAATTTTAGGCATGTCGGCGACACGTTTTGCCTGTCGGCGCGGTTTTTTTCTATAGTGGAGTCGCCCTATAATAATTATACCAGTTGGGAGAGATATTGTACACATTTCAGGTGCAACCTTGTGATATCACACAGCAAACTCAGTGCCCACTTTTGCTCAACAGACCTTTTCAACTAAGCTTTCTCAATTGGTGCCTGTGAGTGAGTATCAGTTAGACATAAATGGAGGTAGGCTACATGGAGGTTTTCTTTTTCCAACGGGGCAAATTGTTCCAAAGTATCAGACTCTGAACGTGGGGAGACTTACGTAATTTTTCCGAATTAGGATGAGTGACTTTGATGTTAATTCCAGCAGCAAGCCTTGTTTGTCTTGGCATTATTAGAATTAAGTCAGGGTCGTTCACCCTCATTGCCATAAGCCCTATAACTGTCATGCTACCACTCTTTTTAAGTCGTCAATTCTTAATATTGCCTTCATTTCTGTGGTTAAAAAATTTTGATTTAGGAAGATTAATCTTACAGCTCTATTTAGTGTAGATTGGACTTTGCTAATGTTATTGGCATTAGCCATGTTATACAAGTGAGACAACATGTGATTTAACAATAACATAAGATTTTATACAGTATATACTGAGCCTTAGTGGCTGTAAGACTATATTTGTGCAAGGTTCATATATTCTGTATTATATGTTTCTGTCTCATTGCATTAAGAGAATAGTTCCTACACAATGGCTTTATTGCATAATACTTTGTAAGAAATCCATAAGGTTTTCTAAACCCACAAGGTCATCAAAAAACAAAACCAGTGTGCATAATATTACAATTACCAAATTGTGAAATCATGAATATCTATTTGTGAAATTCAATTCAATTCAGAAATTCTTTATTGTATGATCTTAAATACAACAGGTCGGACAATTCTGACATACGGACATGTCAGGTCTTCCACTGACTGCCAACATCATTGTAGGAGTCTTATCTAAGATAATTTCACATTATAGTTACAACATAGAATCTTCAGTAACGATTTTGCCCTCCTACATACTTTTATTTCAAGTGCCCCTATATGAACGTGTATCAGTACATAGTTTGAATTCCATAACTAGTCAGGATTCAAGTTTTTGCAAGAGAACGAGTCACACTAATACTGTGCATACATACCAGCAGGATATATTCCCATGCTCAATAATTATCAGTAGTCAATTGGTATTTAATTTACGGCATTTTCTCTTTTCAGACTCTCAGCCAAGAAGACTTGGAGAGGTATATATATACCCAAATTAACTTTACCACCTTCAGGCTGATGAAGAACTTCGTCACTGACCTTCACATACCTAAACCATTTGAGAGGAATGAGTATATAAATTCTTATGATAGCCTACTCACTCTGTATCATGGAATCAAAAACCATCACAAATTAAAAGGCAGCTGTCATTGGATCGGGAAAGAACCTATATACTCAACATTGCATAAGGTAAGCAGTTATCATATTCATTGATTAAACGTTCAGTGCACGGAAAAGAAAATCGATACCGTTCCCATTTTTTATTCCCCGGTATTGCTTCAGTAGTAAGCAATATGATGATGATTATTCTCCCTGACCAACAATTTTAAGCTTTACGTTCTCTGAAGCAATAGCGGTAATATGATCTTACAGGAACATCCTTCATTCGCAAGTTAATTAATGCAATTAAATAGCTTAAAAAGATAATTGTGGTTGAGCAAATGTCTAAGTCACAAAAATTTAATAATCGCAGTAAAACACTATATATTAAAAAGGAATCTTATACATTTGGGGGTTTTTTCACAAAAGGACGAAAGTTCAAATAGAAAATAGACTTATTAAGCCAGAAGTCTATAAACCATTCAACTTTTTAAACGATATACAGATGAAGGAGGAAATAAATGTTATAAAGACTACACGCCTAGAAGCGCTGATTCTTGTAAGAAAAAGAGCATCTTCAGTATTTAAATCGCCTAGTACATATCCATGGATTTGTGTAGTTGAGGCAAATAGGTAGGATAGTCCTAGTCGCCCAAGACACATTTTCAAGTGAACTCCTTGTCTGAAATAAAACTCCCTTAACCATTTTTCCTTGATTTGGGAGGAAATGCCAACTATAGGAAAGAAACATGACATTATGTGTAGAGCAAAGTTGATCCGACCCTAGAAATGGCTTTACCAGTTACTAGGCGAGAGAAATAGCTAAGCAAGGAACATTTAAATAAGGAAATCTTATGAAACAGGCGTTTTAAACAGATGCAATAACAGATACAAAACTGGGAGGGACAGGGATTAATTTCAGCCTCGGCAAAGTCTTTTCTACAACGGGCACTAATATTGGAGTACAATGGGTTTCCATACATTAGATCATATTAGTGGGAGACTTTAACATAAATTATGCAGTGCCCTCGAATGGTAAATCCCAATTGCAAACAATAGAATTTAACACCTCTCTAAAACAAATAATATCAGTACCAACAAGAATAACAAGTAGCACACAAACAATTATAGACCTGATATTTACGAATATTAAGTTTATAAAAAAATGTGGAACGCTGAATATAAATATGAGTGATCATAAGCCGACTTATTTAATAGTAAAGAAAGAGAAAGAACATTACCAACTTATAAGCTTTAAATGTCGGTCATATAAAAGATTAAATGAGGAAATACTAAAAGAGAGACTGTTATCGCGCAATTGGGACAAATTATTTGAGTCACAAATGCCAAATGATTGCTGGGAAAAAATGTTAAAAACAATATTAGAGGAGGTAGATAACATGTGCCCGATTAGAGAGATGAAAAATGTAAGAGCGAGGAAGTCGTGGATCACAGGGGAAATAATGGAGCTAATGAAGGAAAGGGACAGACTGTTTAGGGCAGCAAAGAAATATGACAATTTAGGACTACTAGAACAGGCTAAAGGATTAAGAAGAAGAGTGAATCATATGGCAAGGAATTTAAAAAATAATTTTATAAAAGAAGAAATAGAACAGAATAAAAATGAGCCGAAAAAATTCTGGAAGAAAATTAATCCCTTAATAAATAACACAAAAAAAGGAGAAAATAAGAATATCACACTTACAAAGAATGATCAAGATGTCAGCCCAGATAAAGTACCCGACGAGTTTAACGACTTCTTCGCTTCGGTAGGCGAAAGTTTAGCAAAGAAAATCTCTCCTCCCACGCAAGATGAGACCAACCAATATAGACAAGACACACCAGAAAATCAGTACAGTTTCCAATTTAAACAAATAACACCAGAAGAAGTAAAAACATTTATAAAAAATATACCATCATCAAAATCGTCAGGTTATAGTAACCTGCCATCGTGGTTACTGAAAAAAATTCTTATAATCCTAGCACAACAAATGGCAGATATAATAAACCTGACATATGAAAAAGGATCAATACCGATTGAATGGAAACAATCTAAGGTAACTCCACTCTATAAGGCTGGTCTCATCACAAATCCCAGCAATTATAGGCCGGTGTCATCAATAACATTGCCTGCAAAATTATTAGAAAAAGCAATGCATAAGCAAATCACAGGTTACTTAGAAAATAACAACTTATTGTTTGATTATCAATATGGGTTTAGGCGAGGTCGCTCAACCAAAGATGCCCTAATGAACTATTTAATGGATGTATATCTTAATATGAATGAAAATAGGGTAACAAGGGCTGCCTACCTCGACTTCAGAAAAGCATTCGATACAGTAAACCACATGAGACTTTTAGAGAAATTGGATAAAATAGGGATAAAAAATAAAGAATTAGACTGGATCAAAAATTATTTATCAGAAAGATACCAAAGAGTAGAAATTAATAAAATAGTATCAAAAACGAAATTAATCTCATGTGGAGTACCACAAGGCACAACATTAGGCCCACTATTATTCAGTATTTACATTAATGACATGCCAAAATTCATAAAAAATTCAAAAATACAGTTATTTGCAGACGATACCATAATATACGCATCAGGCACAAATGTCCTAGAAACCACAAGATGGCTTCAACAGGATCTAAATGCCATGATATATTGGTGTAAAATTAATAAGATATCAATAAACTACGATAAATCTAAAATTCAAACATTTTTTGGTAACCAAAATATGAGGTCGAGGTGGGCAGATGGTGAGCAACCACAATCAAATGAACTCACATTGAGCTTGGATGGAAATGAAATAGAAGAAGTAGATACATATAAGTACCTAGGAGTAGACATAGAACGGAATTTAAAATTTAAATCTGCAGTGAATAAATTAATCAATACAATGAATTATAAGTGCTGGCAGATATCAAAATTAAAAGGAAAAATCCCACAAGATACAATGTTACTGATTTATAAAGTTATGATATTACCATTAATTGATCAAACAGCTATTTTCCATGATTCACATGCCACCACAAACACCAATAGACTTCAGATAATACAAAATAAAATACTCCGAAAGATTTATGGACTTCCATCCAGGACCAATGTCGACGAAATTCATATTAAGAAAAACCTGATGACATTAAAACATAGAAGGAGGTTACATTTATTGCAGGCGGGCCATGCACTGTCGAGAATTCCAAAATTTATAGACATAAGAAATTTAACCACAAGACATTTTGCAAGAGGTAGAAAACCATTAAAACAAGTTATACCAAGAAATGAACAGATAAGAAAGTCGATACTTCATAGAATACCCTATTCCTGGAATTCCCTACAAACCATGGCTCACGAAGTACATGACCCCAAGATATTCAAGGTAATGGCGAAGAGAACACTAATATGGTCTGACCAACACTTCATTGAATGATTAAAGCCTTAAGCCACAATACTTCACAAACAAAATGTCACAACAATAATGATGTTAAGAGAACTGAGATACTTTTAAAAAACTTGAGATCTACTGCGCATTATACTTATTATTTTATTGTAAATGAAATCACCAATGCAAAAGAACAGTGAGCCCCTTTCGTCCATGACGACTGGGGTATTGTCCACTGTTAATTAAATACTGTAAATATCAGAAGGCTTGTAAACCTCCCTCAGCCGGAGTTACGCCCTCTTGAGGCGACATGATCGACAATAAAAGTATCTTAATCTTAATCTTAATACATAGATAGGAATGGGGGGGGGGGGGGGGGGGGGGGGGAGCAACAGCCCAGTAAGAGACTAAGTGTGGAGTTAGGCAGGATATGAGTTATAAGATATGATTTATGAAACACCCATACTGAAAAGGAATCGTGTTAAAAAGGAAGCAAGGAATATTATGCTGAAAAGAATAATAATTTGTGTGCCACTCAACATGGTTTCGCAAGAGCCAAGGTATATATGTATGCACAGCAAAAGCCACATTTGCAAATGGCCATGCACTATACGAGCAAAATTAAATTGACCCCTGCCTTACATGTTCTGACCAGACTAGTCGGTCTTTATTACTCTTGAGTTAGATATCGAGAAAATGCATTGCCTAGATTTAAGCAATGACTTTCACGATTTATTTGCTCTCGTATGAAGACGCTATGTCATAATTTCATATACTTTAATCTCAAATGTATCGACTTGTTTTCTTAGAATAGATAACTTTGAAATAGAAAATATTGTGAGCATTGAAAAGGGGCCCAAGTTGTGAGAATTGAAAGGGGGTACAAGTGTAGAGTTTTATTCTTTCCCACCTAATCACGAATTAATAACCTCGCGAGCAAACAGTATTGTCTATACAGAGGAGTGTCAAATGTTGAAAATGAGATGTAATGGTGTCAATAGCATAATTTCAAACAACTACTGGATGACGTCAAGAAATGTATAGCTTTGCCAGGGGAAACAACAATGGGTTCATCCTGGACACACGTTGATATGCTTGTCAAGTTACAATAGGAAGGAGAAATTTCAAACCATACGACAAACATTATTCGGAGATTTATGTAAAAGTGACGAAGAAGTTTCGCGTCTCCCAAGGTCCCTCCGAGGATTAATTACTAGCCATCCGATGTGCATACGAGGCACTCAGGTGCTTTTTACCATCAGTCTTTCTTCTTCCGGCAGATGTTTTTCCTGAGGTCATCGGGGAGACCATTTGGCAGTGCCGCTGCTTGTCCATCTAGGTGGGGAGCCTCCGGGGTATTCCGTTCTCCACCCTAGCTTCTATATTGATGTCCTAATGGGCTTCAACAGGTCGTCTGTGTCCATCAAGTGGAAGGTTCCTTGCCGCTCCTCTCCTCTTGCTAGCTTTTAGTCATTCCGTCAGCACCTTGATCACCCAGCAGAACCATGGCTGCTATATTTGCTCTGTTATAGTATAAAGAATTGCACAAAATTACCATTCCTTGTCTTATCTATCCCTCTTCCGCTGCCATTCTGTGCAGCATATTGCTTATGGACAGACCTACTACATTATAACGTCCATGTCAATCTCCCGGAATAGTCACTTGACGTCATGTCGAGTCACTTCGTATAATCTAAACACATAGTCATATATACGATAAGAATCTAGATCCTAGACAATAGAGACTGTTTGATATCGGTTTCCACTTTCTGTCCGTAGATATGCGGTTACATATCGTGTACCAAAACGACGTACGGGTTTATGTGAAGTGAAAATGAAAGAATGGAGTGTAAATGTGAGAAAGAGAGAAGGAAATGTGTGTGTGTGTTCTTTTGTCCTTTAGAAAAATATAAAAACTTGGGCTAGCCTAAGTCACGAAATCGATTATTGCTGTGTGTTCCTAATAGTAACTAATCATTCTTTGTATTGAGATATACTACTTTATCTATCATGCAGATATTACATATATGAAATGACTGAAGGGGAAAAATATTTAATGTGACAGATATCCCCCAGTTGCACTGGAAAACCATGCTCAATGCCCCACATGGGACTTGCATCAGTTAGATATTCTGCCAGCTACCCTGTATAAATATAAAGATACAAAACACGTTATATTACACAATAAATGCTTTTTACCACATCGGCCTCTCTGCCTTGTGTTCACTCCAACACAACTATGGTACAGGGTCTGTGAGTTTATTTCGGAGAATATTGTCTGAAAGTAGGCTATAAGAAGGTCGTACGGGAAAGTTAATGACATGTATGTAACATCAACAGCGATGTTTGTATGAGTAAAGATATATCTCCTCCCTATACAACGCTGTTATACTGTTCCTTCTTTTCCCGATAGATAGGAGATAATGGAGCAACTGGTTGGCTCTCATTCGGCGAAGATGGGAGTAGACAGGGCTACGTTGTGGGCGTTTATGGGCTAGGCATGGCAGGCCTATACCAGGTGAGTCTATTTTGTCTTTACATCTTCTCTGGATTAAATGACAGGCAAACATGTTTATCAAAATATCAAATAAAGAAATGTACAGCGACTTGTAATGAGCTCTTGGTGCTTACTTCCGGTGGCATTCTGTATTTTATTTCCAATCATCAAAGCATTTAAACCAGGAGAGGATTTGAACATGAAACATAAACTTAAGAGATATTCATGCTCGTTTCAAATTTGTTAGAATATTTGTACACAGGCAGGTACATATATCTTCCTGATAAAACAAACTTTTGAAAAGGATTCAGTGATGGCCGTTGGAAATAATACCTTGCTGTTGTTCAGCCGTCATAAATGTTGATGGTTTTTTGAATGGTTGTTAACCGAACTGAAATAAACGCAAAGTGATCTTGATTCTCTGGACTCCTTCACAATTAATTGCAATCCAGCTGACAGGAATGGGGTTTTTAGCCTTTTCACATCAGAGTTAGATGCGATCTGCAGACTTGTTTTAGACATTATGTCAAAGCCTAATCCGGGTCTTAAAGTTGAATCAATCCTTTCCCCTGCAATAATTATGATACAATGAGGTCCCTATTGCAGGGTTTTGTCCGGATTACCCCCATTTGATGCAACTGAAATGTGTTTATGGCATTGTTTGGCGCGTAAATTGCAGAGATTTCCTTTCACCATGATTATTCGGGGATAGATCTTGCCGACCAGATATTTCTATGATTTTCCCTCAAGGTGTCAATTAAGAATTCTTCAGCTACATTTTCTCCAAATACAACCATCTAACCACTACCGCTATAGATACGTAGAAATCTCATTAAGGATTTACATGAATATGGTAGAAATGTATTGTCTAAATGTGAAAAGCAAATAAGTGTAAAGTATTAGAAAGCGTTTCAATTTCAACCAAGGCTGTATCCAGTCGGCACCGAGGTTATAACGCTATAAAAGCCCATAATCAAGATCAAAATAAACCAGAAGATTTATTTTTTTATTAAATTGAACGTTATTGTCCATCTCGAACATAACCATAGGAACCATAGACAGCTTGGACATATTGCCTCATGGGAAACTGATATTTGGTTCTGAAATTCAGTCAAGTATGAATAGGACTGACAAAGCAATGTTAGACGGGAAGGGAAACCGCAGGGAAATCGAAGACTTAAAGCACTGAGTAAATGGAAATCGTATAGACAGGGGTGGGATCGATCCCGGCTGCTAATTCCTTACTTTAACAGTGGAGAGATGGAAGAAGAATCTTGTCAAGAAAGACAGAGGTATCACGCCAGAAAGATGCTGAAAGACACTAGATCTAAAGTTCCCAGCGGAAAGCTATGCTTTTCTTATTTCCATCCTCTATGCCATCCATCCAAGTATCAAATAGAAGAGGGCACTGGGATATTGAATAGCCAAAGGAACAATATTGAGTCAGAGATGTTATGGAGGCATGGAAGTCCAACGGATGAAGAAAAGCCAGTCACACACAAAGATCCTCGTGTGGTGACCGCAAGTATTAGATTTCAAGATGAAATGCCTGTAATTAAGCACCATTCTTTCATTCAAGGAATTAGACCAAAATGTCAGGAAAAATGAATCTCTTAAAAAGCTAAGAATAATGGGGTATGGACGTGATCATTTAAAATACATTCAATATGCGACAGCCAAGCCAGGACACACTGGGAGACTAGTAAGAAAGGCGAGCGGTTGCAAACCGTAAACCAATATCACAACGAAAGTATGCAATGAGTGAAACATTAAAACAACAAATTAAAAATTAGAGTGTCCGACCTGGACCAAGTCTTTAACTATACAATATATTATGTTCTCTTTATTGGTCTGATATAAACAACTGCTTTCAGATGCTGCCCTATATATATATATATATATAATTATATGGTTAATGAAATATGTCATATGAAGCATAACCATCAGTTAAAAGTAAGATAAATACGGAACTGCTTATCATCTCAGTTTGAGCTCGAAGGACTATGACGACTCGGCTATCTGTAGAGTATTTGGCTGGTAATGATACATTGATCGCTATCGATTAGACGAAGGACAAATTAATTCAGCGCCTGGATCGTAATCTAGTTTGAGTTGTCGAGGATATCACTCATCCGGCTCCCATCCTGCATAAATCACGAGGCATGATTCACCAATCGGATGATAGAAAAGCAGAAAAATAATTTTTCGCCGATGCCTCCATTAAGCGACCATACCATCCAGTTTTAATTATGAGTCAAGTACGCTCCCCCGCTCAATTGTTTCCTAGTCGATTGTCAGCCAGGAAACGGCAACAAATTTCCTTTTTAATCTTTCTTCCAAGCCACCACCACTCCCTCCACGTTCTCACTTGGTTTCCTTTCAAATTACGAAAGAAATCTCCCGGGTACATGACTGTAAACAAAAATCACTTTTACCACTCAGGAACGTCGCGGGAGATGTTCATTATGTAGAAAGTGATGGGGAAGAGTTTTGCCGAAATTGATGATGCCACCAAAAGAAAACGAATCAGCGCTCTGACTCAAACGTGGTCGAATAAAATATAACTTATAAATCTTTGAAAGCTTTAAGACAAGTCAAGTATTTTACTGGCTGTTACAAAATTTATCAAGCTTTCCAAGCAGTTCAGTTTACTTCGTTCATTCGCGAGAACCTAATTCATTTTGAAACTGGTTAAATAAAGTTTGACACGTTCAGTAGGGATAATAAGCGGAAACTGAGAAGACGATACTAATTTATTGAAATTTCAACTCTCAAACTTAGGTTAGAGTATTAAAGCGACAGAGGCTAGTTATGGAAATTCCTACATAATGAGACCAATACCTAGCTTTGTTCCAAGGGATGCTCTGTGGATACATTATGAATGAATCTTCTTAAAAAAGAACAAAGGACGTTGATGTTTTCCAGAGTCATGGACCAGTCACATTTTCTGTTATATCCAGCCCCCTGTCTGCGCATTGGTAACCTTGCTTTAAGTTTGGGCCATTCAGTTTTATAACTGTCAAATACTCCACCATTGCTATCACCACTGACATATACCCTGTGTAGACACCACTGTGAACTAATGTTGTAGGCCCTAGAGGCCCGAGTATGACAAAAACCAAAAGCCAGTGGTTATGGGCTGCATACAAACATTTAAACATTAGGTTTTCTATTCAGCATAAGTTTTTTTTTAAATATAATAATATAATAACTCTGCCTCATCCTTTTATCATTAACTAACAGAGGAAGTATAATTATCACTTCATTTATTTTAATTGCAGCATTATTTTGTGTTAATATGTCTGAAATCCTATATAAAATCAGCCATTGCAAATATCTGCTAGGTCCTCTTGCCTTTGAAAAAAAAGTAATTTTATCAGTTATTTGGCATCTTCGTTCTTTCATTTACAATGAAAAATGTCATTGTGATACTTTTAGTAATTATCAGACCTTTGTAAGATGGTCCAAGCGAAGAAAATGAATATTATGATTGCTTGCTGAATACAAATCTTTAAATACAAATAATACGTGTTGCGAAAACGATTGTTATAAAGCCTCTCTGTAGACTCCTACCTTGTCCTTCCAATAGCACTTACGTTATTTAACCCTTCTATTTATCCGGCTTCCACAGCGCTCTATTCCTTGAATCTTAAGTGTAATCTAGACATTGCAAACTCTATCTCTAGCTAACACCAGCGGAAAGCGCCATTGTGCTAAATGTCTGACACTTCCATTTTATGTCTTTTCAGATGGGATTTTGGAACTCATCTGAACGCGCTGTACTTCGGCGCCTGCGCATTACAGACTCAGGCAGTTTCCGCCAGGAGCCTTTGTCGTATCCTCTGGGGAAAGAAATAGTTCAGATCGTCACGGTACTGGTAGGTTGCCTTAAATACCCTTCTGACCCGACTTTGCTTCTGGGTAATCTAACGACCTCCTGACATCTAACCGACCTCCAATGGCCTTGCATCAATTTTTCATCTCTTTGAGACGAACTCTATGCTCGCATACTACTATCTCATTTGATAGTAGACAGACAAGTCTGGATTATATCCTTTTCTAAACAAGCGCAATGGAAAGGAAATCCTTTCTTTGGGTGTCATAACATCGATTGTTATTTTTCACGTCTTAGACGCTGATCAGAGCCAACTCCTGAAAAGCTCCTCTCTGTTATCATGAAAAACTTTCCACCGAACTTTAATTAATAACAGGAATTTCCAAGCTATTGCATTGATCGCCGCAAAGATGCTTAAATATGCCAAAGAGACAAAGAGACCCACTTTTGCAATTTCTTCTGGTCTATTAAGGGCCTAGTCCACCAAGCCGATTCTCATGCGATTTTGCACCGCAGAGGACTCTTTTACACTAAATTCTGTGAGAATCGCATGAGAATCGACTTAGTGGACTGGGCCTTTTACTCAATAGATAACATTTAATAATACTTGATATAACTCATGATTTAAAACATCAAAGTTAGCGACATTATTACATACGATTCATGAATGAAAATGTTTTTTTATTTTGACTACTTCGGTTTGATCCTACTTAGCGAACATAATTTCCGTCTTGTAAAGTCGATGTAGCGATCTAAATGAGACCCTACAAATACTTTCAAATTTACAGGATGACCCCTTCATCCGGCTCAGGGAAGATCAGCATTTATTATCGGGAAATGAGCGCTTTGAAGGTTTCGCTGTAGACCTACTAGAAAGTGTCGCAGATCTTCTCCAGTTTAGGTATCAATTGTACATTGCTCCTGATGGTTTATTTGGTCACAAATCAAACCAGGGCACGTGGACAGGTGTTATGGGTGAACTGCTGAATGGGGTAAGTTTACCATTTTCCTAATTCATTGAATGAGAAATATACAAATTATATATTGTTGTTCATTGTGGACTTTACAAAGTTTCTTTTCCATGAAAAGTTATAGTCTATGCAAAAGGTCATCGTATATAACAGCTGGTTAGTATTTAAGAGATACACCTTTCCTAAAAGACTTCTATTCTTGCTTCTTTGTGTGACACTTGTTGACCTTTCAAAACCAAGGCAGTATAGTTGAACGACAGTCATGCAGAATGAGGTTTCTCAGATGGTAAAATTTAAATGACTACCTCTTGAAAGCCTAAACAAGCACTGTCTTCATTGTCTCTATGATGTTTTAATCCGCAATTGCTGTTTACTATTTAATGCAGAATGCCTCCCTAGCCCTTGCTCCACTGGCTATTACATCAGACCGAAAAGAAATGATTGACTTCACAGAGCCTTTCTTCACTACTGGTTACTCTATTGTCATGCAGCGTCACACCCAGCGTCATTCTATGTTTCATTTATTAAGCCCTCTGTCACTGTTTGTCTGGGGTCTCATAGTCGTCGTTTTCCTGGTCATCAGTATGACACTTTACATTGTGGACCGGTTGGCACCAGGCAATGGTAACGAGTCTTCAAAGCACCGACTGACCGCCAGCGATAGCCTCTGGTTCACTTTTGCCTCCATGGTGCTTCGAGTTACGGACATAGTGCCAAGGTCCATTTCAAGCCGGATCCTTGCAGGATCCTTGTGGCTCTTCAGCATCATAATGATCTCCACATATACCGCCAATTTGGCGGCATTCTTAACAGTTTTTCGTTTTAGCGCTCCTATACAGAGCATCCAGGACTTAGCTCTGCAGAGCCATGTAAACTATGGAACAGTCCGTGGTAGTCATGTTAGTGCCTTCTTTGAAAATAGCAAGCTCCCTCATTTTCAAAGGATGTGGCATGTCATGTCCTCGGGCGACCAGTCAGGAATGGTCAACTCGAGCCTGGAGGGCTTTGACATGGTGCGGAGGAGTGCAGGTGAATATGCATTCCTCTGGGAGACATACCAAATCAGACGGCGAACCAGCATAGACTGTGACCTCCATGAGGTAGGAGAAACGTTCGGCCTGAGAGAGTATGGACTCGGGGTGCCACAAGGTACACATTATCGCGATAAGCTTTCTATTGCGATACTAAGACTGAGAGAGAATGGCAAATTGCAGGAGCTAGAACATAGGTAAGTACAGTACTTGAACAATTTCAACATGATTATATACTTATTGCATTATCATCACAATGTACATTGCATTAATATTTTCAAGTTTTTCTGGTAATATGCTAGATATTATCTCGGATATTATGTCTATTGGCAAACATCATAATTGTCAGTCATATATAACTGATCTGTATACTCATCCTTATTAATTTGACTCAAGGCGGCTAGTTAGATGTTATCCATTTTCTAGTCTGAAAATGAAACGATGATTATTCTCATGAAGTATGACCCCAATAAACACCTTCACTTCTTCCTTTCTTCTATCGTTTAATGAGTATAATAACCCAATCATCACTGTCCTCAAAATCGCCTAAGGTAAAGAGTTACACCTTTTACATATCCAGGTGACACATGACGTCTTCTGCGATTAGCTATTATTTTACAACACACAGCCTGCGGGAGAATAACGCCACCTTTTGCCATGTAATCTGATATTTGTAGTTTCACCTCGCACTATATCCTACATACAAGAGGTCTGAGAATCCCCAACCTTGATGTACAGATCCCATGCACAACATAAACTGGCCTCATCCTATCCCCAGAAATAAGATGTATGCCTCCGCTCCAACATTTTGCAGTAACCCTAGAAGATCTTTTTCTCATCCCCCACTTCTTCTCCTCGCTCTATCAGGCGAGTTAATTTGTAGTCGGAGATTGTGCTGAACTCTGGCTGCAGTCATCACAAGCAGGGAATGTAGCCAATAAAAGAAGGAGGCACCTAGATTGATCCTTGCCCTGGCTTCACTGGAGAGAATGATGACCACCAATCAGGCGGAAAATTAAAGACATACCTATCGACTTGCTCTGGCTGAAGAATGAAGGCTTGCGAGGCCTATCTGTCAGCAAGAGTTGACGCGCCTATATAAAGTACACTAACGGGTTCAGGATGGTCAGTTCTATGTGCACACACAGAAATACATATCAAGATTTATATATAAAATGGAGTGTGTATGTAGACAAAATAAACGGTACATTTTAGTGAAGTATTATCATATTGATACAGAGAAATGGTTATACATGTTTGACAGATTTCCGTTTTGGGGCACTGCAAAAAGTGAACATTGTACACATGCATAGATAAGTCGATGTGTCCTCTATAGAGGAAACACATCGACTTGGTCAGGTGCAAGGCTAATATCGGATATCTCATTTCTCATTCAAATCCATTGCTGTGCTCTTGCATATAATGCACATTCATTACACGTCCATGCTGTATGAGAGGTGCAATAAAGGGGTGCAATAAAAATATTTATGTTTGACATATGAGTTTGAATTTAGTAATTCTTTAAATTTTAGATACTTTGTGACGATTCAGAATAAAAAAGCAAATGTTTTTCCTTGCCAATACAAGGGTGTGGGAATGCATGGCGCCGGAAATCAAAGAATTATCAGACTCTAATATTCCCCAGTGAGAATATTACTTCCATCCAGAGTGCAAAAATGCACACATGTCGGTATGGGCAACAAAGCATGAGTGTATTGGATCCTATCAGAAATACTGTTGTTGCATTTAGATGGTTTATCATTTAACACAAATCTCGACCGATATTTTCAACAAATTGTTCTTATTAGATAAGCAATGACACATCACTCCCTTCTTTTAAATTCATGTAAATATGAGCAAGTGTATCCATCCTAGTCTGCATACGTTAAAATGGTTAAAAAGGAGCAGGACAAGGCTGTCTCAGTTGCTCAGATGTTATAGGAGCACCAGACGTACAATAGAGGGGCTGTGGGTGAGGTCTCCCAGCTGGGGCAAGTCAGTCTTCTCTCCTGAGGTTCAAAACAATTGGTGTCTGCTACCAGGCGCTCCAATGGGACTACAATAAGCTTCCCTTCAAACTTAGAAGGAGGAAGTGTAGCATCCCTGTTGGTAGCCATACGATAGAGCGACAGCAGCACCGGGACCAGCTTGTTGGAACCAGGCATGTCCTTTCTTTCTAAATTTACTCTCAGCCTATCACACATATCGAATGTGAAGGCGCAAAACAAGTGTGTTCGGAGACTATTCGCGCCCACCATCATTCCTGAAACAAAATTCATTTTCTAGACTAAATTCTTGTTTCATATGTTTTGAGTCCACTTTAATAGTAACAAAAACTACACTAGCATTGTATTTGTAGGTTTTCAATAGTTACTATGTACTTTCACAGGTAAGCGAAAAAGGTTATATACATGGATATTGAAAGTGCATTTGAGAACAAGATCACAGCTATCGTGACTGCAGGGATACTCGTACAGCTATACGTGAAGATAGTCCTTGTCATCGGCTTTTGACAAATAAACTATGGTCGACTTAACCTGAACGTTTTGTAATTTTCCTTCTGACTTCCAACTTAATGTATCTGTTTAGCTGAATTTTCGGTTAACCTGAACTTTCCCCATGAGGTCAGGTGAAGTGGAACATATAAGTATAGAGTAAACATGTTTATATTTTCGCAATTCTTTTTGCCAGAACCTGTTCCTTAGTTGCAATGATCTGTTGCAAGCGAATACAGTTTATGTGTGTATAGAATGTGTGGAGGGGGAGGGGGGCTTGAGGGGATTGTACCTTTCAGATGCATCTCTAGCACCTATTGCCCTGGCAATACTGACTCCTTGTTTATGTCTTCTTGCAGGTGGTTTCATACCCGGACATGTAAGCCAATCTCTCCACGTACTCAAGCTGCTGACTCCATCTCCATCGAGGACGTAGCCGGTCTTTTCATAATCCTCGGAGCAGGAGTTGTACTTGCTTTGGGCACATCATTATTCGAATATTGCTATAGGATAAAACGACGACGAAAAGCCACAAAAAATAGGGTAAACATACCATATTCCCTCTAGGCACTGTTACTCTGATATTTACAGCAATCACAAAAGGGCGATTAGATGACAAGGTACGGTGAAACTTCACCTTCCCTTGGTTATAACGTAGAAGAATTCTATAGGAATTCAATGAAGCACATCCGCCTTCACCAAATTCTTCTTGGAACAATATCTTATTTATTTGTTCTGCAGAGTGATCATAGCAAAACTGTTTGATTGACCTCGGAAGGAATTGTCCAAAATAGCTTCAATATGGAGTACAAAATGAAACGTATATCGCTATCCACCATTTAGGTTTGATATAATCATTTAAATAGAACATATAGAAACAGTCAAAGACGGTATACGTTGTCTACTTTTAGTTATTTAGATTTCAACAAAAGGATTCTATGGAATCAAGTTACTTTTTATTTTGCTACTTCTTGCAGACTAATCAATAGATTGAATTTAGAAGTTCATTACAGATTTAGAAGTTCATTAGATCCTAATCATGAATAAGACGTTTAGGAAACATAGAATACCTATTGGGACTGTTAGATTCAGAAGAGTACACTATTACCGCACGATGTTATGTCATCATCTTTTCATTCATTCATTCATTCATTTGTTCTCATTTTTATTTCATAATTCAACGGCAGGTAAGGTAATACCACATACTTAGAGGCATTTACTTTCATCACAATTTGTTGCAAAGCAATATCGTGCCACCATTTATCATTTATTTCTCTATGGTGTACACGTTGTAATATTTGATATGATTATGCTTTTACCGCTGGCCCACAAAGGAACCTGATAAAAAAATAGCTAAACGTTATGTATTGCCTATTAAAATTGTCTTAAATGAATTTGTGAGACTACCATTGGAAATGTCAACTTTTATTATCATTCTGGTCTAGATCGTATTGCTATTTATGTATGGCTGATAGTATATTGAATGCATAACATAACATGAACTGCCTCTTCTCTCTTTTCTACTCCACATTCCCGCCAACACGGTCTGTTTGTTGTCTATCTGTCTCTGTCTCTTTCTCTCTCTTTCTCCCTCTGTCTCTCCCTACCTCTCTGTCTGCCTGTCTCGGCTTATCTTTCTCTCTGTCTATCTCTCTCTCTCGTCTCTTGTCTCCCCTGTCTCTCCCTAGCTCTCAATTCCTCTCTGTCTATCTCTCTTTTCCCCTCCCCCTGTCTCCCCCTACCTCTCTGTCTGCCTGTCTCGGCCTATCTTTCTCTCTGTCTATTTCTCTCTCTTGTCTCCCATGTCTCTCCCTAGCTTTCTATTTCCCTCTCTCTTTCTCTCTGTCTATCTCTCTCGCTCTTTCTCCCTCCTCCTGTCTCTCCCTAGCTCTCTATTTCTCTCGCTATCTTCCTCATTCTTTCTCTATAACTAGTTTTCTCCAGTCTCTCCCTTTCTTTACGACTTTCTCTCATACATACAACATTCACATACATATATCAGCTAAGTGTTAACTGTACGGGTGCCGTCCGGTGGATGCTTGTCATATCTATACATATTGGTCTCGTCCCTACATGTTTGCCATTTCTTTCATGTAGAGAGTAGTAGGCCGACAGTCACTCTGGAGGAGGGGTGGCTGTTATTAGCGTTCTTCCACTCTTCTTACTTGTTGCAGAAAGTCCCCGAAGAGAGCGTCTATACCAAACCATTGTGCGATGGCAACGTCTCCGGAGCACTCCAAATGGAAGAGCCATTCCTCTCCCCTGTGTCCTCCTACACCGGATCCAAACAAACGCAGATCTTCTGACAGTCCCTGTCCCCTCATAGTCATCACTGATACATCAACTACCACTGCCATTTCACATCGCCAGATTTCAACCACCAAACTTGCCTCATCAGGGGCCGTTGTAACCACCACTTCAATCACGACAGGTGCGACCACTGTCGCGAGCTGTTGCAGCCAGCCAACAACTCTCAAAAGTCGCACACCGCCCTCTGTACCGAGGTATACAGACCCTATAGAAGACGCAGAAATACTGCATTGATGATCGACTATTGTAACCCTGACATCCACTATCTTAGGTCAAGGTCATAGAGTATTAATATCCAGGATGATGAAGGCCGCATATTGCAAATTTAAAGCACGAGATTGTTTTGATTGATATGTATCATTTGTGCGAGGCACGTGTATGAATGATTAATACTGCAGTATGACAAGGTAATATGGAAACTGAGAGTGTTGTTTTCTGTCGCTGGGAAATAGTTCTCAGTTCTGCGTACGAATATGTGTGTGTTAAACCCAGATGCACCATACACATCCAGCAAACAATTTGCTTCAGAGAACCCTAAATATATTATTTTAAGTGTTTCTCTCCCCCTTCCTTAGTGAAACTAGCCGGCCATAGCACTATATAGGTGCCATGCCCAGAGGCTGCCATGAGACTACACTGTGCTTCCGTGCCAATTTGGAAGTGGGGGAATGTGGTAGCCCTGTGAGCCAGAATGCATGGGTTTGAGAACAGTGAGGGCAGTTGTGTTTAATTGAATCTGGTGCATTGGTGAACATGTAATTTGCGTGGTTGAATGGAACAATGGATGGAAAATACCTTTCTTCTTGAATAGGGTATCAGCTCAATCGATGACTGTGAAGGAAAGAATTTTATACATATGTTCAATGGATACGAATGATTAACAGTTACACAGGTAATTTTTTGTGACTTCCACACAAATGTTGTTACATAGGAATTCTGATTGTGAATGTATGATGAGTAATTAAGAACTGCTATTAATACCAATTATATTAACTGTGTATATTTAATGAAAACATACATGTTAATTTTCCGGTTGTCATGTCCTAATTCGCTCATATCCCATTACTTCGGGATATTCTATAAAGTTCATTTGATATCCAAAGTAAGTTTTCAATCAAAGAATCATATTTGTGATATGAAAGTAAGTTATAGCGGTTATATAATTCATGCAAGACAAATTACCATGGTACTTCAGTGGCACAGAGAGGTGTCGTCAAGTCAGTTCATACATTTATTTAATAAAGAAATCAAGAACCTGAAGAAATAGGATATTGCCAAACTTAGAAAACTAGAGGCTGTCATAGCAAGTTCTACATTGGGGTGGATAGAACTCCAAACTCTTGCTTATCAGGTATCGTACTTGACAAATGGCGAGCTTGGACACGAAGGAGGTGAAAGGCTTGGGGAACCCAGGGGTATGCTGTCTCATCGAGAGGAATGTCTTATGTGGCAAAACATGCTCCTCGTGGTCAAAGTCATCGCGTGTTTAAGGAGAACAATGCATATAATGCAGTGGAGGAAAAACACAACTACTGAACCTTCCCCTTGGAGAAAAGCAGGAGATTATCGAGACTGAGGAAGGAGGAGGCAGGGAGAAACAAAGAGGGAGAGAGTGTCAACAGTGTCGGAAACGGGGGTATCAATAGCTGGAGTGGATTTAGGTCATGATGAGCACGCTCACGGGAGAAGATTCAAAGGCGACAAAAAAGAAGGACTAAAACTAAAAACATTTCCTTTTACCCATTACTTCTTGAAGTGCCCGTCCTACGATTGTAGATTTCCTGTTTTATGTCTGTAACAAAGACTGAGTATATCAACCCCCCGAACCATGGAAAAATAATGGATATCAATATACGGAGAATGAACTGACACATCAAGGGTTCATATAAAATTTAGATATTTTCTTGTAGGTGTTTCAATAAAGGAATAAAAAAAACTATGAAGATAGACGTTTTCTCAGACTTGTAAAAGGGGGGAATGGAAAGATAATGCTGTATAAGTCTGTGTGGGTTGTGTACATTTGGCTTGACCCAAGGCTAACCCATGTAACATAAGTGGTTTGACCATCGGTCAACATGTAATATAATATCATGTACCTTTTAATCATCACGTTGATTTGTATTTTTATTCAAATATATATAGATTTTAAATTTGTTGCTTGTTTGAGTTGTTTCTATTAAACAGAGATTTATGTTTACGTGTCTACTAGTTATAATGACATAACATTCGACTAACTAGCTTTGACTAAAGTACCTCATTTAGCTTCTTAGCTGCTTCGTAATTTTGCTGCTTTGCATTCAAATCGGTATTGACCGCAAACACCAATTCATATCCCTGCGTCTGTGGGACATTAGCACATCCGAATTTGCTAATTTCGGACATCTGGAGGCTCCAAAACGAAATTACAAATGCCTCCTAAAAATACCGACTGTTCTTTAAAGAAGGTTTCATTCTAACCAGTGTATATTGCGAAAATCAAATTCTGATGGTAACAACCCACATCATTCCGCGTAGAATAAGAAAGAAACCAGCCTTACAATCAAACATGCATGTATATCATATAGCTAGGTTACTGGTTCGTTTCGTGAATGTGGTGCTTAAGTATAAAATGAATATCAAATTTCGTCGGGAAAAAATCCGCTAAGAGCCGTACGGTTAACTTTATCAATTAATTCGATAGGCCCCGATACGTCTCCTTCTATTTAGAAATCCTATCGTCGTTGTAACTCATTCAGAAAAATCGTGGTCGGCCAAAATTTTCTTGAAAGCTTGATTAATTAAAGGGTCTTAAAACATGTACTTTGAAATGCTGTGGTCAGAAGCTCTCTATAGGCTGTGGGATGAAGGTCTCTGCCAATGCGATACAGGTCCTCATTCTTCATTTAATGAGGATAGCGAAAACCCTGACATGAGCGCCATTGAGTACTAAACCTCAAAAGCAATCCATTTTACCTGCCGTAATTATGGCGCTGAATAGGGCGCTGTGGGATTTTGATCAGCAACGAGAACGGCTCCGTAAAAAGTGTGTAATTCCCTAATACAATTGGAGAGAATTTCAGTGTTTTTCAAACTACCAGAGAGTGTAATTATCAGAGAGGCAAGAGGAGAGAATGGAATGCCACTAAAAAAATCAATTCCATTCAGAGAGTGCCTGTCCATTGGACTGAGACGCCCCTGTGGGTGCTGAAGCTAAGTATATATTAGACTTATCTCTAGGCGCAGGCACAAACGTTCAAACATCATTTCTACAGAGACTTCTTTTTGAAGACTTCAGCATAATTATTTCATGCGCATAAAAAGCATCCCCAAAGTTTTTGAAAGACATCCCTGCGATCGTCACTCTTTTCCCGTGAAGATTGGGGTGGGACTTGGAGTGACAGCAAAGTAGGGAATCGCACCCTGGCCAGGCTCCAGTCGAATCCAATGAAGACAACCTTGGTGTTTAAAAAAACTTTAGTCTATGATTTGATATGTTCGTAAATATTATTCCGTTTCACATACGAAAGTACTTTATAACTTGTTTGGTGAATTAGTACATCGAAATAAAGGATTTCCTTATTTTCATCAACATTTTGAAACATCGGATATCGTCAGTCGTCTTATTCCAGCTTTATAAACATAGGCACAGTTCAAAACAATAGTCCTTGTAGAAATACTCTGAACGGGCTTTTTTTTTATAAAAAAAAAAACCCAACTTTTTCTGAGCAATGGTATCGTGGTAAGACAATAGTTGAGCATAGTTTTGCGAAATCGCCTGTTGGGAAGAAAAATCGACAGTAAAGAAATGGCATCATAAGTACAAAGCTCTTCATCTTTCAAAAGCATCAATTATTTGATAGCTCGTATGTATCATATTCTATTATGTTTGGATTAAGGAAACCCCAGGAAGAACCGCCCCTGGGCAGACGGGGATTACCATATTCCCTGTATCATTTGGATATTGATTGAAATGACAGCAAGCTATATGGAAGGCCAATCACTAGATAACCATTGTTGTCATGTCCCAATTGGAGACTTTTTTCTATAGGTCTATGGCACTAATTTGGTGCTATAGCCCAAGCACCAATATTCTTAGAGAATAGGGACCATTCATGGACCCGAGGGAAGAGGGAACCGGAACTGATAATGGAGACCTGAGAGAGTGATCAGTGGTGTAATGAGAATGCCTGAGAATGTGCAGCCTGGCTTGGTGATTCGATGTCGTGTCATCACCATAGGACCAAAGTACCCTCCCTTTGTACAACTGATCCTGTGCGATATGTTCTTAATAATGTAAGAAATCCGGTGCGTGCTTCTCCCTCTCAAACCTGGTTTACCCATACATAATGAGAATAAATTGGCAGGTGGCACTCCCTTTTGACCCTATCTGAAACACTAACAATCTCAGTAGATTATATTGAGAGAGATAATGATCACTATTTCCCACTGACTTCATTCGCTGTACCATCATTTAGAATCGCTTTATGTATACTCATATGTATACCCACCTTAGTGTAATGTATTAGTCTGCAGCTGAATCATTTGGTTGGGAGAATCAAAACTATCTGCACAATGTAAGCAATTGATTTTGGGCGATGATTTATTTTATTCATGAAAGTACTTATGTAGCCAACATAAATGTACAATTTTATATTCGGAGCTTCCCTAACAGTCCTAACTATTTATTTTCACATTTGTCATGTAAATGATTAAATACATACCACGATGAAAATATAGCGAAACCGAATGGTGGGCACAGATCAGATAAAAAAGTAACAGCAACAAAATAGTCAGCATTTGTTACATTTCAATATTACATTTCACCTTTCGATACAATTCCACATATCTCATAAGCTAAATATAACAGATCTCTTGAGTGATTCTGTGTAGTGGGTATTTCATATATACATCTTTGTGCCAGTATGATATCTTTTTGGAATTACCAATTAATATCCTTCAGCAGATCATTCAGATCGATCGATTACTACTCAAATCTTATTACAGGCTTGATCTCCTTTAAAAATAATGACGTACGTTTGGGGCATTTCGCTGCACCTGTAGGCCTGAAACCTGATCGCCATCCATCTCTCTCCTTGTGTGAAAGTGGATCGAAACAAAAAAGAACTTTGGCTATATATATAATATATATTATATACAGAGCTTTCAGGAACCTTTCTAATGACAGAGGTCGATATTGTTACAACGAAAATCATCAGTGCTGAATGTAAGATATAGCTTGCTAACGGCTTTGTATCAGGAAGCGTGTGTCTTTTATCATAATTGCTGTTCAATAAATATAAAGGTAATTGGTTAAAATGGTCATTCTGTGTATGAAGCCACATATATTAAAGTCCTGTAATCGGGAGAAACTTCGGATGGTCAGTAAGATGGTCATCGCTGGGACCTTCCGTCACCATCTACAGCAACATTATCCACGAACTACGCTTTTCTGACGACCCGGCAAATACAAGATTCAGCTAAATGGCATCCATCTAGAATTCACCAAGACATGAAACCAAATGTTATTTGTTGCAGATATACCCATAAACATATTATTCAGTAAGGGATGATCTGTCCTTTTTGGAACAATCAGCAAAATATCATATAGAACGACCGGGAGGAGAAGAGATACCAGTTGCATGGGAAAAGATTTTACTTTCCATCAATGAGAGCCTTGAATGGGCTGGGGAAAGGTTAACAAGGAAGGTATATTACGTTACATTTATTCTGGTATCATACTGCAATTGTTTAAAGTAAATGAAATAGCTTCAACATTTTACCCAAAATACAGGTTTTACCGCTTGAGTGTATACAAGAGGAAATATTCAATATTCAGGGGCCTGATTTTGTTGGAATGAAATGTTTCCGTGGTCTCCGCTGTATATCTTGGTTCAAGGACAAAAACGCATATTCAGAGTATTCTAATTTCCCAGGTGCCTAAATAGCAAAACAGCACACTTAAAAAACTGACCCAAGTATATTTCCACAAGTAGACTTGTGTGCTAAGGTAAATGATAATTTATAACGTGTACCATATCCTTAGAGTTTTGTCAAGGTAGTGCACTGTGGTACTGCAGTGCATTATTGTACGTTTTTGGCAATAATAAAAAAGTGAAATATTGTTCCGAACTTTCATGGCAAATCATACATATTGGTATAGAACACTATAATAATATGTTAAGAGCATACGGTTTGGTATTGTGGATATACCAAGGATTTGAGTAACCAATTTATGCTTCACTGCGGATACTGTGGCACAGGGATTTCTGAGAAAAGGATCCCATGATGTAATGTTATCTCCTGAATAAACACATTAAATCTAAATCTACTCCTCGACACCTTCGCGTACAATACTCGGAAACAGCAAGGGATATCATTTTTCGAGCATTTAGAGAATATATTATGAATTGGAGGAACTAGTGAAATAAAGTTTCGCTTGAAAGTGTGTAGTCGGATTTGGCTATAGGCATCATGAATGCAAACGTGTCGGGAAACACAAAGAAAGATAAGTTTTATGGGTCGGCTCTGTGTAACGATGAATTGAAGTATGCAGCAGTTGTGGCCAATTACAGCGCATTTGCGACAAATCGGTGACAAGGGTCTGTGCTGCAGCACACGACAGTGCCCCTTTCCCCCAATGCTCTGCGAACCTTGAGAAATTAGGCCAAGTGGGCGTGGAGTACATGTTGGGAACATGCCTTTCAGGGTTAGTAGCCCTATTACAGTCCTTAAAGCTAGTTAAGGACAGGACCGCGGTGAACTGGGACGTCGCTGGGATTCCACAAAGGTGCATGCATAATAGGGGAGGTCAGCTGAGGATTTTGCCATTGCTTTTGCCAGCCGTTTGCAAGTTCCTAATGTAAAAGGATGCTGCTCTTTCATCTTTTTGTTTCTGTCCAGGTATTGTAGTGTACATTATTTCCACCATTGCAGTTAGACTTCTCCAATCTACAGCAACAGTATTTAACAAGCAACATCGAAAAACAAATGGAAGAACCAGTGCACAATTCATTTGTATTTTTTGTAGCTTAAAGTAGGTTGAGAAAGTCACTATTTGTGCTCGAGCTACAACAAGTAACTACTGGAGATAGGAGGTTGTGCCTAGCCTCTAACGACTAGACGTTCTCTGAGTCAATCATGAGAACAAATGGGCGATACATGCAAGAAGAATTACTGGAGATCACAGGAAGCCTAGACCCTGATCACTTCCGATTGTGTGGGTGCAGGGCAAATGGAAAATTGATGAGGTAATAGATAGACACCTCTTTGCCAATCTATATAGCACTGGCGTTTGAGATAGGAGGATAAGTGTAGTATTGTGTTGTTGGAAAATAACAGGAAGATATCTACAAACGAGTCAGACAGGTTGGATTCTGAATCAAAGTCGTCCTTTTAGCAGGTCACGAGGCCTTACTGCTTTATAATGTGTTTTTCATTCTCCAAGATGATATGAAACCTGCTGTCATTGGCTTCATTACGCAAGGCCATTCTTTTGAGAAAAGGATTATTCTGTTTAAAAATTGTCATGAATGATTACAAAGTGAATCAAGATGATTCAAAACGAATAATCAAGTAGTGTTTTAAAGATGCCGTTAGTCCCTAAATTGTAGTGAGGGGTAGTGTTGGAGAGAAGAAAAGAAAGAAAGAAAGAGAGAAAGAGGCGGTGGGGAGAGAGAACGAGACGCATCTGACAGAAATGTGGATTGTCCAAGCTAAAACTAAGGGAATAATATCCCCCAATTACGAATACTTATTTTATTATTGTTATTGGCAGCAAAATATCCCAAACGCTTCATCTCAAAATATCTTAAACTCTCCATCTCATAGTGGGTGTCCATGTCTGTCGTGTGACCTTAGTGCTTAATTATTTAAAAACAATCCACACGTGCCGATAATGTGTGTACAAGGTTGGACGGCTTTGTAACTTAGGCTTTGTGTCATAAACATTTCCTCTCTCCATACCCCGGTTCCTTGTTATCTTTATCCCTCTCACCCATTGCCATTCTTCTACTCTTTCAACTCTGCAGTTCTCTGTTTCCCTTTCTCTCCATTGTTCTTCTCATGTCCCATCATCTTCCTCTTCTGTCTTAGTTTCCTATCCATCTCTCCCCATCATTTCCTCCTCCTTTCCCTAAACAATCTCTTATCATGTATTCTCCTGCTAATTCTCTTTCTACCTCTGCATCCTCTCCCCTCCTGTCTCTCTTTTATTTCATTGCCAATCTTCCCTAATACTATTTCCCATTCTGTTCATGTTGTTTTCCTCTATACTTCCCATCAACATTTTCTCACCTTCTGTCTCTGGCTCATTCTCTTTTCACCCCTCTCTCCCTACTTTATTTCTCTTTTGCTTCAGATTCTCTCACACATTGCTGCTTCTTTTCTCTCTCCTATCTATCTCCCAACACCTCTCACACTTATATTTTTACCTTTATTATCTAATTTATTCAGGCCCAAATAATAAATATAGAAGTCCTTTGTATCAGTTTGTTGTACCTCAGTGTCCTTATCAGTGTTGTTCTACAAATGTTCATAAAACAGAAGATAACATTATCAAATAAAAGAAAGGACAGCATTGCATCTTCAGTAAACGTTTTTATCATCGTCCCGCCCACCAAGGACATCTTTTATTGGCCTCTTTTTGTCTCGAATATTGCCATTAAAATGAAAATTGATTCCAAACTGCTGGGAAATTAAAATCTTTTGAAAAAAGGTTTAGTTGGGATCTTTTCTTTCAAAAGAAAAAAAATAAGACTTTAAATTTGACAAGGGCAATATCGGCCACGTCAATCTTCTTATATGATCACATCCCAAGATGAACATTTATTATAATCGCCAAATATGAACCATCACATTTCCAACCCATCTGAACAGCTGAATAGATTCACATCCACACCTTTCCTGCCGGTTGAAATCAGCTTGAGGCCTTGTAATAAATGCATGTATACAACAGGAACATGGACCAGTTCCTAGACCCCTCTATGTATGTCTTCCTTAAATATTAATGTCAGAAATCCTGGATGCCGCCTCCTAATTGGACTCATGTCAATTCCTAAAAAACTGAACAGGCCAAGATCCAGGAATTTGAGACTAGCACAGACTGACGTCGGGATATATTGGGACATACTGTTATGAGAGGGTGCACATGAATTACACTATCCCCCAATTCGAGTTGATGTGTACATTGATATAATACAACAATGTTAAAGGGACATCTCTCCCATGATTTTGTCCCTAGTTGCAATGGAGCAGTTGCATTTCAATGTACCTGATAATTTGCACCTGTAACGTCGATCTCTGCTAGTGCCAATCTATGAATGAGGGATTGTATTGGTAGCATATCAACCTATTCCATATGGTGAGAGATTGGCCTATAATGGATTGATTACCTGTCCTCCACCATGTGGGATATATATTGAATTACAGGTGTAGCCCGATATCCACACTACTGGTTCCATGTTATTATTTCCTCTCATGTAATAATGCATACTAGCCAATGATTCCCCTTCATATATAACCATAATAACGATATATAACCAGAAATCTCAATGGGCACGTCGAATGTTCAGTACGACCCTTGTATTATATGAAGTATACATGTTTACTGGAGGGAACACTTTAGTCTCCTTTAACTACAGTGATGAAAAGGGAAATTTGGCCTTAAGAGTATTATCTAAATCGACATAGATGATTCCGTGCAATACTATGGATTTGGCAAAAGAACAACTGGCAAAATAATTTTGATATGACCAAAGAAACCTTTAAATTCATCAATTGCGATACATTTACATCCCAGTGCCTGGGAAAACCCATTTGATAAAATTGTTCATAGTTTCTTGTCATTATGTCAAATGTTCATTCCTGTCAGAATACTTTGGACCCAGGAGAGGTCAATATCAGGAGAAGAGACTAGAAGGAACGAGTGCAATACTTAGCCAATTGCAGAAACCGTTTCGTGTTCGGAATGAGGAATTTGTTCAAGAAAAACTACAAATCCAAAGAAGACTCTTTTTGTGCGTGACAGCGATGATTAATCAACATCGCCTGGATCATTTCAAGATAATCTAGCGAGGCCTTTATCTCTCCATCGTCTACCACTTGTTTTTCTTCTCATATTAGTATATATTTGTGCGTGGGAAAATGGCTCGGCAAGGATATTCATGTGTTGTTTTCTGGATGTCCAAGTCATACCCCAATTGTTTGTCTAGTTGAACAAGTTTGCAATCATAGATATAAATCATAATTAACAGCCCAGGAGTGTCAGCTGATTGGTCCTAGGAGTCTGGCATTAATTTGTCATGAACACTGATTAAATCCATTCCAGCCTATTCTAAGCCATTGCGTGGTCATATGCAGCTTTATCACACTATAACAGGGGTATGAGGGATTAATGTGTAAGGCGTCATGACCAACATTGTTTAAGACATTATGTTGGAGGCGAAGGGCAAAAGACTATTACCAAAGCAGCATTCCCCACTGTGTATCTACTCACTCTGTTAACTACCCTCATAAATGTATGATTTAGCAACAAGTCCATTGCCGACTAAATTGTAGTTGTTATTCAAGGTATGCGTTCATATACTATATAGATGGTAAAAGCGATTATAATGTGCTGTGGATAGCATAAATAACCAAATCTTAGTATCAGATAATTCACAGAGCCCAGGCACATTTACTTCAAGAACATCTTCCATGATTATCAAATTTAAACCATGCGATGAGACGGTTTTCTATTTCCATGTTAATCAGGTATATTAGAAGGATGCTGCTGACATTTTCCATTAAGTTATCAAGCATTCGCCATACATTATGGATTCTCATTTTTCATTCCATATTATACTAGTACAGAGATTAATGCATCCCTCAAGGAACCAAATTATATGCTTAATACGCCGGTGGGATGACTGGGCTTCATATTACCAAAGTACAAAGGAATATTATTGTAATCATGTATTTTCTTTCGCACAGCCAACAATACCTATATCAATCGAATTGCGGCATATTTAGTCCTACATAGATATACATGTAGATGAATACAGTAGAGAACTGAAAACTTTAACTTTATTGAATAAATGAATATTCTTGGTGATAGGCGCATATCGATAAGTGACTCATAGTATATTCTTGATATTTGATTTTCAAAGAGATTTTCAAATGGCCACAGCGAACGAACAAATATAATTATGTGAGTTGTAGAGACAAACATATTCCAATACATTTTAGACAAGTATAGTTGGATACATCTCTTGTGTTTATTAATCAAATTTCTGACATATGACCCAATCAAACAACCGCTTAGCAAATTCGATGTTGGATAAAAGTAGATCTAATCTTTAGAAATCATGCATATTTATCCAATTTACTATTAATCTAATTAAATTGCACAATGGCACTTGCACACTGGTGCGTCACAATTCACTTTGCTCCAGGCGGAATTTCGTGCAATGAGGCAAACCATTGAATGCCGTTCCACAATACTCTCTCATTTACGGATTTTAGAGGTTGAAGCAATAATCTTATACTAAAAAGGCTTGAACTATGAAGGCGATGTACCTAAGTAGAGATTTTTATTTGTCAATAGAAACTTGCATTCAATAATAATTGCAATTCACATATATAAAGTGCAGTACGGTCAATAATTGTAGCTATGCTAACGCAGCCCAACATTAGGCCTATAACAATAGGAATGCGAAACATATCATTGAGTGGATTATCCGGTTTATGCAGTCTCAAATGCCGACAACACTACACTCTTTACTACTATCAGTAATATCAGCTACCACAGCTGGGAAAATTGAAATTCTGTCTCATCTGTAAAGCCGTTCGCTACTAGTAAGACTCTGATCATTGGAATCGCCAGTAGGTTTCACCAATTTCCAAGAGATGACAGCAAATTTGAAGCCTGCTCCTCCAATTCCTCCCTGCCGACACAAGCTACGAAAGGGCCCGCTCATCAGGGGACGCATCTCCCATGTCAATTTGTAATACGACGGGGTCACTGCTCAAAGTCACGGGTCCCTCAGACACCCTTGGGTATCGCATCTCTTGGTAGGCCCTTAATGTATCAAATTGATTTTGCCTCTGATCGTACTTCCCAATATATTTATACTCTCATTCTTTGTTTTCCTAATTGGTAAATCTAAAGACGTTGTCAACGTACCCAAACTATACCAACTCTAATCTATCGTGGAGAAAATCGAATTATAATGTACATGTATACATATTTTCTTTTCCAAAAATGGCATCCATTGAACCTGTTAAAGAGCAAATTGAGCCAGATAGTATTCACACCACACTTCACACACTATCTATGTACAAATCAATGAAAATGACTGAACATTATCAGCAGACAATCTTCCCAAGACCTCTATTGCTGTCATGGTTGATATTCTAAGGTATTCATCTTTTCTTTCCTAACCCACCCATCTGGATGGTAGAGCATCAAACATTCTTGGCCCAACTTTAATCTACCGGAAGTTGGACTCGTCTTCACTGGGCGTGACATCACTTCCGGAAAATGATTTATTGGAGGACTGTCTGTCCTTGTATGGAGAATACTAAGAACAGATATATAGTGAGGGAAGTGGGTTTTCAGTTGTTAGTTTGGAATAGAAGAAGGCTGTCCCGATCTAGCCTTCATTTATATTTTCTGTATAGTAAGTAAGATGGTGGGGTCAGAGGGCAAAGTTGGATATCTGCTCGCAGTAAGGCAGGTGAATCACAACCGCATACATATTGTATATAAACCAGGCACTCGCTGGTCGATCTTCATGGATCGGTCCTATATGGAAATACATTCTCCCCCGAAACCATCTTTCACACTAGTGGGACTCCCTCTAGAATGCTGATATGATACTTGATGTCAATATCCCTTTTTTCACAATTTTACTAGGAATAGATCACCTCACTGGTGGTCTTCCACCAGTGAGGTGGCACCTAATTAAGATTATGATATTTATATCACCATCATTTTGTCAATTAAGTTGTTCCAGTTATTTGTGTGGATCAAGTTAAGTAGACGTTACCTTGTAAATTGCATGGGTTTTTGATAATGACGGTAATTATATCATGCTTCTTAAAATGCTTAAGGTTTAATCAAACATAGTGATTCATGTCGACAGCAGAGCATGGCTAAAGGAGCAAGGGTTATGAGTCACACACTCATTTACATTTTTCAATATTAGGGTCCTTGATATCTCCAAAGAAAGCAGCATCCTAGGGACTGGTGGCATCCTTATTGTTGTTAGTCATGACACATGAGAGGGGAGTTAGTTGGAGCTACAGCCAGGAGGAGAGTGTATATTTGAGAGACAATGTTCCCGCCCATGTGGCTCGGCTCGTTTGAAGTAGCCCTGAGGGCTTTAATTTAGCTGCATCGAGTAGTGAGGAGGCTTTCATAGCTTCGTGTCATTTACTCTGCTTTATTTGTATAAAAAGCTTTGCTGCGTGCAGAGAGAGGCCAGCATAATACAAGCTTCTCTACATACTTTCCAGGGTACTTTCCACGGATAGTTGCGTGTTTCTCAACCATTCCTATCTTCTTCATACTGGTTTATGCATGTTTATGATTATTTACGATCACAGAGTCTCTTCGCAAAGTAAAAGATACTTGAATGCGTTTTATTTTCGGTTACTCATAATAGTATTCCTACCACAACATAGCGATGGCAGATGGGTCTTGACTGCAGTCGGTAGGACATGATAAATTTTGCTGTCCACAACCCCAAATAATTGTGTATTTATTTAAAAGCTATATCAATTATGCCGGACAATTACCATTAAAGTATTCCCAGGTGTATGTAATCAACATTAGGTACAATGAAACACGTTTAACACACCATCAAATAACAAAGTATTTCCATTATATGTAATGTGGTTGTAATTATTTCTCTTTTATTCAAATGATATGTTGCCCCAATTTACGGTCTGATAGGAGTCGTATGCGGTTGTATAGGAGTCGTATGCGGATTAAGCCCAATGGTTGAATAACAACTGTTGTAGCATGAAGTAAACAAACAAAGAGGATAGTGCTAACGATTGAAAATGTTCTACTCATAATATAAGGGGCATATATTTCCAAGCTTAGATGCTGGTTTGACAAGGTTGAGCATTTTGTGGCATAATTCCCTGATATGTATAAAGCACAATTTGCCATCTAGCTCTTAGTACAAACACCTTGTCCTATATACTGATCAATGGATATAATGATGTTGCATGATAAATGAGCAAGCAAAGTAACTCAGCATATTTCTCACGTCCTTAAGATGTAATGTGGGATTTGATAAGGTATAACACAGTCGTCCTTCTAAGCTTGGGAATCCCCACAAATCCCAAATGTTTCCGGCATTTTATCCTCCACAAATCTACCACCGTCTTGGATAATATGCTATATAAGACCTTCCATTTGATCTACATAGTATTTTCTTATACTTGATGTTACCTAATATTCTTACTTACCTCTAGTTACCTAATATTCTTACTTATCTCCAAAATGTATTTCGGCTATTTTATAGCTTCTCATGAAGGTATCAGGGGATTTACTCATGCCGAACACTAGGCCTACATAAATGTCGCTGAACGTCTGTTAAGTTGTAAGTTGTATTCTATTCTCATGGGAGTTCAGATGGTTACTGCTGTAAGAAATCTTTAAAGCCTGACAGGATACCGTCGATGCCTTTCCTAATTAGTTCTTGATACGGTCTAAATTCTGCATTTTCACCAATCTCATCAGGAGCGAGACGCTAAGAACACGAACCGCAGTACTTTCAAAGAATCTGAGATATTTTACCATGGCAAGTTCAGATTAACACATCTAAACTGACTGTCAACCGTAAATTTATATCCCAGCTCTTTAAAATTAAATACGTAAATTGTCCGTTTAAGACCTTCTAATTAACTGATATGGTTACCAATGCAAACTGGTTATTAATTTCCAAAGATTAGCTTCAATGTGTATGTCCAGACATTCAAATTACTGGCATTCTACCAATAAGAACCTCCACCGGTCCATTTGCTAGCATGAGTTAGAGAAATAGTAGCATTATCATGGTACAATATTGAAGGAAGTTCTTTTTATACATTTAAGAGGTTGGCTCGTTAGACAAACTCGTTATAGATGTTGATTTAGGATAGAGGAACATCGATCACTGGATCGCAACTAACAAAGGGCATAACGAAGCTAGGCCCGAGCAATAGGACCAATTACATAGACTCCTCAATCGCAGTAATAAATCGGCAGGACTGGAAGAGAGGTAAACATAGCCTATACTCCTTACTTCTTCTCTCTCAAGCCTCCTTATTTCAGGCTAACTGGCGTCTCCGAGTCAGCAGAAAACACAAATCCACAAAGCCGACTCAGTCTTCCTGATCAAATTACAACACAGGAGAAGGCTATGGAGCCGGGTCTGTTTCACCAGACGTACATGTGCGCCATTAAAATAAGAATTTACGACAGGTTGTGTTTATGTTTGTCGTAATATCGTGTCATGTTGAGTACTTCTTGGGAGGAGGAGGAAATGCGCCGAGGAAATTTCCCTGATTGTACCATTACCAAACATGATTGTTTTTAAAGCTGTACTTAAAGCTCTTTTTCCCTTATTCGTCTTCCGCGCCACTGTAAGCTAATAGACAATGGTTAAAATTATGATTCCAGATTCCGGAGCATGTGTCAAATTTCCTGTGAAGCTATCGAATTTTGTTCTAATTATTACGTGATTATTACGCGAAAGTTCTATCCCTGATCCTGTAATATTTCGATACCCCCCCCCCCCCTCCCATTATATGTACATACATCCTGAGGTAGTAAACAGAAGTAATTATCTAGACGTAAAATCGATGACTTAAGCTACACTTGATTCATAATACTTTGGGTAAAAGTTGAGCCTTTTGTTATTGTATGAGTCAATTGACCTAAAAATGGATGTCTATATATTTCTGTTCCAGACACTTAAATTGGATGCCCTCTGTTCAGGTCGAGTCGCCTTTGTATATTAAGGAATGCAAGTTGTTATCCGACTACCCTGGGAAAATGTCAGGCGTGTCGAATGTACCAGTGCTCCAAGTAATATCAGTTCACCCTACATAGCTGTCGAAAACAAGTGCAATGTAGAATACATAGACTTATGCCTAGCTCTACTTTCACTACCTCCTTCCCAATTCGCCATCTTCCCATTTTCTCTCCACCGCGCTTTTCCCTTGCTCATTCTAATTGTAATTATGTTATTTAATAATCCAGTGCACTTCCACTAGATAAAACAATACATGGAACATTAGCACTGTAGATTATGCATTTGAAATAACCTTTCCTTTCGAATGCAGTAGATGTAAGTGAGCTGTTACTACAGAGCCTAAATCTTCCGAATAACCCTGGCCTCTCTCACATCCGCAGCTTAGACCTTCTGTATTATAATTACACTCAGCATGTGCCCCCTCTCATCAATCATTCCATGGCGAGTGGCTCGCACTGTAAGTGAGTAAGTGCGGAAGGCATATTTTCCCTGTTCATGCTCTGCCTTTTTCCTCCACATTTCCTCCTGCTCACCTTCTGCGAGATCTTTATAACGTTTTGACACAAACCTTCCCTATCTATGGGTACAATTGATTCCTTGATTCCCAATGGTACATAGATGTTTTAGGAATCTTGGATCTTGGACCGGATCTTGTATGTAGACATAATCTCTACATACAATATCCTGTCAGCCAATCCAAGATTACTGACACATCTATATTTTATACTATATCTATATACAAGATAATGCTTCAAAATATTATTTTAAAGCATTATCTTGTGGAGAGCAAGGTGAATGGTATTTGCGTTGATAACTTTGTTGTCGGTTATAACATCATTTTAAACGGAAAAGAAATAATATGTATACGTTATATACAAACCGATGTTGGCCTGCCTAACTGGAATTGAATTGTATCTGCCTGTCCTTTTTAGGGATTCATAGACAAGAATGGAAATATTAAGAAGCCAGACAAAGAAAGATTATCAGGGACAAAGATCTGTAAAAAAGTGGAAATGGTTTAGAACACAAGTGGGAGAATTGAATAAGTGAATTTTCTAATACTAACGTGGCTTCCTATACTCATGCACAAATTAAATATTAAGTCTTTCCACAATTCTCAAACATTGCTTTAAATCTGTCCCTAGATGGGGCTACTGAATGGGGCTTTGTTAAGGCTTCAGTGCAGCCTCCTTATGGTGCTGCAGTAGCGGCTGTGTGCTGGAGACTGAGTAACTTCATCGCTCCCAGATCCTAGCTGACTTCGGAGGTAGTGTTCCTCCATATTATGTCAAGCTCATGGGATTTCTGTTATTGTTACGTAAGAGGGAACACACTGATGGGGCAACAATAATATATGTTTTTTTCCGCTATTTGGAAATATCATTATTATAATTACATATTCAATCCAATATTATATATTGCCTTGACTTGAGGCTCTCACCTATCACTTCTATGGACCTGACAAGATTCTGGCCTTCATTATAATTATATCTGTCCTTAAGAAGTCAATATTTTAGCGGGCAACATTAAGGCCACATCACGCTCTCTACTTACTATGGGTTTGTACACTTGACATTCGGTCCGACCACTTGATCTATCACGGCTATGGAATGTCACCTCATCATCAAGGCATGATGCATTGGGATCTGTACCGAAGCTGGGTGGCGCTTCATGCTTGTCGCCATGCTCGCTTTTCTTATCGCCTCTATTCTATCTTCCATCCTGGTGGTCTTCAGCCTAGTCTGTAGCGTCCCAGTGGTGGCGAAATTAGCAGTTTGTTTGATGAAATTACGGTGCAGCCTCTGCGGTGTCGAGTTAACTGGGTGCACTGATCTCGGTTTCTGAACTTTTTGATTGATGGTTTGTGGTAGCTATATGGGGAATGGAGGTGGGCGGTTAGTTAGCTAGAGAGGGAGTTAGTGTAAATGGCGATCCTCCTAACATTCATATTGAAGACAGTAGATTTTGGAAGCTCGTGATCAGAGACAATCACATATATACTTTCCCAATACACTATGCTTTTATATTTTTTTCTTAATTTTGATCATGTGCTATTTTCTCAACATTCTTTAGTCAGCGTAATTTGTACAGATGAGAAAAATCAGCGTCGCCTATTACAGGCACTCTACCCACTTCCCGGTATTAATTTACTCAACATCTAGGATCATTTCAGTGAGGTATAACACATTTAAATATTGTAAAAATGGTGGGATGAAAATGATGAAAAGGTGAACGGTTTGGTAGCCAATCTGTACTATTGAGTTTTTTTCGAAGTCGGAGTCGGGCACCAAGCGATGCGAGAAAGTATTAGTTTAATTTGGTCGCTTTTGCGTATTAAAGTGATATTAAAATTTTCTTTATATCCTTCCCTGTTCTGTTTTCAGCGTTTGGCATTACTTGATATGTCAGTGATTGCTTATTATTATGAGCACATTTGTATAGTTACATGGTTTATTTAGCTTTTTGAATATTTTGTCTCGGGCTTAAGAAACATGAAATTTTCTTCAATCGAATATAATAATAGTGATATTATTGAGACTGGTTTGGAAAAAGCTATGCAAAAAAATGATTTTTTTTTAAGATTTTATTTCCACTGGGGAAACATTTCCCAAATTACCCGGTTTTTTCCAATGCGTCCAGCTTGGCGTAACGATGTGTAATTGAGAGAGAAAACCATAAACCTATTTCCTAATTATAAATAGTAAAATTAATTGGAATTGATGGCTAGGTATAGCATTGCGTAGATGAAGTATGAAGATGTACACATTCTTGAGCAAGTACAGAGAGAAGTGAGTTCCACGGTCACGGAAACTACCTTTAATTCAAAATACTTTGCACGATAATGGCGTAAATGCCTGAGCAGTGCATTTATACCGAGCCCCTGCTGAATGATTTAGATATGACAGAGCAAACTGATTGATGGTGCATAATGCCACACTTCAACTTGTTAAGTGTGGACCATGCTAGAGAATCTAAGGGCTGTAAGAAAAGCTGATGATGAATAATTAAAATATGTGGAATCAAATTCATTTTAAAATGTCTAACCAGAAGGTATTGCCAAACCAGTTGATAATTATATTCAAAATTAATTGTTATCATGTTTTAGTAGGCTATTCAGTTTAAGTGCTATGGCTGGTCTTTAACTAACTCCTGTTGCTGACCGACAAACCACCATTTTGCCTTTCCTTTCCAACATTCGTACTGCAGGTTCTTACTGGCCGATATAGGATAGAGTCCCCGAAGTACCTTTCTTATTCAGAGACCTATCCCGTCCCTCCACAAGCTCAATAGGCAGATTTCGGATGTAAACGTTCTTAAAGAAAACGGATAACATTCAGTTGCTGTGAATATTCTCTTTAAACACATTAGACAATTAGGTTTTCTAACCGGTGTTAAAAACCTTATTTTCGAACACTGGCCTTCTATTCATTTCATAAATAAAAGATATCTTGAGGTGTATCTAGCGAGCATTGTGTGGGAACAGTGAGGTTTTACTGTAGAGGCCACAGAAGCCCACAACAATTTGTGGAACACTATAGGTCAGAGCCCGTCTGGACATCGTCAACGCTGGGCTGGTTTGAACAGTGTCTTAACTCCCTTCTACCTTGTCACGCAGCTGGGACCTTTCTAAATGGTTCAATATACAAGACATTCTATGTTCCGGAACGCGACTGAAGATTACAGTATTTCCTTGTTTATTCGCGGTGTAAGTCATAGATGTATGGACACTGGTATGACGTTTATTACGAACTATCTTAATCTTTCATGGTATGGACGCAGTCGGCATACCATAGAGCCATGTGAAAAACTCAACAGGCTAGGTTGATTGTTTCCTGAACAGAAATAGAGGAAAATCATCATTTGTAGAATCAAGATACCATCAAGTAAAAGAATAGAGACCCGAGCCGACTATGCATTGGATAGGGCTCTCCCATCATTATTTTACGCCTTTGCCTAAAGTTTTGAATAGTATAGGTTGACCAGGATGGTCTCATAACAGTTGCGACCTATACTCGGAAGACTAACAAGGCCAGTCAGATTGATTTCCCATTTCAACTGGCCTCCTTCCCTCATCCCATGATACTACCCAAGCTCACAACCGATCTCTTCTATATATGTGCCTCCCAATACTTGTTCCACCCTATCCTTACTTTTACCTTCCCATCATTTTTAAATTTAAAAAGTCTGAATTTATCTTAAGCCTATGTGTAATGTATATGAAATGAATCTGAAAACAAACAACATTTATTTCATCTATAGAGACTGTTGAGTTAGAAAAAACTGTAAGATCGATGTTAACTCTCTGTACCTCATACTCTGCCGGCCTTTTTCAAGTTCATGCAGGGCTTGCTAGAAGATTGGTCTTTGGCCGAACCAAAAGACATCCCATGCCCAATATACACTTGGCGTATGACCCTCTATACCTTTTTGCCAGCACATATCTAGTTTCCTCATAATGTGTTAGATCTTGACATCTAGAATGCAAAAATAAATATTTAATTCTTCAGTTTTATTGAGGGACTGGAGACCCTCAAAACCCACGTTCGTTTCAGAAGGTTTCCTCGCTTGGGACAAAAGTTCAATACCACGGTTATTTCTGTTTCAGCGTCCTCCAAATCTGCAGGGAATTGTTCAGCAAGGTAATTAATGGCTTGGCCAGGATTTGGCCAATGACAAATACAGCGAACTTGGACTGTTTTCGCTCCATTTGGGAATACAACACCTCCCATAGATTTTTCATTAATTTAACCTCATGTTTCGGTATATTAGCCGTACATTAGCTGCATAGTCGCTGTTCTGATCACATTGTGAATGTGATTTACTGAATGATTGAAATAAAAAAAACCAGGGCAATGAATAAATGATATCCTTGTGCGTTAAGGCTTGACTTGACTGACGTTTTCCCCTCTGCAGTCGCAGTACATTCTCATTCCGAATATATATAAAACGGAGCTGGTCAGGGAAGAGTCTTGATACGTTGTGCAATATAGTTTCTTTGTGATAATTAATCAAATGACAATAACTATAAAACCGCATATTAGCCGTAATAAGCATTCATGCAGACTGGTGGAGCCCTACCTTAACCACCAGCACCATGATGAATGGAATCTGTCAGGTGTATTTATCTATTTGCCTACCGCCCACATTAAAGTAATATACACTGTGTCTTTTATGTATATAACCTCTCGTATACTGTTTTCCTACGTTGCAGACACCCAAAGGGACTGACCATTTAAAGATCCATACATAGAGACATTTAAGTTGTGCCATGCATTGGAGCAATTTACGTTGACTGCTTTCATATATAGACGACCAAACCAAACTGAAGGACATTTACTCTGGTATGAACTACATTATAATGAGCCACACATTTAAACACTATGATATTGGCTTAGGAGAGTATAACTAATGTGCTGTCAGTCTCATGACTCAGATGGAGTCCTTGTATCATCTTTGTTCTTACAATCTATAGACCACTGTTTCTTCTGGACAAATGTGCACTTAACCTCATTATTTGTCTGCGTCGTTTAATGAAATTGCTAGAATGATTTACTGAGTAGATATCGCATCAGGCCTGACGAGCAGATGTTATCGATTTTGAGATAGAATCCAAATAAGGCCAAAGTGTATGAGAGTCAAACAAACATTGGAAATAACTCCATCTATAAAAAAAAATACCAACTTCTGTTAGAACGGAGGTTACATTGAATATGCCCTTGAGTTGAGTCAAGTTAGAGGCCCTTAGTATCGATCAATCCTCGAAACGTCCAATATTTTAGTGCATTTATTTAAAATAAAATAGTCCACATCAAAAGTTATTGTCATAAGTACTCCTGAAGGTCACTTCGATTAAATGTTTGGAAATGCACTTGGAGGCATCCACCAATTCTTATGAATCCATCTTGGTTTCTTGATCTTACTTTTTATTTCTAGTGGTCGGCCGCAGAGAATACTGCCACAAAAAGTGCTAAATGGTAAGGGATCCTTTTTCTGCTCATTTCAAGCCTGAGAGGGGATCTGTGTTCCGGTGGAGAGAGGCTCAATCATTGGAGCAGTGTTGTTCACTTCGCTGCATTACACTTCTGGTGTTTCTTCCACTAATCAAGGCCCGGACCCCGCTACGCCAAGTGAAGGTGAAGAAAATGCTTGCGCTGTCACTGCCAGCTGTTTTGTTTGATCAGTCGGGGAATATGCCGGAAGGGTGGCAAGGCACTTCCAAATTCTTTCTATCTCTACCCAACGCCCACTAAGGTCTGGGTTACTGAACATCTCAGATATCCATCTATGCTTTACACATTTGATTGTTTATTAGCAATCAAATTTGACAATGCATGTAGTTGATAGCATATGTACACAATACATGTACATTGCTTTTTCATCTCGCAATTCAAAATAAGGACATATTTTGGCTTGTTTCATTCATGACCTGGTTTCTGTATGAAAAAGTGCTTATTCTGCGACCGACGCCGGTCATGGAGATAAGCATACGACTGGATGAATCGGGCTGCTCATATTGTAGGTTATCCCTTCCTTTGTTTATGGGAGGTCACTCGCTCCAGTGAGCTCTGAATTGGAGACTTTCTAAGACATGGGGGTTCATGCTGTCTTAGAATGGGCCTCGAGCATCGGGTCGAGCATGACGCTATGAAAAGTGCCGACCAGTTCTTTTGAGTTATGTTCAGCCGGAAATTGATCACACGGCCTGGGTACGCATGTGCAGCATAAAATATTTATCGATATCAACAAGAAATCTATAGCTAGAAGCAATGTGGTCAGTCCGGTCCAAAAGGCTCCCCCACCAGTCACTCTCAGATGCGATTGAATTGCTGTTTTTTCTTCTTCCTCTTTGCCTCTGATCTGCATTGGCGGTATTCACTTGAATGCTTGCCATTCTTAGCTAAAAGACATAAGGCGATGTAGCTCAGAATTACGAAGCATTTCTAGCTTTGTTGCTAATGATTGATCTGCTCTTTTGAGGATTATTTGAGTGAGACCTTTCACCCCCCAGTGTACGCTTACACTTGGTCAAAATGCTTTCATTAGAGAGTTATACGCGAACCACTGTGGACCCACGCAAGGAGTCAGCTTGCATGTCATGGTAGTAAAATATCTTAGCGATAGTCTTCTATTCTAGTGGTTCAGGAGAGTCAGTAGAGTGATGTTTCAGAGATATATGCCGATTCGATATAAAACTCTCACGACTTATATCATTTTACTATTCACATTAATTGAGGTATTTTATTACTCATATGGGCGGGGCAGCGATATCTTGAGTTAATGTGCCTGAAAGGAATAATGATTCGAATGCCCACTGAAGTGTGAATCAGGGCTCAGTTGAGATGGGACGGGTGGAGTGTTCTGGGTCTTTTCCCAGAGGGGCAGTTTCCCTTGTACGCACATTTGCTAAATGGTAGAATGTTACTGAACCAATCAAATCTGAGTTGGACTTTCAGCGACATTTTGCACGGCTGCCCATGTGTCCAGGCATGCACTCGTCTAGCTGTTGACCATGGGCAATGTTGTTTAAAGACTATTTCCCGAGACGCCTCGAAAAGTGAATTATAGTTGACAAATAAAAAACTCTCTGGGGGATCAGTTCCTCAGATCACCAAAAGTCCAAAATCATACAGATGTTTCTGTTTGCCCCGATTATAAAATTGGAAGACATCCGTAGTCTGATTTTGGAATATCTTGTAGATAAATTGTAGTAATAAACTATAGAGGAAATACGATATAGCACCTCAACTAGTACTAGATAGATTCCGATACACCTTTAATCTCCACTCGCAGATCCTGGTGTGAGAGCAAATTATACCATAGGCATGGCTTTCTTTGATATATAATATATACGCATGGTCGCCTGACTTTCATGAATTTAAATTACCCTATAAACACGTACTGCTTGTGTGCTTCTATAATTGGGGTCTTCCCCCAGGCTTTACCATAGTGACCGCACAGTGAATGTTAATATATACTCTACTAGTCTAGTATACAACTAGTGATGATTGTATTCGATTCACCATGAATTCAAAAGTGGACGACTTTATTTGACATTGAGTGTGCGACTGGCCATACAATCAATCATACTAAAACAAAATTAGTTTTCCTGTTATAAACATTGCGACCTTCACAGTGAATTTCGTCGTAATGGATAGCAATGGAATAATAGTCCAGCATAATTGATGTTGAGAGGAAAATATTCCAGTCTAGTCTATATAGACTACTCATATATAGGATGTCACTGCTACATATATATATATATGATATTTATTTGGGCCCTAGGGCAGGATTCTTAATCTAACGGGAAGTGTTACGAAAAGGTTTGCCACTATTTTTAACGGGTTCTTTATCAACTATTTCTTTTCATGAAAGCAGCTATTATTTGATAAACCTACATTGCGTTTTCATTATAATTATGTTATCAGCTATATATGCAGTAATTTTAATACATCATTGTCATTGCAAGACGGGAAGCAATTATAATATTATATATTAATCTTTCCTCACAAAACATAAAGAAAATACAAATTACAATATCAAAGAATCGGAGATGAATCCAGAGTGTGATGGACATCAGTATGGGTAATTTTGAGAAAATATGCCTTGACATAATTATGATTGCCTGGAAATAAAAGTATAGGCCTTACAAAAATAAGTCTTACTGGTCTAAGCTATTCTTGCTTATCATGCCAAGCTTTTTAAATCATATTGTATTTCATTCGGCTAATTGCTCGAGTGTTTCATATAGAATAATAAAAACAATGGTAATTATGTTCCGATGCCTTGTAAACGCAGGAATATTTAATTAAGAAATTCCTTCATTTCAATGTAATCAAAGATATAATTATAGATATTTCCTCACATAATGTACATCAATTGTGATTGGTTTGGTCTAACCATTAGCTGTCAAATTATAATTTCTGTATTATTTTGTCAGGTCGCCGAAAAAATTGCCTTGTAATCTATGACTTGAATAGAATTTTCTAAACAAAAGGAATTGGCACAATGTCCTTTTCAAATATATAGTTTCATGTCTGATGATTAATGTAAATATTGTTACTTTGCTAATCCTCACAGATCAAGCCGTGTTTTTATGAGAAGAGTAGTTTTCAAAATGTAGACATTACAGCTAAGTAAAACCGTAATGTGTGTCAGAATGGCTCCAGTGAGATAAGTGAAACCCCCAACCCTACTATGCCTCTCTCAACCAGCCTCTTTCTATGGGTCATGTCTCCAGTGCACAAAATGTCATATTCGATTTCAATAGACTGATAGAAGAATGACAACTGCATAAAGTGAGAATGGAGAGTACACATCATTCAATGTGCATCGCAAGGCGTGGCCATTGGTGGGGAACGCCACCTGCAAATCCTAGGTCTATATACACCTGCAACACTCCACAACTTTAGATTCTCATTGTTATGCTCATTTCGTCCCCCTCGCTCTATCTGTCATAATATTGTATCATATATTAAGGCTGCATTCTCAGCTATTGCGGCAAAAGAGTTTTTATCAAGTTTACTCATTTTGCTTACCCATTGCTATAGGACCGCCGAAATAGGAACGTGGATGTTTATAAAATCCTCCACAATTTGAGTCAAATGACTTCTAGATGGTTAGGAAAAGAATGAAACACAAAAGTAGAAATTTTTTAGTTTCTTTAGAATCTCAGTTTTAGATCAATGTTGACCGACAATTTAGCTGTGATATATGCACATATAATGTATAACATAATAATATACTGTATCAAACATCCATTCTGTATCAAACCTGTAAGTTTTCAACAAGCTTCCAACCCATCCTCAGCTCTCATAATAAACATTATTTAATAACAGAAAAGTGTATTAAAAAAATAAAGTTTAATAAAATATTCATAGCAAGCTTGCCTCAGCTTTCTACTTCATCAATGCATAAAGAGCAGACATTCCCTCAACCATCTGATGGCAGTTACCACCATTAAATTGTTCATTGGTACTCGCATTATTTCCCTGTTAATCAAGCGCAACCGAAATCCATGCTCCATAATTCCTTATTATTCTAGGCACGGTACATGTCTTACACGCTCAGCGATTTCTGAGCAAAAGCACAATGAAAGTGAGTCGCTCTTTCCCTATTCCCACACTCACTGATACGTTTCAGAGTCTTTGCACCATGCGCTGATATTTGCGACGCGTGGAAACTGGGAAGCACTCTGCTCAGAACGCGCTCGGAACACGCCTCACACAGAGTTGTTGCAATGCAGTTCCCTGTTTGTCTCCTAGGTGGCAGGCGTGAGGTGGGTGAGCTGTCACCATCAGAAAGGCACCTCGATGTAGCCAAATTGCTGCCCTTTGTGGGGGAATAAAAACTTGAGGCATTTCTCGTTCTGTAGGACCCTGGACTATTAGTGTTTGTTCACTATTTCTCGCGGCTGCGATTTGCCTTGTGTCCTTCCGATGACATTTGTCTTTCGATACAGAGGATGAACTAAAGCCTAGATGTAACCGCTGTGACTTTAGAAACCGTGTCGGCTAAGGCAGAATGATAGAGAGTGATAGTCTCTCTCCCGTTGAATGTAAGCACTTCTGACTTTCATGGTGTAAACCAAATGATCCTGACTAGCTCTAGGACATTTTTTGTCCAACAGTGTTCTACGTTCAACCCCTGGCTTTGGACATTCAACCATATTTAAACTGTTCCGTTCGACATCTATATAACAAAGCCTACTATACTACTTGGGTCGTTGTTCTCGCTTTTCACCCCTGAAGCAAATTTCAGTGTTGTATTTCTTTTCATGCGGAATCACTACATATGTGACATTTAAGATGCAAATGTTTGAACAATGTCCCTTTCGAGTAAAGTGATCAAAAATTCAATAAATGGGACAAATCTTGGATTCTTTCACCAAACAACAACATCCCTGGATTCCAGTATCTAAGTCCTTTTATTTGTTCATCCGCAGTTTAAACAACACATACTTTAGTACCGAAATAACCATACAGCAGTCACTTAATTGGACAATATTTTAAAGTCTTTAAATCGATGAGTGGATTTCATGTAGCTTATTAACATCTCCGAACATTAAAAGATAAGGGATCCCGAAACTATTCATGCGTATCGAGCGATTTGGGTGGTCCAGTTAATCGCTAAAACTCTCAATATCATTTTGTTGTTTGATCGTCAAGTATTGCCTCCTTTGCCCAACCACAAACGTTAGGATGGCTCCGATCTACTTGCTATTACAAGCTTCATTTAACCTTGGCGCTTCGCCGGTCATTGTCCATGAGAATCTACTATAAGTACGCTTGCACTGTCTGCAGAGGCGAAATTGTGCATTGGCATCGTCGAAGTTTAGCCCGATGGGGACAGCCATGCTAGTGTTTCATGAGCCCCCGGATTTTCTATCAATCCATGTCTGTCGCCAAATCAGACATGGCACTGTCCTCTATACCAGCAGGGGATTGGTATTGTGTGCCCATGGATAGTTTGTTTAGATCTTTGTGTAGGGAACATTATTGGTACAAATGTGCCCTGGACGATTAGAACACTGATCAATCGTCGCTGACCCGACGAACAATGCATGAATGTTCCCATCTCCAACCTAACATCCCAAGGTTGACTACCAAGGTCAGAAGGTGCTTTTGGAGGGGTCAATACTTTGTCATGCATGCGCTGAAGGTTATGAAGCATGAGCATTTAGTGTTATACTATAAACAGGAATATATCAACCCCTGTGCCTTCTGAAGTTGTTTTTCCACTTATTCAATAGCATTTAAGAGATTTTACACCGTGACTATACGGTAAAATATATATATTAGTTTGATGGTTTTAACTTGAAACATCTGAATGGTTATCATTATTCTTTTCTTCTCAGAGGAATTATAATAGGTTGTATTTGTAAAGAAGCATACAGAAACTTGGACTGTAAAAGCACACGGTGGACATCTTTTGTATCCAACACCAAATACTTATTTGAGAAATACAATAGAACTTCCATCGAGCTAGTATTCTTCACATTCCCTTACATGCTATCTTCTTTGACCATTGTGTCGATCAGGTCAAGCAACAATAGTCCATATTCCAACTGATTACAGTGAATACACATATTCGCTTCAACACTATCTTCTTTCACCGTGGTATTGATCACGTAGAAGATGTATACCACAGATACGACTAATACATCGACAGTTACAAGTCTAAGATGATAAGCAGAGGTATGTATCAATTTCAAATACATGACTGTTAATTAAACAATACAGATTCCTTCATACATCGTATTACTAGGGGTCCTGATGCCTAAATCAACAAACTGACATAGCTATTTCTTATGATCGACAAACGACATAGACCCTGTCTTAGAGAGACAAATCGGCATTGGGATTCTGGGGACAAGGGACAAATGCTCATCCTTGGCGTGACAAAATCGACATTATAAGGGGTAAAATCGACAAACTGACATAGCCATTTCTTATGATTGAAAAACGACATAGATCCTTTCTTAGAGCGACAAATTGACATGGGATTCTGGGGACAAAGGACAAATGCTCATCCTTAGCGGGACAAATCGATACAGCCCCCCCCCCATCAGGAGCCCTATTACTTGTGACTCACCCAGAACATTATTCTGCTTTTTGTGTCGACCTTTTACAAGATTCTGGCCGATTTATTAAATATTAACAAATTAAATATTAATGCAATGAAATGCAAATGCACAATACAAAAAACTTTTTTAACTGGAAGCGTACGTGAGTATAATCTTGAACGTGTAATGAGTGGATACAAATAAATACACTTGTTTATCCGAACATCCGGATAATACACTTTCATTTGTGCTTGTGAATCTCGACTGCTATGCTCACCAGTATGATCTTATAGGCTAGGCTCTAGGTAAGGTAATTTCAGGAATCGCAGGGGACTTTTTATCAACAGACAGCTCATTATAGCATCATTTTAATTTTGGACACATTTATTATTATTCCTGTATTGCATTAATCTTTATTTCGACAGTATTTACATCATACATCTTTTGCTAAATGTTAGTGGGAAAAGGAGTTCTTCCGATCATAAAACAGAAACACTTATTTAAGTCTTACATACTACAGCAACTCTTTAAGTTATAAAAACATAAAATTTTAATATGAAATACGTCTACATATGATGTGCTGGTATTTGAGTATCTATTTAAAAAGTGTCAAATATTGTATTCAGAATTGCGCTAAACCGACGGAGAACTGATACAAATTGGTCCGACACGGAAAACCTTGTATGGACGCATGACTAGAATCTGAATAGGATTTCCAATATCATTTCCAAATTAATGAGGATTACATCTTCAATTGTCTGTTCCCACTTGACAAATCTATATAAAACCTGCCGACGCGCCGAAGAAATTAAAGATGACCCTTTCTTCCCAAATACCCAACAAAGACATAGTATAATTTCACGCGGAAATTACATCCGTGACGAGAAGGCTTTTGCAGCAGTATTTGTGTCCAATGCAAATCAAATCAAATCAAAACATGAAATGTGATAATTATTTGGCAAAGAATAACTTGACAATTTTGACTACCAGATTAAGCTCGTGTGAGGAATCAAAAGTGATGAATAACTTCAACTGCAACCATGGAAACGAATTCCTCATCACGATAGTGATGGATTCCTAAAATATATTCAATGCGAATTATGGTCAGTAGTAAAAATGGTAAACTGCTTTTGGTACTCGTCAATCAATTTATTTACAATTTTTCTATAGATGATATAATTGTATGTTCTGTTATTCAGAAAAAATGGGTTAGGCACAGCGAAGATATCTACCAGTTTAATGATTATGAATTTTAACTATCCGGTAAGAATGAATTCTCTCTCGCCATACAAATACATCTGACGTTATAATATATAGTATTTTAACAGAGCTCTACGATGAAATAGAAAAATACAGGCCTAATTCGAGGTCATAAAATAAATAATGCTTTATCATAGTATTCAATACGAACACTAAATACACATATTACGGACATCACTTTCAAACGGTTTGATCTTTTAATTCCCAAGGCAAAACCTTTTGCAACTGAGGTCACTGCGATTTAGACCGTGTTGAGATGCCCACGTAGTACTCCATGGTGGTATGGGTATGTAGGCCTGTGAGTGACCATGAGTGTGACAAGGGCAGTGTGGTACAGGGTTCCCGCTACCTCACAGCATCGCATTCTATATGTCATACGGAGGGGATGGGCTTGAGTCACACATGGGGCCTATTGCATAAAAAAATCCTTACTTAAATTGTTCCTCGCTAAGATACTTTTCCTTACTCAGGTGGGAATGAAATTTAACATTGTCTGTATAGAAAATTACTTCCCTAAAACTTCCTTACCAGCTGCTTATATAGCAAGGGAAAGTAGCTAAGGAAGAAATAATATTAAGGAAGGTTTTGTTATGCAACGGGCCCCTAGAAAGGTCCGTTCTTCTCGGGATCACCACAAATATCCCTTCCAGTCAACTCTCACATCAAGCAACTGGATTCATTGGACCATATATCGACGTTAGATGTATGTATTTTATTCAGAAGTACGTGAAATGACATTTCTTCGTCAAAATAAACTTTGGCAGTTTGAATAACTATCCAAGGTCAACTTTCAAACAGTATCTCGAAGATAACATTCTTAGATAGATTCATTATTGTGAAAAGAAATCTGATACAACATACCCGATAAATGGCAATTCTGGGCCATGTACCATACATGTACATACATTATTTATGATATATGGTTCAAAGAGCCTCCGTCGAATGCGGAGATATTGGTGTATATCCTTTACCCCACCTTGATAAATTACCTCCACGTGGTACGCCAGTAGATCTTGAAACAGTCAGAATACAGCTCCCCTATGAGGAATCATCCCACAGCCTACCAAAGTGGGCAAGGCATTCTCTCCAACTTCTTCCCAGTAAAAATCTCAGTTGCCGGTGGTGTTTATGAGTCCATACCACGCCTTTCAAGCTGCTTAACCTCAAGAGGCCTGTAGCTCAATGTCTGGCTTGATAATAATAGAAATAATGGTTTTAGGATTGTACTGAGTCGTATGGGAAGTTGGTGAATAAAACAAGGGATATGCGACCGACGCAGACATTCTTTTAAACAGCAGTACTTGGATGTTGGAAATCTAAAGAAAGTCCAAATGTTATTTAAGCAAGGGGTATTTCCCCTCTCTACTGTATTCGGTTCACCGGGTTAAATGAAATACTGCAAAATAAGAACCTGTCTATCTTCCTTGCTTTATGTATATTGTCATACTTATCTAAACTCCTTCAATCTAAAATATGGTTTGAATATGTTCTTTGTGAGACATATCTGATTTTGTGAAATTGAAAGGGACACACTCTTTGTATAATGGCACATGGGGGACAAACACTAGTTACACTAGAACACATATCATACAGCCTTGTTGGCCATGATGGAATAAAAGAAAGCGGAGGAAGATTGGGGTCGAGGGTAGATGTAGCAAAATATACCCTCGGGACCAAAGCTGCCCAAGACGTTGACACCAAGGAATACGAGCTATAAAAAAATTACAGAAGTTGACCAAGGGAAAGAACCAAAGACAAGACCCACACTGTGCAGAGGAATCCAATAGCCTATATATATGCAATCATGAAAAGCCATGCAACGTGTGCGCTCATGGGGATTTGATGGCCGCGTTAGGGAATATGTTGAGAAATCTATGTTTACAGCATGATAGATCAACGATACATCAAGTAATTTCATTAGCGAGTACTTGTGTGGTGATTCTTTTTTATACACGCTGCTTGCCTTTGTAAGTATATTGAATAGTCGTCTATGAAAATGCAATCAATTAAAAAGAATATAATACTTACACAATTTCATAGAAATATTTGATTACCTTATTTTAGGAACTGATGATGATGATGATGACAATAATATATGATAGATAGATAGATAGATAGATAGATAGATAGTGGGGACATGTATACGCGTTTGTAGTCATTAGGGTGTGGCCAATGCGAACGTGTAGATTTGTGGTATTCAGCAATCGTGTAGTGCCGTCTGGTCCTTAATGCACTGATATGGTGCCTGAATTAAAATCTTGATACAGACCATAAAGTTTACGTATATCCAACCATAGTACTACTGTGTGATACCACGTATAAAAGCGGGTCGACGATCATGGTAGCGCCGTAAATGTTCTCTCGGCCGCATGCAAAATTTCCCACTTTTATAAGGGCAGTATATTGAATCAGGCAATTTAGCGACGCAATGATATTTATATTACCTCATAACCATAACAGTATAGCGAAGATTCTATGATTATTTATGGACAGTTTGGTCTATTTTCTGAAGCACTATCTGGTGTGCATGGATTTTAGTAACACATAAAGCATCCCTCTTTGGTTATTACTTTCGATATGTTCCGTACTTGTGCGTGTGTACCCTCATGGAAATCAAGTCCTGGTACCATTACCATGACTTTTAATATTCAGGACTTTCGTGATGAATGCATCCAAGCGGATGGTAATTTAATTGACTCTCCTGACTCGAAACTTTTATCGTTAAAATGTGAACTCCCTGTTAACTATACATGGCGTTTTATCTACCACCTAAATACTATATCGTACAATGATTGTTCATCAATGCTACAGGAGAAACGCCTATACGCCGATGCCCCATCAAACATATGCCCCCTACCCCACACTTCCTCAGTTAAGTATAGCTTTATCATTTCTTGACCAAAAAAGACCATCAAATCCTATGTTTGTATAAGTTATAACGGTGTTAAGATACCGACAGTGTGGAGATCATAAATACAAAGTACACAAATTATGGACTTTCAGCTAACTACATGAAAGTGTTCAATTTGAAATTAGAGGAGGGCAAAGTTGTAGCAAAAGCGTCCATTTTCCCTGGATGTTTACCAGTTTTATGCATTTTTCCAGGAAATCAATAGTCAGTGCAAATTTGCAATTATTGGCGGTACAGTGCGTCAGACTGATGCTATCTCACGCGATTCCTGGAATTAGAGAATCACAAAAAAAGGATCAAGAGCGAAATGAGAACGATGGTGTCCATTGTAAAGTTTATTCCCTGCCTAGAACGGTCAGGAGCTATAACCACCTTCGGCAGAGACTAAAAGGATTACTAATCTCCATTTGGGGCCTGCTGGTTTACTGTTAACTATTTAAATTATGAACCAAGCAGTGCACCAAGAGGCCCTCAATGTCAGACATTAATCCCTTAATAAATCTTTAATCCACGATTTCAAATATAGTACTGGCCTCAGTTATCATCTGTGACACAGAATATGCTGGCTTGATATGACTAGATTGCAAGTACCGTATATAGATAATATATAATTACTGAATAGTGATATGTTCAGGATGTGAGTTAAACTAGCCAGAATTGTGTTCTGCTAGGAATCTGAATTACTTCGGAAAATTGTACATCTATTGGATGACTAAGTGTATAAATTTATGTCATAAGTAAATGACAATTAATTAAATCTAGGGTCGTTCGTCACGCGCCTGAAGTTATGTAGAATTTAAGGTATTATAGTAAACTAAATTACAGCAACTGATTATACAAGATCGCTATCGTGAAATGAATTAAAGTTAACATTGTCTAGATGGCTATAACGTAAATTGAAATATTGTTTTGTAAATTGGCAAATGAGAACTATCACGCATTTGAAACTTTGTCCAATGAAATGTTCTAAGAAAAATAATTAGATATTTGGAAGTAAAGGAGATAAAGAGAAGTACGGTCCCCAGATGCAAATAGGATTGTGTCGATGTCAGAATGAAGATGATGATGACGATAGACCATAAAGAAATATCCTTCTATTAAAATTATTTGTAAAGATCCTTTTAGTTACGATAAAACATCGAATTCCATATCACGTCCATTTAAAATAACAAATATCAAAGGTGTATTGAAAATAGTTAACATTTTGTCATTTCATCTGGAGTTATCCTGAGAAAAACGACCCCCCCCCCCCCCGACACACACATCCACACACTATAGTGCCATTTTATCAAATGTCATTATAGATATTGCACGATGAGAATATTCAAATCCAAGCCAGTTCAGGTATATATACTTATCGCTAAGCAATAGATTGGGTTTTGAACGTTGGCTGCCTTGCGAGCGTTCCTTCAATATTTATTGAGAACTCTAACCTAACCCCACGAGTCCCTCCATACTTACGAACCTATTCATGGTGTCCTGCTGCTGGTATAGGGGACAAAGCAGCTGGGTGGACGGTCACCTATTTTTATGCGCACATATTTTTGATAAAATGGCTTACGTCTGTCAGAATACAGCACTATAAAGCCCCATGAGGCTCATTCTCAAACGTGCAAGTTTTATTTGTGGCCAGGGGAGGCGCTTGCCGACCAGTACCAGCATTTCACGCCTCTAATCAGTGACAACGTAGGATTATTGTATACAAGCACCACAGACAGTTACACGCCATAAATCCAAACATAGGTGATGCTATATCATAATCCAGCGAGCGGACAATATGTATTGAAAATAAATCACTGACCATAGGTGTTCCATTTGCAAAGTTGTTTATTGATATAAAGCAGCTTGCCCATCACCAAATGGGTCCTTGCAATAAATAAAGTGAGTCATTGAAATAAATTGAATCCGTTATGAAAGAAAATAATTATTGTATGTGTTCTACGTGTGGAAAATTATTGTTATTATACAAACTGTTACCCACACCACCTTTGATTCGTTAAGGACACAGTGGTTTACAAAATGTTAATGCAACTATGTAAGGTGTGGGTTCTACAAGCAGAGGGGTTCTTCCCCTTCACAATCACTGCTATAAACATTTTAACAATCGTAAATAAAAGATATATATCTGACAAGTAACTGTCGCTATCGTGTAATAAATGAACTAGCCTCCTAACAAAGTATAGCTCTTAGTAGATTGGAACGGTTGGATAAATGTTAGATACGAGCAATGGTTAGAAATAATTAATCTAACATGTTTTCACGTTTCTTGTATCACCATGAAAATAAGATTTTCTCACAATAGGAGAAAGAGGAAGGCAAAATAGGCGATTCTTTAATTCATTTTAGCGCTGTCAGGCTGAGAGATATTAATTTAATGGTCAAATTGGCTGCTAGAGACAAAAAATACTAATTCCCAAATATACCTTTGTAGTTAGGCGGCACCATGAAAGGGGTACAGCCAGATTATAGTGGCAGGTTATTATCACGAAAGTTCTTGACACGTATGTTTTTACAATTCAAATTCCCCTTTTACATTCGGTATGAAGTAAAATATTATTTCGGTGTTCAGGGAATTTATTGTAGAAATGTTCTAAACGTTTCAGAATCAGATTTCTATTTCTAAACTAAGAAATGCATCTCAATCTGATGTTCACAGTGTCACTATTGAATACAAAATGTTCATGAATCATTCCTTTCAAACACAATACAGAGTCCTTAGTAAATATTTCAGAATACGATCTGTTATACGTTTTATCCCCAAATATCCCAATGCTATTCAAGGAGACAAAAATAAAATCAATGTGAAGCTTATCAGGTTGGACATCTATGGAATAATCGATCAACGAGTACATTTTTGGTTCATCACAACAAATACAACTTTGCGTGCCAGCAACCATATCCCAGAAAGTAAAAATCCTCACAATTTTGGGGAATCGATATTTGTCGCGTAAATCTTTAATGCAGGAAGAAACGCTATTGCTCAATTATTCTCCTCACTTCCTAGACAAATTACTGTCTGTCAACCGCACAGTACATTGGCCACCATGATCTCAATTACGCAAGGAAAAAATGATTAGACAAACAAACCTTTTCCAGTACACACAATACGAGTTTCTATGGACCAATAAGAGCAATTTAGCATGGAAGTACCAATGATGTATTCCTTTCATTTTATTTTGAAATAAGACAAGCATGAACCTTTGGTAGCAGAGATCACTTTAGATTTTTAGGAATAGAATCTCTTTTGGCAAACATGACAGATGCGCCGATAATAGCTGACAGTCACGAGCCTTGTGGACACCATGAGGACTCTCTGATCACGCTACATATTGACTAGCGTCCGATTCGCACTGGGTTTGTTTGTTAGGCAATCGCTATCGCCCTCAGACTGCCAGCTTTGATAAGGAAAACAAACATAATTTTTCTCTGCCAATACACTGTCTTCATCAGTAGCTCATTGGGGCTGTGAGAATGCCTATAAGTTGGCCATATACGCAGCCAAATCACCACTTATTCCCATCACTAAGACTTAAAATAGTCCATGTCTTTGTCATTTGCTCTCCAGGCTCCCCTAAGTGCAATTCATGCAGTGCCAGTGATTTTTATACACATATAATGGATGCGTCTGAAGGGCAATTTTCGACAAAATGATAACAAAGATGTTAGATGGTATTCTACCAAATGTAGGTAAAGCTCTTCTCAATGGCAATGCCATGTCGCTGAAAACAGTTTTAGAGAATAACCACACTATCGAAGCATGCTGGAGGATGTTTTCTGTAGTTTCATTTCACATCATGTGTGTGGTATGTGCTACTGACTCTATTATGTACGCTTCTAATAGTGACAAATGTATATTTAATGCAAATTGTTTATCTAATGCAGGCCTGTGCGTGCAGAATAATCTCGATGAACTATTTATGATGGCTTTTTTATCTGTATGTTCATTTTCTGAAAGTGTATTTCCTTCACATAATAGCTTGATTCTAAGATATTATTTTCCAATGTGAGTGTTTTCCTGCAGCTGGATAGTCTAGGGCACCTTCTTAAGATTGCCTGAGTGTAGTCAGCGAGGAGTCAATTCTGTCCCAGAAATGTCCTCAGAAGATGGATGGAAATTGCTGCAGTGAACCAAACAGAATCCTGCTCCCAATTCCAAGCCACAGCAGGAGCCCAGTGAGGGATTGTGTCTGGGAAGGACTGAACGTTTACCCAATGGATTTAGGTTGGGCTCAAACCACGATCCAGATCTGCTTTAGACGGTATCTAAGCCGTATATACCTAGTATGTCCTCCTTGTCCTCCATTTAATTGTCTAGCTGCTTAGAGTAATGCGCTTAGTTTGGTAGAAAAGAGATTACATAGCTTGTAGTTGGTAATTATCACTCCTACGCATCCTTGTGATGCTTTTATCACCTCAGATGGTTGGCTGAATAATAATTTCCTGTATAGCAAACTAGCCTGGAAATGAGCTTGGTAGTCATGGAATATACACGCGTCCATATCCCCAAGAAACCTCACACACATATCCACAGTAAGCTCAATTAGATAAAGTGTAATAGAAGTAGTCTCAAATTTATTCAAGTGATATCAATCTCAAGTTCTGTCTCAAGCGATGTTGCATCCATTTTTATATTCTAATGCAGCTCTATTATTCACATTCAAACCGATATATTTACAATTTATTCTCGGTCTGCTGCATAAATAGCTATAGATGGATGAAGATACTTAAAAAGGTATTGGGCTTTCTAGTATCTTATAAATTGTTTATAAATACGTGATTTAGAAAAATATGACCTGGGGCCTTTTTACTTTACTGACTCAGGGGACCATTGGAACATTCAAAATGTTAATTTGATGCTTCTACCGTAATTATGACAAAAATAGGACAGCAGAATTCCGCATGGTGGCGACACTGAGAGCGGCAGCTCTTGATCGGGTGATCAGGGCCGGGACCACAGAGGGTTCCTCAGCAAGCCATGAATACCCTTTCACCTCAGGACAGCATGCTCTATTCTTTTAAATTATTTTAGCAAATGTGAGGCCATCTCCAGATTGGTTGCGATTATAGAGGCAGGAATGATGTCCCCAAAGTTGTCAGATTGTTATTGTGATTTGCGAACGTCCGCTGCACTTATGCAGCATGTGTCCCCCTTCCATCAGACTACAAACACTCCTATTCGAGACTCACACTTCAGTGTCACATAATGGCTGAAATATTGCAATCATACACTACGAATACCTCACACTTCTTAGATAGTAGAGGTAATATCCAAGATTTGCATTATTATTGAAGCATTAGGTATAGAGGTGATAGACGTTGCTTTAAAGGAAGGACTACATCACTGCTGTATTTTATGTTATAACTATACCTGTCCATCCATGCTTTCATGGCTTTTATGTTTATTAAATCAGCCATAAAGCTTGGCCATGGAGTACACAGTGGACTGCTCTAATGATGAAGGCGTGGTAATTAATCACTTCCATGCTTAGGGAAAGGTTAAGTAATTAACTAAACACCTCTAATTCCTGGCGATGATTACCGTATTCACGTTTCCACGCTTACCACCAATTTGTAAGAACGATTGCAAAGAGGCACTTGAAGAGACACCTCCCCATCCCTGGTTTCCCTCCCTCTGCAGTATATAGGCTTTGCCCGGGGGTGATTTATGGTCTGCAATACACACCTTGAAGTGCCATTAGCAGAAGTTAACAGCCTTGTAACAGAAGGTGTAACTGGTGCCGGAGACCTAGACACGAGAGAGAGCATCTATCTCAAGTAAGTATAATGTATTTTGTGTTGATACTCATGCTAGGTACCCCTGGGTTCATCTTTCCTTGGGATTCTGTATGTTTCTCAATCAATGAATGTAGATTGACTTAAATACTCTAGAGCAGCTACTCGTTAGTGTAGCTCATCCATGAACTTATAATACGGCTGTCCTTGAAATGATGTCAATGATTTAGAAATGTGAGATAAAAAATAACTCATGCTATCCTTTAGCGGCCCAACTATCAAAATAATCATCTATTGAATTCATTACATCTAAGCGTGAAAATGGTCTGTACTAGGGAGGCCAGTTCCGAAGGTAATTGACTTAAGGCCCCAGTCCATTAAGCCGATTTTGCGAGGCAGAGTACCTCTTTCCACTATATTCCGTGATACTTGCATGAGAATCGGCTTAGTGGTCAAGGGCTTTATATAAATGGGGTACGTTAAGAGAAACTATAACACTCAAGGACTACTTAACAAACTACTTCTACCACCAATAGATAATAGATAGCCAGTTGAAGATACTTGTACTGTTTCAGTTGACATAGGTCAACAGGAACAATATTGTGATAATCCAAATGAAAATGGTTGAAATTTAGAATCCCTCTATTAAATTTCTTTCCTCACAGGAAATATATGACAGTGAAAGTATGTACAAATGTCTTCATACCACAACCTGATTTACATAGGTTGAAAATATGTTTCACCTGAACATGTTGCTATCTAAAATTAACTTTCCATGGGAGGATAAATCACCTAAGTATAATGAATATAGTGTATATTAAATTGATACTAAAATGATATTGAAATTTGCTTTTAGTTCAAAGTTTAGATTTAGGAAAAGGCGATAAATTCCCTCGATGCCGTTTAATTCAACCTAGCATTTTGAAAATATAGAAAGCATCCATAGAAGTATACCTAATTCACTACTCCTAGTTCCGGTTTAAATAATCCCTCTGCAATATTTTGTAACATAAGGGTCCTACGAATAAAAGACTCGATACTTATACTATTATGTATTACTTACTTTTCATAGGAAGTTAAACATATTTTTAACATGGGATAGTTGATACAATAACTTTTAAACTGAGAACGCTGAGAACTTATATCGGTATGGGAGGAATGGGTTCCTGTGCAGACCGTATCATTGAGATATTTGATAATCGTATGCGTAATTATATCATATTCAATGTGTGGTGGGGGAGTGGGGTCGTAAAATACAAAGTAAAATATTGCTACATGAAGGAACGTGAGCTTGGAATCGCGGTCGGCGATTCAGCCGGCGATTGAGCTTGAGTGCAAAACGCCTTTCCGCAGGCATGTACACACGCCAATGGCCTTACCTACATACAATCCTGGAGGAGCTCCTCTTCCGGACCTCCAGGGAAGGGCTGAAGATATAAGCTTCTCCAGTGTCGAGGTAATCTAGGGTCACTATTCATCACCTCCACCTCCTCCAGCAAAATATCCACACGCCGAACATCTTTACTTCACACAAGAGGAAATCTCCTGTCCACACCTAGGACTACGGGAAGCCAACCAGAAATTCCCCATCTGTGCACACCCTTAGGAAATGCTAATAAGTGATAGGTCGAGACATAAAGGTCTTTATCCACTAAACCGATTGTGTTGGCAACAGCGATGGAGACGATGGTGGTTGATGATGGTCGTCAACGTGCAGGATTGATCGCTATAGCTTTGTCCACAGATCGCAACGCTAGTTGTTTCCGAAAAGAAAATTCATCATGGTGTTACTGCTTACTTGTTAAGGTAATGATGTGAAGATCCTGCATGGGTATCGTAAACATCCTTGGAATTTCTTGCGGAATAGAATGCAAGGACCAATCTATATATAACATGGGCAGTGGTTTATTACCACTAACGTTACCTACACGGTCTATTGCTCCTGAAGAACGCCTAAAACGTTGGTCCAAATATAAACTACCCTACCCACATGCGACCCTGGACGTACCATGTTCCTATCATGACTTTTGGTAGTACTATAAATATTATAAAACACAGAGAAGAAACACGGATAAGTCAAAAAAATGAGTTCAACTAGATTCTAGATTCACACATGATATTAGAAAGGATCGACACATGATCCCCTCATAAAGTTACAATTTGTACATACTACTACCCCGAATGAATCCCGAGTCATATTCCCATTTCTACATACTACTACCCCGAATGAACCCCGACTCGTATACCCATTTCCACATACTACTACCATGAATGAATCCCGCCGCATATTCCCATTTTTACATATTACTATGCTTTGTATGAACATTATTACTACGATACCGGGACATTACATTTGTACATGTGTCTCTGTTTCGAGGCTATGAACCAATGCCCCCTTTTGATATGACATTGGGTAGAGTTAATGAATAGAGAATGAAATATTACACACCAATCAATCGTTTTCTATAGAAAGAGTGAGGAACAATTAAGCACAATAATGCTCCTCGATCCACCTGCCATGAACAATTTCCTAAATTTAAACAATGCCGTCTCAGACATTGCTGCGGAAGTGGATAATATATGATCAGTCTATTATATTGCAGGAAGAGGTTAGCTCCTGGATGCTTTGACCCTGAATCTCCTCCCTTTTACAAAAGAAATGGAGCTATAAGGGGCTCTTGAAACGTTGACCAGTATGTGGGTAAGGAAGAGCGGATCGAGTTTATATCCACATAAACCTAACCTGCTGTCCATCGCCAACCGCTAACAGACACCAGAACGGGTAAAGAAGGTTAAGCAAATCTGTTCACGGTCGTATGGTTCATGTCTAAAACTGGACGTTCGGCCAGATTTGTGTCAACACAAACTCATCGCGTTATATAAAGACGCATTTTATATATTTGAGACAGGGAACCGATATTAGTCTTCTTTCTTATGTCATTACTCACCACTATTTCTGTACATACTGGCAGTATGTATATACTTGATATGGGACCAAAAATGTATATATAACTACTGCTTCAAAGGTGCCGGTGCACTACAGATCGATTGAAGTGATTCTATTTAATGACTTCTATAGAGGTAACGGGAAATAGAAATTACGATTATTCTATAAGTCGTTGATGTGTATCATTTTACAACAGGTACCTTTGTACAGTTTGTGAAAGGCAAATAATACTATGGTACATGGCACTTTGAAGCGGGTTATCTAAAATAAATTATTCAGTGGGGTACCAGTTGTAAAAGAGTTTTTAGTACTCAAATGAATTTTAGTTTACATTTATATCCCTTTTGGGAGGTAAAATCAAATTACAACGCAATTATTCACGTGAGTGAGAATAATGTCATGGGAACTAAGTTCAGAGGTAATAATTAGGACCGTCATTAAATGTCTTTATCAATTAAATTCCACGAGAAAATGATTTGTAACATTTGAATATGTTTTCCTTTACGGAAAAGTCATGCAAAGACACTAGGGGTTCTTATTTTTGGTTGCTTTGTACTACATTATTATTATGCTTTGGGTCCAAACAAAAATAAGAGAAGAGAAGAGACAGAAGAGAAGAGGGTGATACAAAATTAAAGGGTTAGGTGATTAGGATGTGGAGATGATGAAGGTTTTATGAAAGGTCTGTTCTGATATAAGTATAAGTAATAGCTTTATTATTTTAATAGAAAAAAATACGGTAGTTGCAAAAGCAATAGCACTCTATACCACCATATCTGAAATTACATTGTAAAAGCTAGGAGATCAATAATTATGATTTACGTTTATTATTTGATGTAGAATATAAAAAACTTCAATGACGAAAATATCAACGAGGAATTCAAGGTAGGTTCTGTCATTCAACTCATTTCAAATAGATTGCTGCAGCAACTCTCCCTGCGACTAAGAACAATGTCTTTAAAGGGAGAAAGAGTATAATATTAATTATCAAATCTTTGCTCCTTCAGTGAGCACTAGGCCTAGTGAAATGAAATAATGTACACCATGATTAAGGCTAAGAAGATTAGCATGCAACATATATATATATATATGACCATTAAAATGTCTCTGTGCGGAGGTTGTTCATGTTCTTGATAATTACTGAGTGCTCACCTACATTTCAATATAACTTGTATTTGTATTTAAAGCTTTTATTCAAGTACAGTACGGTATTGGACATTTATTTATAAGGTAAGTGAATATTATTTAAACGTCCCTACTCCCCTCATATTGCCCGGAAATATATATGGAATAAGAACAACCACATTATGCACTAAAACAAGGAGTTAATATGATACAGAGGCCAGAATTTCTGATTTAGAATGCTTAGTTAGTAGTTAGCAAGAGACAATGAGACATGTGTTCCGGTTCATTTTTCCAGTTTAGTGACTTGTATATCCTGTGATTATTATACTATATGTCCTGGTGAGATCTTGTAACTGTGAATGAAGGAACGATGAGGCAGGAGTGGCCAGGAAACCAGCAAACAGCAAGGTTTATTTCCCAATAACAATTACAATAATATAATAAGATAAGAAAAAAAAAATTTTTCCACAAAGGAAACACAACCGCACAGTGCGGAATCAGGTAGGAAAGTGGGTAATGGAAGGATGTGGGTATGACGTAACAATGACATAAGGTCTTGGAACCGCACACCTATTATGACGTCACAGAAGGGGGCGTGGCTGTGGCGTGGAAAAGGGATCTCCGGAATATGATCATCGATGGGTCGATTGTCTATATGTCCTGGTGAGATCTTGTAACTGTGAATGAAGGAACGATGAGGCAGGAGTGGCCAGGAAACCAGCAAACAGCAAGGTTTATTTCCCAAACAAGCCAAACCGACGAAGAGAATTTTAAAATTTGTTCAATGCACACACAACTAGTTTTTCCGTTTTTTCCTGATCAGCAGATGACGGAATAATATAAGCATTTACGATGTCAGATTTCCAATTCCCTCTCAATTTAATCTGGGCAGTAGGTACACCCAAGGATGACAAGAAGCTAGCTCCTCCACGGCGAAAAGAGTGGGAGGTGAGGGGGATATTCACTCCCGCCCTGATGACGAGATCTGACAGATTCGATGCCAAATGTTCATAGGTAAAACGTGGATGCATTGGGCATGAAAATAGTTGAGACTCAGATGGGAGTCTAGATGCGAGTAGTTTTTTAACCCAGTACACTGCACATAATGGTTTGACGGTAGCAGGGTACAAGGATACATAGAAGGGGGTGACCGACGTCTTGGAAGAATTTACCCTCACTTTGCAGATAACACCAGAGAAGGATATATCCTGGCGTGTAATAGAATGGGGTGACACAACAATGTGGCCCACTCTAAGTAGAGTTCTGAACATGAATATATAGGCAGCCCAGCATAGCAAATGTAGAGGTGACGAGGAATCCACATGGCGATACATGACCATGAGAATAACAGGTGTGACTGGAGGCGCAGGAGAGGATGTAGAATCAGCATTAATCCCTCTTAATACAGCTTTAATACTCGGATGAGAGAAAGCAGGGGCGTCCAAGTCCAAGTGCCTGGCATGAGAAAGGATACCAGCCACATATGTAGAAACCGATGAATGCTTCATGTACGAAGATAAGTAGGCAGCAAACGCACACACTTTACTAGGAGTGATAGGGGAGAAGGGCGTCGAATGTTCCTGCATGAACTCGTTGAATAGGCGCCATTGTCTCTCATGTTGTTGCCTAGTAGCTGGGGCTAAAGACCGGTTTTTCAGGCGTATAACTTGCTCCTTCCACTTCGTCAAGCCTACAATAATCGGAAGAAAAACAGCATAACCCAGTGTCTATAAGAAGTTTGGGTACAGTACCATGTTCACGTAAATATGGTAAACGTGAAAGAGCATCCGCCACCACATTAGAATCAGTCTTGATGTATTGAGGCTTCAACGTTATGTTAAAAATGAAACAAGTCCAATACAGTTCATACAGCCACTGCATGCATTGACCACTAGTACTTGTGCCGTTCTTCAGCATAGCGATGACCTGGGTATTGTCAATGTAGCATATAACCACCGAATTTCTAAACAGATGGGCCCAGCGCTTAACACCAATTACAACTGGGTAGAGTTCTTGAATGTTTATATTAGAAGCTAACTCATCCTCCACTGGGGTGGAATAAATATGATTTACAAAGTTGGCGTCAACGGGCATGCTATAATCCTTCCAGGTACCAGCCGCCCAGTCACCTCCCAGAAATACACCAAAACCCCTCGAAGAGGAATCCGATATCATAGGTACACAGTATTCTGGTTTGTTAATCATGCTGATTCCATTAAAGATTTTTGAAAAGGCCAACCACCACAATACATCTTTGCGAGCTTCGTCGCTGATAGCAATCCTCTTCAAGTGTTTAACAAGCATGGCTTTGTATAGGTCGAAAAATCTCCTACAAAAGGTTCTGCCTCCCTTGAATACTGTGGCACAATGTGAGATGTACCCACAAAATTTCTCTAACTGAATTTTTGAGAAATATTTCGCATCTTTAACTTCTTCAATGAGGGCACATAATTTCTCCACCTTTCCTTGTGGGAGAGAAACTGTCATATTCTCAGAATCGATGCAGAATCCTAGGTAAGTTGAGGTAGTGGACGGGGATGTAACTTTTTTCCACGCCACATGGAAGCCAAGGAACCTCAATGCACATACTATAGTATCACGGTTTTGGGTACATACAACACGGTCAACATCACATACAAAAAAAATCATCCAAATAATTGATGACAGGAAATTTAAATATGACATTCATACATGTTGCAAAAAAGTTGGAAACCTTGTTAAATATACATGGCCCAGTCCGAAGACCGAAGCATAGGCGATTATCAACAAATACAGTGTCGTTACCATCTAAGTTCCACTTAAAACCACAATATTTCCTATGGTCCGGATTGATAGGGATGGCCCTGCACGCTGACTTGATGTCTACCACGGACATGTAGGAGTCTTCATGAACCAGTTGTATTGCATCATCAACGGATTTGTAAGAAAATTCTGTCACTAGCGAAGAGCAATGGTCATTAACGGACACACCCAAAGGCCTGCTGCAGTCAGTAATGGGTCGTATGCCTCCGTCAGGCTTAGGGACGGCGCCCAAGGCGTGTATGCAAGTAGGGGAATCTTCAGCTATAGAAACAAAACCCTCACACAGTTCATGAGAAACAATATCATCCATTTTCCTCTTAGAAGCTTCGTCTAAGATAGAATTGTAATTTTCACATACATAAGGTTTTACATCAGTATCAACTACATCAAACCCATCTACCGTACCATAAAAAACATCGAGGTAAATAGCAATATCCACATCACATAAACAGAACAATAGACATGCAATCCTACAGGGTTTTAACTGTACAGCATTACCACCGAGGCGATGTACACAACGACATCGACCCCGGGCACAAGCAGCGTAAACATTTACGATCCGCCCCCTTGGAGAAGAAGGGCAGGTAAAAAGGAGAAAATCATCGGTAAAGTCACTGTCACATGCACCAAAATTGGCTAGAATATCACGAATATCACTATAAACAGAGTCACCTTTGAAGTTCTCACTAGAAGTATCGGTCGGGAGAATAACGGGGAATAACCTGTTTGTCGAAGTCGAGTTGAGACGAGAGTCGGTATCCATGGCGGCCATGACAGTCTCCGAGGACTGCACTTCCGGCATGTTGCCATAGTACACTTCCGGCATAGAATCATAACAAACCCCGCCATCTTGGACAGTGTCGTTAATAGATGCCTTTCATCACAAACACCTTCACCAGGTAAATTTACACCCTCACAACCCTGTTTAATATTAAACAGTTGTTTCGTCAATACTCCACGACCCTCCTCATCCTATTTACTAACTTTCGTTGACGTGCAGGAGCGAACACTATGGTCCGCACTGCCACATGATGAACACTTGTGGGGGAAATCACAGGTAGCGGCTGACTTAGGGCAGCCATTGGGATTGTTAAATTTGAAGCAGACCTTTCCTTTTGCGGACTTGACTGGCTTAGTGACACTCGCTTTCTTCGAATTTTCATAAGAAAAATGACGCAAAATCTCCTCTTGCCTCACTTCTGAGAAGGCAGTTAATCCAGTATTATTTGCACGAGTACGCACTGCCTGATCGTAATTGATGCTAGCTTTTAACGAGTACACATTAGAAGCAGACTTATCACAAATGGTAATGCAGTGGTTCAGCACCCCTAACAGTTCATGAGATGGACGATCATCATTAGCTAGTTTAGCAACAAGTTTTAGATTAACCGACAGCAATTTTTCAATAGAGTCTATCGAATCACCTTTTTCCAAGTCCTTTCTTGGGTCGAATGGTTGAAGACGAGCCCTGGACCTAGAGCGAGATCTGTCCCTCCTCGAACGTCTTGAATGCACAACATCATAGATAGATTCAGCTGGGCTCGAATCACGTTTAGTGTTAAATTGAACAGAGTCATTGGTGGAAGTAGAAGAATCCGATGACTTGGCTTGCAACGTGGATAGAATGGTTCCCATCATGGTCTCAAGACTAGACATCCTAGTCTCGATACCCGAATTATTACTACTACCACTTGCAGAAGCTTCTTTCTGGCAATTATCCCCGACCGGAGGATCATGAACAACTCCACACTTGTCGCACATCTTTGCTTTACCCATATTGAATAATCAGGATTAAAGCTTGCAACTTTCCAAAATTTTTCCACAAAGGAAACACAACCGCACAGTGCGGAATCAGGTAGGAAAGTGGGTAATGGAAGGATGTGGGTATGACGTAACAATGACATAAGGTCTTGGAACCGCACACCTATTATGACGTCACAGAAGGGGGCGTGGCTGTGGCGTGGAAAAGGGATCTCCGGAATATGATCATCGATGGGTCGATTGTCTAAATTCTTTCTAAGATTAATACAACTTCTGTGAGATTGAAGAATAATCAAATTTCTCGTTACCCCTACCTCGCAAACATCGGTGCCTCCAATCGTATCTTTTTATTTGCTGAAGCGTCCATATTATATACGATCAACAATGATGACAACATTCCTTTCCTATATGGTGTCTCCCGGATAAGACCCATCTAGGTCGAAACCCCGCCAGGTTTAAGGTTAGGGTTAAATGATGAATGTGTATTAATGCTCGGAGGGGGTTTGTCCTAGATGGAGTTTTATTGTACATGGGTTCTGCCCGGAGAATTTCGCCCTGCGGGGTTCTGCCCTAGAACCTTAATACATATCCAATTAAGGACAGTACACCTCAAATGCATTGAACCTACAAGCCAAACGTTGTTTTTAAAATCTTTTTAAACCAAACGTTTTAAGTTGTTTTAGAACAAGGAAGAAAACAGTGCACAAATAAGGAAGCATTTCCGTTATAACCTGTGCATCAAAGTCTTACTTTCTATCGTCGACGGAAATGATAACCCACGATTGGCTTTGTACAGGCCGCTAATGGAGAGCACCATTCTTTTTTATGACGAGTCAGGATTGCATGGAGGTCTGCCGATAAACCTTCCCATTAGCATAAGTGATGATGTGTACAGCATTTGTACACCTTATCTTACTTATTTTGACCGCAATAGATCTATACACATCCCTTGTGAAAGACAAACGTGATTCAGGCGGTATATATACTGACTATCCCAATCAATCACGTCCTAAACCAAAGCATTTTGTTTGTATTCAGTATGTAGAGTGAAAATTTGTACTTTACGATCCCATCAATTTTGTTGCACATAATATATATTTCTTTCTTTCCAAAAGACATTACTTAAAACATGTATTTAAACTCTTCATATTTCCGGTAGGGGCAGGAACGCCATTAGTGAGAAGTTTTCCTGAAGGTCTCTTCAATTATTGATTATTATAAATCGTTCAGCTCAGTATTCACACAGAGAGTTCAGCAAGAGATGGATATCTATAGGTAAAGGCATAAACCTCAGCCACAGTAGATACAGCTTAAGAAGGATGATGCCCATGTTGTGTATTTGGGTATAGCCATATTTTAACATCAATAATACATTTTGAAATATTATGAAGGTCATCTTCAAGGCCGCCTTCAAATGAATGGCGTCTGTGAGTGTGACTAATGTTTGAGAAGAACAGGTCTGATAATTCAAACATTTTATTTTCAGTGAAGAAGGCTGATCGAAGATTTCTCTGGAACTTAATTACCTTGATTACTGAGACCTGATTATAAACCAGACACGGAACCCTATATGGTTGATGAATACAAATGTGTGAGGCAATTTAGGGAATAAATAATGTAAGTGAATTGGTAAGATTTCATTTAGGTGATCGAGTGATAGGACAGAAGGAATTATGACTACGGCTGAAGGAACGTTATCTTCACTGTAACAAATAGCCTTATGAATCCTGGTCTGAGTAGTATAGAAGAATACGGCTTTATGGCATAGATCATAAAAGAAGATAGTGTGTATATTTAGACTCAGAACTATGAGGAAGTCAAGAAAGTCTATAAGTACTAGGCCTGTATTTTCTTTCCTTGCTGTTGAAGGCCCCGATGGACTAAAGGATTAGATGTCGCTTGAAAGATGTTATAAATTATTGCCTGTAATCTATGTATCAAATAGAAAACACATACGCTTCAAAGCTCGACAACGTTATACACTGTTGCGTCACTAATCACGTCATCCTTTAATGATGTATGTCGTTCAATAATGGTATTGATGCCATCGTCTCTGTAGTCCCTATACCATCAAGGCTTAAGGAATGAAGTTGCACTGAATATTTAATTCGAAGGTCTGATCTCATGGTTTTTACAAGTCCCATTTCCTTAGAAAGTAGGTTTGTATCCAGCTTCCGATGTAGGAATAGCCCAGCAGCAGCTCGAACTCCTGGGTGTAACTTAAAACGAGAAGGTACGGTCCAAAACAGACAAGTTCCAGAGGAGAGAGAGGGAGGGCGAAGGGCGGTAGGGCAAATTTGTCAATATGGATGTTGTAGCGCTTTGAGCATTGCAGCAGCCCTAATCAAAGCCTGATAAAGTCACTGTAGTAAAGTTCTTAAACAACTCTTAATCCACGAGAGTTTGGCTATCCGTACCGGCCAATCTGAGATCAGTTTTCAACGGATTTGAGAGTACACAGAGGCCACTTTCGACCGCCCCCTCAGCGATTTCACAAGTCCAGTAAACCCCTTAAGAGATCCCCGTTCCCGGCGCGACAGTAATACCACCTTTCGGTCAAGAGACAAACCAAACGATCCGTGGGGATGTTTTCCACTCGAAGCCTGAGGATTATCCATTATCCAACACAAACGCTTGGCTTCTGTGCGGACATAGTGCTCTATTTATATAAGAGATTCTGCTCTCTGAAGCCCGTTCTGAATGAAGGTTGAACATAATATATGATGAATGGCTCAGGGTGTGGGAAGAATAGGTAAGTAGGGACTGGGTTCTACTTAGGTCGGTTTCCCAAGAGTAGGGCAGGTTGAGAAGGCTTATTTCAGGACGGTATGAAGGGGCCCAGTTTGGAGCAATAGATGATTAAGAGGGAATATCTTCGTACATAGGCCATCTAGTCTGTCATCTAGGTTCCCCCTGTGGTTATTCCTCCCCCTCTCATCCAGCAGGATTTTGATTTAATATCACATTTCCATATTACTTTTCTGCGTCCGTATCGATATCCTTTGTCTTTTTCGCCTTTATTCTTTTTTTTGTCATTAAGGTTTTTTTCAGTACATGAATGTACATACTACTTTAAAAACCGACAACGACAAGAGGCCTCGTGTACTGGGCGTAGGATCTCATGTATCCATGATATATGTTGACAATCAACACTTAATCAATAGAGCTTCTATTACAAACCTCCGACTATATCAATCTCGTTAACTGTATGACAAATTACCAATCACTCCTCAATCACTCGTCGCCATTAATACCAGCACTGCACAAGGGATAAGCCTTTAATCCATGCTAATTTCCAAATCAGCACATTTAAGCGGAGAGAAAATATAGCGGACTCGGGGCTGGTCTATCCTGTACACGTCTCCTACAAGCTGAAACATTGCTCATGTTTGTAGGCTTTATTTCGAAGTGCCAAGTAGTTTGGATAATTTTCGGTGATAGGTCTCTTTGCCCTGTGAGTAGTCTGGGTTGAAGGGATAGAGGTGCTGAGACAAAACACCCCTGGTTCCTTGGTTGGCAAGAACACAAGACAGGTGGTATAATAAATTGTTAAAATCCATTATTGTCACATTATATCGTGTAATATAACCGTTATGCACTGACGTTCTAAATTGAGAAACATTGAGGTTATGCCAATGATTGTGTTCTATACGGGGCAGTAACATACATTTTTTTATACAGCTGTCTCGGAATTATGGATATGAGCCTTTCGAAAACCACAATCAGTTTAACATGAGGTTTGATATACAATAGCATACTGGTCCAATAAATTTAATGGGCGTGTGCCTACGGTTAATTGGTATCATATACCATGGCTGTGCATGAAGAATAGACAATATAAAACTTGAGTCTGTTCACACATACATACATCACTTTAATGTCTTAGTTGCTTCTAGAGAGTTCAATGACCTGGTTTCTCAATGAATCCCATTAAAGCCTAACACATTTATTTCATAGTTTATCAAATTTGGGAATGAAATAAAACCTCGTCAATGTTGATCATTTGTAAACTAAAGATAGCAGTTAGTTTTAAAAGTTGTTTTTAGCAATAATGAAGATGAATAGGTTGCGTGAGCTCGGTATATCCAAATGCCATGCACCAAGAAAAACATACACAGCCTGAATAATGAACATGGTTAATACAAGTGAGTTGCAGATACAGCCGAGGAAAATCTTGTGTACGAAGCAAACATGGCCTCAGGCTTTCTTTTTACATCCTAATCTCAACTCCCTTCCTTGAAATACAATAAGCCACTAGGCTCGTGTATATCTTTCTATGAAAGGGATTAACACCCTTTGTATTATTGTAAGAGGAGGAATATGATCCGGACACGCAGCGTTTTGAAGTGATGATTAATGGAAGTAATTTGTGGTTCTGCAAGGCAGTATTGCTTGGTGATAATTGACAGTCGGTTCCGAGAAGCTGTTCTTCCCTCAGTTAGTCGGACACAGTAAGAATTCCCTGATTAGTAGATGGAGGGTAAAGTTATTCGATAATAGGAATATACTTCAGACTCAAGGGAGGCATTTTTCATGACAGAGGCTCGAGAGGATACAAAGAGTGTGAATCATTAGCGGTGCATAATTAAGATGCGTGTTGCATGGGGGACAAGTATAGCGGGGGGAGGGGTAAGGGGATGGATGGGTTAGGGTTAATCAGAACCCTTAAAGGGGCAATAGAGAGCACTTTATATTAGCATAGAAATAGTGAGGGACCGAGTAGAAGTAATGTGTCGGAGAATGGTCCATATGCCTTTCAGTGTGCAAAAGATATTTTTACATAGTTCCATTCTAAAATCTTGTATCGCTTAAATATTTACAATTCTCAACATCTGCTTCATTGTTACGTTGGTATGCACGGGTTTGACCGGGAAGTCATGCATATGAGAGAAGCAATAATGAATGATAAGATCAAAAGTGAAACGTGAACTTTACAAACAATGATGAAATTGATATGAGCCACAATAGGTCAATCATATTTTGTTTTAAACGAAGGACGGTGGAAGGTGTTTTTGTTGGTATTTAAATTGCCTAAAAGCCATGATATTACGTTCTAATGGTCACGAATATGGATCCCATAACTTAGTGCTTGAACTGGGACTTCCGTAGGTACAACCAGGTTTTGACAATTTCTGCTTTCATCATATCTTTTGAACTCTAGCGAAAATACTGTAGATATGAAAAATAGCACCTCTGTTAATGGCACGGTGCAAATGATGGGACAATCCTGGAAATTCTCTTTGTCTCACTCGTAATATCAACTTCATACTGTCGCTACGATTGGTGGCAACTTAATGTCGTTTTTACCACTGCAATACTGGACGCTAAATTAGAAAAATATTTATGATGTTTATATACAGTTCGATACTGTTCCGTTAGCTCCACCCACAGCCCAAGTACATTAAACCATTGTGATTACCATGGTATTTTGCCGTTTCTTAACTGCACTAGTAATGGGTTTCCACCCATCACAATCCCACTGTCTCTCGCTCTCTCGCGCATTGGACGGGCCTTACATATTATATCAGCCATGCAATATTAGTATTATGTTGTGACTGATGTCCAAGCTGTCGTTGTTCACTAGCCATAGATTCAATACAATTTTGCAGCTACGAAAAATGAATAGAAGACAAAGTCCTTAGGAAATAATAGACTCCTCCTCCGGAGACTTTTTGGACTAGTGCTTTTATGTTTTTTATCGTTTCTTCCATGCAACAACTCGAGTCTTACAAAACAAAAGATGCTAGCGGCGATACTTTATGTGATGAAATATCTAGTTTAGAAGTTACAGTAGATACTCCCGGTTCGTCTGATCTTAAGTTGCCAGCAGATGTATTTCGAAGGATTGGAAGAAGAAACAGTATCATATCAAAAGCCTTGGACTATATAAGGTCTATTTGCATTACATCACAGACACAACAGTCAGCACGATTTATGAAAACATTTTATTTTCTACAAAACATGTTGTATGTTTATGCTCAACATATATTATATACGTAGTTCACCCTCCAATGACTGTGTTCATTCCATACACTGTTTTATCATGTAAAATGTGAATTATATTGTGCATATATCTAAATATATATTATTTAGATATTTAAATATATATTTATATATATGTATACTCTTACACACAATGTAGGAGAGTCCATAGATAAAACTCCTCCATCTACTTCTTCATTCACCTTGCACCCTTGAACAGAAATGATCGGGCAAATACAGCACTAGTAGGCCTTTAAGGTAACAACGATAAAACAACACCCTCTTCAAACGTTATGAACATTCTTTCAATTCGTATCTTTTCGTAAATTTATACACCAAGAACTAAGCACAGACATCTGTCCTACTTCATCAATATCCTGAACATACAATGTTCAGAAATTTAAAGTCAATTTTCTTTATAATGATACATAGTAAGGTACTAAAGACCCAAATATATTGACTTTAATTATATTTGGCTCAGCTTTATGGTTGTGCTGTTGCAAACCAGATAGGAAAGGGTTGATCCGTTACAAATAATTTATTACCCTACACCCTTCTTGTGTTATATCTTATATAGCTTGGTTGCTTAGCAATCATTCCCGCCATAAACAATGTTTGAACTTCCGTACACTGTACACGCAATACACACCATTTCTTTTATATTGTCAAAAACTGAACAAAACAATGTGTATTGAAAAGAAATTCGTGCATTTGGAGAAAATCCGAAATAAACACCATTTCCTACTGTCTTGAAGCTGTTGCAGACAAATTTATAGCAACATTTCTCTGACATTATTGATATAGTAGGGTCCAGTATGGGCCATGACAGCATGACTATAATCATGGTTTAAACTCAATTCTTTTCGCTGAAAATTGAAAATCTCCTTTCGGTAGTCCCCAGATTAGTTACTAAATGGACAAAAAGACGTGAACGTATTTCACACAATACTGTCCAGGCTACTAGGACAAAGTCATGTGTTTTCAGATAGCAGACGACATTCGGCCGTGAACTGTCTATGCAATTATGAGTCCCGGCCTGTTTGTAGTTTGTCAAACATTCGTGAATACCCAGCACTGTGATATCAGGACTATGACTAGGACCTGATGAAGTTCTCACGTCTGAATGGCCTAGGTATATATGAGGGTCACTAGATGCGTGGCTTCGCCGCCATTTTGTTACCTACGCGTCATTCCCATTATTTGTCGCCTGCTCACAACCAGCAATGGACATGTAAGTGACTGAGTTATGCGATAAAGGCAACTGTTTTATTTCCTTGTTTATCTCCGCATAATTTCTCCCCTTCTTTCCATCGTCATACTTAGTCAGGGGGACCTCCATCAGAAGATGTTTGTTTGTTTGGAAGTGGAATAGTTGACCGGAGTCATGAATTGTTGGGTCTCCTCCATTTGAATTGCCCCGGCTGAAACATTACCGTCACACAGTGGCTTGGCGGAGATCCCTTCTTCTGGAACCTTCTGGAAAAATAAGGAAAATTAATTAGTCATTTCCAAAGTAAAATATTCTTTCAATTGAAGAGTGGAAGGACTATAATAACAAACTAAGGCACAACAAATGGTCCATTTTTATGGAGTTGAGTTCTATTGCAGGAGACGGAATCCCCTTTGGAAGTTAAAACCATAGACCGTAGTGTCATTACTTCAAATATGTGTGTTTATCTACTGCCTATTAATGATCAACCAGGCGTAGTAGTGATTCCCATAATTGCTGCTGGCGTCAGAGTTTCTAGTTACATTTCAAGGCTCCCCCATTGAAGACGATGTCATCTGAGTCCAGTGCTCACCGGACTAATTGTCTGCTCAAGGAAGCAAGCGGTAGTTTTTCCAAGAAGCTTGGAACCAGCGCAATTCCTTTAAGCCCCCTCGTGTAACGTGTGAAATGGCTTGGCAAATGCAGGAAAAGCACTTGGAGGGAAAAAGTACCACTGATAAAAAGGAATTGCACTTTGCTCTGACATTAGCGAAGTAAACAATTGTTTTAGACGCACGCCAATTGGTCAGCCTCACACACCAATTTATTGCATCGGTACAGACCGTCATGAACAATAAGAGCTTCATGTACTTCAAGATAACTAAGTTGAACACAGAGTACAGAGGTGAGTTTAAACGCTGGCGGCACTGAGAAAATAGTTAGAACTTTGTAAATAAAGGTCGGATTGCTAGACGATGAGTTACTGCGGTGATGTGTATGTCGGCTAGGAATTCCAGAATATGGAGTTCTACAATGCACATTTATAAATGCCTCACTCTTAAATCGGGATAATTATGGAAGAATTGGAATGGTCTTCTGGTTGAATAATTTGACAAAACTAGCTTTGAACGTAAACCACTTTTTGTTGGGCATTACGTATTTATAAGGCATATTAAGAACAAAGAAGTTTAGAGGCCACCTCTAGGTGTTCTTCGGTTCATGTAGAATAGGGAAGTCCTGCAACTTCAAAGGTGATCCTTATTCAATATTTTAGGAAGCTGTCAAAGAAGCTAAAGATACACTGGAACTTGGATGACTATGACAAGCCGATGTTTCCTGGTGTCTCCGTGACACCCCCATTGCCAATGGTGGAACAGCATCTTCTGATTCTCCTCAGCGATGGAGATGATGTCATTATTTACGGATAGGATTCAATATTCATAGTGTTTCGACTTAACGTTTTAAATTGTTCCTGTCGGCCAGTAGTGTCATTACGATGATTAAGACGTACAGATGGACTGTCAAAATGTAAATAGTAATTCACAAACTAGGTGAATAATCGAACACATTTATAAAGATTTGATGCTCGCGAAACCGAATATATTTCTTTAATTTGTCCAAGAATAAGACTGCGACCCTAGGTGTGCCTAATAGGGTTTAAAATCCTGGTCAATTGTAAATAAATTTCAATGATTTATTGATATAGAGACCATGACATCTTTGCTAGTAGTAATTGTCACTGGTAATTCCTTAGTCTGAAAAGGACTATAATTATTTTTCAATATATTCACAAATATAAATGTGATAGAGCTGTGAATTCGGCTTTCTCAGAGAGTTGGAAATTAGCCCGATATCTAATCAGGTCAGATCCTATAGCACAGAAAGCTTTACATAAGGATATGTTACAAAAAGTTTGATATAAGTTGGCAAGAAATCATCCCAGGAAACTAAGTATATTTTTCAAATGTTTATTCACACAAGAACAATCTCAATATTATACTTACAAACAGCTTATTTCAAAGGCTATTTCCAGTCGTTTCAGATATATTCACTTAGTAAAAAGAGAAAAATACTACTGCCTACAACAAATATACCAAGAAACTGAAGATATATTCATTAGAATATTCATGTTTACATATTTACCCTTTTAACGATTGTATCGTCTTCCGATCATTATTTTGGTGATGAACACAATAACCTTCTGTAAACTCACACTTCCAGTAATGCAACTCAGTATGTATACTAAGGTTTGCACTACACTTTGTCTATTGTTCGTCCTGAATAAAGTCCATAAAATACATTGTCATTGGTGATTAACTATTTATTGCACACGCCTTCGAATTCAACTAACTTTAATTCCTTGCAGGAATCCCTTTCTCTGTAGAACAGTCAGATTAGTCTAGATTCGGAAACATTATTTGAACATTCGTAAATCATTCGCTTTAGCCATTGTGAATTGGCGCATTCTATTTAAAAGTCTACTTGTGCTGACATATGACTTCGTCCTTTTGCAGAGTTTGTCCTTTCTCCTAAACCAAGTTGTTTTAACTATGCAATTCAATGTTGGACAGATGCCGGTGAGCATATATATATAAGCACCAGCTTAGACAGTTTAAGCATTGTCCATAGAATACAGGAACTACTAAAGGACACAGTACCAATATGTACACAAAATTGACAACCCTATCAAAGAAATTATATAAACACTTCGGCTTATACAACTACGTTACTTTAGCACACAGATCAAGGGAACCAAGGGTGCCACTATCCTTCTGCAAAATTCGCACATGGTATATTGATATATATCGATGTATGATCTTAATAGAACTAATAATTCTGAGGTTTGTATCCATAACCATTTTTTTTAGATGGCCATCTCTTTTTACACATATCTTATATAGATAGATCTACATGTAGGACACATGCGGTAAATGATTTCTTCTAGGTCCACAACTAAAATAAATTAATAAATGCGAGTATAGTCGCAAATCTGCCTTGAGTTACATAGTCCTAGGAAGAAGATAAACGATCTGCTTCTTACAATGTGTAATGTTTTCCTTCCGTTTATCACGTACACGTTGAATATTTCATGCGCTACAATATTTTACTCTTATTCTTTTAATAAACACATATCATAGAGTCGAACAATGTACCTAAACAAACATTACCAAAAATGTGTTGAATGATTATTTAGATCAAAACATGTTATAAAAATTGTAATGAATAAGGCGCGTGAATTCACTTAGTAAAGTTCCGGGAAGTCTTGAGAAATTCGAATTGAGGTGACAAAGTGGGGTATTGCTTGCTTGGTAAGGGTTGAATAAGGGAAATGAATCAAATATCGTTTGTCAGGATAGCCCTCATGTCAAGTTCCTCCGCCATTTCCATCATATATAACTAGTTATAGTTATATGCCAGTATCTCAATGGAGGTCACTCAAATATGCTATACAAGAGTTGGCGTAGATCGATTCGATAGAAGTAAGGGCATTGATTCTCATATAATTTAGTGGAAAAGAGTCCTCCGCAGCGCAAAATCGCATGAGAATCGGCTTAGTGGACTAGGGCCTGTACTATAAATATCCTTGACGTATAAAGACAGAGACTGGGAAAGAGGGTCGTTCACTCGTGCATAGCAGGTTTGGAATTTAATGTTTGTTGAAGTCTCGGGTACAAGCGTCGCATGTTCAGTAGTTTTAGTCTCAGCTCAATGTTTTTCTGTGATTCATTATGAAGAAAACCTTGAGAAAATTGGTTCATTTCGTCTGCAGACCCACTTGCAGTTGAATAGCTGCAATCTGTGGATATTGCAACTTTGGACCTAAAACAAGTGGAGATAGTCCCAAAGAATGGTCCTTATTGCGATCTGAGTCCTTCTGAGATGGACACAAATACATAGTATGTTCATTATTGGTGTTTTCCACTGTATTCTGAAGTAGTTCGAAGTCATATTCTGTTTTGGAATGTGTGAGTAGTTATAAATGTAATGTTCCTTTAAACGTGGCTACAAAAATGCAGGTTTTCGACGATTTACGAAAGGGTGAGCTTCACTTGCGCAACGGATAGACTTCATTCGACTGTCTTCGTAATACTGGTTTCTGTAGGTCATAGTGTACTATGGTTCTTGAATGTCTTCGTGGGATGAGACTAATTATTGATGAACCCCTTCATCTCCGGACAAGTGATTTTGAGATGTCTTTAAACAGGTTATTTTTGATTGTTGCAATGAGGATCTAGTGTCTCATTTCAAAGGTCAATAGTCATGTCATCAAGGAGCTGGCATTTAGCACCCGACGGAAAAAATGCTAAGATCGTACGGCGGTAATTATCTGACCTCGAGGAAAGGTCTGACATAAATATTAACTGGAGACGGATGCTACCATGCCGTCACAATAGACAATCTCTTCCATATTTTTCTATAGCCTTTAGAATCTTACACAAGGTTACGTGTACACAAGATTTTTACAGGACAATGCCACTTCACTTGCTGATCACAAATTAGAAATATTTTCTCTTCAACAATATGTCCGGTGAGTTCCATTCCATCGGCCATTCTCGTTTCTTATGAATAAATCGTTGTCATTCTGTGTGCATGAAAGATGCTGGAGGATGGAAGCAGAACGTAGATGTCAAACAGTAGGCACAACAGATCATCGTGACTATTATCTCGGTAGGGTAAGGCACGTTTTTTTGTTTACTCATGTCCTAAGGAAAGTTTATTCAACTGGCATTCACATCGATTTCCGAATTCTGTACACATGCTTTAGATTGCGAAGATTCGCAGTGCCCTAAAACTGTGGTACCCCATTTAAATTTTTCATCTACGTTGATCTGGGCATCACATTATCATAGCACAATTAGCAATACGACAATAAATTCAAATAAGCATTGAAAGAGTGTGGGTTTTCTTCTTTAGTAATTAGTTCAACTCTAGAGGCACAACTTAAGGTAATGACCTAAGTTATGAAATGATATTGTTGGACAAACTAGTGTAGCATTTGAAAAGGAAACTACCTATATGCATACTTTATAAATGGATATCAAATAACCGAATTCCTGGTAAGTGGTATTAACAACTGATCAACAACAGCAACTCAATCTATCACGGATCAATGTGAATAAAAGTTTGATTATGTATAAATATACTTACTCTGTTTTTTGTTTTGACCTTCTTTCTTCTTGTACGACATGCATATTCAATTATAGATGCAAATATGGCTACGAGGATACCAAGAGCCAAGAATATGAAGATGCCCGCCATGTTGTGGACGGACAAGGATTGAGAGGTCAGGTTTGGCCGACTCTTGTCTGGGCACTTGTTTTCTGGCCACCACCTGTAAAGAAAATAGTCTTAATATCTTTCCTCGTCATTATATATTGTATGCAAATGGACCTAGATATCATATTGCTGCATATTTGTGCAGAGATTGGATTTACAGTCTGGGCCCAATTCCTGGTTGTTCAGACGTCACTTTCAATAACTTTTACCACCATTCGTTCATAATGCAAGTCTCTAAGTAGAAAAGATTGCCTATCAAACACTGCCTTAGACAGCTAATACACATTGATAACCACATGCCCTTGTTTCTCTGGGCATAGAGAAGCATAAGATAAGCGTTTCCACTGGGAGTGCTAGCCAGTATGCCACCGCCAGATTGTGCTCTCTGAAAGTTGACCTTCTATCTGCCCTGCCAAACATGCTACCGCCGACTCCAGGGAGTGCCTCCGGGAGCCCAGGGAAAGGCCTTACTACAACACATGCCCCTTGTGTGATCTATCGTTGTTTACCATCAGAATTTATGGCAGATTCCGCATGTGGACCTTTGTCCTCGCCACCACAAATCAGGCAATTGTTTTTGGCTATAGGAAATATCACCGACCCATGCAGAACGTCGAACGAATGTGACAGAATGACAGTATGAAGTATTTTATTGCAACCAGCAGTACAGCGTACATCTATGTGTATGTAACACTGGCTTGTTTTTAAAAATATATCATATACAGTCCGTACAATCTTGTATGTATTCCCTTTGATGTCTAAAGACCCATTAACACAGATAATGACAGTAGGTAAACACTCACCTGACCTCCATCTCATGTAAGCGCCCATCTTCGGTGAGTTTTAAAAGCGCCATGCTTAATGTATCTCTGTATACTGCCCCTTTGGGGACAGCAATGGCGAAAGACTTGAGATCAATTTGCTCTACAATCTCTAGTAACTCACAGTTTTCATTGACCTTTGACCTGACACTCGTAGACTCCCAGATAAATGCGTAGGAGCCTGCTTTGTCCGTGTTGACCCTCTGAAAACCCAGCTCAGGGTCATTGACCATCATACTGGGCACAGCAGAGCTCATGGTGTGCCATAAACTCTGGTACTGATGAATACGACTCTGCTCTAAGAAAGATGCAACCTGACTGTTCCTTACAGTGCCGTATTGTATACGCGTCTGCGTTGCCAGATCGCGTAGTGAGTGTATACTAGGGACCTCTACGGAGGACACTGTCAGTAACGCAGCAAAGTTCGCCGTGTAAGATGATATTACCATAAGGCTGAAGAACCACAAAGCCCCAGCAAGTATACGCCCTGATATAGTTCTGGGGTTAATGTCCACTGTTCTTAAGATCATAGATGTGAATGTAAACCAAATGCTTTTGTCCGCCCCAATCAGGCGGAACTTCGAACTCGGGGTATTATTTGGCTCGAAGTTAGAGTAAAATGCTGGAGCAACACGATCTATAACATAGAAGGTGATGCTGAATAGGGCGAGGACGCCGAGAAGGACGATCCAGACAAGAGGTGAAAGTGGGTTGAGGAAGAGGAAGAGAGACGACGAGGACTTGGTCCGTTTCATGACCACGCTGAGGCCCGTTGTCTTAAAGGTCTTCGTGAAGTCCACCACCTCTCCCAAGACCGATGTTGTCATTATTGGACCTATACCCATGGACGCCGTCTGTGACATGGGTGACAAAAAGAACACTATTAGCACTCTTACTTCGGATGTGACATCGATTTAGAAGGGGTTACACCATTAAACAATGATCAATACATCATTAGTGAGCACTAAACAGATATCGCAGAGTTGGCAGAGTTAATTCCTTATTCTAGACATGACATGTTGAGGGTATCCAAGATTTCCCCAATATTTTAGTAGGTTTGACCCCAATAAACACAAACCACAACCAACCACCTAGTCCGTGTCCTTCTTGTCTATGGGTAATACCACCCTTCTCGATTTTAGGAGGTTATTTGAAGGTTGACCATCAAACAAGTACCATAAAAAAACAACGAGTACATTGGAAATATAAAGGCAAGATTCTCAGGATTCTTGGCTGAGAACTATGTGTGTGTTATTAGCTAAATCTGGCATTATTCTATCATTATTTACTTGCATGTTGAAGGACACTATGGTCAAATGAATGCCCATATGCTTAACATGTGAATACATAATAAATAAACTCGGAATGGCAATTAACGAGGATATCAGGTTATTAGTGCCTTCCTCACCTTTGGCTGCCTAATTCATGTGACTACTCGCTGAAAGGATTAACGTACCATAAATGGACTGAGGGATCATAATATAGTACTTAACAGAGAAATGATGATGGAACAGATAGTGCAGCTCGGTTATTTGCAATTTGTAACAGTTGGATTCCCTATTCTTATCTGTCAAATGCCCTATCTGGTATAGATTACATATCCAACTTTCATACTTTAGATCGTAGTGATAGTTTTTATGACCACTCCTTTGAAGTTATTCTGGGTGGAAACACCCCAAGCCCAATGTTTGCCAAATGATATTGCTTCTCGGCAAAACAATTCATGGCATGTGGAATATGCGTCTTGTTATATCCATAATAGAACAGTGCGGGGGACTCTAGCATGAGGTCTACCGGCCACGTTTTATAGAACTAATACGATGTATTGTGTCTACAGAATACTGGAATGCGCTAAAAATCAGCAACATTCCCCCAATTTCGTATAATAGACAACATTTGTTGTTGTGTAGAAAGGATATCAACTAACACTTGTATACATACAAGTGTGGCCCTTCCCGAGTGTTATTTAAGCTTCGTGTGAGCAATGTGAGCGGGTGAAATAGGAAGATGAGCCAATTTAGAGGAGAATTAGCACAAATAATAATGATAAACTTACTTAATATCATATTCCTCTTTTGAAAATTGATAATTGTGTGCCTTCCTTTATAGAATGTGTTTGTAACATGGAAGATCCTTTAAACGAAAACGAATTTTGAAATATGATAGGGGGCTTAAGGTAGATTTATGGAGAAGAATGTTTTTCTTAAATATTTTAGTTTTCTTAGGTTTACAATTTCCTTGGTAGGGTTTTTCAATTGACCCAGGACAAAGTATGAATGTTGAATAGCTAAAATAAATCGGTAAGAAAAAAGGACGATAAAAGAAGACGGCCGAATACTTACGCCATTGGAGACTTGTCCTACTAGTCCATCCCATGAGCCGTTACCTAGGCGTGATCCAAGTCTTCCACCAGGGGCCGTGTATAGCTCATATGTATATCCGAGCTGCTCAGCTAAGGCATTGAGCAGGTCAATACAAAAACCCTCATATTTATGGTCACCATGGAGATGGTGATGGTCCGGTCTCAGCTGAACGAAGGGACTTTCCTGGAGGGAGGAAAATAGAAAATAGAAATCAACTAAAGATGTGGGACTCGGACTGCAATTATAATGACTTCCGCGGGGAAATGAACACGATGGACTGATGTGCTGCATAGTTGACACTGCTAGGATTCATAGAGGGCTTCTGTGTAAGTAGGTATGTAGAAACACCTTATCAAAGTATTCTTGAATAGTATTTGCAATGATTCAAATGATTCAAATTTTAACTACATCAATAGAAAAACGTTGACTCAAACTACTGGGAACGTAGACAGTGAGCGAGCTATATTACAAGGACGATTGGTTCAATATCCTATTTCTGTCCGGCAGGTTTTCTATTCAAGTCCAAAACAGAGTGAGTCCTACACAACGCGAGATGTATTCGATGTTGAAGTGGTTTTGTATACTATTTCGTTCAAGGTTATTGGATCTTAAAATTGATTTGTCAAGCCTAATCTAATTAAACGCGATATTTCATTAAAACTCCACAATTTAATTAGAGTCAGGAGTAATATTTTATTCCCATGGTATAAAGCCTGATAGTCGATATTTCCCAGTGCCAGCAGTAACAGTATCTTAAATTAATTGCTTGGGACCAAGTTAGATACAATTCGATAGTTCTACCTACAGTAATCAGATGTAATGCCCTTGACAAAGGAAAGCATGTCTACAGGGATCAAGAGCGCCTGGAACCAGCTTCCTAACATAGGTTCAGATGGTGAAAGATATTTCATTAAAATATATCTCATGATCGAGAGGGCTGTCAGTATTTTACGTAGATCAGAACATAATCAAGATCGCAGTTGACTGCAATTAAACCTTACTGCTCTAGTACAATCGGCCACAATCCAATTATGATAGCGTGCAGTTTCTGGCAGGTGATGAGATTATGAATCTATTTTTCCTGTCTAACATGCCTTTGTGACTGATATTTAGTCTGGCCTATGCCTATATATATATATATATCAATTTTGCCATACCCCGTTGGAAGAAGACATCAAACTAGATTCTACAACAACCAGGAAATATGGTGCCATTATTATAATATCTCCTAATATTGGTATATAGGGGGACCATAACTTGGGGTCTAGCTACCAGGGGAACAATTATCGTCGTCAAACCGTTCTGACAGGCCATTGGTTAGAGGCACATCACATGTCTACGTATGACACTTGTGATTGGTCAATAACAAGACGTGGGTGCTTAAGCACTCTGAACGTGATACCATCTTGTGTTGAATGCCTCTGTGCAGTAGAAAAGGTGCCCTTACCAACTCATCTATCTTTGTCCTCTGTCAGGGTGTGTGTCGGAAGGTCAACCAAAAAAGGCACCCACCTCAAGTAATAATTACAAAGCTATTGATTTCCCGGCTGACCAGTGGCAGTGAACTTTGGCCTCGGCTGTCATGGCCAGTGACAGACTAAATGTAACTGCAGAGATTCCTATCCTCGTTCTGACACTAAGTTATTGGAGGCACAAGTAAACTCGATCATTATACGTTCACCCCATGTACATGCTATTTCCTGGTCACACAGTAGAGCAGCATTTTCCCTAGATATGTTGACATATATATCGTCAGTTGATTGATTGATAAGGTGTTGTTTTTCACTCCCCAGTTAAATGTAAGGTATTTAATATTGCTGAGATTCCTGCCTGTCTTCTCCGAATCAAGGTTGAGTGTTTACTCCGTGTGGTATGGTGGGCTGACATAGGCGTAGAACAACCTAGCTTAGTTAACTTCCAGGCCTTTAATACTAGTATTGCTTTTTATAGGTCTTGCTATTTAAATCCAGGAGCCAGACTTTATTATTTTATTCTTTATAAGTTTGTGTAGCATATGCATGATATGATGAGCTATCGCAATTGTAATCTCCGTCTCAGAACCCTTCTAGCAATGCCACCACTTGACTGTTATTTGTTTTTATTGAATACTCTCTTCTATTAGTTAATAACTGTGAAATCCTCCAGGCAACTAAGTAGGTCATGTTAAAACGAATTAGTTGATATTATAGTAAATGCAACTCGCAGAAGAGGAAAGACGCATATCATAGTAAAACTCATTTCGATACCATGTAGGGATCATTATATCCAACAAATATCCAACAAATTGAAAGATGTACTTACTTGTACCATGACGACTTTGATATGTTCGCCATGGAGTGGTTCTTTAATGGGAACTGCGTGTTCCGGCACTGTCTTCTGTATGGTCAAATTCATATGTAGTCTTTTCTGTGCATCGGTTTCAGAAGAATTCCAGAAGCCAACCTGGAACAAAGATTAGCACATGCTACTAAACAAGAGAAATGGTTTCTGAATATCTTTAACGTCGCCTTTATTCTAAATAAATTCAAAGATAAAAATTGCACTCGGAGGTAAACGTCAGAAGTCATACCATTTATACCATAGTATGAATGGTTTGATAATGAATGGAACCCATATTGTTACAAAATTATTCTAACACATTTCCATACCCGAGCATACTAAAGTGCATGACAGACTAAGATTATTGGGAAATATATACATAGAAAATGTATGGCTGTGTACTAACCTTTTCCAGACTTCTCTTCCCAAGGCCAAGTACGTTAACAATGTAACCACGTCGCCGGCCGTCCTGCCGGAACGTAAGCCTTCCAGTAGCTCCTATGTCTCCTATCTCAACGTCAAGATGACAACAAGATTATGTATGTATGTGAGTTGGACGGGCTCGGGACTACCCGGTCAAAAAATGTTAATAAATGTTAAAGAACCCATATACTGAGGTATTTTGCCTCTATCATATATAAAAGCGAGCATCATAGTATCTATAAATGAATAATGGTGTATTAATAAATGTCTAAATAATATATGTCTTATAATGTCCAAAACCATTTGCATAAGGCCCAAAACGAGCAGAAAGACTCATCCAGTAATACCTCCTATAACTTATCATTTCTATACATTGAGTAGCATTTAATAGACGGTTCAAAGGATAAATAAGCCTCCCCTGCTTATTCATCATTCATCAATACATATTTGAGTGGGCATATTTGAGTGAGCTCGGGGAAAAAAAATCATCTATGAAATAATTAATGTTAATTTCAGTATGTTGTTCAATTATTAACGGCAATGCCAAGTGCTACAAAATTCAGTTAACGTTTCGTCAAGCGGTCATGTCTCTCTTTATACTGGACAGTTTTCTCATTAAAATATCGAATTCAGGTCTATAGTAGTAAGGTTGAAATAGAAGTACCATCATGCAGGTAAACCTTCCTTATCGGTCATCTATGCTTCTTATCAAAAGGCTTAGATTTTATGCCAGAAGGTTATAACCTCCATACAATAATCAATGATATGTGTATGCTAGAATAATATGATGGTGATGGCAAGTATTCCAGCTTTGCTTGTATGCATACTGAAAACACTTAGCACCCGTTCATTGTAATGTTCTCAGAATGCATCGTTTTAAAATCATTTGAAACAATCAGAATCTCAATGTGAGGCTGATGCAAGTATAGGGCTGTGTCAATACAACTCAAAACCTCGGGTCTTTTCGAAAGGTGACATTGATGTTGGCACAATTTGGAACATTTCCAATTCTCTTTAAAGAACAGGAAACATGAAAGCTTTTGGAATTAGAAATTGATGCATGGATAGAAGTGACTGCGGGAGAGGGAGAACAAGAGCATTTTGAGACGATGTATTCTTATTTCGATATGTCACAATAGTCTTGGCATTGCATACATGCTAGTAGTCGTTTCCATTGCCCAATTTAAACGATCCTTCCTCTTCATAAATATATTTCATGTCATTTTGTTGGATCCTCGGTAACGAAAAATGGGGAAATTAAAAGTGTACGATCACGTAGCATTATGTTGGATTGAACAAACGTAGTATAAGGTGCAACAGGGAAAGTGGCGTACCTTCGGAAGAACACTTAGGATGTTACCCTTGCCGCTCCAGTGGCAGCTTCCCCGCGCCCAATGATGTAGTTTTACACCATGGTATAGGGTAAGTAAACTGTCTGTCACTGTAGCAAACTCATATCTGCAAGAGATATTTGATTTTTAACGCCATTAACCATGACTATCCATTTAAAGTTGGAAGGGATTCTCCAGTGTATTTATTCATAGATGATTGCTGTCTTACATCGATCTTTTGGAAAGGAAGAGCGATATTGTTAGCTCTATACATTCTATCTGGAAATAACAGGATATTACATTGTTGGATGAAAATTAGAATATGTGCAGTCGAGTGAAATAATGCTAACCTTGAGAAGCCTGGAGGTATTTGTCGTTCTCCCGTAAAATCTTTTTCTACAAGTTTAAACGTTGTGAAGTTGCCGCGTGTGTACGTGTATGGGGCAATATCTCTGTCCTCAATGGCCTGCAAGAGAAACACAGAAACAAGCTTATTAGACCCTTTATCATTGCATGTATCACTATTCATAAGCATTCACTTCACTACGAACAAGTCTCTTACCTAGGTTAAATTTTCTATCTTTAATAGCAGCATAGAAGCGAACGTATCACAGCACTCGGGAACGAACCCTTGCATAAAATGCTTACTCAATATTCTCAAGGTTCTTAATGGGTACACGACTAAATAAAGACGAGAACAACCTGCGCTGCTGTCAATCCATCACTGTAGAAGAATCAATGCTCCATAACATGTCTAAAATGGTCTATATGTTCTAGTTTTTACGCGCTTTCATGCCAGTCGTAAATGCATCCTCTTATGGGCTATTCACGACATAGGTTCATTATACCCCATTATAAGTAGCGAAAGACATATTGAAATATACAGAATTTCTTTATAAAAAGCGTCATTAATAGAAATGAAAGGCATTGTCTCGATGCTATATTGTGGGTATCGCCATAAAATATTAAGAGCTACCTGAGATTGACTGGCTCTTACGACAATGATAAAAAGTGTTCAGACGATGGAAGGGCGCAAAGCGAGAAAGAACACTAAGTGGTTTAGACAGGCAGACTCAAGCACAGGGCCAGTGGTGGTATCAGTGAATCCTTAATAACGCCTCCTCAAGTAAATTATTCAATTGCTATGCATAAAAAAGTGAGTTTTCTTGGTTTAGATGTTTTTTATTGCGAAAAACTAACACCGATGTATGTAGGAGGGCTTAATTAAAAAACAGTTTCTAGCACCTTAGTCTGAAAGCTTGCATCGATACCAACTGTTGTCAGAAAGATATGATGTGCATATCTCTCACAGTTCTCACTTACAAGTCACCCTGAGAGCTCCCTCAAGCTATTTCTCGAGGAGGGGAAGATATCGAAATTGAGGGTGATGTCTGCCAGTAGGTCTTGGCCATTTCCTACCTGGAGCCATATGTTAGGTATCACGACGGTTGGCACCGTATTAATCGACAACCGTACTTCTTTTTTTATTTAGCTGAGAGCTTAATGGTCTTTCCGGACACATACAATAATATATGATGAGAGGTTCCTGACTTTTGCTGTGAATTGTCTTAAAGTATTCATATATACAGCGAAATCTTACTGATATTACTTGTATTTTGCCGATAGTAATGTTTAAACCAGTAACATATCTCCATGGTATCTACACCGCGGATGGCTTTAAGACAAGACAAGATATAGTCGGGCAGCCAGAATGGCTAACATACAAAAGTTGTGATATAGTTTTTTTCTCACTGGATTCTTAATATATGGGTGTTGGCCGATGATTTTCAGATGGATGGCGCATTGCCACCCTTTAGCATTTTGAGAAATCCAAGATGGCCGCCAAGATGGCCGCCAAAGTAAAATGGTGCTCATAACTAAACAAGTTGTGGTCCGAATCTTTAATGTTGCACCATTTTGTTAAGGTTTTAGGGGTCAGGGAATCCATTAAAATAGTTTTCGAGGGTGTCAGATCAGTTGCCATGGAGATACGGTTACCATGGTTATTCAAATCTTTCAAGAATTGAGGTTTCTTCGGGAATTTCACATGTTTATCAACCCAACATCACATTTATTTCATTCCAGCAATGCAAACATATATTAAGATATAGTTCATAGGCATCAGATGTGTTGTCAAGGGCACATGGTTGCCATAGTTACTAAATGCATGCAAGACATTCATTAGGGCCAATGGAAAAATTGCTCATAACCTAGGAAGTTGTGGTCCAAATTCTTAATGTTGCACCATTTTGTTATGGTTTTTGGGGTCAAGGAATCCATTAAAATAGTTTTCAAGGGTGTCAGATTGGTTGCCATGGAGATACAATTACCATGGTTATTCAAATCTTTGATGAAATTAAGATATCTTGGGAGATTTCACACTTTTATCAACCCAACATCACATTGGTTCCAATCAAGTCATGCAAACACAATTTAAGATGTATTTCATAGGCATAAGATAGGTTGTCATGGGAATATGGTTGCCATAGTTACTAAATACTTGCAACACAATCATTACGGCCAATGCAAAAATGACCATAACTTAGCAAGTTGTGTTCCGAATTCTTAATATTGCACCATTTTGCTCTGGTTTTCAGGGCCAAGGAATCCATTAGAATAGTTTTCAACTTCAACTTCACAAGTTGTGGTCCGAATTGCACCTTTTTGTTATGGTTTTTAGCATTAAGGACTCAATAGAAATGGTTTTCAAGGGTTTCTGGTCAGTTACCATGTAGATACTTTTGTTAATTAAGATATCTTGGGGAATTCAACAGATGTATCTACCCTACATCACAGGAGCCATCAAATTCCTGAATTCTCATAGTCCCAGCGATGCTTGGAATGCGGTATTCCCAACTATGGCAAAGTGATGAAGGGTATTATGTTTTTGTGGCTTATAGAAGAATACTTATTTACACTATAAATTAATATAACATATCAAACAATTCACAACAATGTCAAAAGGAATCCATTTTCAAACAAATGTTTAGTTTTAGCTCTATAACTTTCTCTATAAACTTTCTTCACAGCTTCTGGCTAGTGGTGGGGGCGACAGTTATTACTGGTGTTAAATTTGCACACCACATTCCTTAACCATAACTGTGAGATTGAGTGAGTGAGTGAGATTGGTTGCTTTACGCCCTTATCAACACTTTGAAGTGTTATATCAAGGGCGGGAGAGCTGAGAGGGAGGCAGTTTATGATCATACCCAGGAAATAGAGATAGAGAAGAAGGGAGAGAGAAACAGAGAAAAGAGACTGTGAGAATCAACCCCAATGAATGAATGCAGTTGCTGGAATACATCATCTATTGTTGGCAATTAGGGGAGGAATGGGTAGAGGGGACCGTTGACGGTCCATCCTACATATCCTCCAGGGTGAAACCCTTATGCTGGTTCTTGGTGGTCTCTGATTTTGCCCATCAACAGGCAGGGATGTACCTGTCATTACCTGTGTGACGGTTTATGTAGGTTTTATTGTCAGTTTATATGATCTTTCCTTTATATAGGGCACCCAGTGTCCAAGCAAAAGTTGTCACTTCTGGCTGACCCTTTTTTGCATGATGTACTCTTGGATTTTCTATGGAATAAATATGACTGTACTGGAAAGTTATCTGCTTGCCATCTTTTGTTAGCACATGCCGAGTCACCAACCCCAGCCCCAACCCCAAGGTCACTCAGACACATGAATACCTGAGTAAGCCACCATGCTACCATGTCAAGACTTACAAAGGAAATGGCTTATGAGCTCAACCCTTCTGTAGAACATTTGTCATGCCTACATATAATAAGCTACTGAGGTTCAAGAAGTTTGTTGCTGTTGCCACACATAACCCATTGAGGATGGGGGCAGTTTACACATATTTTGCCTGCCTGACGGGGGCCCTTTTCCCCCTTTTTGGGCTTCAGGACGGGTGTTTAACATGAGATTTAGGGTTTAAAAACACTTTAAGAATATTTTCTTCAAATAATATGTGTCATATGTACATCGTTTAATAGGTGTAAACAGTTATTGATCATATTTTTTCATAATTTCTAGAATTTGGTCTTCAATAATTAAAATAATGGGTCTCAATTGGGTGCAATATGGCGGCAACCTTGCTCCAAATTCACTTTCCAGCATTTATGTATGTTAGTTATGACGTCATCATTATTGTCTCCATGACAACATACCTATAAGAATATTTCTAGTGTGTTTGTATACATATATTTTAAATTTCATCAAAATCCATTCATTTTTAATAAGTTATGCCCCCTTCAATTTATATAAAAAATTGATGCCTTGAGGCATCACCCCATCCCCTGAGCCAAATTATGTGTGATGCCTTGAGGCATCAGCCCGTCCCCTGAGCCATTTTGATGTTGATGCCTTGAGGCATCACCCCGTCCTCAATGGGATAAAGATATGATAAAACAAGGCATTAACTCTATGAGCTATGGTTAAAAAAGCCAATAGTTTTGATCCAAAACTGTTGACACCTATTGTACCAAATCCTGGCTTGTAAGCTATATACTTTGCCACTCAGGAATCTTCCCATCAAAAGGGCAGCGATAGACTTCCACATTTTTAAAAAATTGTATCCACTGAGAAGTCCTACTTAGATGCTTGATGGGTGCTTTGATGGGTACCTAACAACCCATGCAAGAGAAGAAGGAGTGAATGTAAAGCCTAAGACAAAAGTAGTGCATCTCGCTCTAATTGACCACCCTCCATCACATCCAAAGGACTATAGCAACATCACTGTTAATTGCAAAGGAAATCTTCACAGTCTGTGAATTAAGAGTATGTTATATTATACACTGTGGATCAACAGCTGTATTAAGTTGTCCTTGAGGTGCAATGGACCAATGATGCTTTTTCTCATATAATTTTAAGAATGGGTGGCATGCATCTCATATGTCATATGTGGGCAGCATTGGTATTTTAGTGGAAGGGTCAGGCCTCTCAGAAATATCAAGTGCAGTTTTTTGAGGAGTTGAACACACATTGGCGTAAAATAGATATCCACAAAATGTTAAAGCACTCTTGACTTCTAGCTGAGGAAATTCTCCACCCTGCAATAACATCTTGCAATGCTAGGAACATGGATGAACTCCAAAAGATCCAGGATGTTGGCTGACTGTTTGTTTATCCAGTGTTTCTCATATATCTCTTTACATTGCTGCAGAACGATTGTCGGATTGGACCCTACACTTATTTTGTGTACAGGAAATGACCCCTTTATTCATTGCTGCACAATATTACAACTATGCCAGATATGGTCTATATCATCTGTGATTATTTTAGACCATGTCTGATGAAGTTCTCCTGTATCTCATGGACGGTCAGCATATCATGCACCATAGAGATGGGCTATCAAATGGGATATGGTCCAATATGGGTACTGAAACACCATAATTATATGAGGTATGGCCATGGTGATGCTGGGATTATAGGCAATACTCTACGACCTCAAACTCTCAAGGTATAGGCCCATAGCCATTATTCCTGTACTAGCATTCAATTGTTGAAAGCCTTAAAGTAATGGTTAGGAATGCAAATGGAACACCAATGAAGCACAAGGAAGAAATTACAGGACTAGGAAAATGGACAAAAAGGACAGACTAGAACTAAGAGAGAGGCTTACATATATATTTGATCCCCTAGAACCAAAATCACATCCAGAATGACTGATATTGAGAATGACAGGATTTTGAGAGCAGCTGGCCTTGTGGTTTCTATGACACTATGAAACAAAATATTGTCCCAATAGGTCAGGCTATTGAGCACACAAAAGATGATAACAAGACATTGACTGATCCAGAAGTAATAATATATGGAAGAGCTATAATCTTAAGGTCAAAAAGAGAAGCAATCAGTGATGAAATGATGTTTATCATGGTGTAGAATCTTCCCCATTTGCCCCCCATTCTCCTCCTTCCTGGCTTCCCCTGTTACTTTTGTCCCCCTTCCCCACCCTATCCTATTTCCTCCCTCAATGTTCCTGATATTATAATGTTGTGCTTCTTGTGTGAACTCCACCCTTGTGGGCGTGTGTTGGACCCTCCAATGAGCGAGCAGCGCGTGAGCTGCTTGTGCCGCTCCTGTGAGTATAGGCCTATGCTATCTGCTAGAGTAATAAAGAGTCAGTTTGGTAAAAGTATTGGCTTGTGCTTGTTGTCATTGGGTTACCACTCTGCTGAAAGTATAGACTCCCGAGCTCCTATAACTTCTCAACACCTAAGGGGATCACCAACTTATAATACCTGTCCTCCCTATTCTCTTTCTCCTGAGACCTCCTTCCCTGTCTCTCCTGTTCTTCGCCTTTCCCTGTTCCCCTCACACCCTTCACTCCCTAATTATTCATACATAAAGTAAGAAATTTGACTATAATATAGGCCTAGTGCCTAGCATGCAGGAAATCAATGGGCCAAGTATATGGCCTATGGGTGCCATGTTAAAATGGAGTTTTTTCTGCACTGACAATGTTGCTTGGATATGCTTCAGGAAAAGCTGCCTTTCAATGCAAAATTGCAACACCAAATATGCAGCTGTAAGTGGGTTGAAGTATGTGTGAGGCAGAGAGCAAGCAGAATATGGTACATTGAAAATATGTATGCCATCAACATTACTACCTATATTTTGTATTGTTAAGAATTCATTATTAAATAGATTCACATCCACCTCTGTTGAGAAAAATATTTGAGAGAGATCAACACCCAGGTAACCTCATTTTAGGCAAAAGTAAACTGCGTTGAAAGTTTGGGATGTGTACATGGCTCCAGTAAAAACCCTTTAGAACATCTCTGGAAGTGTGACTGTTGTAATAGAATGATTAACTATGCGGGATGAGGTCACCCCATGGCCCTGTAACCATTGGCCTACATCATTGGCCATATGCTCAAATTGTTGTAAGGTGGTCTCCATGTGCTGCCAAATTTGGCAAGCTGGGGAATTGATGAAGTTGTCAAGGAAGCCCCAAAATTCCTTATGACTTGCTATGGTCAATCAACCAGCGACACAATGAATGCTGCCAGATTGTGTATGTGGAAAACCAAAATGATGAATTTGATAGAGCCCCCTTAGTTGATGACATTACCAGATCCTGGATTCAGGTAGAATGTCTTGTGTTGTGTTGTTGTATGGCATAGCACCATAAATCCAAACCCATGAGAGGTTGATTACACCATGTTTGGGCTCAGGATCAAGAAGCTGCTGCCTCATCCTCGGCCAGAATATACCGTTATTGTCCCTGATGTATTTATGATGAGAGTCATAAAATGAGGTGGGTGCAAGTGGGAATAGATTGCAATAATCCAAATGTCAGGAGGGATGTAGAATCAATGTTTATTTGTTATTTTTCGTTGTTTTGTATTTTGCCAGAATAACACCAATGTAATGCTGCTTTGATTGTTACTTGAAACTAGAAACTAAATTAGTTTATTTACTTTTACTACTAAATAAACATGGCCCCTTCACTCATTACTTTGTGACATTATTACTTAATTTTCATTGTCCTCCTTAGGTTTAACATTGAACTTCCTATGATTTTTCACTAGTAATCTAAGGTGGTTTACTTTTTCAAACTGACTGCATAACAAATAAGAACTGGAATGGTTATCTCACTAAAATCATGCTTTTCTCTTGAAACCCTTTGGTTCAACTATAAATATAGAAACAGTTTTCCTTGATAACCATGGTAACCATACCTCCCTGACAACCAATCTGACACCCGTGAAAGCTATTCTAATAAAAAGGTGCAATTCGGACCACAACTTGTGAAGTTGAAGTTGATAACTATTCTAATGGATTCCTTCGCCCTGAAAACCATAGCAAAATGGTGCAATATCAAGAATTCGGAACACAACTTGCTAAGTTATGGTCATTTTTGCATTGGCCGTAATGATTGTGTGGCAAGTATTTAGTAACTATGGCAACCATATTCTAATGACAACCAATATGATGCCTATGAAATACATCTTAAATTGTGTTTGCATGACTTGATTGGAACCAATGTGATGTTGGGTTGATAAAAGTGTGAAATTTATCTTAATTTCATCAAAGATTTGAATAACCATGGTAATTGTATCTCCATGGCAACCAATCTGACACCCTTGAAAACTATTTTAATGGATTCCTTGACCCCAAAAACCATAACAAAATGGTGCAACATTAAGAATTTAGACCACAACTTCCTAGGTTATGAGCAATTTTTCCATTGGCCCTAATGAATGTCTTGCATGCATTTAGTAACTATGGCAACCATGTGCCCTTGACAACACATCTGATGCCTATGAACTATATCTTAATATATGTTTGCATTGCTGGAATGAAATAAATGTGATGTTGGGTTGATAAACATGTGAAATTCCCGAAGAAACCTCAATTCTTGAAAGATTTGAATAACCATGGTAACCATATCTCCATAGCAACTGATCTGACACCCTCGAAAACTATTTTAATGGATTCCTTGACCCCCCAAACCTTAACAAAATGGTGCAACATTAAAGATTCGGACCACAACTTGTTTAGTTATGAGCACCTTTTTACTTTGGCGGCCATCTTGGCGGCCATCTTGGATTTCTCAAAATGCTAAAGGGTGGCAATGCGCCATCCACCTGAAAATCATTGGCCAACACCCATATATTAAGAATCCAGTGAGAAAAAAACTATATCACAACTTTTGTATGTTAGGCAAATTTCGCCCTCTTCTCTACCCGACTAATAATCCTTATACATGTTTGCCATTCAGATAGAAGGGGCGTGCATATCAGCAAGTGAAACCAACACGTTGATTTATTATGATATTATATGCTTTTAATGATCTAAAATAGAACAGTTCAAAGCTAATTATTTCATGGAGCTTTCTCAATAGTACTTGCGATGGCTCAGGAGATGGGTTTGCGTATATCACTCAATGGTATATATCGCATGCGGCGTATCTCTAGATATATGGTTTTAAATCAAATATATAATATTATATAATAAAACAGAAGACCTATCCTACCAGCCTATTCCAATTCCTTACTATGGCTGTTGAAAGGCGACCATGGTTATGGTTCTAGACAGTATGTCAATATGTAATTCGATAAATGAGGGCAAATAAATTTTGATTGACTAGAACGAGATTGAAATTTCCATTAGTTGTAAAGAAATTCAGTCTATGCAGAAGTGTTTTCCTTCTATAGTGGAGACCTCTAGAGTAGTTGATGTATAATACCGCTGGCTATATGTCTAATTCATTAGGCAATATATGGGGAAATTATACCAGTCATATCCTATTAGATGTCGTCAACACAGACTAGTCTAGGCTGCGGGAGATTTATCATATATATTGTTCATATATCCTAGCATACCGGAGAACACTTGATGAATCTTCCATTCACATGTATATTTGATATATCATTATCTCTACATTTTCATTGGTCTTGGTCAACGCCTTGCAATAAATCAATTCTATTTAAACGTTGTACATTGTAAACAATGCACAATGCGTTCTTGGAATAAACAAATTTTAAATAGGCAAATATAAGTTAGAAATGCAATGCTGCTTTATATTCCTCCTGGCAAATCAGATAGGAGAATAAAAGTGAAATAAAATAGAAAGCAGTATACTGCGACGCATGCCGGCTGGTGATGTCAGACAGTAGTGTGTAGGACAGCATTTGTATTTTTAAAATTTTCTTTTAAGATTTTCTTTTCACTGGAGATCCATTTCCCTGTATAACCGGGTTTTTCAAATGCGCCCAGCTTGAACATAACAATGGGTATTTGAAGTATAATAATATGTACTTGGATATTTACATCTAGTTAAATTAGATTTTGATAGGTGGTGTAGCAACGGGTAAGTATTTGTATATTGATGTACCAACAATTAATACCACTCTCACTACCCTCCAATAAATATTGCTGACATGTTTATTGATTGTTTATACCCAATTATATTTACGTGTCATAGGCCATGCTCCAACATTGATCAAGGAAACCCTCTTACTGTATGCGCTCTCTCATGAGAATACACCGGGATATTTCATTAGTCTCATCCATATAATTATGATGTAATGGTCTATTGTTATATCAACTGGATGGTCTGGAGTTTGATACAATTTTTCATAAGCGATTTGTCTTTGTTGTGTTCTGACACACAACTGGTATCAACCTTCACCCTCATCAGTCTTACTTTGTCACTATACTGGTTAAAAACGTTTGATGTTAGAAGGTAACTGTAGCGAAACACTGTTTACTCTCGTCTTCCTTCGACCTACAAATCGCATGTCTTCCTGCGAACCAATGACATCTAATATGGCAGAAATTCAAATCCCCAGTTGAATGGCTCCAACCTAGCTCGTTGATTATCTGAAATTTAATTAAGGCCAAAGGCTCCTAGACGTTTTTAAATGTCATGGACTCTTTCTTTCATTTGATTGAATACCATATCAACGCTGCATTCCAAGCCAAATCAACCTAGAACTATTTTTATCAAGTCTTTCTTTGAGCCTCAGCACTGTACATGGAATATTTGAATACTGAAATGAAGGGTTAATTCATGGCCTTTTTTCTCATAATGTTTATTATTCTTTAGTCTGGTGCTCTACAGCGACAATCTGAGTTAAACATATGAATAGTGTAATTCTTTTGTCTCTTGGTACCTATCTAACAAACCAACACCCTCTAATAATCTATCTTGTCGGCCTTTGGATAAGTTGGGAATTAATTAACCACCAAGCAATTTCACTTCTTGACGGGTAATTTGTTGGGAAGGTAACTTCAAGTACTCTTCAACCCTTTAGAAGAAACCTGATGTTATTATTATGAATATCGTTTGACTATTAAAAAGCAGGAATTTCGTCTTAATATCATGTTGATTGGAATATTCACAAACCTTAAATTGTGTAGACCCTTTCTTGTGTAGACCTATTTCAGCAGGCAGTGCATTTCAGTGCACGTGAGTAATCTTTGAGGCATGACCTTTAAGCCTCTGATATGATGGGATTATTTAAATGAAATCAGACACTGTCATCTGAAATCATTCAGTTTAGGTTGCATGGTCTTTGTGAGCGGACTCGAACAATGAATTTTGTGTATGATTACACTGCCGCAAATGGCATTTCCAAATTCTCGGTGGATATATACCGTAATGAAAAAATGGGACGGACTTTGGGGAGCTGACGGTCTATGAAAGAGAGGCTTATAGGGAATGGGAATCATATTCGAGGAGAAGCAGAATTCTTATATATAATTCTCCGCGAAGTTCCTATGTCGGTATACACAGTGGGTTAGGTATTATATTTGAGTCCATATCAGAAGCTTGTATGGCGAGGAAACTTATCTCATCTTGTATTTGTTTGTTTATAGTGTGTGCCATGCACACTATGCATATCTACTGTCAACCATTATAATCATCCGCAATCATCATCAAATGATAACAATGTTGACAAGATATGCTCTCAATCAAAGATGTTATTATATATCATCACTCGCCTTAAGAGATTGAAAATAATAATTGCAATCTGAGCCTAAATAATAACGACGGGTATCATCAAAACATATAAATATGTTATCGTCATGTCTGCCAAAGTAAATGCGACGCTAATCTACAAAATCAGTTTCTATTCGTTACCCTGTTGTATGAGATTCGAAGCAGTGTAGGCCACCCCCTTCTACTTTCAGTCATCCTATCTTTCTCTCTCTCTTCCTTTCAAAGGTCAGTGACTTTCGGTGACAAGTGCACGGGCATACATGCACACTTTACTAGAGACAGATATTTATCTTCTAAAGTCTTCCTCTCCCTTTCACCTAAGTTTACGTTTGGTTAAATTGTCTGTAGCGAGATTTTGAGTCCGGGAAGTGCCCAAGATCTCATAGACACTGAGATTAAAACTCTTATCAATTAATGGCAGTAGATAACGGTACTGTACCTTGTGACAAGAGAACAAGCTCCAGCTTTCTCTAAAATAACATGTTTAGGCTAGAGGCAGCCTGAAGAGATCTTATTATTGGTTTAGATAAACTGATGTGAACAGATTGATTAGACTAAAATTGAATTAAACAATAAATCTCCAATTAGTATGCACAAATAATAGTTAATCCATTTACAGAGCAATATTTGGTTTTAAACAATTAGAACGAGATGATCTACCTTAAATAATGTAGTCGTGAATACATGTACATATGCCACTAAATGATATTTGAGGTGGAAGGAACATTTCCAACATGAAATTCCAAAATATTTCGTATATTTCGGCTACGTATACAATCAATCCTGTTTCTCCCCACGGCTCAGTGCAGGAAAAGAAATCTGAATATCATTTCACAATAAGTACTACTGAAAAAGAAGTCAATTCATGTATAGGGAACTATTGGGTTGTCACCGTGTAACGATTCCAGTATGTGAAGATATGAACATTTCCATCAAGCTCCGGGTACCTCCGGGTACCTCCGGGTATCTCCGGACATCTCCGGATATCTCCGGGTAGTACACCCGGGCACCACTAGGAGGCTACATTGCAACCCATGACGATATTTGCAGTTCATATAACTTGATTAATTTATCATTAATTAACTATTCATATTATTCCATCCGGACTTTAACCATGCTACTTGTTACATATTTCTCTATTTATGTTCAAGTTTGTACTTATTTCATTGTTATATTTATTTAGTTATTCCTGTTTTGTATTGCAAACATAATGTTACCTTTGTCAGAAATCATTTATATACCTTATGTACCTGTTCATAATTCGGGGTGAGGAGCAAGGTCTTCACCCCAACACACAAGGAGGAATAAAGGGAACATATGAAAGAAGTATTTCACTCTTGATGTTATATCTCGGAGCTGCGTTTTGGAACATAGAATATTTCAACCCTTGGTCCTTTGGAACTTTAATGATTATCCAGTAGCTTTAGTTCATTTCCTCCCATCTCCTGCTATTGATATTCATAATATATTTATTCTCGAAGAAGTAACCTATACGATCACGAAATATCATTATTTAATATCGATTAATATTAAGCCGGAGCTGAAACACAGATGTGCAACGATGGCCACTCAGACATTGGAAAGAACATAGGCAAGAATCGCAACAACCGCACGTTTTTGGGCATGTTATATATAGAGAGAATGGGAAGAGCCGGCAATAATCGAAAATTTATAGGACGAGATTCGTCCACATAAGCATGATGCCGTAGGCAGAGTGCTTATGTGGACGAATCAAGTCCTATAAATTTTCGATTATTGCTGGCGAGTTCCATTCTATATTTATTATATGTGCATAAAATTTGATCATATTTCATCAGATATCACTGAAAAAATACTAAAGAAGTCTCAGAGAGCCCCGCTGCCCCGCTAGGACACGTCCTATAATGAATATTTTTATAGCACCCCACTTCTAGCACGTCTCATATAGAATGCGCGTATAATAAATAACCTTTTAGATAAGAACTGTGGGACTTGGTGCACTGAGGTAGAAAAGTACGACACAATCCGCCAAGAGGTATGGGCATCTTCGTGCAGGGACCTCGTCCCTGGCTATGAGTCATGCTATAACAGAATACACGGAGAAGCTGTCTCGTAGTTTTTGCATATCAGTGCATACCAGCCCTATCTACGAGACTTGCAAACTCCCCGTGGAGATACTCTTTGATTCCTATACATCAGCATGCTTTCCATTTGATTTTTTTTCTCATCTTAAAAGGGCCAGTGGATTGTTAGTAGATAAAACGCTCCATCAGAATTGGATGTACATTTAGAATTTCTATCGGATGATTTCCGGTCATAGATGCACCCAAAGTTTGACTTTAATAGAGTATTATGTGCGTTGTGCACATCAAACATCATATAGATTGACAACATAACTTGAATGTTGGTGTATGCGGGAATAATTATGATATTTCGAAAATAATAATTATTCAATGCCAATGAGCGAAAGGATGGTTCATTCTTGTGGCAAGAGCACCACCGCAGCATTAGTTACATTCTCTGAGGCTTCAGTGTAGCGACGCTTTAAAATACTTTAAAGAAATTCTTTGTGGTGATTTCGTCCACTTTGAGCTTCCAGTCCTAAAGATGCATTTATGTACCCTCGTTTTATGCCAAGTATAGTGTTTTAGACGACCATATTGCCACATTACTTCGGCTTGCTCGGTCTGGTGGGTATAGGTCAGGTCAAAGTGGTCATGCTGTGCCCTGATATATATTCGTATTTACTATGTGGTCTGTGCCTATATACAAAGAAGCCGTACACTGATTCGTTCACTATTATTCGATAATTTGCCGCAGTTGTGCTAACGCCTTGTTGTCTATATGCCACATTCTCCTCCCCATCTTCACGGCAACATCTAGGCTTCTAATCCCTTAGTGTACAATAAAGATTTAAGTCATTTGCGTGATCTCTCGTGAATAATACCAACACTGCCTCAAACATTCACGATCAAAGTTTTACTCACAAATATCAGTGAAGGCGTTGACCCAAAGTGACAAATTTATTCTTCCAGAAAGGCAAGGCAGAGCGTATATATCGCTTTAGTGTACTGTTTGGATACAGAATACGCATTTAATTGATTCCCACGCTATGCACACACAGAACAGACCCATAACACCATGTGGCAGGCGCTATCCTCCTAATCGCCCATACAAGTGTTCACACACACTTTGGACTATCAATATGTTCCATTCCCTCTGAGGTCCTTGAGAAACTGGGCCACGTAATTATTCATGGTAAAACCACAGCCCTGTGAGATAGCAGGCAGCCGTCTCTGTATACTCTCTTATGTTATGCTTTAAATTCCTCTGAAACTTGGCAGTGTGCATACAGAAATAGTTTGCACTGTCTGAAAATGTCATGCCTAATATGAAAGCGCATTAAATACATTTCAATTTAATATCCAAAGTTCTGATAAGTTCCATTGTAGTTAACCTATGATGTATGACGCGTATTAATTCTGTGTTTACGATAAATGTGGACATAGATAATGGGAAATGGACAGTGGGCAGCAGCAAACGTCTGGCAAGCTATGGAATTTCCTCGGCCAAGTCGTTTCTACGCGGTCATTGCGAGATGTTTATTGTGCTTCAAAAGACACTTCGGCCCCTTTGATAACGACACCATATATAGAAGTCATCGGACACGATCTTTCAGGCATAGGATGTTAGATAGCGAACACGAAGTCGTTTTGTTCGACGGACTAGGCAAACATATTTTATTGTGTCTATCGACGGGCTGCATGAGAGATTTACTTCTTGTGACTTCAAAAGAAAGCCTATCAAGTCTTTAAAGTACCAGTATCACTCGTAGGCTACTTGAGAAATGTGTTTACACATAAACATCCTCGGGCTTATTTAATTGCCAAGCCGGCTGGGATTGCCTGGGCGGCGTGGCATTCAACATTCACAGCATCTGTAACAGTCATTGGAACGCTGGCTCTAGGATTCGAGACAAAAAGCGCTGCGCGAATCACTAAGAGGAAGATGAGGGAGGAGGAGGAGGATGGTTGAAGCTGTGGTAGTATCGGTGGATGTTGTGGGGATGGTGGATTGGCTACTGATGAATTGGCCGCCAATAGAAGCAGTGTGTGGTTACATTTCGTAATAAGGGAAGCATGGAGAGAGAAGCACTGGTGGAAAATGGGATTAGCCCATGGTTGGGTGTTCATGAGTTACTCTGAGCTTGTCTGAGCTGATGGTAGATGGTCTATGTTCATCCAACCTCAAGTATTAGTGATTGCCTCATGTGGCCCTGTGACACCGGCCCCTGACACCCTGCACACCCCATCATAAACTACCCGCATAATAACTTCTCTCACAGCATAGAGAATGAAATCACAAGAACAGTCAGGTAGTCTCCATATCCATACTACCTTTCCTAATCATAGCTATGGGTGCGGGAATATCTCTTGCTAATCCCCATGGCTCAGTCAGCTTTGATTACCTACTGGTTCTTTACTAACGTTTTTAATTTCATGAGGAATATTATAGCTAGCGCCGTCTGGATAATCTTACTTAAGTCCCTGTCCTTGATATCAATAATTTCCATACATCATATAGGGAACACATCTTTCCGAAAGAAAATGTTGGCACCCTAGATTTACCACTGCGATAGGACCTCGAGGTAATTGGAATGTAAATTACTGAATACATTAACAGCAACACCAACATTGCCTCGCTTGAAAAAAAATGTGAAAAATGCGGCGTGACGATCTTTCAAGATATAACATTACTATATCAACTATATTTTACTTTCGGTAGGTTAAATGTTTTTTACATCCCTTAGGCGAAAATTAGGAATGCCTATTTTCATAGAGATAAAGGAGACAATGAAGAAACTGGCTATATACCAAACCATCACTCATTCAGGTCAGAATTAAATGCGATGAGGCACTGGGGATCTTTGTTTATGGCATATTCCTATATACCTTGAACCAATCGCGGTTAAGTCAACCTGAAAGCATTCCTACTTAAGGGAGAATGCTTTAGGGAACATTAATTAATGTTTGGAGCCCTCCTATCTTCGACCGTCCTTCATACTTTCTTATTACTTTCCCCATTTGGTCATTGAAATGCTGCACATCCCTTACCACCTTATGAAGCATTGAATCTCGCCAGCTGTAAAATTGTCTGCGTTATTTACATTGGTTATCTCGCTATTCTATCCCACTGGCGAATATTTTATCGCAGCTGCGCGGTGTTAAATTCATCGCTGAAAGTGAAGTGGGCGGACTGAGGATAATTTCACTTCAAGTATGAATCCGTCAGATAGCCGCGGTCGCTGTACTCTTTATACCAACAGGAGTCATCTCTGAGCTATACAGGATTATACTGGCTCAGCAGATTACATGCGGAGGCTATTACCAGAAATTGTTGGCGGTCATTTAGTACAGATAAATTAGCTGCTGTAAATCACGAATACCCATAAATATGTAATCGGGCAGAATGAAAGGCATTGAACCACACATTCCATGATGACGGTCCTTAAAAAGTATCAATTTTGCAAGAACAGACTCTATAATACAGCAAAGAACCCCCGACCTTGTCTACCTACTTGTCCATTGCCTTGACAGCTACGGAATTGATTGCCATATACAGGGCATATTATTGTGGAATAGAAATGGAACCCCGAAAGAAACAAATAGTATTACTATTCTTCCTGTGACAGACTAAGGAGGAGGGAAAAACACAAGGGAAACAAAAACGTCAGAACTGAAATGCGTGTCTGTCAGAAGGTGACACTACCATACACAATACACAGAGGCATAAACAAAATATCGAGAATGACATTGGACACGAAGGCCTAATGATTCATATTTCTAAATCGAAAGGTACTCACCAGATTGGGGATGACCCACCAATAATAACTTGTCAGCATACTAAGGTGCAGAGCCTGAGGAAGAGATATAAAGCATTCAAAAGAGGGATACTTCAAAAGGTTATCTCTGAGTCATGCATTAATATAATGAGAAATGCAGCTCACATAAAAGGCAAGGCTTTCATAGGCAAGCGCAACATAGCTCTGGCAGAGACCTGTTATTCGTATTGAGGTCTGTAAGAAATAAGGCGGAAAGATAGGGGTAATGTGTTTAACAGCCCTCACTATATGGAGGCTTGAATGATCTCCCATCCAGCGATCCCAACAAGGCTCATATTATAGCGATGTCCAAACCTTTCGCTTATATCCCGTCCCCGAACCTTCAATCATATCCCCAAGATGAGATGAAGCCCATCCAAAAATAGACACCGCTAATCAATTGAAGTACATTCTTTAATCCGTTATACGTAGCTTCGTAGGCTTGTGTGAGATAGGAGTGAGCCGAAACATATCTTGAAACTACAAGGTGATGAATGTGATTATGTACCCAATTATTATTGTTAGAAAGTATTTGTTTCTGGCAATACCGAAAAGTCATGCCATCAATATCCTTAATAATAAACGGATACACTAATACGGATTATATAAACTGATTCATTAAAATGTCACTTAAAGAAGGTGACAGTATTACGTTATATGAAAAACTGGTGATAGATAACATTGTGTGCACATGAGATTATCAGCCCGCTGAAACTGTCGCGCAATAAAATTTCTTTTAAAAAAAATGCAATTTTCTCATTGTTTAAACGCGACATTTAAGTGGGTGGGCAGGTGGGCAGCTTCATTGATGTAAATTTATATCCTGAATAAAATCTGTTTACAAATGATGGGAAAGAATAATTGGGGCCAATGGGAAAAAAAGGATTGGAATATAACCGTAGAAAATGGAAAGCAGTAATGCCCTATGACGATGCCAAAACTAACTGACCCACCCACAACCGTTAGCTCTCCATATACCATTGCATTATTATATCAGGGGCATTTATCTAATAGACTAATGTTATGACTATAGATGTTGAAAAAAGAAATCCACTACCATGGAATGCAAAGCCAACAATTCAAACTTACCTGATTGAGAATTTTGGAGGTGAGAGATCGGCTAGTAGAGAGGACAATATTTGGCACATCGGTGTCTCTTAGTGTCAACAAGGCCTCCCGCAATTCATCATCACTGGCATTTTGATTACTTATTCTCCATGAGCGAATCCTCATTGTGTTGAAAAGTACCATCTGTTCTATCAAATGTGTCCCTGGAATTAGATCATAGAGTCTTTATTAGATTGGCGGAGATGATCAAACGGCCACATGAGATGCGAGAGATGGAGTGGGGAAGAACCATTGGATAAAATATGAGAAGTCGAGTAAAGAAACCAAGAAGAGGAAATGGATTCTTAGGTGATCACCAAGCGAGCAATTTTATCATGAGATCCAGTGAACAGATTGTCCCTGTGCGACCCTAATTAGATGTTGTTCTCATTTCAAGTTCCACATCGCATATTGTCTTTACCTAGGCATCTTTGCACAGGAGTCTAGTGGCTTTCAATAGACCCCTTGTATAATGGCAGGTTTCGTTGAAGTACAATTTGATCCCAGGATAAATTCCAATAGTTATTTTGAAAATTTGACGAGACGAGAAAAGTTGACGATGTCTAGTGTGTTTAATGTCTATGGTAATCAACCTATACGCTCATCCAAACATCCATATCAACGTCACAATTCTACAATTATACTAACCCCTAGAATGTTCACTACAGATCTAGGACCCCATTAACATGTCATAATTGGACATATCTAGGTATCGTATTCCTGCCATCACAGTGACTTCCATATGAGTTTACAAATATCATATTTTCCCCTTCCATCAAAAGCCGGCAGATATTCTAGCACGACTATCAAAGTTGAATATTTAGTGCTCATCTAATCCGGAAATCTTTACACAAATGCACACGAATTATTTCTACCCGACACTCTTTTGTAGTCCTCACTCTTTATATAAACCAGACTCTTACTACCACGTTCTCCCATTTCCTCCTTTGCTGCCATTCGTTAACGCTAATGGACTATTTTAATCTATTTAAAATCCACACTCTAAACACCTCACTGCAAGAAGTTATGTCTTTTCAGATAGATCTGCTCTCTTTACATCGGTATTGAATTTATCTCTTTCGTGTGTCCCCCTCATTCTTTAATCTCTACAGACACATCCTCTTTGAAGCATTCACTTTTACAGTTATTTTATTCCATTCTCTTACAATTGATGGCCTCAGTATGAAATACTAAAATAGTACAGCTCATATCACACAAAACCAATAGCATTAGTATCTTTGATCTATTAACACAGACACCTAAAGTTTTCTCCCGCTTGCTAATTTGAATTTCTTAAGTTATACTCCGCCTCCACTTTAAATTCCCCTGAGACATACTCCCTATTCTGCTCATCGGTGTGATACATGCTATCCTTTTTCCCAAACACTACTCAATCCTCATTACCTTCTCCGTTGTCCTCCTTTAACGACTCTAGGCTCTAGCGAATCTGAACCCAATCGACTTTTACACATAGAACTGCAAACTCGATTACATTGATATTAGACAACGGTTGATATGTAGGAGATGGACTCCAATTTTAATTCATAATAAACACCAGTTCTAAAGATTAGAACTAGGCGAGGAAGTCTGTATTCAAAGAAATAAAGCTCTGCCTTGCACTGGTCAGTCTAACAACATTTATTTCTCCCATTAAAACTTGATTATACGTGAGATGGCTTCAGGGGGGAAGGGACACCTCTAACCTCCCCTCCACCAACAACCGGCCTTCTAGTCTCTTCCCGGCGGTAGCCTGCTTAATAGAGGCAATTCTTTGTACCATATTAAATTTTCCAGGCTAAACCTGATTATAGGAACTCGTGACTACCACGATTCGGCTCCTTTATACTGGTATGGTAATAGGACATTTAATGGAAAGATAGGAGTAGCGGGCCAGTACTGTGCACCATCAAAATCCCCTTAGATTCCAGATGAATGGAATACGTATCCCGGATGGGGAGAAAATCCCACTAGTTAGACTTTATTACTAACTTGGCTTTCCTTACAAATTATTACCATACCGTGTTAGAGTGTGCGTTTTATATTAACTCCAGATACACCGAAACTCTGAATTAATCTGCATATATATAGGAAAAGTATATATCATATAACGAGTAACAGCCAGTATCTATCTAATGATAACAGACACTGTTATACATTAGTTTTGTCTAATTGACCTCGAATATTATAGATAAATCATTGAGATGAAATGGTAATTGGCGGTAGAGTTAGTGTATTTATTATCGATTATGTAATATCCATCAAAGGAATCAAAAGCATATTGAAAACATATTGGCAGAGTAATTGTATTGAGTCGACGGGACCCAGGGAAAAATGAACAGCACTGTCATTCGGGAGCAAAAACTAGTATTGAATATAATTACTTCAGTGACAATCGTCAAAACCAGAGGTCTAATTGGCATAAGTGTTGAGTGAATGGACACATTATGATGGTTGATTTACATTTCATTTGTTGACAATTAAAGTGCGATACAAGGTATTAAGCACCATTCTTATTTAGATCTTCACATATTAAGTGATCGTACATGGAATTTAAGATAATATGCAGTCAATAAGTATTGTGATCACCGCAACCTCTAGCCAGAGTGTACTCCTTATTGCGCTTCGGGGGCTGATCTATGTTTGTGTTATTATGTATCTGCGTTTCGGAATTTATTAGGATAATGGCTACTATTTCATTTGTGTTTGAATGCATATAACTTATATAAAATCTATGTATACAAATGAAATACTAACACACACGTTTAATGGGTGCTGCTGCTTTTACAAAACAAAAATTTCATTATGTTTTTATGACTAATTGATTTTTATCACTAACAATCCTGAGGATAACACCCGACAACATAATTCATTAAAAAATACTTCCTTTGGCGAAAACAACATGGTTTTCCACTCCTTCTCAAACCTCGTAACCTGGCACCTCCTCACTCACTCAATTTCTGTACCTCACAAAGACACTTATCCCGCGATCTGTTTTGCTGACCTGCATGTCTTGGAACAGAGCAGGGCCAATGCCAGAAAAAACTGCGTATGTATCATATTCAGAGAGTATCATCAGTGAAGAAGTGTTCGCTAATGTCAGCTTTGATGAACGATCTATTCTGGGACGGATCGCTTTCCTTTGTCGAACGCCCTTTCCTCTATATGGATGCTGATTGCCGCATAACTGCAATTATACCAACACCTTTGTGCCTGAAATTGTCCAACATCGCTACAATGCTTGTTTCTATAGCCCCCAAAATATTACTTATCAGTTAGCTTGCGGTCTTTTCTATTGGCCATCTTACAGTATGATACACCCGGGATGCTCTCGGGATGTTTAGCTAGGCCACTTAAAGATGGAGGTCTCAACGTGACCGTGTAAGGCGTGTAGTAACTTTTACATGTATTATGTGACAGGTTATATTTTGAAGAGCAGGTCACAAACACCCCATCTGTAAGTTGGTGGCAAATACCACTTAAAGTGTTTTACGCTTCAAAAACATCACGCCCGTGTAATCCCACCTAGTATTACCAGGAACTCAGTTACTGGGATCGATATTCACATAGTAGTAGCCCTGTGAAGTACATCAAGGCAACATAACCGGTCGACAGGAATTATTTCAAATATCTATTTGGAACGCATCTATCGCTGTTTATTGTTCTAAGCGCCAATTGATAGATTATCCATGAGTGTGTGATCACGATGATTGTGAATGTATCCACATATTATCTTTTGGGACCCTGCTACCAGGTTTTATGTCATAATCACAAAATCACACTGACTTTATGGCGATTTAGGATTAATGTAACTTAGTAAGAGGATTTACCTTCATTAACGTCAGTTACCCTTTGCCGGGAACGTTAATGAAGTTATGCCTTCCAGATCTGATTAGGTCCACGGAAACATGACTGGTTTTTTTTTTACAAAATATTCATTGCTGATTCTCTATGAGCATTGCTTGCCAGAGGTGTTACGATTCCCATAACCTTTATTACATTAACACAAATAAGTTTGATACTAAGAAGGATCGACTGATTAACTAAATGCGCGAATGTCTGCCTCGGGCCCATAAATCTATGAATGCAATTATCTTAATCTCGGGACTGGGGACAAGTTGGCGTGTTGCTAATAGTTCATTTGCTATTTAAAGATACCATTGGTTCTTCAGTTGACTTGTAGGTATAAAACCCCAGCCTAGTTTTGTAATTCTTCTAGAAACATCGCAAATTGCATGGGCCAATACCGTTTTCACGATAACTATTGATGATTCTGATACAGATAGTGATCATATATCATGAATTAGAATAAATATATTGAAATGAATTGATGGTCAATAACCATACTCCGTTAATGCAGTGTTATTTATAAATGTACACTACATACATGCATATGTGAACTTTTAGTATAGGTTTGCACTGGCAACAGGTTCTATTATTTCTCTGAGGATGTGAAAATACGATTCTTTTGTATTTTATCAGAGAACTGTTTTTGAGACGTTTTTTTTCCGGTCGAATGTCGACGTTGCTCTTGGAAATGAGTGTTTTATGGGCTCCTGACAAAACTAAACATACTGCACAATCAGCTTGCAGTTCAGCATTGTTTCATGCAGTAGGAATCTAACATTCAGTAAACCAAATGTATAATACATAGTATAACCCTCAATTGATGTATGTATGTATGTATGTATATATTTATACCACGATCGGGGGTTGCACACGCTGCAAATGAGTGAATATATGCCATGGTGTTTTGTTGAAAGGATCCACGCGTGAAAATATGAACTTTTTTTGGCCTAAATCTAAGAAGCATTCTCATTGGTTGAGGTTAGACTCGCCTATTCGTGACGTCATATGCCGTACGTTTCGTCGTAGATTAGCCAATCAGTTGTACGCTTGTCTAGGGCTTTGGTATCAAAAAACCAATATGGCGGATCATTCAAGTGAAGCGAGGTAAATAAATAGTTTGTTTAATCATTTATTGTACAATATGAGATCGTGGTATAAAAATAGGATGTAACTCGGTTAGTTTCTGACTTACTGTACACGATGGTCACGAGTTTTTTTTCTCGACCAGGGATCTCACGAGAAGCCGCAGGATTCGAGTGAGATCCCTGGTCGAAAAAAAACGAGTGGCCATCGTGTACAGTAAGTCAGAAACCAACCTCGTTACATCCTATCATAGTATACATGTATACGTATACATATATAATATGGGCATGCACATGTTTATGTCACGCATCATCATTCAGGAAAACTGAAGGAAAGCTAAACAAAATGTGTTGCTTACCAACAGACATCGTGCTAATGTATTCATGATCCCCATGGCTTCTACATGTGGTTATTAGCATGCTTAGGGAATCAAATATCTTAGTTCAAGCTTATTAATCTAACTAGTTACTCCTATTTTACTCGGCGATATAAGCTATATCCACCGCCACACGTCCGCCTGTAACATATTGATAATGCACTAAAAGCATCCTAGGAAGGCAAGTTCCGTATATCCTATTATAGGATTTTATATAGACAGTAGGATGATGGGATGGAGCGGAAGCGTCTATCAGCCTTTAAATATGGTTGGAACGCTGTGAGGAGGGTTGGCCATCAATATAAGGAGGGATTGAAATATCAATAGGACAGTAATGAGGCCTTTATTTGATTATTAATGTATAGGAAGACCCGCAGGATAGTCATTCGTATATATATGTGGATAATGGAAAAAGCAGTACAGACAGAAAATGTAACAACGTTTACAAGTGATAACCGAGAAACAATTGAATGGACACAGTATACATGTGCCTAGAGATATTCATCATCAGGTGGCGAATAATACAAGATATTGCACATTGCAGTTATTGCGTATAGAACAAAAGCAGACCGAAGAGGAGACCCAATGTTAATAAATTGGAAAATGATTGACCATATGATATTTCAGAGGAGAAAGGGTCATCCGGAATTGAAAGGGCCAGAAAACGGACGAATATTATAATCCACATTATCGTCATTGCAAGTCCCTTAATAACGAATATTAACTATTATTATGAATAAGTTGTAGAGAAAAGAATCAGTAGTCGCTGCACTACATCTTAGATTTCAGCTTTCAAACAACCTGTACCATGGTTTGCTATTATGTTGGAAAAAACCGGCCGGCCGTGCGTTCATTGCCTTAGTGGTGTTTCATCACCATTTTTCAAATCACGTTCAGGTTGCAAATTTCAGGGACGACATAATTCAAAATGTGTGTCCTAATAATGAAGTCTCCTTCCTTCGTATGGAATTCGGTCACCATCGTCTGCAATAACTCATGCTTTTCATAAGAGCGGTCCCCAAGTCCATCATTCTACGGATTTGGTCCAGATACAAGCATCTATATAGATACGATTTCATTTTGTCGCAGAGCTAGATTGATACTCGTGTAATTTGGGAATTATGTACCTGTCCTGGGGCATGAAGTGCTTCTATGGGAATTTAGTGTATATATTTGAAAGGCTAAGGTATCTATAGGAAACCTGCCTAGGGAAAGAAAGTGTCTGGCAAGAGGGTACTTGGGTAAATAAAAGACTTTGGAATGTATTATACATGAAGCTTCAAGTACCAATGGGAGTCACAATGCAATTACACAGGATCACTCACTGACCCTGCTGCCACATTAATTCTAGGCACTGATCTGAAATGTCCAAGTGCTCACCAGCTGGAAGCCAACAAGCAGTTCTAGTCCCTCAGCTTCCATCCCACTCCTCTCTCCCCTCCTCTACTTTAATACTCCTCCTGCTGGGGTTGTCTATTCAGTGTTCTATTAATCCATAGTGCTAGTCCCCCTCACGTGCGTGTTTGTATATTGCATAGACCAAACCTGGTGTCTTATCGAAAACATGATATCCGAACATATTATATGTAACATATATTAGATAACGGCTGCCTTCCTTCCCCTCTCTTCTAATGGGGCTTCTCCATTGGGCCTCTTTTTTAAAGCGGCTGCTTATATGTAATTGTAAAAGGTTCAGTTTTTGGAACTTGATGACTCCCCTAGTTGCTGATTACTGGCGATAATTGGTAAAACACCATAAGAAGGCTTCTCTACCAGCAGTTTTCAGGCAGTGACTAATATTGTAATAGCGTAGTGGCAGACTATTCCAAGTAAAGGCAGGAACATTTCAGCATCACTCTCGCAATTAGTGGTTAACTAGTCCCAGCGCGCTCGCGCCCTGCCGCAAAATATTGGGGTGGTTTATTTCATTTGATTTATTCGACCGTGTTCATGTTGTATTATTTAAGTCCTACAGATCTATCCCAACTAGAAGAAACTAAATTGGGTTGCGACTGTAAAATATTGCACGATGGTATTGTAGAGGAACTAAGTACTACTGATTGGTGGATGATGGGTTGGGGACGGTTGCAAGGGTTTATAATGTAATTGGCGTTTGAGGGTTTCGGCAGGTTCCAAAAGCTGTTTTTTTCTGCTGACTTGTTGGCAATAGACAACAGTAAAACTAGTGGAGGGTCTCATTACTTTAAGCAGGACACGACAACTTGAATTGTCATAAAAATTGTTTGTCCCTGGCAACCTTCCTCCCTGAGGTATTCCTCACATTGGCTCAATATTTGTTATGTCCTTTTGGGGTCGATGACATGACACGCATTCAAATTGAGAGCCCTATTCAAATACTACATTCGCGATTCCCCTGCGAATTTTACATTAATTAAACAGCAAACGCTCCTACACTCACGATGCAATTTGTGTAACCGAAAGCACTGATCATAAGGATCAAAGTGTGTATTTGAATTACATGCAAGTGAAACAGTCGTGGCTTTCCGTTTCAAGCAGAGGGACTATTAAATCTTTCAGTTGTTAACAGTTAAAGATACGCGCCCATATCCATCCGTTGTATAGATCTACTAGATGACAGTTTAATCACCAACATTGCTAAACCGATTTATGGAGGAACTCCATAGAATTCAAATAAATTACAAATCTTGCTTGGGGTAATCCCAGCAAATTACACACGTGCTTTTCAATATGGATCAATATTTTCATTTTGGGGGGGGGGGGGGGGGTTCCTTCCATTAGTATCATCAGCCTGCGACCCCTTTTTGTTAGTATTTAAATCAGCCAACACTCAGACAATTTTTTGACTGATCTCGCAGTTTTCTAGTTGATTCTGACTGAATACACTTGATCCGTCTCGAATTCTCCAGACGTTCCCTTGTGGTTGCTCCTTTCGATGAGATGTATCTTGAGATTAACCATGTGCAAAGTTTTATTGAAAAGTCAATTGTCAATCACCTCTTTCTATGGGGTAATTACGTTCTCTTGTCATTTTTAGCTCAGGCGGCGCAAGGAAATATTTACGATTGACAAATGATTGTGCATTTTTTATTAGATTTAATACCACCATTAAAGTTAAATTTAAAATTTCACATTTGAAGGGGTGTACATACATTCTGGAGATATGCCAACTGCCTTATTAAGACTTTGCCATATTTAATTCATTCGATTTCAATTTTTGGTGCAAATTTTAAAACCACGTGAAGAAATGTACCTTTACGTGTCAAATAACCCATGAGTTAATGGACTTTGCGTTGCGATTTAAAGCCGTTTGAATGATGTAAACATCAAAAGAGAAGCCAGAAGCAATTGTTGTGGTGAGTTATGTGCAGGATCAGGAAATAAATGAAACAGATTCCCCCCCTTCAACAACCTTTCTATCAACTGACAACACGCCCCCGCTGGATGGGAAACACATGCTAATTCCCAATTTGCGTGGCTCTCCCAGTGTTGCCAGCGATTGTTGGTGCCTTTGAAACACTGTCTATAGATTGGAAGACATTAACCGCAGGCGTGCTAATTAACAATTGGAAATGAATGGAAGGCAATTTGTATTTCAAACGAGGTTTCTATAATATGTTAATACCTCGGTGGTACGGGATCCCATCATTGTCTCAATAGAATCGCGTATCTTCATGGGTTCAAATTGTATTATGTGACCACTGTGTGAAAGGGAATCTGGCCGATCTTAGTAGGGGATCCAGGAATTGTGATGGGGCGAAAGAAAACTCCAGTACCACTCATGAACTACTTCTCAAATCGTTGAATATATCAAAACCAGTGCACCACATGTATATTATATAGGTATGCCTGGATGGTCCTCCCTCACACGAATCACTGCCGATTGGCCTTTAATCTTAATCAAGTAATTCATTTCAAGAATGTGCGGCCAAACTAATGTTATGCTTTAAATTGTATAGAAAACGTACGGGATGAATCAATGAGGATGGTTAATTGTTGTCCTTTCTGACCTTCAAAGGATGAATTTTAGGGAGTAAATATTTGGGATCCCGTCGTCTAATCAATTGAGGGACATCAGGAACGATGGTTGAGTCAGTATCCAGTCACCCATTGTGAAGGGTATCCATTTTCTTTGAACGCGCAGGCAGCGCAGCATAAAATGTCACAATGCCCTATCAGGCTTTTTCAGCACAATCCGACACCTCCCCATCAAAGAGTTCATTTTTCCAGTTTCTAGATTTAAAAAACAAGATAAAGGGACTTTCCCTGATTTCAGCGAGCGCAAAACATCCAAGTCTCAAGCCTGAGAAATCCTGCGTTAGGAGATCAAGATCTTAAATATCTCCTCCCTGTTCAATGGTATGTTGAATGATGGAAGCTAAGGCGTAATTTTGAACAACCATTACTTTCTTAGCTAAAGGCGGCCTCTTTCAATGTTTCAGGCATTGAATTTGGCCCCTGCCTTTAAGAATCGAACCATTAAAGGTATAATGGTATGTTCTTCGTGGTTCGTCTTGTGGTTCTTCGTTGATATTTGGGTAACCACACTAGATGGACATATAAATATTATTTTGCCAATAATGTCATGTATTCCAACGCCACTTATTGGCTATGTACTGTACCTATCATTGTATCTAGCCCTGTCGGCCATTAGTTGCCAGTCTCACGACCACTCATCTTTTATTGTTAGCGATTGTATTGTGCCTCGTTTACCTTTTGTGAGCAGTAGTTGCATGCAAGTCATCGTGAGAGTGCATATATGTGTCCTCTGACTTTGAGGATCGAAATTACGCGTTATTCTGCCTTACGCGGTGAATAAGTGTAGAGAATCTGGATGATGTCTAACGTCTTCAATTTGGTTCACCAGCAGAATCGACATATCAGATGAAGCCAGCAGTCTCGCCAAGGGGTTGATGTATGGGACACTTGATGTACAAACCCTTGCTACAATTCATCGAATGGCATAGCTATACGGAACAGACTCAATGATAGGCCACATTTTGTTCTGTCAATTCATCGTACTCTCTGTAATTACTATGTATCCTCTTTTGTACATATTTACACATACATGTATGCACATACACATGTATATGGTGCTCCTAGAGCTCAAAAGAATAACACATAATAATATCATAAACGAGAAGGGAATAAGGCGTTAGAAGGGTGGCTGATAGAATGTGGGGGGTCGGTCCTCTGTGCATGTAATAAAATAAATGCGTCAATATAAATGGCAACATGTGGGTCAATATAGAATTCCTGCATTGCGTCCTGACCCATATCCCTCCCATATCCAGTCTCTATCATAATATCTAGATGCGAATCTATCCCGGCTGATTTATATAAGCTTCCGATCAGTTACTGTCATGGTATAATGAGATTTAATGTAAAGGTACTAGATTCCAACCCCATCGCCGACCATAGGCTATGCAGCGATTGTCTCTTTCAGTGTCATACAGGCAACATAGCATGTATATTTGTCGATATGAAAAGCCATCCCTAGAGGACAATACATTTTCGTAAAGTATGTTATCCTCAATATATATTCGACCTAAAAGAGTGTATCCAGACTCCCTGTCAAATTGCTAAAAATGAAAAATCAATAAAAGACGAAAATGAAGGTCTGACGAACATCACCTGTTCGGAGATGAATGTCAGACAGCGTCTCGCTGTCACAGTTATACTGACAGCCACCCCGAGAAGTCGTATCCGAATGCTAGTTCCTGTCATCAGGGTCTGGAGACACAGCCAGCTATTATGGATTTTCGGGTCTCTTCTAGGAATTGGACTGAGTTTCATCATAGTGAATACAAAAGCCAGGCTCTCGAATTTACAGCTCACAACCATTGGGCAATGTGGTCAGCTCTTCTTATCCATGTCTTACATTTCAAGGTTACGTTCATGGTAATGTCCCAGGAAATCCTTTCCCGGTTAAATACCCATCGGTTAGAAGTAAAATTCAATAAATGCCGAGCAAAATAAAGTCACTAAACCCGTTATAAAACCGCAACAAGTACATTATCCTCCGTTCAAAGTTGAAAACTAATGATCTTTCATAAATTTGAGGGACAAGACAATATCTAATTATTTCCATTCACACCACTCTTAAGGTAAGCTGTTACCATGTTATCCAAGTTAAATGTTCCTTTTAATAAAACGTATACTATGCCTTCTCTTTTCTAATTTCCGTATGGCCAGACATATTGGCCAGGCACTGCCGACTGCTCAGAAGAACAAAAAAAAGGTTCAATTGTAATTTTAAGACTGTAGTAAATTTATATGCCTGCCACGAAATTCTAACCACGTCTTTCTACCAAGTATATCCAAGCTATCCTTGCGGGACCTTGTCCGGAGGGGTCATATTTATCCAGACACCTTTAGTTTGTTAGGTTTATGCAGCTCCCATGAGCGTTGATCTCAAAGCATGATATTTTGTCGATCACTCTCAGACCAAACTCCAAACCACTATGCTAACACCCCTCAATCCCTCACGGCTTGATTCCATGTTTGATCTCATCCTTTCCCCCTAGTTTTTGTCCCACAAGCTGACAAAATCAACATCTTCCCATCACCACAGATTGTGATAGCAGCGACCATGGACACAGCGTCTAACGAATAATTACTTTAGCTGCGTGATACAAGTTGATAAGAATGCGTTCCTTACCTTCGGCACTGTCGTAAATAACCGCTACTGTTGCCCATTTATAGCGTTTTGCTACCTCGGTGGCTATAAACACTATATCCATTGGATCTGGAGCAATGGAAATCATATTGTAGGGGCGATACTGGTGATGTTCCAATGGTGATGTCACAAAATAAGGTATGCCAAACTTTTCCGTGGCCGTTGCAAGTGGGACGACGTACGGACCAATCATTGCAGAAATGTTAGTAGTGCCTATTTCCATGTAAGCTGAAAGAGAATGGAAATAATGAGTGGTTTGATCGTAATCCTGGGGGGTAAGATGATTCTGAATAAGAAAAATAAAGAAAGGGCAACGAGGTGACTATACTGTATCAGAATTTACTTTGATGCAGCATTTGGCATGCCCTCGATTTTATTTTTCTCAAGTTGCATGTGGGGTCAAATATTGTTTTCATGTCCAGATAAAAGTCATCATATTACCTTTCATGAAAAATAAACCAATAAAGATTTCACAAGTTTTACATTCAGAAGCAAAAGAACTAACAATTGCTGTCTTTGAGAAGGTCATTCATAAATCTCTCTGGGCCCTTTATAATTTATCCCTGATATTTCATTGAATTTTGCTAGAAATGTAGGATTTTATTTGAAGATATGCTGGGCTCATAATTACACTTGCTATAACAAATTTGCTAGCAAGTTTAATCATATTTATTATACACGCATTGCTCTGAAATGTATCTAGAGTGAGTTACGCATAGAGCGTAATTCACTAGTAATTTACGTAGGGTGTTCTTTTACTAAGATTACGGTAAAATTCGAATTTATGACTCGATTTTTTTCTATTTTCATGATTGAAAGCATGTATAATAAATCTGTTAACTAACTCGTTGGTTTCAGTCGTTTAGAATATTGCACTCGTTGCTGCGCAACTCGTGCAATATTCACGCTCCTTCAACCAACTCGTTAGTAAACCTATATATGTACGGTAATTAATAACTATCATATACTTTATATGTAATTAATTGGTTTATATGTAATTAATGTACTTTATATAAACCTCGGGTACTGACAAATGTCCCATGTAGTTAGGAAAGTCTGAAATAGTCTCTAAGGCAATTATCCCATAAGATGGGTAGGACTCAATTCATGGGTTTAAGGGCATAGGGAACTGGGTTGTTGCTCTAATCCATGTAATCTATTACCTTAGAGGACCAATATAGTGTATCCTAATGAGATCTAGAATCAATTACAAAACGTGGAAACGTTGTAATGGTTGTCGGGGCAAAAAGGGAAGTTTAATTTCATAATATATGATAGCTGTGGGTCCAATGTATATATGTGTACAATACTATAATACATTTGATAAGAATTCCAAATTACGGCGATTTCTAAGGTCAACTTTTTGCGTTGTACTGAAAGATCGGTTACATGCATGCTGCGCATTTTATAAAGTAATTAGTGTTATCCTATTTCCTGGGGGATACTTCACGGTATAGCATATTTGGGTTTCCGATATTTAATCTCTTAGGCTTCGTCTTGCCTAAACATAATTTTCAGAGGTTTCTTTCCTTTCCCATTCACTTTTGCTGAATTTCATTCTCGTGTTGCCTTCTCCATTTCTTAGGATCATCTTCAATGCGGAGTATTAGATTTATACCTCAATATCCGCTTCAGTTACTTTGTTCATTTGGTGCTCTAAGTAGATTAGAAAGTGTCTGCGGTTTAGGCTTTAGGCTATAGGTATGTAGGCTACGTATATGACAGATGGCCCTACTGCTTGCACAGTGATATGTGTATGACAGTAAACCCTATGATGTGTAAAGTCTAAATTTGATATAAAATTATGTTTGCACTGGCAACAGCTCTTCAACCGTTACTTTTCTGGGGATGTTGAATAAAATAGTATAGATATTTCAGGAGTTTTAAGTTGCCCCGACCTTTTGGGTTTCCCATAAACATAAGTACAGCATAACTAATATGTCGGTTGAAGGATCTTGAATATTGATAACTAGTGATATACGCACAGTGCATAACTCATTCTAGACACGTTGTTCTCATGGCAATACTATAATAAATAGCTTATAGCAATGTCCTAGCAAATTGAGCCTAATTTCGTGCAGTAGGATGCCTTAAGTGAATGCTGGGACAGTGAACACTATGATATGTAGGTATATTGTTGGTCAATCTACAAGACCGTCTGTGGGCCTTTTTCTTTGAGCCTGGTTGAGCCCATCACACACATCAGCAGCACCAGCAGAATAGATCACTGATCTAGGTTAGTGACCCTGTTGTGATCTCATTGCAGCCAGCTGATATGCCTTCAGTGAATGGTATTTTATCCCTATCTATTTCCAAAATTTAATATCACAGTGCATCAATTAGCAGTACGAGCTTCAGAGAGTGTGATAATTTGTGTTTAGCAATGTAATTCCAAACAGATATTATGTCCGTGGGTGTCATGATATCATGCTAACCTTATGATTGAAAATCTGTGGTAGTGACACATTAATTTTATTCTAAGGATGATTTAAAACTTCACGGATTCCCGAATCAATGCTTTCCGTAACAGGATGCTGTATGGATAAAGCTCTTAAATCTTGTAGTATGCTTGACATCATTAATTCCGGATATAACCATGCAATTCTAGCCTCGATAATTCGTATGATCACGTTGCAGAGATCTATAGTATCTTGAGATTATCAAGTTCTGGAGACTTTTTAGGGGATTGTAGGGCAGGACATTATTTTTAGCCTGCATGATTTATATGATTCCTTGGTTGGAGGAAGCTTCTGAAACGCATGACTTCATGTGGACATATAGTAGGTCTTAGAGGAGATGTTTATGAATATCTATCGTGGCCTCTGTCCAATTAATCATCATGACTCTGCTATATGAGCATGATAAAGACTTGTAAAATGCACCTAACGACCCTCTACTCTGGCCTACAGAGCAGATGGATTAAAGTTTTGAAAGGGGCCACTCAGTCATTCTTGATTTTATTAGTGTTGTGATTTACATGCTCCGACATTGGAATATGGCTCACGACAAGCCGACATAATAGCAATACTATAGTAGTCATGATAGATGGCCTACGGGGGCAAGATCCTGGTGGGGTCTCTGTACATGTGGGGAGGGTATGACCCAGGTAGGTTTGTTAATGTGTTTTCTGTACGGTGCGATTTTTACGGCTTTTGTGTTGTATACAACCATAAAACCTCGATGGTGTTTTTTGCTTGCGACGGTCCGACAGGCTTTAACACTTATGTTCTTGCGTATTCAGCCAGCCAAATAGTTCCACCCCAGTGGTTGTGGCTCAGGGGAGTGCGATGGCTGTGGACAGACTACACTACTACAAAATGCATTTCATTCAGGCAACTTCCTTATGCTTTTTCATACTTCAAATTATACGGATCTCGCATTCCAGTACGGAAGCAGATAAAATGCGGCACCCTCAATGAGCTCTGTCGGAGCGCAGCTCAATATAACAATATTATAAAGGATTGTTGGCGCATTTCTATATCTATGCCAACAAAAAAAGTCCGTTTATATTATTTATTCCAGGAAAGACATCATTCGATCCTTGTCTACCTAGGATAAATGAAGGAAATATGCAGGTCTCATTGTATCCTATAGAATTGCCAGAATGATAATGCTGAAATTTATCTTGACATTTAGCTTGATGAAAATTGTTGTATGAATTCAAGCTAGTTGTTAGATTCCTACATATCTCTGTGTTGAATTAAGGATAATATCAATATTCCACTTTTGATTTGATAAAATATTTACGCCACATAAGCTAATCTATTACCACGATTATACAAAAACCATGTGATTTATGAGAAGAAATAGGCCAAGTGAGTTCAGCATTGTTTGGAGAATTTCAGTTTTGAATCATACGCTTTGCCTTACCGCGTATATTAATTCATCTTTATATATATAATATAATGATTATGACACATGTGATGATAGTGTAGGTACTTTTATTTCAATTTAGTGTTATAGATGGTGTGAATCAAGAATACCAAACAAATAGGGGTTTTATGTTACACAGAATCAATATTTAGGAATTGCTTTGAAATCAGCAAAAAGAAGAATGCTGGGATACAATTGTTGGCTGTTAATGAGTATTTCTCGTGACAGGAAATCTTTCTTGTTCTCTGGTGGGATTAAGGCAACCGTATCCACATGGCTTCATTGGTTTCTCACATGATTTGAATAAAGCTTTGCTTGTTTATGAAGGGACAATCATGATATATAACATCACCAACTTGAACTGACGTGCTGATGTGAATATAACTTGGCCGGAGTTGAGCAAACAATTGTTGAGCAAACAATTGTAACAACATTTGGGTTTGATTTGATTTAATTTGATTCAGAATAAAATTGTAATGTTATCATGTCGAAGTGTGTATTTGGAAATGAAACTCCATATCACATAGTTAGATTAATTCCACAAATAAGGCATTAATATACCAGAGAAGGTCCGATAGATGTGTTCTGAGCTTAAAATAAAACATGACCCGAGGTCCGAGCTTTTTCTTATATTTTGTAATGTAGGTATCATATATATGGGATACAGATGTGTATTAATACCCCAGCATGTCAAAATGATTGACTGGGTCCATTCATTTTTAAAAAGCAAAAGGTGAGCGATTACCTTTCCTCTTTATTTTTCTCACCAGGCATTTTGAATTTTGTTTTCGGTCATATCTTATTCAGGGATGGAAGGTAATCGATATATCAAGACGAATTCAAAGCAGTTAATCTTTCATCTGAGTTCCTCCCCACCTATCATCCGTTTATGGACCCAAGTTTGATCTATAAATATCTCACACTTGAGAGTTTCTATTTACTGATAAAAGAAATAGTTTGGAAGTATTCATAATTTGACCCCTCTGCACACTTCCCAAGTACCAAAAAACACACTTGCAAAAGCTGACCCTGAAGGGCGTATTTTGACGCCACACTGATTCTAAATTGCCATTAATTCCGGAGGGAATAGCGCTATTTAGGACCTAGGCCACCAAAATGATTCTCATGCGATTTTGCGCCACAGAGGACTCTTTTGCACTCAATTATGTGAGAATTGCATGAGAATCGGCTTAGTGAACTAGGCCCTTTAGACTGAGTTTGCCCACCTTTTTTAGTCATTTTCTCTTCAAAGAAAATGCACTGACTTATTTGAGAAACGATTTAAATTATGATAATAAGAACAGCTTCTCAAGAATACCCCTACAAATAAACGGTGAAAACGTTTTTAATAAATTCCCAGTCGTTTCCAATTAAATCAATAAACGGAATCAGCGATTTGGTTCCTTCATGACGTTAGACACTGTATCTATAGGGAATTAGAAAGCAAATAAGATTATATGAAGCTCGTTTCCTTTTGTCAGTCATGCCTTCGTAAATTTACAAATCAATAACTCCTAAATAGACTTGGGCCTTACAAAAGGGACACCAGACCTTATCTAAGAGTATTTCCAAGAGGTGAGGATTTAACCAGAATCGAAGTCTTGTTTGAAACCATTTGGTGGCGTAGAGCTGGTTGTAGCATGCAATATTTCATTTGATTGCCGGTAATATCTGCAATAAAACTCTACACAGTTCAGACAGGTATTTAATCATTGAAAATCAATGAATTAATACTTGAGTTGTGTTGTTGCTCGAGGATTTTACGATGCAATATCTGTATTTCGTAGAGGGTTAATTGTACAGCTCACGGGAATGACACACCTAATATAAATTTATTTACCAAATGAAATGGTACCCAAACGACGTTGATTTATAGGATGGGACTAATAAACAACAAAGAAGTATCTGCAACACGTAACTCTGACAAATAAACCGAAAATATCTCAGCAATAACTATGCCATGGAGTGAAGGTCTTTGGCCAAACAAGACAAAGTACCCCGACTTCGTCCCCACAAGCGTCAATCATCCCTCAACATTTTACGACATTCGCCATTTCCCATATTTTGCGACATTGCAGAACTCACCCCGCAGGCTGGTCGGGCGGAGACCGTGTTGTCATGACGATCGTTATGTTAGATACGACCTCTGCTGTGTCATAACGCATGCTGTGCTGACCCTCGAACGAGGTCACAAATCATTCGTATTGACACTTTTACTGAAAACCTCGCGCAGAAAACGGACGGTTATATCGGTTAAACAGAGGCAAAGTGTGCCCTTTTGGCCTTGGCCTTTTCTCGCCAGGACATGCATGTTAGTGAATCTCTGGGCGGATTGCATGGTCAAGCACACCCCTGGGGTTAGGGGTAATAATCCCCTTAGACCCATGTCTTATTCTGCAGACGCAGTATTATTGATGAAGTCCATGACGATGCATGGGCATCTATTTGGAAAGAAACCACTTGCAAGGACGCATACAGGAACTATGGATAAGATATGAACTAATTCCAAATGCACACAATGTGTTGGCTGTAAATGTAGCGAGGATTTGAAAGATACAATTGAAGAAACCGTGACCTTTAAGCTTTGAATCCTAATACAAACAATGCTGTTTTGATTCAATGTACATGTAGTAACATGTTTTACATATATATTCATATCACATGCAGGTGTCCACGTTCTTAAAGCTTTCATGGAATTTCTAGGGGCAGTCTGTATAGGGTCTACATAGAGTTTGCTCAAAAGATAATGGTGAGGAAGTGAACCCGTATTTGCAGAAATGCTATTTTTACTGATGTTAGCTAGGTCCAGTAGAGACTTAAAATCAATGCTGTAGGACACTATATTCATTTTAGATTTCAAAACCACGAATAATGCGTTAGAGTAATTTTCTTCAAATCGAAAGCTTTTCTTGGCAAATAAATAATGAACTTGCATCCCAGCAATTTAGCTTATCTTTTAGCTATCTTTTGAAAATGGAATAGACACATTGTTGTTAGCGAGGGATGGGACCACATGGAGTTCAGTCATCAGGGACATGTCACTGTCGTACATGCACGTATTACAGGCATTTTTTATTTAAGTCTCTTTCGGTGCATTTCAATGCGTATCGTTGTCATCAATCGAAAGCGTGGGTGCGGGTCCCAGGTGCAGTGGTTGTTTTCAATATCATTTGTAATGGTTTGCTGTCTTGAGGCCAATTCCCATTTGTGCTTGCGTGATTGTCATTTTCATTTGATAGAATATCCGAATTATTTCCCTCCCGCCATTTAAAAATGGAAAGACTCGAAGCAATCAGTTCACTTTCTCACCAGTAACTTCTGAGCAAACTTCAAGTCCTTTACAGTCCATAATGGAAATTTGCCATGAGTTCCGCCCGTAAATGGAATTTTATTTTAATATCGATAAAAGGACATAATAATTAATGGTTGCCTTTAAGAGCGAGTCGGTGCATGGAACAGGTTATAAATTTGTCCCTTGGTAGTTATTATCACGAGTAGGTAGCGGTCATGACCTCCATATACATGATTTCTTCATGATATCAGACGATTGCGAAGGACAGATAATAATTATCTTATCCCACCGTACCGTGGGTATAAGATACGTTGAGGTATGAAGGGGCTGATGAGGCACTTTAGGATGGACCTTTCCCTTTGCACCTACCCCCGTCTGAGAAGACATTCCCTTTACAGGATGAGTTATACTGCGCCTAATAGCATTTTATATTGATGAATTGCCTTTGGATTGCACGTGTTTCAATGTTTGATTTATACCCCAATGGAAGAGCCTTGATGAACAATAGGAAGGCTATATTTTTGTTTGCGTGTGAGGGGAGAGGAAGCAATCTGTTGCCCTCGTGATTGATTGTCAAGTGGGCTCATTTATTTACGAAAGTAAGCCAGATATGGTGATATATATGGCCCTTAGTTTTTGTCTTCATTCCGCCGATCTGTCAGGGAAATGGCCAATACTTGCATGGCGTGCTGTGGAAAAATGTCTTGGGCGTGGTACTGCGACGCATCAACGGCGGGAAAAGGGCATGAGTTTTATTCCAATCGGAGAAAATGGCGCATGATGGATTGTCGCAGGTGTTTCTCAAAATCTGAAGGAGAGTTGTGATTTTGTGGAAGAAACCTCCAGCTGAGTAATCGCCTTATTTATGCATCGCGTTGAAGCTGACATATGTCGCCGAAGGGCAAATCACATCGTCGCTGGAGACGATTCTTCTGCCACAAACAACTCCGCTACCATATCCGCATATTCCTTCTTCAACTACCGACCATTATCCCACTGGCAATTACTAGTATAGTCTGCCTTCTATTCCATCACTCCTATTGGTCAGTTAATCGAATCCTGATATATAATTTTCACATGTTCGCTCTAACCTTAGAGTGAGTGACGAGGATTCGTTCTCACAATGCATATATGTATACTTATATAATGTCTATATAATGATGCCTGCTTCTTTATGGCAATCCCCTTTCTGATACTTTTCAGGCATAGCCGTTATTGTTCCCTTTTAAGTAGTGACGCCTTGCCTCTCCGACCTCTTTCATTGTATAGTTTGCAGTCAATTTCCCAATTTTCCTCTTATGCGTCACCACAGGGACTACCTGCTCCAGCACTCATCTCATCCTACTACCCAGCGAACGTTATTCCTTTTCTCCACTGGGAGATGAGTATCAATGTATCCTCAACATTTTATTACCGTACAGGCAGCACCGGAAGTCGAGTCCAACTTACCAAGCAAGACATACGCAGTATGGCTTTCTTCTCCCATTTTTACTTGCCCTTACGTGGGTGGGAGTCAGGAGAGTAACTAGGATAGGTAACTTTGATTTATACTCGTATGTCATAGTGAAAATTTGCTCGCGGATCCTGATATGAGGCAGAGCTAAGCCAAAGTCAGTTAAAGCTGTGTAAATATTGGCGTGCGGTACGGAGCACGTTTCATGTATAGAGTGTAGGACTAGGGCTAAGGAACAAGCACCCAATATCGAATTGGCACCCTTCTCCGTGTGTGCTTGTCCATAATTAGCTCAACGAACTGGCAGTCATTCCAAGAGAACCCAACAACCAGGAACCAAACCATGTCTATGTGGAGACAGGCACCTGCTCTATGGCCTTCAAATACAACACCCTCTTTCACTAGACTCGCTCTCCTCCATCCCTCGCACTTTCCTCCTGTCTCCTATTCCTGCGACGTACGGGATAATCTGCCTTGAAATCCAGGCTTGTATCACCAAGGCAATGTCAGACTTTTAATACAGGTCTTTCGGGCTTCTGAAAGGCTTTAAATTGAATTTTCTACTACATTCCTAGGGACTGTTTCCGTTTCGCCACTACTTTTTATGTTCTTGACAAAATGAAAGAAAACTTTAGCCTTCTTGCAAAGCCAGCTCATGGTGAATGAAGCTGTAGTATAAAAGCTAGAAGAACTTATGATATTAAAAATCCTCGACTGAAAACTAGTTTTGGCAGTGATCAATCACCCAGTAGAAATTTTCCACAAATCCTAGTCAAAGGTCGTCAATTTCACATCAGCGCATCTTGCTTGGAAGGAGGATTATTCGTCCAATTTGTCTTTGGTGTGCTGATGTGTAAACGTGCAAATCTATATGAAATCATGTTGAAATTAGGATACTCTACTCAAACTACAGTTTCATTGTATATCCTCTGAACGTCAGGACTTGTTATTCCATTCTTAGTGCTAATATTACCAAACACGAATACGTACTAGATATTCTGACAACGAATGAGTACATTAAATCCATTACATGATGCAATCATAGATAAGTAGAACACCTTAGAGCCATTTAAACCGTTGCAATGTATTGCCTCGAATATATTTAACCGCTATGTGACGTAAGATTAAAATAGTCTTATAAAACTAATAGATGTGACTTAGTGAATACATTTTGGGTGTCTTCATTCTCCATCTTACATGCTGGATAATCTCTGAGAATTTTTGGTTGGCTGACATATGGTTGATCCAGAATATTTTAGCCACGGGATGGAGAGATTGAACGGACCACATTGGCATGTCATATAGGATAGCCAAGGGCAATGCTCCAGCTTCTCCTCGCTAAGACAAAGTCGATATAGGATGCCAGAAAATGCATGCAGGAACTGTAGTGGGCATAGCCAAAGTTGGAATATGTTTGAGAATTGAGAGCAAGGGCTAACAACTGGCCCTGCGTGTCCCCAAGCTTCTCTCTCTGGCCTATCGCTACTCTGCCTACCCCTAATCCATACTTTGTAAAATACTTCTGATTTTTCTGCTTCAATTCCAACTTTGTCTCACACACACTTTTCACTTCCATGCAATTTCCTGTACCATATGCTTCTATTTGTGTACTCGCACACATTGCCTGCCACTGTCCGACTTCGCGTACAATGCACCATAGCTGTTGCTATATTGGATAGAGATGATAGGGGTGGATAAATTTCTTGTTTATATCCTATCCTTTCCTATCCTAAAGTCACTTACAGGAACGATCTGTTCATACTCGCAGCCATTAATAACCGAGAAAACAAAAATGGAAATCCATTAATTCAACTCTGTTATAAATTGCCTCTCATATTTATCAGTGTGGGTATCATTTTTGATATCCTCGATATGTATTCCTTACAGGCATCACTATAGACATTACCGTATGTCAATGTCGAATCCGATGCTTTATAAGCTTTGCTGATCAAATGTTTTGTGAATGCATTTGGGAGACAGGAATCCATTTCCGACTAAAAAAAGATTCCCTCCCTTTCTTTTAACCTGCTTTATCTGCTTCTACTTGCGCCACCTATTCTTGACTTGAAGCATCTCATACCCTATGCCTAGAAGGATGTGTCTCATACGCTATAAACGTCCCACCCAAAGAAATCATTGTAAAGGCTGGATAGGACCTGACCAGTTTTGCCTTATCAGCGGTCCGCAGGTCTTTAAAAGCCATGGCACATAGCAATCAATTGTATCAAGACCCTGGACTCATTCCGGGGACAGATCTTTTGTGACTTCATTTGACCAACCTCTGAATAAATGAATCTGTGTCTTTGAAAATGAATCCTTCCCATGGGGTTGTGGCATTTCCAGCATCCCATTGAGCGGTTAACACTTATTGCAGCGTTTATTTGCCTTTCCTGATACATTTTCTGAGGGATTTCATTTAGATACTGAAAGTCTGTGTATCTTGCCACACCAGTGGCATTCCCTCCCATGATATATTGCGAGAAGATTTGACCAGACACGACTGGGATGCTTGATAAACAGAGAATGACAGTGTAGTGGGCAATGATGATGTGGGGATTGGGTGGACTCCTTGTTTATTTTGATTTAGATGTTCTCACCAGTGTTCCAGTAGGTTCCAAGGAATTAAAATCATGGAGAAGCGTATAGAGAGACATATGTATAAGCATATATCACCTTTCTTCTCTCAGATCCAGCAGGGATATAATGAAAGATGAAATCATAGAGAGCTAACTATCTTGAAAAAAAATAATGTTCTTCCCAAGTTACATCAAAATATGAGCAAAATGTGAGTTGTTCGCAAATAGTAATAGAATCTAAACTAGAGGAGCTCAATCTCAATCCTTTGCATTAAGGTAGTACATTATATATTTTGCAAAGCCCAAGCCGACCGCTGTGATCCTTCTGCAAACCCTCGCATCCAATGATGCTTACAAAAACCTTCCAAGTACATCCCCGGGTGTCCTTAGACCTGGACGGACCCACATTCCATCCTAAAGGGTACGATATGATCACCAGAAGATCTATAGCGGCAAGCATAAAAATGATATAACGCAATATATTATAATAACACGGTCTACAGTCATTTTCTGTTTGCTGTTTCATTTGCTGTTTATAGTGATTGCTGTAATAACGTATGTAACATATAAAAACACTACTAAAACTTACTTATGTCAAGACATATATATACTGCTGCATACAACACGACAATGTTCACACCAGTGTCGACCCGTATTACATACTTCACTTGTGGGCTGGCATCTTTCCCTCCATTATTTTCCTTTAGTCACATATTCTGAACTGGTCTAATATCTTCTCTTGGTAATATCCAACTTTCTTTCCCTCTTGTTCCAGGGCAATGGGAGAAAGAAACTGCACTTGTGTATCCGCCATCTTCGTTGCAGACATGCAGTCCCCCTATCGGTTCCTCTCCTTGGCAAGCCTGTCATGATTTCTTAACCATGCTATTTTCCGCTCCTTGCAAGCGTAGCGGTCCGACAGATGAGATACGACTAGGAATCATGATTTCTCAGAATCCCTTCCCCGTATCATATAACCGCTCCATCGTGAGCAACGTCCAATTCTGCCTCATGAATAGCCTGCAAAGTTGTAACTGCTCGTGTGTTCTCTTCTATACTGACCATAACCTGATCTGAGATGACCAGCGTGTATCAAGGATCAGGAAAGAGAGAAAGTCCTCGACTCTCATAATATGAACGTCGCCAGAAATATGCGTGCCTCATCAATACAGATGTATTTTTTATTAATGGTGTCATGTGCCTCTATTTCTTATCAACACCTATTTTCCTCTGCCTTGCTTCTTTAGTAGGCCTACTCTTCTCCGTTTTCAATCGTTTTTCAAAAGCATCTACTTCCTCTGTTGTATCATGTTGCACTAAATATGTCCCACCTCAGCTTAAAGAGGAACACCAACATCGTAAGATATTGCCTTTGTATGTTTTGCATGAGATCCTCCCACCACATGAAATCCTCCCACCACTTGGTGTAAAGAAATTATTTCACGTATTTAAAACAGGTTACCATGGCAATGGCAATTCCATGCGTGTCAAACTGCTCGTGAATTCTACCGTGAAATCTTTATTAATGAGAACAAAACCTGCCGGTACAATCTCCTTTATTAAATTCCGATAAAATATGGTCATTGCATAAATATACAAAACCCATCCTTTTTGAAAAAATTGTTACATGTGGGGTGTAGTACCCACTTTTTAAGGCGAGGAAGATTTCACAGGTGGTGAGGCAACCTGTCATTGAAACTAATCAAAACTCAATAGAAGCTGTTACCGCGGGGACTATTCCAATAACATGTCATTACTGTGGGCAGTGAAAGTGTTAGACTATGGCGTGGGTAGAGGTGGCGATAACAGGGTTCATAGCCCACGCATATGCTAATGGTAAAAATGAATCTCCTATAGATAGCACTCCAACGCAGAAAATACATCAACAGAGTGCTGCCCCCTATTATGCTCAGTTGGAAGAAGGGGAGCATGAGGTTTGGTCTAAAACAGACTGGAATTTTTTAACAAAAAGTTTGAAGTGCACCCAGCGATGATCAACTGCTCTCTCTCTATATATATGTGTGGGGAAAATAAACTCCAGTGCCAACCGAAGGTATAGTGACTTCCCCTGACTAGTAGGTACATGAATATATATGATTTGCACCATTAACCATAACAGAGTCCCTTTATTGCTGGTGTGGAAAACCTTCATAGGTTTTTTTCCTCTTGTATCATTATTTTTGTTTGACAACAGCATCTCTTCTGCTATCCAAGGGAACTCTATTTCCGCTCGGTTCTATCGCAATCAGGATAAGAATCGATCCATTTTAGCTACTCCCAGCGTGCTCTTCTTTAAATAATGCTTATCTAGGCAAGCAATTGCTTAAGCTATTCCCGTGAAGGAGGTCCTGCTTTTCTCAACCTTCCACTCGAGTGTTCCCTGTGTAGATCCATCAGGGGCATCTTCCGCATATCACACCAGATGGCGCTGAGACTAAAATGATTATCCCACCCCACAATAACAGTACGATGCTGCCCAGATATTCCTTCTCTCCCTGCGTCCTTGATCTGCCTCCAAAAAATGTAACTTTTATTGTGATTCCTTATCTGCCTTATGGCCATACCCCGCGCGTGCTAAAGAAAGGGCCCTGTGGTGAGTGAGATATGGGGAGGGCGGTTTGGGCGGGCGATAATGGGTATCGATCCCCATGTGTCTTGCCATAGGTCCGAGTCTGCTTTGGCCATTATGTCCACAATGTCTGCAGTGGCTAACGCCTCCATGGTACGTAGACGGGCGCTATATGAAAGAAGTTCTATGAGTAATCAAGGTTGCCTTAGTAAAGTGTGAGACACAGTTCAGCCCTTGACTCTAATATGGGCGATTCGTTAGGATGATTGAATGCACCCTTGTGCACTGTTTGTGAGAACGCAGTTCAGTCCTGTGTCACCTAGCCACTTAATTGATAAGGTCCCAAGAGCAGAACACCCGTTCGGCCAAAGATAATACATCTTAGATAGACTTGTACTCATATCAATCATTCATTTAGTGCCAACATAGATAAAAACATTTTACTGCCTCTAGGGAATAAGGATCTAGCATGGCCGGTGGGCCGATATAGCTTAATCAAGAATTTCTGCTTCAGAATTTTTCCTTCCTTGATACTTTCCAGATCTAGTGTTACTCTCTAATGGGAAGAATGAACAATTTAATGCTTGGTATGAGTAGCGGGGTTTTGTTTCTATAGACTGAAGGTTGAAGACATGACTCCGGGTCTTTAATGACAGTCCTTTAAAGGCTCCAATTACCGTTGGTCTAGTACCCAGCCCCAAAGAGAACAGTCATTTTATGCGAAATTCTCTCTCAGATGTATATAAGAGAATTTGGCATGATATCTCATTCCCATGTGTGTTGATATATATCCATCTTTTCAATTCATACATACCTCTATATTAATATGGCATTGAGACGTATATTTTCATATGAATAAATAATTCTGTTGTTTCATGACTTTTGATTTTAAATCGAACTAGGAGTAAGGTATATTCCGTTCTGACTTAAATTTTTTATCTCGATATGTTCTCCTTACCACCCCACCCCCACCACCACACACCTACACACACCATTAGTCACTGCGCAAACACCTTACATGAATCTCAAAATAGTTTAAGATAGTCCGGTTCCACTGTTTCGCTAAACCGTCTGCGCTAAACCTTGCCAAAATATGTTCTGTTAGGAAGACTAGGTGAAACGTAGCTTCAGCCTAGGAAGTTCCTCTTGTTACTCTAGGCTAGATTCCTGGCTTCCTCTGGTTACCCTAAGCCAATATTTCATTCAGAAACGAATTTCATGTGTAGCTTTAGCTGAGATGAAGCCTAAATCTTTAAACATTATTAATTTTAGCCGACTCCGCTAGGATTCGGCTCAGCTAAAAAAAAAGCTACGCTTCCCATAGACATCCTAAGCAAACGTTATAGTAGCTTAGCTTAGCGCCGATGTTTAGCCGAGCAATGAAACCTTCAGCTGAACCTGTGAAACCCAGCATTAAGCAAATAATCATTTCATGAATAAACCATACGAAAATTACAAATGCAGCAGAAACATTATTAAGATAATTTATCGTCACCCAAGCTCTTATAGTTCATACAACTGCGGATACCTGTGTTGCTTTAAGCCAAAGGTCCTCAGTGGTATAATAGTATGATACTTACAGTGTCCATAATGCATTTTAAAGAGACGTTAGGTATTATTTATAGGAGTAGCTGAGGGACAGAATCGCTACAGGACTAGCCGAGAAAGTGCCACACAGTAAAATGTTTTCCCATGCATGTTTTACAAACGCCAGGAGCATAATCAAAGATCAAAGGAGACAGCTACACGGAAATGAAGTAGATCTCCCTAAACCGGTGATGAAATAGACTCATTCTGTGTGGCTTCAACTTCATCTATAACCCGATTCCTTTCTTCTATGGCATTCCCATATATCATTATCCATGTCCTTGCATTTGCTATTATAATCTGTACCATCATGCGTGCCATAATTCTGGCAGTATTATAACTGATTATTTTAGTGGAGTATATCATTATGTTTCAAAATATCATTTTTAGAAATACTGTCATTACCTTAAATTGAGTGTAAACGGGATACTCACTAGGAACCTTTTAATTCAATACCCGTTATCATGAATCTTAGATAATAGAAACATCTACTTACTGAAATCTATTGAATACATTTTGTTTAGAAGTTTACAGGTTTTAATGAGTTATTTGTTGGGTGTTCTCAATATCGCGAATTGAAAATAGAATGTTATTATAGAAGCCGTCCCAACGGATAATGGAAAACAATTGAAGCTTGACGTACCTTCTATGAGCATATCCATTGTGAATTCAGTGCGGCTGTGTACATTGATAAACTGCATGTCAAGGTCTGCAATGTTCTTGTTGGCTTTCAGTTGATGCCAGGCTGACATGACGAGGTTCTTCCAACCTTCTCCACTGTGACTCCCCTCATTGCTGATCACCCCTGAGTATGAATAACAAGCAGGTCTCATCACTTGGACATAGACCGGTACAAAGGTCGGCTAAATGTCAGAAAGAAAATGCCTTTCACGTATCCGTGTCCGAGAGAGTACTGAGGGGAGGGGTTGGGAGGTTGTTTAGAAGAGGCACATTTCATTATATCTGGCTGGCTGGTCTTATAAGGAGGACGACTTAAGATGTTTTAAACAGTATACGTGACATAAAAGGGGAAGTAAACATAGTTCAGCAGTCTAGGTATAGTCTGTTGGTTACGTTTGTTTCTAAAGACTATTTGTAGTTTTCTTTTTCCGTTTCTTCCGTTTATCTTTTTACAATACAAATAGATCATCCATTATATATATTCTTCTATGTCCGAAAAAACTACAATGGTTCGTTTGATCCTTGTATTAATGTATTAATTTTTAACGTTCTGACTTTTAAATCTAATATACACAATTATTGAAGTAAGAAAGGGTGAGTGGCAGGACTCCATCGATCATTCAATTCTGTCATATCCAGGTCGAAGTAAAGTAATGTAAGAAATCACTTAGTAAGTACCTGAGGAACCACACAAATACCATTATTTCTTATAAAGAGGGAACACCTGTCATATAGAGGATGTTTATTCGAGACTTTTGGACCTGTTAGGCCATTTCATTTAACGGAGCTGTTTAATAAATTCCGTTGAAATTAATACTAAAATTATTAATGTGAATGGCCTTTCATCTTCATTTGAATTCAAAATATTTTGGAGATTCATTTTTCTTATTTTGATGTTCTTAATAGGAAATCCCCTCAACTACGTTTAATAAATGATCACTGACATTTAAAATTTTCTTTATTTCGCTTAAAAGGCATCTCAATTATGCAAAATAACCTATTAAAGTCCTAATAGAAAAACGCAAACCAAAAAGGATCATTTCCTTTCGAGTAATCTGCATATCTATCATAGACTCCGATTAACAACGATTGCCAAAAAAACATTTTTATTCTTCAAACACGTTCACTGTAACTTACCCGCCTTGATCTTGCATTTGACCCTATTCTGTGACCTTTGACCTCCCACGGAAGCAGTGAGTGTCAGGCAGAATACCGAGAACCAGGTAAGAGGCCCCATCTCAGGACAGGCCCTTCCTGCACTTTTCCTGTCCTATTCAGGCCGACAACAAACTCCACTCCAAGCCAGTCCCCTCTACTCCAGGAGATGGCCCAAAAGGGTACAGCTTTGACCGCGGCAGGGCCGATAGTGCACTTCACCTGGAATCCAGAAAGAAGGAGCTTGGGGCTGCAACCATTACAAACTCCATGACTGCAAAGGCAGGAACGAGACTGGCCTACTTTTCCGTAAAAGATCCGAGATAATGGTCACTAGGCATGAGTTAGCGTCTGGTGAATGTCCCGAGAACTGGCTTTCCCTGCTCTTTTATCACCTTCCGGTTCCTTGACTTCACCAGCGCCCCCTAGAACCCCTTCGTGATGAAAGGATGGGCAATAGCAGGGGAGGAAAGGCGTTAGAAGCTTCTTTGGATGTGGTACCGTGGTATCGGGATCGCTTCACTCCGTATAGTGCTCTGTTTGGGACCGCGAACGTGCTGCTGGTGTTGGTTGATCAAGGTTCTATATAATTGAATATATCCTTCAGGACCTGAAGGGTAAAAGACAAATTCGCTGAATGGAAATCTAGTAGTTATCTGGTATTGAGATCAAAGGCAAGATCTATTGATCTTCCAATGTGTCTGGGGTAGCATATGTCAGATGTTACTACATATTGCTCCAAGAACAACCCTGGTTGCGATGCGCTTCACGGTGCTTTCTTGTGTTGGTGCGAGCTTTAGTCATCCCCTTAGAAGCTACGCATTTTCACTGCAGTTCCTTAATCCAATTCGGAGTATGACAAACAAAAGTCAGGCATGATCAACATGCACGCCATCCAGTAACACTGAGGCAAGCACCAATACCTTTTCTTAGCTTTTATCTCCTGAGCCCCAGAGTATGTATAGTTGCCTTGAACCTGCCATTTAATCACAGTGCCTCTCGATTCACTCCATCTGTGTAGTGGCCACCCCTGCAAATATATAAGAGAATATTCAATTAGCAAATACCAACACCTGTTGCTCACCAATTATCAACAACGAAAAAAGTATTTCAATAACATTGGATTAAAGCCTATACCTTAAACTAGTATGTTCTGAACAAATAATTCTTATAATGATTTTGTATGTATAAACCACTTTCAGTTTACATTGAGCTTGAAATAAAAAGTATTAGAAATACTGATTCAAAAACTAAAGGGTGTAATCTGCATGCATGTGTGATCGTCGTCTGCTTCAATGTAAAATTTGGCAGGTTGAGCAGACCTATCTATGGGTTTGTAATGTATACGTTATTAAGAATATCATTTTCCCGATCCTTATGCCTCACAATAAAGTATCCGTCTGCCCGTATTCATATTCCTGGTAATTGATAGTTGTGTCAACAACATTCACAACATTGCATTGAGTTTACTGTACATGAGGTGGGTCGGAATAACTAGGTCGGTGTGCTCTGGATTATTACACAATTCACCAATCAGCGCCAAGTATATCCAAGTAAATCCGGGGAAATTAGAAATCTTTCATCCACTTATATGGAAGAGCTGATAAAATAACATAAGTTTTCCAAAGGTAATGTGTCTCGGTAAAGCGTATAAGAACGAAAATACGTCTTGCTGTGTATCTGGCTGAAGTAATATTGAATCTAAGTCTCAATGTCTCATTTACCTCGTACAGCACTCGCGTGATCCAGAAATGGTTATTTGCATAATGTTCTGGCGAGTTAAAAGGGGGTAAATCCGGCCTGACAGCCACTGGCCAATTTCTATTATGGAAGATCCCAATACAAAAGATATACTATATGTAAAGAGAGAGTGAGATCTCTTGGATAGTGCGCGCGTGCATTATCTGTAGGAGTGAATTATGGGTCTTTAGGTGTTGTTCTAAATCTACCTGGCCATTTGGAAGCAAAACAATAAATTCATAGAAATAACATTACGTAACTGGTCGAATCATAGAGTACTGTGTAAGGATTTTCCAATCTTGCTCATGATCGAACGAGATATATGCTGAGTCTATATAGCTAATCGGCTATTCCCTGTATTGATATAGCTATAGATTACTCATTTTAGTGATCGATCATGAGAGACCTGCAACTAAGTCCCCATTAGGGAAGTAATGAAAAGCGTATGAAAATATACTGTAGTACCAATAATTGATTATATTACTTTAATGTCAAAGGCAAGAAGGAATGAAAACTATGTTTAGGAAATAATCAATGGACCTATGCGTAGCTGGAGATTATTATTGGAGAATAACCCTGTGATTCCTCCTGGCTTGAGCAGAGCTTGGAACTGTGTGAGTCAGAACAGCAATCGCCCACAGACATAAAGAGAACTCGAATTTCATCGATCCAGTATTTGCACTTTTGAAATATTGCTGGAGCTGCAAAAGCTGCAAATGATATAAATGCTTATACAGACACTATTGGATTAAATTTGTACTTTTGCGCTATTGAGAATACCGTTTAATCCTTCTGTGAAAATTGCCATTTAGTAGCTCCTGGTTGTTCGAAAATGCAGGTAGCAATTGTAAAACAACCGTTCAGTTTTGCAGCCTGGCAGACTCAAACGTTGAGTTAAATTTGCATCGCCTCAGTTGGACTCATTACACTAAGCAGTCCCTGTGCCGTCCCCGAAAAAGAAGGCCGACAATGATAGATGGATTGAACTTCACGAAGCAATCAATTTTTAGATGATGAAAAATATGCCTTTTCCATCATGAGCGCTGAATGAAATAAATCATCCCTTGATTGAGCCTGTACTTGGAACGTGGACCGTGTTCTTACAGGTGCCTCTAGCGCATGTATCGTCATCTGCAAAGCACGCGTCTGGGCTAGTGTATGTGTCATGCTACAAGCAGACATTCCTTTAGGAATTGGAGGTTGAAGATCAAATACTGGTTATTTTGGACAATGGCTAACCGCCAGTCCATGCCTGAGATATACAGAATAAAGCCAATTGTGTGTTCCGAGGAGATCTACTGAATTATGTACACACAATTACTCATATAATTATACGCTGCTTTCGCGACTCCCTATTAAGTATAATTCATTGAAGAATGTATTATTCGTCGTAGAAGTTGATGAAGTACTGTATCCCCTAAAAGTACTTAAATATTCCTCTATGAATGAATGGAATAGCCTGTACAATTCCATGCAATAAATATATGCCACCTGTGCAAATGGCATGCACAGGACAGTAAAGTATGAAACTACCATAAAGTGACAGTCTCATATGAAATGAAGGATAGGTGCAGTACATTATTAATGCTTTATGTGCCTGGTTTCCGACACTTGAGGAACTGAAGCAACATTATACATGCATCTTTATGATGTAGGCATGTCATGGCTGAATGAGCAGGAGAGGGCTGATTATGAAGGTGCGATCCCTTACTTTGATGGATCCTCACTTCACCCCTTTCCTATTGCTTCATGCTTATTACTGCATCTTCCGAGGCAGAATTATATCCCTTCATGTAGCTGATTGACACGAAACCCCACACACTGGCAAATGGCCAAGTTAATTAAAGATAGAAGTTTCTGATGGGAGGAAGTTAATTCTTATAAGTAAGGCTATTACACGCATGCACGGCAGGTCTGGCTATATATTCAAGATTATTATTGCCTACTGTAATCGCCTTTTCTGTACAGCAAAATATCTGGCACGCATTCTGTCTCACACCCATATTCCATCATTTTCTTCTGTAGGTGTATCAGGGATTTCTACTGACGATGATGCGGCTTTTCAGCTAACAACAAGTGATATTTACCACAAAGTAATACTCATATTGCTGGTGTTTCAGCGTGTTCCTTTTAAAGATACATTCCATTAGCGGCGTTGAAATATATGCCTGTTGTCATCCATGGTACAACCGGGAGCAATTAAACCTTAATTTCCCTCGACAAATCGTTTGGCCTCATTAGAAAAAGCCCCAAGATGTAGCTAACTTCCAAGCCCACAACCCCTTTGCCCAAGGAGCAAAACAACACGAGACCTTTTTGAGGCATGCTTTCTCTTCCGGTTAGGAGTATTGATGTCCCCCTCTTAAAAAAGAGGACACCAGATCACAAATGAGGTAGAGCAGCCCTCCTGACAAAGGTCCATGATTAGGGTATCATTTTCCTTGATGCTCGGCCTCCCAGCGCTTCTATCTCCAACAATTTTACCCTCGGGGCATTTACCCATTCAACATCAAAAGCAGATAGAAACAGGACTAAAGAAGGCAGTCGCTAAAAGAAGTGGAAGGTTGGAGTAAGTAGTACAAAAATCTTCGTCCTGATAAGCGTTTAGTGTTTTCAAGACTACAACCGGAAGTGCTGTAATCCATCAGTGTCCATAGGCTCCGTGATGAGAATCAATCAAAGGGATGGGTAGAGGGTTATCTTATCTTAAATGGGATGGCTGGATGTTAGGGGCTGTGATACCCCGTGGTAAGGTTCTATAGTATCAGATCATTATGTTGATCATACAGCAGTTCTATAGCCCTGTCCGGGATTAGACACAGGCTGGTTGTCTGCATGACCAGTAACTGAATAGATATGCAAAGGAGTGGCCTTGGAAGCAAGACAGAAAGGCCATCTCCCCCCATCCAACTTGCATAACATCACCATTGCGTTTCTTACAAAGTGTGAATGTAAGGTCACAATTCAGGATATTGCTGCTGCTGTAAATTTTATTCAGAGCAATGCAAGGTATAATGTTCAGTCTCATTGTCCGCTGGAAGTATGTGGGAGCATTCATCAACTCCTGGACAAGAATGCTTGATCTCCCTGTATATCATTTATGGATTACGAGCTGCGTGAAAAGTGGGTCGCTTGCGTCGAAGGCCATGGGACATGAGTGATGACGAGGGATCAACGGTGAGGGTTCGTTATTATTACAATTAATGGAGACGCTGTGGCAATTAAGGTGACTCCTTTTCTTCTCTGTCAACCGCGAAAGACGAGTTTTAGAGTTCTTTGCATATTCGTACAGAGTTTGGTTACTATTAAATGCCATTCACCCCCGATACATAATATATATAGCCTTTTTTTTTTTATCTAAATCACGAAAGTTACCAATCACATATATATATGGTGCTTGCAAGATATATCAGGACTCACGTACACCGACTTAGCATTAGGCTGGAACCTCAGACATGAAGGAAACCTAAGGTTCGTGTTCGCTGTCTAGCAAAGGGGAGCACGAGTCATTCAGTCATTCGCATCAGGGACTTGCTCGTTAGAACTTACTCAACAGTAGATACCCTGGCACAGGCGCTTTGTTGCATGTCCATTTCTCCCTGGCACTTTCATCATCAGGCAAATTGAAAAAAGAAGTAGAGCAAGTCTAAGGAATCTGTTATTCCTATAGGAGGCATAATGCTATGCCTGCACCAACATAATGGATAGGGACAGGGCATTCTGTCGCCTCACGTGTTTTTGTCTGGCTCGGTTTTGTCCTTGATGAATTTCAGCGTTCGTGACAAGCGTTTGCCTTAATCAGAATATCCTCCATTGCATTAGAATATTAGACGCAAGGCAAAATACATGGTTCGTAACGCTCGGATTGTCCATTTGAAGCATCAGGGAGTGAATGGTTTCATTGAGGAACAAATTGGACAGCTAAATTTAGAAGTGTCAACATGTCAATTGTCAACGGCTCAATGATTAACTGTACATAGTGCTTTTAGGCAAACAGCAAAAATACTCATGTATATTGTGATACTATTTTGGCCATTTCTTTTCTCACACAGAGCTGGTAATCGACTTACACTTGTGGGGTTAGAGTTAATTACATTGGTGCCAACCAAATAATCTTAAAACAATAATTTGCCTTAAAACTAAATATATATATGATAACTTCCAGGAAACATGTGCCAACTATTGCCACCGGCTATGTTTACCAGAGTTTCGAATCAAACACATAACCTCTCTCATTTCATTAGAGAAATGCTATGTAATCCCACGGCGCCAATAAAAATACGAACGCCCAAACTCTAATTAGCACCAGCTAGCAAGGTGATATTTTAACAGATTTCATTTGTATTGTGGCATAATTACTAACACTACTTTTCCCATTGTCTGAACAGGACCCACCAATCAAACTGATCATACGTTCATAAAAATATATTTGAAATTATTCCCAAGACTCCGAAGACTCTGAATAGTCATGAAATATAATAGGGTTATTAAAAATAAAATATGATGGGGCTATCAAAACTAGTTGAGATCTAATGACTGATCATAGCTCTGGATTTTGATATCAAAAGTGTGTTATTACTCTGCATGTGATACTTTCACTCACATAATTGAAACAAAGCCGATATGAATCGGATATGCCGCGGAAGTAATAGCGAGTAGTGTCCTTTTATTTCTCAATAGTACGCACCTCTAAACTTGTATAATTGTTGAAAATAAATACTACAATCTAAAAGATTAGAGGAATTAGTGTAATACAACACCAACATCAGAGGCAGGGCTACAAGCCTTTGCGCAAGTGTGAGGGATTCTGGAAGGGGGTATTGTTGAAACAGAACGTACAAACATTAATCAAGCCAATATGGTCCACGCTGAGGCTAAAGAGGCCTTGCATCAATAAATCTATCAATATTGTATGATTGAGTTCAAAGGTCATACAGAAAATGCATAAGTGTGGCACAGCCCAATTTTTAAGTAATCGCCTGATGAAAAGTGTCAGTGTTACTTGCCCCTGCAACAAGTGTACGATCACTCCCACCGCCCTCCGTCAGGCATATTGATCGGTATTTCTAGACCACAAAGCTGCTTTAATCAGGGCAACAGATGTCGTTCTTCTCTTTGGAGCGCACAATCCAGATCACATATGGCATATGTATGGTGACAGAGCTGTTTCAACGATACCTTTGTTATGTCCGATACTTGATGGTCATCATTATGGTGTGTGGTGTTCAATTCCCAAGAATAACACATTTGTTTCCTTTAGCAATTATGCTTAGCCTCGAAAATGCCTAAGGATCCCCTGGGAAAAAAGCCTTGCATTGGGTCTTGGCAAGCGTTTTGAAATGGAACGCGAATCGATTAAAATGAATGTGACGTAACTTTTAAAGGAGGGCTGTCACCGAGTTTAAATAGTTGACTGTAATGGATGGGGACAACTGATAAATGATTTTTTTTTAATTTGTATACATCTGGGGAAATGGGGGGTATACATCTGTGCAAGACGTCCCCCAGACCTTGTCCACATAAATATCGATATAGTGTGAGAAAAAACCAAAAGAGGGGCTGTTGGTTAGGTTTGGGGTTATGTGTATTGGGCCCTGGTAAAAGTTCATCAGTGGATGATTCATCGGCTTTTTAATATAAGCTTGAACATACTTTATTCTTACCAAATTTACTCACACTGTCCTTAATATTTACTCATATTGTGAGTTATGTAAGATTGAATTTATTAAAATTCTGCTGCTGTTATATGTTTACACAAGGTTTTGACGAATTGGTTGAGGGGAAACGGCCGCCGGTGAGCGATAATAAGTGAAGCAATCACAGAAAAGGATTTCGGTGGGTCTCCGAAATACAAATGTGGACATGTATGAACCCCTGTAGCCAAAGGAACCGGACAAAATCTTCCAAAATGTTGTTCAAATGACTTTTAGCTGGGTTGGAAATGAACGGAACAAAAATGAGAAAATCCGTTTAGTTTTTTACCGATATTAACTGAGATTGCAGTTATTATACTTCAAACATGAAATCGATATATATGTCCATAATCTTGATGTCTATATCCATATGAAAGCTGCGTTGGTAAACTGCCATATTCGAATCAATCCTGTCATAACCCTTGTCCATATTCAAAGTCAATCCTGTCATAACCAATGTTCCAGGTGTCTTTAAAGCCTGAGCAGATGTTTGGTCTAGAACTAGCCCTCTTTTTTATTCTATTCTAATGATAGAATATATACGAAGCGCATATATAGGGCTCGACAACCTGCCTTTTTAGGTTATTCGAAATAAAGGCTATAAACGGATTGCCAACCTTTAGGGTCTAAACCTTGCGTACTATCATTCCTCCTAATAGCACTGTCTCATATGCCTTCTGTGAATTCTGAAAGTCCTGTCTGAGATCTGGTTCAGTTCCACATATTTGATTATGAGAATCTGAGACCTCAACTTCTCTTCAATTATATCTGCTTCAAAGAACCTTCCTACAAACACTGCGCCTTTGACTAAGCCGACCCAATGTATTCAGAGGAACTACAAAGCATCGACAATAGCATAAATAAAGTGTAGGCGATATTTGATTGTATTCCGGTGTACATGACCTCATTCACAAGAATATATACTTTATCGTGAGCAGGTCATTGTCATAAATCCGACGAATTATTGCGTTAGACTATAGGTTAATACACACCGTACAAACCACAGGGACTGAAATTTGACCGTGAAAATATATACTTTTAAGACTACTCAGTCCAAGTCCTTCACATCCTGGCGATACGATCATTATGTGGGTTCCATTCAAATGGTTTAAACTTTATTTAAATATTGGGGGTTCCAACACAATTATACCGCTCCATATTGGCATTCTCTCCTTGCCGTGGAGCCCAGCCGCACTTATACCCCGATTACCTAACTCAATCTATGACTGAAATTAAAAACTTGGGCACAGAATCAGCAATTGAAGTATGTTGTATTTCCAAAAAAAACCGTGGAGATATTTTAAGGTACACATAGAGTTTCATTCATAGAATACTGGATCATACCCAATAGAAGTTCCCAATAATTGTAAGCAATGTTACAAGGGTGACTTCCTATGTGAATACTATAATATATTCACTTGTACTTAATAGGTTGTATCCTCTGTGTCCTTTTAGTCATCCCTGATTATAATGGACCTATTTTTATTCTATTCATAGGGACATGTACACAGTTAATTGTATGATGGGTCATGGTTCATCGGTCATGGAGGATTTTATGCCAGAAAAAGCTTGATATGGTGGTGAAAATAGGAAATGATATAATGATGTTTAGGTCATAGGTTATTTTCTAAGTGGCTGTGTCCCGTGCCCCTTCTCGTATTCTACATTCTGTAATCTAAGCACACCCTCTATTTATCCTTAACCATGACACTACTGATAACGCGTGATGGATATTGAACCAGACTTCTGAGGCCAAAGAAACTTTAAACTGAGAAGGCTTAGTTGATGTTATCAAAGACGTGTCTCTTCCCTGTATTTGACTGATTTCAGCTTCGAAGTTAGATCATTAATCTTTGCCAGGGAAAGGTTTCGAGATTTCACGGACCACTGTCCAGTACATCCTAACTGAAAACCTCTGTTAGAATTTGAGACATATAGTGCTCCCCTGCATGGAGTGGTCGATAGATCTCTTTCCTGGGGTAAAAGAAAAATTGGAAGTGCCTGTCTCTTAGCATCTCACGTTAGTATGCTTCACACATTTATAAACAGGATGCTGGTCTGGTTTTTTCGCCGTTTTTCTTCTAGCTGTCTTGTCTGCCAGTTTCTCATCTTCTTGTGTTCTTTTCTTCTTCATTTAACCCAACATACTACCACATTTCACTTGATTGTGTCAAAATTAAACACCTTTCTTGCAAATCCCTCTAGGTGTAATTTTGATTGATTGGAAATGTTTTATTCTGCAAATCACATTACATCTTACAGACGCTAAGGAACAAAGAAGCAAGCCCAGGTGGCCATTGTGCAACTATTCATAGCAATCCTTTTGGTCTCTACATGGAGACCCATGGATTGATCCTCTCCAGATATTCCTGCTTTATCATTTTGCTTGCTGGCTGTGCCTTAACTGTTATTGCCAGCCCTACCATCAGATATTGAGATCCTGAACCTGCATTTCTGTATAGGCCGTTCATCTTTCCGTGTGCGGAGACAGCTTTCAATACTGCCAAAAGGTATATTGTAACCATCTCCGGACCACTGGCCATCGCCTTTCCACCACGTCTGCTACCAGCTGGATACTAGTAAATGTAGTCTGACCAGTGGATGATTCGCCAACTGATGTTGACATGACTGAGTGTGTCTTTGGTGTATGTTATTCTACATAAATTCGAGCGTATAATTATATCAGTTATCCTTGTTACACATTTCAACTTCTTTCCTATAGTTAAATAGGTCGATTCTCACGACACGTTTTCATTTTTGCTCTAGGCTTTTTGCGGGAATATTGAGGATTAGTCATATATATACAATATATACAAAGTACATGTCAAATTCAGTAAAGGAATATTTTTATAATTGTTTTAATACCACTGTAATGCTCATGTGCCTCTCTTCGTTCCATGCCTATTTTTCTATAATAAAGGATTATATTTTACCAGCACAGAGTCCCAAATTTAGGTGAGTGAAAGCATTATGGTATACAAAGCTTACTTAAAATGTTATCTTAGGGACAGTCTGGAAGACCTGCAATGCAGAAGCACAATGTCCTATTCCAGTCCTATTGTTAAATGTCGTACATAATTGCGCAATGCATAAGGTAAAGCCAAGAGTTAAGTATGGAAGTATAATGATTTCCCCCCTCAGATAATACAAATTCATTCATCGGAAATTGTTATCAAAGCCCTTCATTCAATATCGTATAACATATTATATATAGCAAGCTTTATTTTTTAGCCTCCTGACCATGAACTAGTTATGAGAGTCGACCATTGATATATTCAGAGGAGGTTGAAGTTAAAGGGACTCATTGAATGAACGTACAAGTGCTCTCATGCCAGTTTCCAAATATTGACTAGAGTATCTTCTTGTTCGATGACATTTTTAAGACCATCTCGACCTGGGGAGTCATATGTGCTATAAAAGGGTGTGGACTTGTATTCTAAGATGTCCAGACGCCTGTCATCTCCTGCTGCTTGTGCAAGGTCATACAGGCCAGAACTGTTGGACTTGTCTCTGTTCCTTCGAGGCCTTCGGAGGGGTCTTGGGTGCCACAGACCATCGTTTGTTTAATGATTGATCAAGGGAAAGGTTAGGTTTACACTCATTATTGCTAGTGTGGCATTGCTTTACATGTAGTGGCTTGCCACCAGCCGAGCTAAGCCTAGCTAAAACCTTATGGTTCCTTAGTTAGTTTTATTAAGATGTGCACAGACTTAAGACATCTCATACCCATACCACACGTAGATGCCCATGAGGATAGCAGGTTTTGGCTAATGTTAGTGAAGGCTAATGTTATCCATCTATATCGCCACCCCTGAATCTTTTTTCGATAACATCTTGGACAAGGGACATTCTACACATTCGTGAACTTAAAAAGACTTAAACTTAAAAAAACTTTAAAAAAACATGTTCCATATAGTTCACTTTAGTAGATTTGCAGATGTCAGCCAAGCTTTTAAGGATAATCTGTGGAAAGTTGGTATTGGTGTCTGCCACAAATATATCGTAAACACAAATCGGCATACACATGCCAGGGTGGCTAAAGAGAAACCTTGATATTTTTCGGCTTACAGGAAGAAATCCATAGCCCCAAGATCGTCGTATCTTTGCCGATGGTCAATTTACTTTGGAAAAGGTCAATACCAGGTACCTTCTCTGGCGCAAAACCAAGGATTCACTTTAAGTCATTGGTTGGTTGGCTAAGAGTTTGCAGGTGCTGATAAGAGGAAATAGGCGTCAGTCTCCTATATAGATACTACTGCAAATAACTGAAAGACAGGTCCCTATGTTATTGAATTCATTACTTTTTGGTGATCCAAAGTAGACGACGGATAATGTAGCAGAGTAATGGTTTACTTCCTGCTGAAAGAGCCCGGATGTAGAACAGCGCCACGTGACCGACCGTCGCTAGCGGTCCTCTGTTCAGGAGGAAGAGGGAACAGTTGGCGTTCAAACATTAATGTCCCGGCGTAGCCGTCCCCATCCTTTCTGTACAAACACTAGCCACACTCGTGGTTGTCTTGACATAAGACATTAAGACTCGTTTCTATTGCGAGACTGGATGGCGTTTAGAGTTGGACAAATATGGAGAGAGTTGGCGAGATGGTGCTAGTGTTAGGGGAAAGGGGGAAAGGCTGTGTTGTTTGTGAAGGACCGTCATTATAAGCCTGAAAACATGGCAGGTCGGGGTTATTAACGTTATTGTGAAACTTGTTGGCACTCCACTACTAACACATCAAACATCGATGAATGTGGTGCGGCCAAAGAGATTGCTCCATTTGCCTCTGACCCAAGGCTAGCGGCTTTATGTTACTCTGGGGAAATAACTATTTCCGCGGGAAAGTTGCTATCAATGTCATTGCTGCTGATATTAGCAGATGAGGGCTGCTTGCTGTAGCAACGTATTGCTATATATTATCTCAAAAGCAAGTTTAAGTATGCCCATTGTAAAATCCGAAACCAATGTTGTCACATTAGGAAGGGATTTGACATGAACACTATCATCTCTAAATTCAAACCAAACCCCATTCAGAGAGGGTGCCCCAACAGAGTTCTCAATCTATGAAATATGCTATACTCTCTTCACTTCTATAGACGACACCCACGAAATAATCTTCATCTTCATATAGAATATCCCTTTGTGATAAGGCATCGATAGTGATCTTGTTCGCCAGTCTTACCCTAGATGTGGCCAAACAATTTATCACCAGTAATCCTCTTTCAAATCAGATCATATGGGATTAAGAATCCATACAAATTGATAACCTCATCGAACTTTACGGATTGGAGTGGATACCGTCAGAACAGGTGTATATAATGGTATGAAATGTAATTATAATATAAGGTCCCAATTACTCCTTTGGGGCCACCGCCAGGTACTATACCTAGAGGTTGACCAAGCCTCAGGGAAAAGTCATGAACCTACACATAGAAAATAATTATGGCATGAATAATGGTACAAGGGTAATGGTAGCATCATCGCACGCTCTTATCAAATTATCACATCTCATATCCTGATATGTCATGTTTAATGGATGGTTAATAAAATCCATATCTATGATCAATGGTCCCAATGAATGCTGGGATATCAACTGGAAGCTTTAAGGAGTGACCATAAGATCTCAAGAAAAAATCAGACTATAAAGAATTAGGTGTAAATAAACATCCACATCTTCAGAGTGATCAACAGTAACTATGGCTCGATGCCCTTTACATCACCTTAGAATAAAGGTTCCTCAGGCCAGTGCCATATAAAACTAGACGGATGGATGCTTGCTTGATTTTCCTGAGATGTCCGAAATCGACTTCGAAATGTTATTCATAATTCTTATTCATAGCTGTTTATTATTATTATGAGTATGTATTCCCGCTGTTCCCCGCTGTTCCCCACTGCAACCCCCCCCCTTGCCCCCCCCCCCCCCGCCCCCCTCGCCCCCCCCCCCCTCCCGTTCCGTAAAGGATCCGTAACCGCATTAACACCACACGGAACCGCTAGGGGGCGCTAGGGGCACCTGCCCGGGAGGCGGTGCTAAATAATGACAAATATATAGTAACATAGATTTTCCTTTTTCTATTTGACCACTCGCAACAGAGGATCTGCTCAAAGTACATCTTCGAGATGAAATAAAACTATTCAATATTGAATCTACTCATACAATACAACTTATACAAGCTTGACACAGCCGATATCGTCCTTATGGGATACTCATAGTTGGAAGGATCTTGGTCTAAACTACAGAATTCCCATAAAACAATTGAATATAATATGTACAAAGCGTAGAAGTATATATGCATATGCCAAGCAATAAAAACAGACGCTTAACTACCTAGACTATCCAGGAATTTGTAACAAATGATCTGAGGGTGCAAACGTATGTTTTACATTGTTCTTGGATTCTGCCTTGTGTGACTCTTCACGGTGCCTTTCAGTGGCAGCGGCACGATTAATCAGTACGAGCAAAGAATCGCCTCCCTCATAGCAATATACATTTGGCCCTCAGAGCCCCTTTGTTACTCATCCTACATTCAAGGATCCATATTGTATAAGAGCAGGAGCAGCAATATAGAGGCCACCTTCCTGCGTACTTTGTTCCAGCTTGGGGCATTTGGCAAGGACAAATGCGACCAAGTCATGAATTCTGAAACATGTGTATAGCAAATAGATACACAAGTAAGCTTCAGACATTTAGGACATATCCCATAGACCTTCTGTTATTTGGTTGTGAAGGTTGGGGAAGTAAATACTCGTATTCGGATATCCTTCATCATGAAATATTTCCACTCCTCATATTCGAAATTCTCCCCGCTAATGTCTGGGATTGAAGATTCATGTATGTCTGTGTTTGTTTGTTTTAAAGATGTTTATTCAGCAGAGTGAAATTATGTAGTTATACACTATTCTCATTCGTAGCTGATATGAGAGAAAAAGTTTTACAAAGGCGTAATCATTACAAACAATGAGAATTATTATAATGTAATATTCAAGAACCATTAGAATGGCAAAAAAGCTGAAAAAAATAGCGAGTCACCATCACCGGGGAAGCATCCTGTCACTACAATCTGAGGAGAAATTTTTATCATAAACAATATACAAAAAATGTGTATCTATGGCATTCAAATGTTTTCCCAGACATGCCTGAATAGTATAGGAACCTGAATAACCGTATCTAGACGTACCACAGTACTGATTTTATAGTGAGATTGAGTGGGAAAAACTCACATGCCCCAAACATGATTCGAATTCATAACCAGCCCATAGAGTAGTTGCTCTCTGTATTTAGATTACCAGGACTATCCTGGTTTACTCGATCCCTATATCATTATAACCCATAACCATTTACAGTGCTACTATAACCCTCAAAGACTTATTGATATCTTATTATTATCTTTAGTAATAATTTTAATCGTCTAAAATCTAGAAACCTTTTCGTCTTTTGTGTTTCAACAAGCGCAAAAAGGTATAGTAATTAGGACTCTGTGTATCACTATTTACCACTAGCTTTCTGGATTATTTCATTTGGCTGAAGGTCAATAGCAAATAGTAATCAAGGTGATTTAAATGGTAAATGAGTCGGGAGATTTCCGATAGGATGGTAAAAAATGCGGAGCGGAGGAGCTTGTTAGCTGACAGTTTTTGTGCAGCATCCCTGATTGAAGCAACTGATATTTGATGCTTTTCAATACATGTGTAAATCGCTACCTTTCAGACTTTTCAGCAAATAGGACTCCGTATTAATTACATTTTGGTTTTAGGCACAGTCCTTTCAGTTTCTCCGAAATATTTTCTTCTTTAGTAGGTCTTACTCAGTTAGCTTTAAAGGAGATAATTATGTGATAACGTCAATGGGAGGAAATTACTGTAAGTGAATGGTTTTGTTGCGCAAACGGTCGACCTAAAGAAGTCGGTGATATACTTGTATATCCTGTGTTTTCACCAGTCTGTATATACTGAATCCAGCTCAAATACGACACATCCTCCAGTAATCCTACATGGTTCCAGTGTGAATGGCACCACCAATTGAATCCGTGGCCAAAATCCAAAATAATGCCCGGTTTCACCTCGCCATCAGCATTCCGCTCCCACAACCCTATCCCGTTCCGCCTCCCTTCTCCCAGCTCTCCCCCAACTTTTCCATCCCCATATTGCCATATATTCTGACCTAGCTGTCTGTTTAACATTATACCACCGCAGGAAGTGGAGATTCAGCCAGCCTCCGCCCCATGGTATGGATAGCTCCCAGAGTGTAAATCAAAACAGAATCTAGTTTGTTTCCTCTAATCCAAAATTGTGGCTTGAGCTGTAGCTGCTGCTACTACTTGCCTGTTTTAAAGGCTGGCGCCCGAGGCAGCTTTCAGTTTCGCTCCCAAAGCTCGCTCTGGGATAAGGTCTGTTCACTTGTGAAGGGCCAAAGAGATAAAAGGGGAATTGGATTGCAAACAAGAAATGTTGTTCCCAGTTGGCAGAGTCATTAATACAAATGTACCTGTTAGGCTGGATGTGACAGGGCGTAATTGGTAGGCGTATGTGACAAAATTGTTAATCTGCACGTAAAAATAAAGTCCCTGATTCATGGCCCATGAAAACATTTGAACGGAGTTCCAATCAAACGAGTAAGTCTAACAGATTCCGAAAGCTTTCAATCGCTACATTATCCATTGTGAGTTAAATGCCAAATATCCCCATCACCTTAACATGTCCTCGAGATGCCATCTGTTGATTGGAAGACAATAGATGTCTCATTTGGTGATAATTTGCAATTTTTAAAAATTTCAACCGATACATTGAGGTGGATATTGGGCGTTTTTAAATGCTCACATTGAAATGCCTGGTAAGTGCCATAGTCTTTGTCTCGACATAGTTGGTCAGATTTTAAAAAGTAAATTTTCAAACAGCGCAGTAAGAGTTTAAGGGCATAAACTAACCGAAAAGACAGTGACCGATCAATGCACATTGCGGTGCTCTAGGGTTGGCCTTGTATTCGAGGATGTAAGCAGTGTCTACGTTCTCTGTTCCTATTCGTGGACATTCACAAGCGTTTAGGCAGATAGAGCAGCAGGTGGGAGCATTACCACGCTTCGACCATTAGCCAGCGTCACTGTCCACCATTGATTGGCGAGGCATCCATTTACCAGGTAAGTGTCTAATTCAGAGAAACAGGGCAAGAAGTGAAGCAGATTAAACACGATTTCTTCGGCTTTCAAGGTCCCAGTCTCAATGGGGAATCCATGTAAGGGTTTTTGTTGTCGGCCGGTGGAGCACAGGGCCCAACAAACCGCATTATCAGAGTGCATCTCACCATTGATCCCTAATAACATTTGCACTATGAAGGATAATCCCCACGTGGAAAACACGTCGGAGCATAAGTTCTATTCCTTCAAGCATGTCTTGAATAATACCCCTGGAAAATAGGTTTCTCCTGCATGAAAACAACAAAGCATTAGCCCAAACCATTAGAGTAAAGCGACTGTTTCCCCTCTGCTATAATAGGAGGCAGCTCCAACCATGAATAATGATCGGTGACGATGCTTTTCAGCTCATATACCGCCGATGTTTAAAATGTTTCGTGCGCGGGTCTGTACTTCAGTGGAACTTTTTAAGTTAAAGTGAAGAATGGATTTTTCTCAATTGAAGTTAGAGAAAGGCAAACATTAGTCGGACCTCCTGAAGCCTATTTGCCCTTTGCTTATGAAACATGCATGATAGTGAAGCAGTACCAATTGCTCTGCCTGAGGTAATGGGATACAAGAGACAGGCGTGGCTCAGTAGAAAACATTAATGGAACTCTAGGACATAGTTCTGTCTTCCAGTGCATCTCCTTCGAGAAATGGTTGGTTATAATGATGCCTACAATCCCGTAATAGTCTTATGGCTCGTAGCATGCGACCGCTACACGTTCTCCCTCGGTCGTCCTTATTCTATCAATTGTATTTCAATGAGATATTATGCTCATAAAATGATCCTCTTATAATGATTTCAAATATTGGACTCACATAATGTCTACCAGAACGCGGTAGAAAGATTGAAATCGCACAGATCGTATGGTGGGACAAGGGACATTGCAGTACTAGGCATTGGTTTTGAAACCGTAAATAAAAATCATTTACCAAATTACCAAAACAGCTGAAAAACGTAACTTTGTTTCAGGTATCAAAAAAAGTTGAGACGAGCACGAATGCTGTCTTCTAGAAGAATACAAGACACAATTCAGGTGTTTTTTGAGCGAGCATGACATTGCAATCACTTGCACCCACTTGCCACTGCTATGTGGAGCCGTTTATTCATGATTTACTTTTTACCTAGACTTTCTGTTTTTCGTTTTCGCAAAGTTCATATTTGTTTTACTTCAAAACACCTAATGCACGCGACATTAGGTATTTTTATTGTCAGGCCCGTGCCAAACGAATCAATAAGTAAATTATCTTCCTTATTCTTTATCTTTATTATGGAAGGAAAAGCATTATTTCATCGGGCTTTTGCTGCCCAAAACTTAACATCAGAAAGATCCGGACAACCGAGGTCTTAATGTGACTGTCGCTTATAGCTTTTTGAACGACACAATACAGAGTGGAGGTTATTAACAGCTAAACAATTTAGTAAATAAAGGCCCTTGTCCACCAAGCCGATTCTCGTGCGATTTTGCGCCGCAGAGGACTCTTTTGAACTAAATTCTTTGAGAATCGCATGAAAATCGGCTTGGTGGACTAGGGCCTTTATTCACTAAATTGTTAGCTTAGTGGACTAGGCCTTTAACACAATTCCCAGCCTAGCAACTGACTATGAGGTAAACGGTATATAATTGTTTGAAATAATTATACACATTTATACTACAGACTACACAAAATGGCGGACCTACCTATGAGTCACGATCGATAGGAGCTCCCGGTCGATTCAATCATATTGTTGTGATCTAAGCTGATAGGAACTATATTTTATGTGACAACCAAATCGTGAACATTAGAGATCATAACGAATCCATCTATGTGGTAATTATGAGCCTCCTTGATTTAGTTTGTTAATGTTTTAATCCCACAGTGGAGCTACTGGACGATAATACAGTCCCAGCCAAAACTCTCTTGCCGCCAAAACATACACATTGACTGTCAACCACTATATGCAGGCTGTCACATGTAAACAATCAGATGTCAACTACAGCCAAAAGGCCTGCCGAGGAGAAACCAGGTAACTCTCCCCCTGAGAAGAAAACCACTGAATCTTCCTCGATAGAATTTGTAGATATGACGTCCTCACAAGCTGACCAGATGATTCATCCAAATCCACCATCCGCCATGCCTGACGGTTCTGAGGGCGACGAAATGGAAGAAGCCTCCATCACCGAAATGGTAGATGACCTCGTAGCTGAGCACAACAATATCATCGACGAACTTGATGAAAACAAAAAACGGTGTGTAGACATTTCTGAGACTCTAACTGATGAGGTTGTGAGGAATCGGGAACTCCGGGAATACACGAGAAAACTGGAAAAGAAAGTTAATGATCTTGAGTTCAAATTCGACCACATTTCGTTCGAACTGAGTAAACAAAAGCTCATAAACAATGAAATAGATACAAAGCTACGTGAAAAAAGTGTCGTTTTCAGTGGCATCCTCCCTAGAGGACGAGATAACATTGAGTCAACATGTACTGACATAATTAGGATGGTTCTCCCTCATTTTGAAGAAGACTCCATTGATGACATATATCGCATCGCCTCTCACAAAAAATCCCAGAACAAGCGTCCGGACCCTATTCTGGTTAGATTTAAATTTCTAAAAGACAAGAAAGACTTCATGGCTAACAAAGGCTCACTTTTCGACCCAAGATCTTTCCCCCCTGATAGATACCCTTCGATCAAGTATTGGTCGTTCGACGACGACGTCAACCCTGAGGTTAGACGAAACAGAGCTGTAATCAAACAAATGGCTAAGAAAGCAGTTGAGACGAAAATCGACTGCAATGCTAGACCAAAAGGTGATCAAATTTTCTTTGCTGGGAAAAAATACTCCCAAAATCAGTTTGATCTACTACCTGAGACGATACAGCCCGGGGCCATAAAGGTGATGAAAGTCGGAGGTACCATCGCCTATCAAGGTCACCACGCATGGCCGTCTAATCTGTTCGAATGTCCCATCAGGCTTGAGAATATCCCATTTACTTCTGTAGAGCATGCATATTTCTACTATAAAGCTCTCAAAACTGGAAACAGCACCGCAAGCAGACGTCTGGCGAAGATGAAGGACCCCTATGAAATAAAAGAATATGGAGAGAAATTAACAACTGACAACGACTGGGAGAAACAACATGAAGCGTACATGCGTGCAATTATAAAAGCAAAGTTTGAACAAAACACTGATTTACGTACCCGATTGTTCTCCACTGGTAACATAGAGCTGGTCGAAGCGACTGGCGATACAAAATGGGGATGTGGTGTGTTTCTAGGCAACATTAACCTTCGTACGCGCACCTGAGAAGGCCATAACAAACAAGGCAAAATGTTAATGGCAACTAGGGAAGAATTAAAAGAAAAATTCAAGGAAGAGCTACCCAACATCAAGCTAATGTCGCCTCCCCCGCCTCCCATGGATTACGATAAACTGTCTCCAGCCTCCCAAGCTAAAGTCAAAGGGCGACAGACCCGTGATCGACCACACTCCCAACATGGCGAACGGGACAAAGTCGAACAAGAACAAGAAGAAATGATTATGGAAATCGACTCCGCTCTTACAGGCCTAAAAGGGGATAATATATTCTCCGCCTCAACTACCCAGAGAACAGACCCAACTTTATTTGACCAAGGAAGGAAAGGCTCCCTTCTTAAACCAAGTAAACTCAACTTCTCGATATCAAGTACGCCCTACCACACGCCGGCCTCAGGAAGAAAGATCCTACGTAGGCTCAACCCCAACCTCCGCAAATCGCTGAACGAGTCTATGCAAGGCCTTGAGTCGGCCAAGAAACAAAAATGAACATTATACAGATACTGACAGGTACTGACTGAACACTTACCGAACATTGTCATTCCTCTCATCGTAAATTAGCACGGTAAATTGAGCAAATCAATAGACTTTCCCTTGTTGTTTACATGCCTCCTCACACACGTGCGAGAAAGCCGGAAGTATCCAACCGGAAACGCATACGCATAAAATGTTATTGATCGATAACCAATGATCCTCACTAATTGAATATTCCAAAATCTCCTGTACGAAATTAATATCATTTATAAATATCCACCCACCCTATAAGCCCTAAAATGCTGAATATAAAATAAAATAAACTTATATATTCGGTGCGGGACAGTAACTAGTTCCTAAAATGGCTACCGATGAACCCAAGCACACCGAAAAGGGCTAAGAAGTTTTGATATCTCCCCGGATAGAAGTTGTTTACGGTCAGTAAGATTGAATATAATTGTGTACATACTGTATATAAATTGAAATACCTATAATATCACCTTGGTTGAAAATGACGCAGCTCATAACAGGCCATACAAGCCCTTTCTCTCAGCGAGCACCGACCGCTGTTTATATCGTGACCATGCCGCCTAGCCTATTATGGCAACTTCTTGTTTTATCTCATGCTCCTTCACCCTGTCTTGAAATTTGTATACATATGTACGACTGTCTAAATACGAAGAAACCTTTGCTACCACCAATGCTTAGATTGAGAGTTTACCAAGTACAAATGCAATTCAAAACATTCGAGAAGAATGGTATCGGTTGATCTATGTAATATCACCAACAATAAGGGTCTAGGTCTACTCTCACTGAATGTGCACTCACTCCGAAACAAAATCATTGAGGTATCTGAATTACTATTAAAGGGATGTGTTAAACTCGTTTTCTTACAAGAGACATGGTTAAATACCTACGATCATGATACTCAATTAGAGTTAACATCAGATTTTAACATATTCAGGTATGATAGAACAGGAGAAGGTGTAAAGAATAATGGAGGTGGCCTTTGCTGTCTTGCGCACACCAGTTGTAAAGTTGACCCGTGGTCTTATAATGACCAGAATCTATGTAACCCTAATATTGAACTACATTGCCTCTGTATCAAACCTGGTAATAGGAGAATGTGTATATGCCTCAACCTATATAGGCCCCCGACAGGGTCAAAGAGATCGTTTCTTGAAGAGTTAAAATCTGTCCTATCTAATATAAGGTCTAAGAAACCAAAATGTGTTATTGTCATATGTGGAGATATAAATATTAATCTCGCTAATGAAAACGATGATATAGTTAAGGAATTTAGTACCTTATTAGAGGATTACGGTCTACTACAACACATAACAACAAATACTAGGCTAGTCGGAAATACAGGTTCCCAACTAGATATTATATGTTCAGATCACCCCCATGTCATGAAATCAGGTACCATCAATTTCAACTTATCCGATCATCTCTGCACCTTTCTACTGATTAAAAAATGTCGAGAGGAAAAAATAACCGAATCCAGAATTGGAAGACGTTATAACAGGGTAACTGAGATGGATATAGATAACCACCTCATTCCTAAATCAGGTTATAACCAGATTTTTGAGGGTAACATTTTATGTCCAGAACAGATGTGGACTAAGATGAGTGAATATTGCAAGGCTCTGATTGAAAGTAAATGTCCGCGAGAGGAAATTGTTACGATAAGGAGAGGTAAATTCAAACTAACCCCCCATATTCAAAAGAAAATAAAAGATTGTGATAAATTATTCCGAAAAGCGTCAAAGACTGGTTTAAATGAAGACCATCGAAATGCATCATCCCTACGTAAAGAAATACAAAGAGACATTCTCTTACTTAAACGTACGGAAATTCGCAACCAATTAGATCGATGCCCCAAGAATAGTAAGAAATTCTGGAGAAATATTAACCACCTCTTCGGAAAAACAAACAAGCCCTTACCAACCTCCTATTTAGTCGATGGTGTCGAAAAATCCGGCCTTGATGCAAGCAATGCTTTAAATTCTTTCTATAGTAAACTTGGAACTACTGTAATAAATGACTATACGGGGTTCGAAGAATACCTGAGGGAAGAACCTAGCACTGTTCTAACTGGAAATGTCTTAATTTCAGAAAAAATTGTATACGATCATATCTGTCAGATTGATACTAGTAAAGACTGTGGGTTCGGTTGGATAGATGCTAGGATTTTGAAATTGCTGTTACTAAAATTACATCGTGAGATCACTGTCCTACTTAAACAATGTATTAAGGTTGGGTTACTACCAACAGAATGGAAACATTATTTTGTGAAACCAATACCGAAGGATGGCGATCTAAGGCTTTTTAATAACTTGAGACCTATCGCTATAGTCCCCACAATGTCCAAATTATTAGAAAAAATCATCTGTTCCTCTCTCACAACCCATATGGAGGGAAATAATTTATTTTCGAAATCCCAAGGGGGGTTCAGGTCTCGACATTCTACAAGTCTTAGTTTGTTCGACTTCATGACTCCTATAGTAGAGGGTATTGATAAAGGTTTTATCTCTGTTGCATCATATTATGACATAGCTAAGGCGTTCAATAGTATAGATCATATAATTCTGAAAAGAAAACTATTATATTACAAAATTCACCCAAAAATTATACGTATTATAGAAAATTATCTTTTGGACAGGACCCAATGTACAATCTTAAATGGTGTTACGTCTGAATCAGAAATTATAAATAGAGGCGTACCTCAGGGAAGCCACTTAGGGCCCCTGATATTCCTCATCTATATTAGTGACTTGCCTATTAGCCTGGAACATATTGATTGCCTTGAAAATACGATGAATATTACACTATACGCCGACGACACTGCGTTGACTATAACTGGGCCGAACATAACTGAATGTATGAGACTAACACAAGCCTCTGCAACATGCATAAGTGAGTGGATGATAAAAAATGGCTTACTACTTAATGGAAAGAAGTCGCAACTCCAAATATTAGGTGCCAGATCAAAATTAAAAAAGATTAAGTTTCATGACTTAGGAAAAATCTATATAAACGGATCTCCCACTCAATTATGCAAAACAGTTAAATATTTAGGTTTCAAAATCGACCGACATATCACTATGAACGATCATGTCAACAATATGAAAACATCGGTTCAATATAAAATTCATCAGTTTAGAAAAATACGATCTTATATTTCTAGACAAATGGCCGTGACAATATTAAAAACCCATATTCTATCAATTCTAGAATACGGTATTGTATTTTTAGGAATGGCAAATGCCAACCTAAAAAACAAATTAGAACGACTACTTACACGAGCTATCAAAATTGCATATCTAAACGACAACAGAGATATCTTAGAAATAAGACACAAATGTAAAGTGGACAATCTATGTAAACGTAGCAAAATCGCTTTATTGGGGATAATGTTCAATAAAAAGCACGACCCCTCATTTGTGAAACCTATGACAAGAGACACGCGTCTGGCTGACAGTTACGTAATGAAAATTCTCAGACCTAATCGAGAAAAGTATAAAACCACTCCCCAATACTCAGGACCGACTCTGTGGAATAAACTGCCAGCCAACGTGAGAAACTTGCAATGGGTACAAATAAAGAAAATCCTGAAAAATAACATCCATTGGAACTGATTGTCACCAAAGTTCTATCTTGAAACGATTTACTTAGAACACACACAAGGGCCGTCAACGAGGGACGATACCCTTCTTATGAAGTTCTAGTAGCGAATCTTTAGTAGAAGAATTGACTATACACACCTGTATAACATTTCGTGGTAGAAGCAAGCACACTTAGTAAGATAATTCATTTTTTATACTCGTATGTATTTTTAGAATGTTTTAAAATGTATTTGAAGGAAAAATGCAAAAAAAATCTTGTGTCGTCACCAAAAACGGATCAGACGAATTTTTCTGTATAGATTAAATTGGAGGCTTATTCGCTATAATTAGCTGCTTATTGTAAAGGTAATGCAACCCTCCACTATATTCTCGGTAAAGATTGAATCATTAGAGTTAAAATTATGTATATAAGATTTCACTTGTGTATCATGGGATTATCAGGTTAGCCTGACAATGGTCGCAAATAAAATTTTTCTAAAAAAAAAAATAAGCAATATATATAAATTACTTAACTTCCACAACGCTTCTTCCATGTTGTTTAATTGTTTTCCATAAAGGATTTATAGAAAAATGACATGATACAGATACGTACCGAAATAAAGATAATTAACCCTTCTAACACACTATGATAAGGGAATCACACAGATAATATTTCCTTGTGAGTCTTTCCTAATACCCCAAAGCCTATTTTAACAAAATTCTGACAAAAGCCAGGACATGAAATTAAATCTAATTGTAATCTGCAACTCATAACATTGAATGAATTAACCATTACCAAATTTATAATCAGATATTGTCTACTACAAAATTAAAAATTAATCCTGTCTAGAGTCATAATTCTTACTTTATTTTTTTACGGTCTTCAACTCATATCATGGTAGCAATTCCCTTGCGACCCATAACTCAATTTCTTCCTCCCATTCAAGAATAGTAAAGTAATTACGTAATCAGTACATTAAGCCTAAACACGAGATCTACAAAACTATTCAATGGGTTGTAATCAGAGTTCCTTGTTCTAGAAATCGAATGTAAATTAATTTCAAGTGAATCAGGAGAGGATTGATTACTCTGTTTTAGAAATATGTTTTCCCGGTATATGAAGAATTTCATATCTAAACATAGTCAATTAAATAATACTGACTCTTTATCGGCCAAAACCTAGTATGTACTCCACATCATCACCAGGATTTATTAACCCAATTTTTAACAGCCCATAATAGAATTATATCCAAAAATTCGTTATCTACAAGAAACGATATATTTATATCCAATACATGAATCTCATACAGAAAACGCCTTGTCTGCCAAGGAATTAGTAAGGATTCTAGAAGCAAATCTATGAACTTGGGCAGATCTATATTTACCTCATATGGAATCGATCGTTCATTTTCTCCATGGAGTAGAGATAGATATAGTTCCCTATATAGGTGTCAATTTCGTGAATCTTGCAATTATTAAGATATAATATTATCGTAATCTAACTTATCATTTTAAATACATCATAATCTAACTTATCATTTTAAATACATCATTGTATATTATTTATGATCTACAATATTTATGGTAACGTTGCTAAAAGATAAGCCAAATTATCTGCTGAAACTCTTCATTTAAAGAAATACTGAGATTACCGGATCGCTCTCACGAAGAACAGGATGGGCAATAAAAGGTTGTTGGCTAATAATATATTTGAATATTTAACCAAGGTCGTCTTTTTTTGCCATAGTTTACTAATATTGATAATCTTTTCTTTAATATTAAATAGAGATGTATCTCTATTATATATTCTGGATTAAGGGCACGAATCCCAGTAGCTGGCCAACATTCAACTTGCATATCTCACAATAATTATTCTGATGTAATGTGGAACAAGAGCCCGTTTTCTATTGAGCTTCGTTTCTATATTTTGCTATTCCTTTTGATTATATTCATCAATTTTCCTTATTGCATACTCTGACTTTGTTTCACATGATAGTTGCCTGTTTTCAGTATCATTATACTGACCTACGTACGTTGTATCGAGAACCATTAGCTTTGATTTACAATTTTGCCTCTAAAACCGGGGGTCATTGCCGCATAATGACATCTATTCAGAACATTCCTCCGAGACTGTTGCCATTAAACGATAGAGTTAATAATAGGGAGGGTAGCTTTATTGTAGCAACGCAAAAAGAAAAAGCAAAACAAAAATAAATTGATGGAAGAGATATCACTCATAATATAAAATTGGCAAATGCTATTGGGACTCGCATACATGCAGATCCATCATGTTAAACTGAATATAGGACTTCATGTCACATGCCTTTAAATATTGTTTCAACTAAGGGTATTGCTATATCAATAGTTGCCCCAGAGAAAGAATAATGAACCAATGGTGGTATACATAGTCATTAATCCTTAGCATAAATTCTATATTCATAGAAATCATATCTACTTACTAATAAAAACCAAGCGGCACATCTGTGATTTCAAAATGGCAATTACGTATTTCTACCGTCCGATTCGTATACGCTCCAATTTATAATTGTCTTATATTACTACTTATACTACTACAAAACTAAGCTTCAAAAGTTTATCCGAGAAATTAAACCCTTTGTAGGATAAAATAAATAGGAAACCCTTTGTAGGATAAAATAAATAGGAAACTACGCCAAAGGAACGATCCTATTTCTCTCAGTGAAAAGAGGTGCTGCGGCAATGTTTATTTTGGTATGAACATTCGAATGCTCAATTGCTTACAAAGAAACCACGAAACGACCCTGCAATCTCAGATTGGGATATAAGAATAAATCAGAAAATGTCTCAACCTCAAGACAGAAAGATAGCCCTTTTCCGGCCGCATATCCCGCATCGCTGGATTATAGTGGATATGTTCTTTTTTCAACAAATGAACCAAGGAAGGCAGTATAAAAATGTCCCAACGTTGGAACTCCCTACAAAACATCAAAAGCATTACACCCTCCTAATGCCACTCATTCCTTATTATTTCCAAAGGTTACAGACTCCGTAAACATTCCAGAAAAGTCACAAAGACAGACTCGACTGGACTTCCGCAACTGCATGCCACTATTCCTATGCTATCTCTGCTTTCTGCCACAATTCAGCTATTATATCAAATGTCATAAATCAGTAATCCTTTGGAAGGAGTCACTATCGCAGGAGGTAAACACCTTCCGGACATAGGGACCTTTGCTACGGTAGATGTGGAACCTACCTGGGGAACTCAAGTCGTTATGCAAGGACCACGAAATATCACGGGTCAATTGGACGTCCAAGACACGAAATCATATTCTTAACCCTCGAATTGGCGTCATATTTGCTGGGGAAATCTCTACCCGAAATCCCTATACCCAAGTTCCCCGAGACAATGAGACTAGTGATGCATTCATTCGTGCTTATGAATACTCCTGACCCACAAGTGACACAAGTGAGTTGATAGAACTTATGAATATGCAGTGATTTCTGAAGCCTGTGAAGAATGTCAAATGGGAAGTTTATAATTATAATCCTTAATGCCCAAGTCTTTAAAAAGCATGTGAGCGGAGACTTGACATTGAACATTCATCTCAATACATCTTCAGCATACTTAAAATAAAAGGTCATCAGAAAAGTCTTTTCTTGATAATTATATTTCGTTCGGAAATATCGTATCCAATACCTATGTATATCTAGGAATGATTTACTCATCTCTTCGGCGGTGAATCAGTTGTTCACTGAGATGCCTCTTAACTGATTGCATGCTTTCATTATAAACAATCTCCTGTTTTGGTAGTTGATTGATATGACGCCACTCAAGGGATCAATCCCTTCTCTTTTCGTCATGATATGGTTATTTGGTACAATCAATTACCTTCTTATTTTTCTACATTCCTTATCTTACTGTTCATTTCCAGTGCCAGTAATGACTCTTCTATACACAGTTAGTCTCGAACCCTTCTCTTTTCGTCATGATATGGTTATTTGGTACAATCAATTACCTTCTTATATCGCCTCGGTGGGGTCCATAAGCAAACAGACAACGAACCCCCGCTACAACTACAGGTTCTAATCGCCCAGCAGATGCCCTATGCTGGCAACCCCCGCAAAAAATAGATGTGAATGTAATTTTAAAGCGTTTTAGTGCTCAACACTACATCAATATTTAAAATCACTCAGACCCATATTTGACTAACTTTTATGAACCCTCAATGTCCTAAATTGGTTTAATTAAGCTTCTTCTTCACCGAGGGAGTTGGCTGAACAATGTAATGAGCAAAGTATAATAGAAATGCACGAACAAGAGAGTTGACGAGAAAAAACTTCAATATACAGACACGTATCATATAACACCCGAATCAAAAAATATTCATGGAGCTATGTGGATGGTTAAATTTCAGGAGGAGTGTATATAATGAGCAGACTATTATATCAGAAATCATAAGGGACACGAAATAGACTTACTATTACTGACACCCCCGAGTTGGATTAAGAATTGGATTAAGAAATATGCAGAGACAGAATTACGTATAAACATATTATCTGGAATATTGGGTGGATATTGCCATAAATGATACAAAACCAGATTCGCGTCAAAATTATATTTGTTGAATCATCTTATTTTTTCATACATTTATATTTTTAAACATTGCGAACAGGAGATTACTAGACAAGACAATGTATAAAAAATGAAATGTAGTTTAAAACTTAAAAATAAAACCGGGATAAGCATTAATAGAAGATGTATCGATTCTTCTAAAAGGATTTTCTAAAAGAAACATTGCTAGAAGATAAGATACAGAAAGCTTGGCTTTGTGTGGTAAGTATGATTATTTGGAAAAAAAAATACACATAAACAGGCAAGACGTAAAGCTTGAAGTTACCATATAGTATAAAGCTCATACAATCATTATGCTATGCTCTATAGCAAGAAAGGTCACTTCACACAGAAATATTCATGAGTACATGTACATTTATAATTGTATACATGTAATCTGATACAAATATATGTGCTGCTAACTTGCTGATTGAAACTGCAACGCATCTTTCGAATAAGCCTTGATCTTATACTTATAATAAAACAGAATGATATGAGAACATACCAGTGTTTAACTCTTAGAATGTAAACAAAATGAGAGTTGGGTCAATCAGGGTCTTCAGGTGATGAGTCTACTGGAGGACACTCTCCCAAAATATTATTCTTCAGATAACAGGACTCGCAGATAAAACATCTATTCGTACGTGCATGATCTAGTCCATCATCTGCTTGGTATTGTTTACAACCAGCAGTGTAGTAGCTGGCAAATTCTCATACCTTCTATCTGTTTCTAAAGGATCGTAAAGAACGGGGAACTATCTATATTCGATAAGTTTGAAAGATAAATTGTAGACCTCACGACCAGGCACCGCCTGGGATAAGTACCAGCTCTCCAGCTCTCCTTCAGTTACCCAGTGCTTGACTTATGTTGGTTTACGATGCCCTCTCAGTTAACATCGGACAAAGACTACACATTTTCTACCTTTTGTTCCATCCTCTTCCAACCCATCTAAGGGAGCTTTAAGTCTCAGTGGCTTCTTAAACTCTATAGGTTCAGGCTACAGTCGCACCTATTCGGTTATTTTTCGTACCTTTAATATCTACGCATAAGTAAGAATTGTATGTCATCTTATATTTCAGACATGCAAAGAATGCTCAAGACACTCATATTGAATTGACCCAAATGAGGTGTGGTTGAAGGGTGCTATTGACATGTGTGTTGTTATAAAAGTGATATTCATGGTACAATAGTAATGGATATGATAGATATTATAATAAATACTAAAACTATCGATATAACTGATTCATAACTAGGACTGACTGGACAGTGAAAACATGCAAATGAAATAACAGGATCCAAGGTTTTATATTCCTCTCCAGAAAATAACATTCTAATTATTCTTATTACATTTGCTGATAATACGTTGATGTGGTTAGCTTTCCGGGCCTGTGGCGTTTTCTTATGCAATACCCTTGACGGGGATTTTAATAATATATGGGCGGAGCCGACTGTAGAGGAACGACTATGGAGAGGAGATGGTTTATTGTAGCAGAAACATAAACAATGTATGATAACAACTAAATCAAATATTTCATAAGGATACACACACATGTATGTGTTATCAGATAGGATGCGCTGGTATGAATAGCTTAACATGCATACATTTCGGATCGTGTAAGGGGGGGGGGGAGTGGCCTTGAAATCATGATAGCTGATTGCTTATTCCTTGGCAATGATGTGTTCCTGTAACCATGGAATGGTGGGCCATGCAGCCTGACTGACAAATGTCGCTGACGATCTCAGTTGTACATTTCCAGTGTGACTATTTCAGAGAACGGACGCCCATAAAGCGAATATAAATATTAAAAAAGAACAAGTTACAATCGACTGTGAGGTGCAATGGTGATTGAGTTCAAAATTCACGTGCAAAACCTTTCTCGGCATAGAGCATAGAATAAGGATTTTATGAGCGTTCGTATAGTATATTAGTATAGTATCCCTTAGAGAATTAGCTTGACGTCCGGGGAAATTGAGGATATTGTTTAGTTATATCTCCACACCCGACCAGACACTTACATTGAATTCTACGACATTCTGAGGGCCCCAGTCTTTCACCCGTGCTGTATTTACGCTCTGCGAGCAAACTTCCTGAATCGGGTCTATACAACCAGGCAAAACTCTGGTGTGTTAATACATTGCCATTTGTTACGGCCGATGGACTTTTAGAGAAGACTGAAAATCGTGCAGACTTGACTTTTAATTAACATGCATGATTTAAAACCGTGACATATTCCAAACTTTCTCTTCTGTCCCATCAAGACTGAATACAGCGTTGATATTAGAGCAATAATTATTAATTTTATGTTTGCTTATTACTACACAAATATCCATTCAATCCAACAGCCATCCCATTATGAATATTCCGACAATTTTGCCAGGAAATGAATTCATAACTACTAATATGACACACTCGGAATTGAATAGGTATACTAAATAACTTCTGCCGAATGAACACTATGTCTTTGATGTAATACACTCAATCATTGTTCACAATAATTATGTAGAAATACAATTCCTTTGCGCCGTACAAAGTCCCTATGAACGTCAACAATCTCTTGAATACTGATGTGGAGGAGAAAAACATGGGTCTATTAAAGTATATGATGTCTCATGAAAGTCAAACACAGCATTTGGCAGTCTAAAAATCAAAATATGTCTGTTCACACGTACGTGCATGGGTCTGGACTAGGAAATAACAAAACATTATTTTGAATGAGAACAACCAATCGACAACAAAGATGCGCAATGGGAAAAGTCTATAGAATTATGAATAGGTGCCGCAAACATCTAAACATTTCTTTAGATAATCCAGATTTAGAGAGGGAAATATAACAAACTAGACACTTTTGCAATCTGAATAACAAAATTTGTTGCATACTACTCAATGCTTTATCGGCTTAGCACCGGAGAAGAAATAATTCCACTATTCCACAGCATGTGGAAACTATCCACTCTGCCAAACTTGTATATATATATTCATCTTCGAAGACCTTAACAGTGTGAAAGGTTTCTGCAAAAACTACCATTCAATAATATTTTTCAACTTCCTCAGCAAGTTGGTTCAACAGTAGAGATGTGAATTTGATTGTGGCATGAATTACGCGAACAATCCCAATCCATATATTGCAAGAATCGAAACTCAGTGCACGATAAATATGTCTTTCCTTATCCGGGACATGTTGAAAAGAATGCAATGTAACAATGCCGAAGACAGCACGACTCACAAAAAAGAACCTTCCATTGAATTTGAACAAAGGAGGTGGGCTGTTGTCTCAATAATATATAGAAATAGTATTGTCATATCGGTACTACAAGCTCACAGTTGTCCAAAGCAGTGACCTGCAGAAACGTAGCTATAGGGTGTTTTAGTCGGACTGTATGTCAGCACTCTATTTTAACATGGTGTATGGGTACATACTACGAGCTGACCGTTCTTTATTATATACTATCTCAACCACCCGCATAACCTGCTATATTGGATCACCAGCTTTTGCCTCCATTGCTGAAAGATAATACCTATCTTCTTTTAGAAGGACAAAGCCATGTTTGGACAAGAGGTAACATAAAGGTGACATTGATAACAGAGAACAGGATTCTTCCCTCAATATATAACCATAGCTGAACGCCTCTTGACTAGGCTTTCTGTATTTGGGTACGAAAAAACAGATAGCGATGAACCGAACTCTGAAAGGAGGGTGATCGGGTATATGGAGGAGATACGGCTATAGAGATACAATGGATGGGCGGAGGAGGAATAGAACCATTTTCCGGAGAGCTGGCAACAGTTAAGGGCCAGGACCTGGTAACAGGTACGGTCCACAGCAGCCATTGTGGACGGGATACAATAGCCATCACCCCGGTAAATTCACATGTTGACGAAGTAACAGGCAAACATTTATCCTGTAATCCTAGCTCAGAAGAAGCAGCAAGGGATACTTGTATTCGCCGTAACTTAATGTTTGCCTTAAGTGTCCGACGTACGTGCGCTACAAAAACGCAACAATGTCTAACAGGAAGCATACTGTGAAGTTTATAACTTGAAGGGATACCCGGTACTTGTGTTGTCAATGAAGCCAGTGCAAGACCTCTCCATTAACCCTTATGTTAGATGGAGCAAAACAACAGCTACGTATGCATGCAATGGATGGGCCGTTCAAGTACAAGGCAAATCCAAGATAAAGTAGCCATTAATCTGTACAGAAGTTGCACTCCATTCTCACTACTTCCCCAGGCTCGATTTGAATGGGTACAAGAAAAATGCGATGCCTATCAGTGATATGCTGCTCGGTAGAGAGGACTTGGGATATGGCCATGGCAATAGAAAACATATGATTGATAACAACAACAAATTGGCCCAACCGGAATAGGATTTGCTTGCCCAGCATATATATGCAGTCCCAATACATCAGAAAAGGCAACTGATGTGATATCACAAATGGCATGCTGAGGAGAGTTGGGGACTGTGAGAGTGTGCTCGGTATATATTATTGGAGGTAGGTGTTATGTTGCTGCAATTTGTCCCGAGTCTCCTCTATGGGAAAATAAAGGGGAAGGAAAAGAGGACGAAGGATAGAGGAGAAAATCGGGCGGTTGTCATCTAGGGGACACAGAAACGCTTTTTAACGATACTAGACTCCTTGGTATAAATTGGGATGAAATAAGATGACCGTGGACAGAACTTAGTGGAAGGAGGCGAGGGAGGCCTATGCAATTCAAGGCAATCGAGAAATATTAAGAGTTTTCTGTGGGAGACACGATGAAAGCTAAAAAGGGAGCTAGGTCGAATTTCAGACAAGGTTAAGTCTGTATCTATAGTATGGGGAAAAGCAATTAAGACTTACTAAGATGAGGTTATGGGTGAGTAGGATATTGACAAATTTAAAGATAAAACACACAAAAATAATAGTATTGCGATCAACATAGAAATGTACAGGTGTGTATTTATCCATTTATATAGCCATAAACAAGCATTAAAACAGAGGAACATGCGAAGTCGAGTCACTGGGAGGAGAAGAAGACAAATAGTCTCTTGTCGTTTCTTTGACCGTCTCAAATCATATATCTGGTGGAATAACAGGACGAGGCTGTAGCACACACAATAACATGCACTGAAGATATCATGACTCCCACATATGTTATCGACCTCATAATGATGTGAAGTGAGACCACCTTGCATATGCTGAGGAGGAGCGTTATTTGGGCTGTCCTCGCAATACGATACTGTTTGTATTGTTGTGTATGGGCATTTATTATTGTTTCAACTCCGGCCAGGAGAAGATGGGAGTCGTAACTACTCCACCTTCTCATCCTGGTTCACTTCAGAAGGCCAGCAATATTCAGATATCCATGGATATGTACTAATAAAGCACATTTAATCTAATGTAAAAATGCTTCGCATCTTTTTATTTTTTCATGTCGTTACACACTGTAGGATATGCAGCTACCAGATGACACTCTATTTAACTCATGGCATTCGATGTATTGCCATTAATATCTATGTCTTGCATTGAAATGCAATTCTAGCAATTAGTTGTCATCTATCTTATGAAGTGAAATCCCTTTTAGATCATTAACGTATACACGTATATATACGCAATGGTCTCGATATTGTAGGAACACTATCATCCGATACCACATCATATTTAGGGGGCACTATTGATAACATGACAAGAAAAAAGCCCGAGGTTGAATAATTCAACTTGCATTTCATCTAAACTTAAAGCCATCGACGGCCTCTTCGCTGGGGAGTTCTCACCTGGGGGTTAGAGCGGTATAGGAAACATGGTTAAGTATGCGGATATAACTCTAAGGGGTTTCCCATCCAACTTTCTATTGTATTATATATTGCAGGAGACAGGTGTAGAGTAGGGAACGCGACTCTGGCACCAGAGGGCGCCCACAAATGTCCAGAATGTAGTTGATCGGCTATCCACCAGGGGGCCACAAGGGAGGATACCTTATGCCCCCTAGCGGCTGCTAAATTTGATAGCCACACAAAAACACCATCAATCATTGGCCAGTGGCCATCACGTGTCACCATCTTACAATGGCTGCCATTAGATAGTATGGTGTAAAACGATCGCGTTCCTATACTCCGAGTCATACAGTAGTTTAGCACACGTTCCTAGCAGCATTGAGTTTGCGATATACCTCTCATACTAGTCTTTTCCGTCCCATATAAAGGCTTCTTTTTTTAAAAACTATTCGACAACTACGATGAGCTCAATCGCTTGTTCCTAAAGCAATGTCTTTCTATTGATCAAGCAGACTTAGTTATATATCATTAGAATCAATGTGAACAAAATCATTTTTCTATTTGCATTACTGCAATCTGAAATGTCAATTTACAGTCTCCATAACGATTTTGATTCTTTAGTGGTACTCATTCGCAAACCATCCACTGAAGATCCATATGCGTGCATTTATAGGCCCCTACATACATGTGTGTCTCCTCCATTTTTCCATATATACCGTATACATACATTATATAATATTATCTGTGTGCTTGCATAGGGTATGTATGCGAGAGAAGGAATGTATTGATGTGATTGCGTTCAGAATATATAACGGCTCAATAAAAGGACATTGCACTTCATGTTCTGAATAACCGTATAATAGCACATATCTTCCCGACACTATGCAGCACTAAAAACACACGTCTATACATAATGGCCAACGGGGCTGTCATAAAAATTGCAAAGCATACGATATGCATTAATGAAAAAATTGTATTGCAATAGTTAGATCCCGATACTTTCCTTCGGGGAGTTATAAATATTCTAAACTGTAGGCCAGGTATCGCGTTACACTCATTTTCCATCATCAAACCAGCATGATTAGTTTCATTTTTCCAATATTTCAGGTAATGCAGCATCAGATCAGAAGAGAGTTCTTTCGTTTTACCCGCTCCTTGCTGGAAATGTTACAGTTCATAGACTGATGGGAAAAAATCGCACTCTAGAGAAACCTATCAACATTCGCCTTAATGGTGCCTGCGGATGAAGAACCGGGTGTGGATAAAACATCGCAGCTAATTTACCAAAGTGAAGTAATGTATTGTTGGCATTTACATCTATAGCTTTCCTAGGGAAAAAGTAACTTGCGGCAAGGACGGCGTAGGTGTAGGGGTTAGGGCTCTCAATGTGCAGTGATATATCAGAAGCAGAGTAGGTCTGGCCGCTGCATATTGACCAGTGCAACACATAGGAAATCCATGGCTGAAGCTGGGGCAGCGCGGGGAAGGAATGGTGAAATGGTTAGCTTTGCCAAATGACTAACCAGTCCCCGCTGCAAAGATACTGCCAGGTGCATTAGAATGAGAGGGAGGAATGAGAGGGAGGACATAGCTAATCAGTTGAGTTGTCCCCATATCGGGTCCTGTGGATATTGCGAGACGGGAAAATGTAATATAATTCACGCGATTGGGGTAGGCGTGTTGAGAGTGATATGTGGAGTGTATAGAATTCTGGAAATTGAAAGAGGAGAGGAAACCTGAATAAAGACATTGTACAGGAAATAGGGCAGGTCATTGCGTGGGAAACCCTAATAGTATTACTCTTTTTTATGTGAGGTTGAGATGTATGTGAAAAGCCCCTGTGTATTGTTATCTACTGGTTTTATACTATTATCATATATGGGTGGGTATCCCTTAGGCATTATAAGTACAGTATCCGGGTCTGGCGAAAAGGAAAGTCGCTATAGTGGGGAAGAAAAAGCTATTTGACCACCTATTTCCGCCCACTTGCATGGTAGCTATACATACCTAAGTCGTATCCGATTCTTAAGATGTTGTGTCACAGCAAGGACAATCTTTTGAATTGTGTTATAGCGTTCCCAGTAACTTTTGTATAGCTGTCCAATACTTTGCAACATGTGAGAAGAATTATATGTCTCTCTATAGATGTGCACAGCCAATGCACAGTGTTACAACACTATGCGGTCTACAGACGTTAGGGCCCGACGACGCTAGGGCCCACTTTCGCTGCTTTTCGCACAGACGCTAGGGCCCACCCACGCTAGGGCCCAGAACCCTCGGACGTTAGGGCCCAAAGTCCAGACGTTAGGGCCCACCCCCATCAGACGTAAAGGGCCCATCCACTTTCAGACCTTAGGGCCCACCCGCTTTCAGAAGTTAGGGCCCACCCCAGAATCAGCCGTGGGCCCTAACGTCTGAAGCTATGTAGGTGGACCCTAAAGTCTGAGAGCCCCATTGTTTAACCTTTATTCTATTATTATGTGAAAATTAGTCTAAAGTCGCAAAATAGTTACTTTTCTATGTTTTTCCAACAAGAGCTATTTGTCGGAATACTCCCATTTTTGGGGTGCTTATAAACGCTGTTAGTCGCATGTACACATGTATCATAATATTATCTCAAGACTGTGTTTGAATATATCTATGTGGGTTTTTTTCAAACATAAAATATAATAAAAGAACTTAATAGATGTCCTGACCGTTAACATAGTTGGAATCCGTTCAATCTCATCTTTTTAAATATGGTGGTATTTCAAAATACATTTCTTGTGACTTCAGTCCCATTTTCCCGTGACACATCACATATTATTGGTCGTACAACAACACACAAAAAGCGAAACCCTGCAAGATGGTAATAATGCAGTATTGGGGCGTTAACGACATCGACAATTTGATTGTATAGGGCGTTTTGTTGTTATTACACGAGAAAAATAAAAAAATAATTATGAATTTTCCTCCAGAATAGGGGAACACGGAAGAATGTTTTTGTCCTTTGGGTTTGGAAGGTTTGATGGGAAAAACTTCCATTTGTTATTTTCTAAATAACAATGAACTGAAAGCAGGGAAACATTAAATTATAAAGGCAAATACTTGCCACATTTACATGGGCTTGATTTTGCATGTGTACAAGTCCAAAAGTGTAAGGGGGAGGGAGAAGTACGTGGGGGTGGAGTGGGGAGGGGGGTGCTCCATTTGATTTAGCACGAGTTTCGAAGATCATTAAAGTGTGTAACTTTCTCGAAAGAGGAAATTAGTCCCCACAATTCTCAGAGAAGGTGGCAGCCAAGATCTGAGAGATTTCTCATAGCATCTCTTTCATCAATATATAATGTGCAACTTCAAGAATCTTTCATGGATTATTCATCGCGTTTTTAAGTTCAATTTATTTTATTTATTTCAACTCATAGTTCCATATTCACCGGGCCCCCACATTGTCCAATAAATACCGAGTACTTAAATCATAAAAAAGTATTATATTGTTTCCTTTTCCGAGATGCTCTTGTGAAAGCAAAATCAGGCAAATGCCTCGATTGCGAACTGGAGCCGGAGTGGGATTATATGATTAAAACTTCATAACTTATGATGTCGTAAAATGACCGGATGGCAGTACGTGCTGCACATTAACAAGAGCTAAAAATCTCCACATCAAGGAGAGGTGACTCAGCAGTTGCATGAGATTGGGAATGAAACACAAACATTTGGCCAAAACATTATAACAGCCTGATTCACAAATCCTAACAAATGTGCTTGTGTCATGACCCATGGCGGTGAAGCGACTGAATGACCTCTACCAATTTATTACGGAGATTTCAAAGTAAAAAGTGTTAAGAATTCAAAGGGGCATTGGTGTCTAATGGAACTACATGGTATGCAATCGCTTGGGTGATGTTCATGAAAAAGATCTCGTATGAGATTGAAGAATGCCGGTCATACAAAAGTGGCATCGACAATGACGCAAACATGTTTATCAATTTATATATGGGCATATTATTATTATTTTTATGATCACAAATGGACTATAATTCTCCATCACTACAAAGCATTCACAAATCTAAAAAGAACATATATATACTTAATCCTCAGGAAGGCCTGATGTTTGAGCTGACTGCTTTGTGCACATATCAATGTATGTTTTTGATATTGTTACATGAGGAATAAGGAGTCCTATCTATAATCTTCAATTCGTGAGTTGCTTCAATCCATCGGCTATTCTAGCCTAGGAAGGTGACTCGACGAGATCACTGAGAAGGTCGTCATTAATGTAGAGAGGGCCAACAACAAATAATAGAAAGTTCTCCAGGGTGCTTAACTTATGTTAGTGGGAACATCTGACATCTAACACCTGACCCTCGTCAATCAGGGCGAGCTCCACCCGATGTATTACATAATTAAGTAAACCCTTCTGTCACCTTCAGCCTCTAGTGCCCGAGCACATAATCCAATATTCTAACATCGTGGGGTGCGAGAGGGAGCGAGAGGGAGCGATAGTGGGCAGGACAGAAGGGACGGGAAGAGAATATAATTATATTTATATGAGTCGACATAGATACGGAAATGGGAGTGACAGAGAGAAACGGATGTAAAGAAGCGCCGTTCCTGTTGAGTGTGTAGATTTTCAGGAATTCAAAATACAGAAATCCTTCATTACTTTCTGTTAGTTTTTACATCATTCAATCTCTGGGCTTTATTTATTACAGCCATGCCAAAAACACAGGGGGGAATTGTCAGAAGGACTATAGGGTGTTTGGTAGAGATTTTGGTGGAAAAAATAAAGCATGGTTCACCTCTATAATATCTTACCATCGTTAAGTGCAGTTCTATGGGCATAGCTATATGTGTACTACCTAAGGTTAGAGAGTTCAGTGGCAGTTATATTGATTAATGCATATCTCGCTTCTATCGCCTCCTCCATACACAGATTTGTGTCTAGAGTCTGCGCTCTCTAGGGTTTGATTAGCACTCAAGGACATGATATAAATACCTGCTAAGTATACCTAAAGAGGTACGTGCGCTTGGATGTCACAGAGAGCCATCCAAATCATAATTATCTTTCACTCCTTTGGGGCATACTGCTAGTTTTAACTATGATCTTTAAAACAAGGAGATTATACGAAACAGTTGGGAAATAAAGGAATAATATAACATCGATATTTCTGTATATTTCTTGACTAGAATGTATACATGTAGAAGTGAGGATTTGGGAGAATTGCTGCAGCATCACAATAGTAACAAGAGATAGTCTTGTATGCATGCAGAATAACTCTATTATTTCTTACCTTGATATTCATGGGATATAAAATGACTGCAGTGAATTGCTCGTGGTCAGTTAATGGTCCTAAAAATAATAAGAAAAGGTCCATTGTTAATCGGCCATTCCATTGTTAATCGGCATAATCTTTCCAATATATTAGAATACTAACAACTTAGTTTATAATATGAACATTTCTTGTAAATGCATAGAGTATTCTAAAAGGATAAAAACGTAGTTCGATCAATAGAAAGTGTAACGTTCAGATATATCCGTCATGGCTCCCTGACTCATAAGCAAACATATTCCACACGGTGCATGTATCTACTGTATAATATCGGAAGCGCATCTTTAAATACGTGACACAATCCAGCTGCATAGCAACCCATGGCTGCTCACTATTATTGATTTCCATAATCCAGTCTAATAAAAGTACCATACAGCATAAAGCCAATAGCACATCATTGCGTGTGCCTAGTTTCTAATATTTAAGAAATGAGAAGGAAAGCATGTTGAAACTATTTAAAGGATGTTCTTGTAATAGAGGTGCGATATAGGAACTTTGAATACTTTTTTTAATACTAACTACAAATTCGCTGATAACCAAATTAAGCCAATGTCTGTGTCTGACTTTGTAGGGTGTGGAGGGGCATGGTTAGAGATGATTGAAATAAAATGAAAGGACTTAATAATGTTGCCTACTTAAAGTGTCCATGTCGATCGGAGGGGATAAATAATCTCACGTATTTCAAGTGCATAGGCTCTAAAAGCCTTAACTCGGCAAGTTGCACTCTGACTTCACTCTGTAATTCTCTGTGAAATTCCATCAATTCCCGTGTACGCTCTGCTCGCAGGTCTCTTAGTTACGAAGTGTCCGTTCATCCCATATCCGGTCAGGATCCCTCGTTTGTGAGGCGGGCACAGCACGGCAGAACACCTATTTACAGTAACCTATCTGCGCGCCTCTATGTTATCCTTAGTCACTCATTCTGTACGCTCCTCAGGAGCCTGTTTCATAAGAGATCGTCGTAAAGACAGATTCCCTGTGTTAGTGTCTTATAGTGGCAATCACAAAGGACCCTGAAGATGATGTTTTAGGGCTACAGTTTCAAAGCAGCGGTGAGGAAAATTATTATCTATGGACAATACATTCAAATCAATTGACGTTCTATGACTCAGGGATCAACAGGAATTTTCGGTAAAAAGGATTTGGAAAGAAATATGAATCGCGTGATCGTCTCGAGCGTGGTCGTTTCAATTAACTTTTTGGACTTTGACGCTTTCGGTATCAAGAAATTTTAATTACTTCTGCCGCTTAATTACGTCATATTCTAGTTTCATGTACAGCACGAGGAAAACAAATTATATGTTTTCCTCGTGCTGTACATAGACCTAGAATATGATATGTTTTCCTCGTGCAGTACATGGACCTGGCCCCCGTTGAGTAGGGGGCAGGGGGGGGGTTTTGTTCCCCACTGAAATTATGAAACTTGTTTTAACCAATGTTTAACTTGTATTATCGACAGGACACATAATAGGTACAGTTCAAAAAGGCAATGCAGCTTACAATTGTAAATAGAATGTATAGAAATCATCACAAATGTTTAGTATCTAAATTCTAATGTGGTCCCCTAAAGAGAAATATCTGCCCTCCCCCTCCACTGCCCCACTATATTATCAGTTCTATCAATAAACACAAGGTGGAGCTACATGCACTTTAAAATAATGTCCCTTGTGAAATTTTCTTGAATTAGTTAAAAGTAAGAAAACTTGTGTACATACTTCATGTATATTAATATGCATCTTTTGCATAATGGAATCAACTGTTATGACTATCAATTTTTATTTAGGATTAACAAAAGGTTTGAACACACCTCCAACACACTTTGGACACGCTGCGAGATAGGGCCGTGTTGGAGGTGTGTTGGAGGTGTGTTGGGGGTGTGTTGAAAGCTCCAACACGTGTTCAAAACCAATCAAAACACCAATCTGAGCACGTGCTGAAAAGGTGTTCAAAGGGTGCTCAGTTTATGCAACGGGGGCCTAGAATAAGACATACTGTGGCTGAAAAAAACCCGCTTCATGCTGTTTTTCCCATGTGAAGCACATCATTTAGTAAAACATTATGTTGTGTAGGCTACACCATTAGAAACACTCAACAGGTTCTGGGAATTGCCAAACATGGTAGTTTACCTCATTTCCAGTTATGTAAAACCAAATTTTAAAAACTTTGGGCCAACTCAGGAAATACGAGATGCATGCTCAGAGGCAGTGAAGCTCATGGAGTAATCCCAGATTTCGGCATTCAGTGTGGTCCGCCTTTGGAGCATGTTCTCCTCTGTTGGAGTCAGGTGCATATCAGTTCGTCCCACTTCAAGTTCAGTTCATCCCACGTTCTATAAATCGCCATCATTTGCAAAATATTGAGATTCCGCGTAACAACTGAGATCCCATTTATTAATGATAATTATCCAGACACTTATACATATATTCTTTTTAGGATTTTATTTTAATTGGGGTTACCCGGATATCCAGGATTTTTTTAATGCGCCCAGCATATATTATTACAATGGGTTATTCATAAGAAAACAAATATAATCATCGTGCTTATGTGGACGAATCTCGTCCAATAAATTTTCGATTATTGCCGGCTCGTCCCATTCTCTCTATATATGTTGTCTGTATGATTATGATTCTATTTGCGATTATTGCCAGCGAGTTCCATTCTATATTTATTATATGTGCATAAACTTTGATCATATGTCATCAGATATCACTGAAAAAATATTAAAGAAGCATAGAGAGCCCTGCTGCCCCGCTGACAGCCCCACTGACAGCCACGTTAGAAGGCCTACTTATATTGTTGAATTAAAACGTTTATATTGTGGCAACTTCTTGAGCTACATTAATAAAACTTATATCATTCGATAGAGAATTTAATGCTCTATTTAATGATATGGTTTTTATCATGTATTTCTGTAATCATAGCACCAGAATCACGGGTGGATTAGCGATCGCAGGGATTTGTTTACATGCTTCATGGAGAGCCAAAGCTCCACGAAGCATATCAACAGAGCTATTTTTAGACAACTACATTTTCATAGGACGCGTCCTATATGAATATTTTTATAGCACCCCACTTATAGCACCTCTCATATAGCATGCACATGTAATAAAATAAGGTGAGATAATCATAGTAGTGTAGTGTAGAGACACAGTTGTTATCATTTCATTATGATAGTACAGTGTTATATTTAAACAGTAATATAATGTGATAGGATAGCCACTGTCTACAAGTGTGATCCATTTCCCGGCGTCATTAACTTAGTACAATGATATAGTTAGACAGTGTCACAATGGGATAGGACAGCCACTGTCAATGAGTGTGATCTATTGCCCAGTGACTTTGGAATCGGTCATAAATTAAAGTTAAGTTATTTATTTTGCCTGATGCGAGTCTCGATTTCTCGAGTGAGCATATGCGTTGAGACATAATACATACAAGTAAGTCGATAAGTCAAATCAACATAATCTTCAAGAGTCATCTGGATATATGGGCTTATATTAGTTCTTTCCATATTAGTTGTTGTATATATGCATCGCATGGAATATAATTAACATAACCTATTTCTTAACCGCTTTCTTCTTTCTCCCTCGTTCCTCCCCATATAAATGCTCAAATGAAGGTTCCAGGGTAAAGTCATGAGCTCAATTTAGTTAATGCGTTACTCTGATTCATATATATTGCCTGGGAGTCCACACCAAAACCTATTCATTTAATATATACAGCGTGTTTGTAATGAAAAGGTTTCTGGGCGTGTTATAGTATCGCCCACTGCATGTTCCCTAAATCATTAATATTATTCCTTATTGTTATTATCATTTTTAATTGTTTTAGTTTATAGAGCAGGTATTTGTTTTCTCCCTTAGCAATCAAGAGTATGGTTTTCATCGTTTCTTAAAAACTAATATCCTGACTAAATATGTTAATCAGCACACCTTTATACAACAGTTATGATGTTTTAACAGAGAACTGCCTATATACATCCTATGATTATTCTTAAATTTATTTTCACTGAATTTCACTTTTATTTCTATAGGAAATCTAATTGTTCTGATGAATGCAGTCTTAGTTAATGGTCTGAATACATAATGTCAGGCGATTGTGTAATCGAACATTGCTCCCATTTATTGCCAGACATGAAACTGTGCACAACTACACATTAACTTCAATGATTTGCGTGAAGCTTGCGAATGAGTTGTTGGGGTTTGGTGCTAATTGTAATCACTCTTTAAATCACATTGAAATAAGAGTCAATAGGACTAATTGGAGTTGCCTTACGAAGATCACCTTCTGAGGGAGTTGGGGGAGGGCACGGTTCCCTAATTGTCTCTTATTCTTCATTGATGTCCCAAATGTGGGCGAATAGTTATGTTATGTTATGGAAGTCCATTTCAAGATGATACAAGTATTTAGCTAACTGCAAGATTGATCTTAAGCGATTTTGCTATTGACGAAATTGACCAGTGAGAATGAGACATAGATCTATATATATGTAATATCTTGCTATATCTCATTTTTTATTAATCACTTTATTTAAATAATGGAGACATGCCATCTATATCTGGTTAAGCACATCCTCCGATACGTTTCTTGCATGTCAAATTTGGATGGAAATCTGGACATTAGATATACCTTCTACCCTATACCCTTAAGGTATTTCTAATGATATTTATAAATAACGAGGGGCATTACAACAAGTCAGCAACCCACATAACGATGTCTGGCAATGCATATCATATGTGCATGTGCGTGATATAAGACAGGTTCATGATACGTTGGCGTGTCTATTTCTTACATAGTATTTGGCACAGTGCCTTCATATTAAAACTACATGCAGTATGTCAACCACACATGCAAAAAGAAGTTGACAGCCTTAAAGATCTGTGACTAGATTCTGAGGATTACACCAAATGAAAGAGCAATGAAAACCAGCTTGACTCTGTATTGATTTTGAGTTCTACTGCCTCTCCAGCCAAACCATTGAGGCAAAGGCTGCGGTCGGTTGTATCGACTATCTATGACTCGATGGATCACTGCCAATGACTCTCAAATTTACACTTTCTAGTAGAAGCCTGTAGACATATATAGTTAACTTGGGATCGGTAGTTTCGATCAGCAGTGGAAGAATGCTAGGTTGCCTGGTTGGAATAGAAACTAAAGGGTCATAGTACAGCAACATCAGCGGTCTTGGCGATTCCCCATGGTATCTTGGATAGTATGGGGCTTAACTTCATGTGCCTAAGGGTCATGCGGTTGCAGTAGTTAAAACACGAGATATAAAAAGATCAATAGTTGCCAGTGGCCTGAATTCGTGGATATAAGCCTTGGAGGATGATAGATCAGTTTTGTAGTAGAATAAGTTTAAAGGGATCGAATTATTCCTCCTTCATTGTCCTACCTCTTTCTCAGATAAGATAAAACCGATATCGGCTAGGCAGCTGGAGACTTGTGTCCCATATGTACTGCAAATAATCGTGGAAAACAATTTCTCAGTCTTTCAAAGTTAGAAGACAGGACCTAGCCCCTAAACAAGGGAAGCCCTCCATGGTTCGATATCTAAAATGGTTGGAGCTTCTGTCAGAATCCCAAAGGTACAGTTCATAGTGGTGAACGATGTGGTAAGGAGTGGAGAATGGCACTATTGAATCACACAGAACTCGCTTTGGATTGGATTCAGACCTGGCAATAGAAGATATTTTAACGAGGAGAGGAGTTGGAATGAAAAGAGTGTCTATTCTTCGCTCTCGCTGCCATAAACTGATGTTGCCCTCGGGATCAATTCGAGAGAGTGTAAATATCATGGCATACCTACAAACATAGCATTATATGCCTTGAACTGAATGGTAGGTGGTGAAATAGGATTCTTGGTGACCTTTTAAACCGCGCTCATATCGACTAGTTAGTAGGGGGGAAAGAAAGGAAGAAAAACATTTCTAGCGCTGCTCGGAGGAGGGCTCTAACAGTAGCTTGCTCTTTTACCAACCCCATGTTACATACGCCTTGGTCACTACTCCTCCAGGGGGAAGGACCAATCAATAGCCAGCCTCCAAACCAGGAGGAAATAATAAAAAACCCTCGAGAACTATAATAGAACAGTCCGGAGTTTTGGTATCCTGAGACAGGGCCACTCTAAGCAATATACGGCCGCATTATTTTAATCGTTATGCAGTCTTACAGGCGGAGTTTACCTCCGCCAGGTTCTATTGACAGTATGCTTATATCGAAATTATGAAGATGTTAATGTCATAAAAATTTTGCTTCCTTCATTCCAAATCAAATCAAGGTCGATGGATGTCTTGATTGATGGGCTAGAGTCCGCGCATGCCTGTTATTCATCCTATTTATCAGAACCGGAAGTTGGATCGATAGCGAGGCAGACGGATGTCAGTGCTTTTCCCTGCTGGCTATAACGAGATGGAAACAAACCAGCAAACTAAAGATAAATATCCACAAGATGTACTTACTATATCCCGCCGTTTCCAGACCGTGGTTTTTCAGGGATGGAAAAAAGGCAGTGTATATATATGCCCTGTCCCTTTAAATTCAAAGGTCATAAACACTAAATTCTACCTACAGATTGTTATGATTCCAATATGTTCCTTATTATTGAGGCATCAATGGTAACAAATCTGTCTTGAGCCTAGTTGAACTATGAAAGAAAACCATCGGGATAATGTCTCTGCTGTAAATTCGACTGGTCACTTCAACCTCCGGTTCTTGATTTTATTGAATTCCTTTCTAGGATGGAAGCTCAGTTTCACTTGGAAACACCAACATCTGCTGAGAGAGACCACACACCCTACCCTGTGTCTAGACCCTTCCCAAGGGGCCAGTCATTTGTTCTAGTGGGCAACTGCAGAATCATCGACCGAGCCAACACTAAACAGCCCTGGAAAATCTGTCAATATCTCAAATCCAATTGCAATCATTATTACGATAAAAACCATAAAAAAGCCTGGTCGATTTCGAGCAATCTCGACCTCGAAAAAAGGCCATTAACATAATTTGTCATCGGAGCTGGGGAAAATAAACGATTTATAGCCTGTTAGGGTGAAGAGGTGATGACCGTATCTTTTTCAAATGGGGGGAAATGCACTCGGTTCAATAGCAATTAATGTATAATGGGGATAACAGCAAAGCTTTTCCCGAAGAAATGAAACTACCAGTTGGTAGTTGAGGCGGGAAGAGTGTAAGAAGAAAGTATACGTCTTAAAGCCCCAAATAACCTAGGAAGTAGTATGTTTTACTACTGTTAAGAAAATAGAACAAGTATGCTTTGAGGGAAATCAGTGTTTCCTCACTCAGCCTACAGCATTATATATAATAGATGTGTATATATAAATGCTGTTGGAAGAAGTTAGGCTATACAGTTCCATCGGTTTCCATTTCTGGTACATTTAACTGGAGGCAGCTTTAAGTTAGCTAAGGTGAGGACCGGGTCTGAATACTAATGATTCACTCACTCCCATACCCTAAGGATTCACGACTTGCAAAGAGCTTTCTAATGACTAAGGTATGCCGAGGCATAATGACACTTTCCTGGAGAAGCGCCCTAATTTTGCTTTTACTTTAATGACAAAGCCTTATAAACTCCATCTCGATGCTTTTTGTGGTAGAATCAGGGGGTTACACTCCATCTTTTCTAACAATGCGCCGTATTTGAAATGTCCTTACATGTCCTTGTCACTGAATAAGTCCATAAGAATAAGCCCAACTGGATTTTTACCTTGATTTTGTACCTCGATCTATTTATCTGATTAAATTTGCACAATTTTTAGGATGCTCATCAACGAACACGCCCGATTTTCTTTTTCTGCTTCCCTGCATGTCATTTATACATAAACAACTCGCTGCCTTGTGGCATGTCCGAGTAAGTATTAGCACGTCTTCTATCCTGCCTCCATACGATGGTGTGAAAACTATAATTTTATGAGTCATTAACCCCCCTCAAACACGCCTTTTTCTCTTCTTTTTTTGCGTTGGCTGCTCGACCAACTGTAATTGGTGCCTTCTTTTCTTATCCGTCACAGCAATCTGGTGGAATTATCCTTCCGTTTTTCCTAGCCTATTTCCGCATCATCTTCATAAGATAAATAAGGTAACCTCAGTATTTTTCATTTCCTGCCCAACTATGGGGATTTTAAACTCAAGGACCAAACTTTGGCTTCCCCATTTTTTTCCAATATATTCGATATTAACTCTTGCTTTTGACCACCGTAACCCTTTCTTCCGCTCACGCTTCCTGTGTCTCTAATTTCACCACGTTATACCCACGCATTTATATCGATCCTGGACCCTATCCTTTCGAGAAAATACCAAATAAAAATACCTTTCCACTTCCAATTGTCCGCAACAATGGAGTGCTCGATTAACTGCCCACCAAATAGACATCAGGCAACCGCTCTTTCCTTCAAGTCGGTTGTGTGCGACAGAAACACATTCATTTTGAGGTGATGTGTGCAAGAGGCAAAGGGTGTGGTTCTTTCTTTCCTACTGCTATTGATGAAAATGTCTCGAAATCTTTAGAGACCCAGAGACTAGCACACATTTCCCACGATGACCTTATTTCCTAGGAACATGGGGAAAGGTTTGAGTTGCCATAGACCAGGCATTGATTTATCAATTATGGACCACCGTTCACCGACTTGTATTAAATCGGTGAAATGAGGTTTGCTTTCTAGTTTTCTTACAACTCCTCCACTGGAAAGCATGTAAGTCCCATGGCAGGACATCTATTCTTCGCCACTTATTCACCACCACGCTGTTTCCACCAGATTATTCTGTGGCACACTTTCCTTATTTCCTTGCTGCCACCGGCGACCCTTAAGGCCCGATTACACTTAGTAATACCCCTCTTATGCCTGAAGCATATTGTAGCTACAAAATGCATAGGAATTGGTCATTGACATTTTAACCTTCAAATCATTGTTTCTTAAAACCAAGTAGATTTCGAGGCATTAGGCAACGAATAATTAAAACGTTCAGACATTTTTTCGACAAAAACCTACTTCTCCACTCAGAGTCTTGCATATCAAAGGTAAATGTATAATGAATAACAAGTTTATCGTGAACAAAATATGTGAACATATATGCAGAACGATATATGCAGTTTACAATAGTTTCTTTTCACCGACCGGCCTTTATCATTTGCCCAATAACACCTCCCCTACCTGTATTATCAAGGGACTAGCAACCCTACGCTTCTACCAACATGGCTTCCGCTGTAAACAAACATCAGACAAAATAACCGAAGATACAAATACCCAGGGGGCTAGATTGAGGGGAATGACATAATTGGGCCCTCCAGCCTGGGGCCCTAACGCTAACAAGTTCGGTCTTGTTCCTTTTCATTAGGAAATTTGGTAGGTATGTATGGGAGTCTAAGACAGGTATCTACTCGGTATCAAAAGGGTAGATCGGTTCTTCTATGGGGTATATATAGCCGTTGTTTCTTATTAGGAATGTGTTCCCATTTATATATTACTTACATGACCTTTTAAATACTGGACGAACATAGTACTTTTAGCTAATTTGTGATATAAATTATTGGTGATTTTGATATTTCGGTGAAATTCCACTAAATGGCCACCAAGTGTGAGGTGACCGCTTACCATGATTCCCACCCTATAGCTGCTATCTATGGCTTTGAAGCCTGTGGCCGGGAACATACGAGCAATTCAATTAAGGTAATGTCAGTAACCTCTGTGCCTGATTCGCCAAACTACCTTATATAATAGAATGGGTCACTCCAGTGCTATTGATTCAAACGGAAAGATTTCATTTTACCTGCAAAATACAAACCCAGTCTTTCGACATACAAGGCAGGAGGACATAAATCGTAAGCGGTCCGATAAGTACTATAAAGGCTATGGCATTAATTTGATTATCTAATTTACATCCCCTGACTACCAACACCTTGTATCAGGGTAACGTAAACTACCTTCTTGATTGGTGCTGCAAGTCATGTGAGGGTCATATTGATCTAATTTAGTGTCCAGGGCCGCCGCCTAGTGTTGGTATTATTGCCATTCCTCATATACTTTTAATCTACTGTCAACGCATCAATTCCAGGTAATGTGCTTAATATCAGACATTACAATACATAATGTATTGCGCAGGAACTGTACATTCAGTTCATGTATACCTGCCCGATTCAGTAATAGCCTACCTCGCTTAGTTAAGAGAGACCATGTGGCACAAGAAGATTTTATCACACGTTCATGATGATCCAGGAGCATTTGATAATATCTGGCGGTATGTCACGCTGAATAGAATAAATTCTGGTCTCGGGGACTACGTGTATACATGCACAGACCAAGATAAAATCAGTGAAACTTGAACAGATTGATACAGACCCTCCATACACGTGTATGCTTGCAAGCACCTCATTCTGGTGCACACAGGAAGTGCTACTTTTTTATCTCTTTTCTTTCTTTAGTTCACAAACACAAACTGCGAAGAGAAACGCCTAAGACAACGAATAAAACAAACAATTAGACAATAACGTGTTTCCGGCCCATGCACAAAAACGTAACAATAATCATAACTGATGGGACCCTTCATTAATGATTACCCCTCACGTAGTGCACTTAGTTTTATTGACCTAAAGCATGGGAAACGGATATGGGCAATCGCATCGTTTTAAGGGTTGGAAACAAACAAAAGGGGTTGCGTTTAATCGAGGTACATAAGGTAGGACGGGGTACCAAAGGGGATGAGAGGTAGTGGGTGGATATATGGAGAGGATTTATGAGAGAGTGCTTGCCACCTCCAGTGAGGTGTCATCTTCAAATAGATTGTGGAAGCAGACAGAGACAGCTTGGGCGCTATGCCTGGCGTACGAGGCTCCAGTGTAAAGACCATCAGGAGACAAGACTTTTCTTGTCACTATTGGAAAAACTATTTGTCAAAGAGAATCACCAATGCTGGTGGTGGTGCGGTCCCATTCCGGAGACCTGCTTTAGAGGGGGAAGTGTAGTTAACTATAAATTGATGCATCTCTCATCCTACTGGAAATCAGTACCGTGCATAGCAAGGCAAAACATCTGAATAGTGATGACAAAGGATCCACGTGAATAAGAGAGTGTAATAGGCAGAGGGGGAACCGGTGGGTCTAGGCATAAATGTTGGTTCGGACGTTGGTTTGGAGCTGCTTGCCAAAGGCCAACTGAAAAGCCAAAGGAATTTTTAAAAACAACGTTGTCCTTTACTACAAGACTTGAGGAATAAAGTAGACGGCAAATAAGTGAGTCAGAAGTAGTAAAAATGAAGAAAGAGGGTGGTTTTGTTAGGGATATTGCAGCACCCTTACTAGCGATTGATTATGAGGAGAAGGGATGAATGAATTCACGAAGATCTCTAGGAAACGAATTCTACACCCAGTGCTGCATAATTCCCAGCATGGACTCACACCAGGGCCTCGTCCATCCAGATTGCACACACTTATCAAAATCCGAAAATGATGCTCGTGCCGCCGACTCATTGCTTCCCATGGGATGTTCCCACCATTTGGGATACAAAGTGAGCTATCGATAACTGATAAATGAAAGAGCGAGATTGATTCATATTCCTTTTATTTCTATGGCTCCCTCGATACCATTTACGTCTTGGCTTTATCAATTTGTTTTTGTACCACTCATAACTTTGCAAATACGAGGGAACCCCTATAATTCAGGGTTATACACCGTTTAATGTATTCTATCTATTCCTAGTATGCATTTGACCAACTAGTAGGCAGAATTATCACATCTTGGTGCATACAAATTGCTAAGCCACTAGCGATGTCCTGTGGTAGCGACTATATTCCAATTTTCTGTCAATATTACGGAGCGATATATCCTACCTTCTGTCTCATGCCTCACTCCCCAACACTACATATATTATACATGAGAGAGAAGAAACATTTAGTGCTCATTCCGAAGGCAATCACTCATGTAATAATGGTATAAATGATACAGCCCCTCATACATATTAGAAGAGCTATCTGCAAGAATCTCGTACTTTGCTGGTGGAATCTTTGGGTGACAAATGATGCATTATTTATGTTTCCTGGCTAAGTAATGAATGATTCACAAGAGAAATTACACGGGGTAAAGTGGATCTCCCAGTGTGGCCTGCTCAGTAAATTATCACTCACAATAACTTCTCAAAGGGGGAAGTTTGTTCATAATAAAAACCTTTTTTCACTATGGTCAAATACAGTGGACCGGATCGTGTTTGCACATGGATGTTACCCCTGGGAACCTCTTGTCATGCTTCATGACAAGTAACTACTATCGCAAATACTAATCCTCAGCTAATTGTAGGAGAGGGATATATCAACATCGCAGGGATTACGGAATTTGCGTCGGCCTACAGCTAGCCAGGATTTAAGCAGGTGTATAGCATGGGGACATAACACCGGCAGTAAGGTCCAGGTGTAGGTGTCGGCTAAGTGAAGGCAGCTTCATGGTAGAATGAGTGATTTATTGGTGATAAGTGGACCCGTAAACAAAGCCGAGGACTCATTCAGTGAGTAAAGATGGAGGATTATTATGACAAGATCTATGTTTACTCATTCATAACGCTCATGCCTAATGAGGTGTAGGGGTGATGGGACTGGTGAATTATATAGGCCAGTGGCACCTCGGCGGATGGTAGTTTACCATTAGTCTATGAAGGGCAGGAAGAAGGAGATCCGTTCTCCACCATACTACACAAATATTTTTACTTTTCCTCTTCCATCTCGCCATTGCCTCTCCAGAACTTCTTTTCACAAAAGGCCCTGACAGTCATTATCACCACCTTCCATTTTGATCAATTCCACCTTCTTTTTTATTCTTAGATTCTTTTCTTTGTGTTTTCCACCACTCAGCACTGATCCACCTTCACTCCCTCTTCCTGCGGAAGTTCCTCGTTTGTCAATATGGGTGCTGGACCTGGTCACTTCCGGTTGAGCCAGCCAATCATAGTTGGATCTGTTTTTGGTGTAACGTTTAACAGTCGGTTTTATTGAAGAACGTGATGAAATAAAAGAGTGGTTGTCTGACAGAATTATGAGCAGTAAATTAAAAAGTTGTAGGAAAAGCAAGGAGCAAAAGCTATAATGTGAACATAAAGAGAGACTATAATATGTGGCGACTAGAAACTAATAATGACGATTTATCAAATCAACATTATATAGACGATTAAACCTGCCCAAATTTAATAGAGTATTCCCTGGTGTAAAGGAAAGTAAGAGTAGAGAACAAGCATTAAAGGATGAAAAGACCCAATGAATGAAATGGGACAGAGATAAAATTATCTGTCAGATAAAATTCGATTAGATGACAGTCGATTTTCTATAGTCAGATCCAGGATCCATTAGCCAAAAGAGAGGTTAATGCAATGTGACAGACATCTACATTACTTTGGACAGTATCGTTCCCTAAACTGTATCGTCTAACATTTAGTCTCGGTATCTTCTTATTGCACTTCCTCCCGGTTACCCAGTTTCATTCTGAATGACAGTTGCATAGATTTAGTCCCACAGGTGACACCCTTGCTGGCCGTCGTCAGACTTTTCTGGGACATCCACTGGAAATGGGTAGAAAGCGTAGGGAATTCCCATGGTTATTCTATTACAACCAGTGGCGTGAATACCATTTCCTTTGAATGTAAACACAAGGGCATTGGGACTTCCTCATCCATTTATAGTACATTAAGCGCAAACTGCAAATTTAAATGACCAGTCAAGTATAGTAAACATTCTTTAAGATCGGCCCTCAAGAAAAACGGGGTGTTTGGATGTTGTTGATATTAATCATAATTTCATACAGATTCACGAGACTTTAGTTTCAAACCTATAGACCAGTAATTCCCAAAACGCCTCCTGCACCATAATGTTCTTTTTAAAAAAAGGTTAGAGAATGCAAATGGGAATCGGGGAAGCACTCATGCATTTGTGGAATTCCCTTCTTCTTGGTATATACATATATATCTTGTGACATATCCATTATATCAATGACTCTCGCTTAAATAGACCTTGTAATCAGTATTAGACAGGAATCTTCATTCATCATTCTCATCATTTATTTAAAACTTTTCTCTAATTATTTCTCTAATTTTGTGTAAGTTTAAACATTAAATTTAATGTGGCTGAATATGAATATAATCTTCTCTGTTATTTAAGAATTGATTAACTAAGTCAGGGAATGACGAAAATCACAATAATAATAATATTTTTGTAACTGTCTTTTAACCTGAATAAAATTTGCCCCCCCCCTCAAAAAAAAAAGAATATGAAAATCAAATATCAACCAACATACCGATGGATAAAATTAGGCATCATATGAAGCTTCCGATATCTTTCCTTCCTTTAGCTTTAGGTTACGTTAATGAAAATGATATCCGTTCCACTTTGGACACACCTTCCAGAAAGGTTTCCCTACAACTGAGATAAGTTGAGATGGTTGTGCATTGTTCGGAGTTGCAACCGTTAAATAGATTGTGTTGATAGGATAGACGCGTGTATACGTATAAGGTAATTAGCTTAGTAATCCGCGGTATTGATACATTCTACTTATTAAATTCCGAACACGAAATAAATATATCAGTAGATGGTATCGACCGCAAGGACTTAGGATATCGTTACCATGCAATGAGCACATTCTGGAGAGTTACGCAACTATATGGAAACTAGTAGATCTACATTTGAACCGACATAAAGGAATAATGCAGTAAGTTACTGGAAAGTATTAGCTTTTCTAATCTTGTCGAGTGGGGTATATAATATAATTTGAATTCTGAGCAATAACAGTATACTGTTATTGCTTAGAACAGAATGAGTACACCAATGTGAAATGCTTTTAGTAGACTTCAAAATCAAAATTCGCATTATATTAACTATATACTATGTGTCAGAAAGCGTGCAAAAAGAATATATCTTCAATCCGAAAGCGATACATAACCACATTTATTATATCTGCTTTAACTGTGGGAGCGTATAGAGATATCTCCACAGCAAAACGATATCATAAGTGATTTTGGCCATAACGAAAACTGATGAATCGTGAATATCATATATCTTATGACAGAAGTCAGGAATTTCTCAATGCTTATACCCCTGACTATCGCCAATGAGGGAATAATGGCATACTATATCTATTCTAGGCAGCAAAACCATCTACAAAAGGACCATAATCACATGGGAGTATTTTATTCGGGGAGGCAAGCAATTCTTTTCCGACCCAACTAAATGATTCCAGATTAAAGCGGAGATAATATTGTGTATAAGCAATGGGAAAAGCAAACCAGTGACAGTTGATGTATAGTGACGGATGCTTTATGGACAATCCAGGCGAACAAACCACGACGACAGACATACATTGCTCGCAATTATCATACAAGAAGTGAACGTAGATCTCAGCTGGGTAGAGTCACAAGGAGCTAAGGCAATGGAAGCAATAGAAAAGGCCAAGTGGGAGAGGAAATCGAAGCATAGATACGATATATGATTAAGATCAGGGAAGTCAAGGATATAAGACAGAAACTCAGTAAAGGGGGCAGGGAAAAGGGCAGAGACAGAGTGGGGCACTTTGTGGAGGGATTGAGGACAAACGGGGTCATAAAAGATATCAAAGGAACTCAGAAAGAATACGGGCCAGTGGAGCCAACTAACGCACATATCTGTCGCTGGTACAGGTCAGCACATACAAAACAAAGTTTTTATGCTCTCCTGTCATTTGCTGAAGCACAAAGAAATGTTTCCGTATGACAGGAATGATATCCGCACGATGGTATAAACGTCCATCGATTGGGTGAATGAAAGTTCCCACCCCTATATCATAGACACTACATAAGTGAGATATGCTTGCCAGACGTTGGTAGTCACGCATTAGAAACAACCCTTGTTATTAGTGATATATTGAAAACCGATAAATTCCCATGGGGAATTATAGATCTACCAACCATATTATGGCTCAATGGTATCGATGATAGATAGGTATACGGGGTAATTAATTCCCGCTAATTTGATATTGCGATTTTACACATGCACACTTTACTTCGTTAAGTAACATGATCGATCGAACTGAACACTTATGGTATCGTCTTGTTGGTTAATGAACCTTATTAGTATCGTCGATGCGATAAGAGAACAGGCATGTAGCTGAACATGATATACAGATATTAAATACGATGAGCCTGTTACTATGGATAGTAACATTATGAATAACGGCAGTTAAGGGTTCTTCACGAAGTTGGTAAATGAACAGGAGCCTGATATAATACTTCAGATAAAAGCAAACAACCCAGAATGAATCGTTGCTTTGAATTATAAATAGAGGTTTACTAACGTTCTAGGTGTAGCTGACGATTAAATCATTAGAATGCCGTGTGATTAATGCCATGAATGGAATATGGAGTGACCTAAATTAGAGGTTGACATGTGAACAGAGAACATTAAATTAATTATGACAACCCTTGCCAGCTTTAATTAAAGGTTGTTTACATCTATATAGCGTATTTGTATTTTTTATTCCAGATGAGTGACGGTTATGGTATCACACACATCCCCAATCACAAAATCAATACAACCTTGTTAATAAAACGCCTCCAATAATTTTGCAAACCAACTTTGAACTCCCAAAAATTTTAATTAAAGCAATAGGGTGTCAATTGTAAATATGACGAAGAATTAAGTCATTCATGAGTATCGCAATCAACCGAAATGATATACACATGTTTAAGGATTAAACTCGCCATCATGAGTGTCAGATACTTTGAGGATCAATAATAGTCACTCACTAAAGATTTTATTTAATAATTGTACATAACAGACTGCAAAATGTCAATACACATAAGTTGTCCCTCACATCTGGGTTCACTACACATGTGTTTGTTATGGACCCAGGACCACCTCCCTACGTGATGTTAAAGGGGGTGTACTTCTTGTCTTCCATTTACTTTTGTATCGATCTATATATTCGAACAGGGCCGCTTTAAGTATGCGATTATATATTAGCCACCCCTACTTTCATCCTTCCTAGACCGTTCTCATTACAGAGCTCCAGAAGCCACTCCATATTGCTCAGGCATTCAACCGTTAGATTACTAGTCAATGAGCCAAAGTCGATGTGCACACCAGAGAAGGAAGAGGCAAATGTGCACATGGATCAGTTTTTCTTTATAGTGAACAGGGATCACTGTACTTTTTCCTTCTCCCTGGTTTCATTCGTTGCCCATTTCATTCGAGTCTACGCGACCGTACCATCTGTATCACCAGATTCATTTATTTGAATACCCAACTTCCCTTACATCATTTCAAGCCATATTTATATATATAAATATCAAGGCGATATGCTGACCGCTTTCAAATACACACATATATATAATATTGAAGAGGATAAGCCAAACATAATGGCGCCATGTGGGATATCCATTCATTAAAGTGGTCATACAAAGGAAAAAGCGTCTCCAGTATCCCCAGATGCATACTCAATTTCCCATTTTTATATCTTTCCCTTCTCAACCTCGACCCCCATCCTCTCACACACCCTCATGCTCATATTGGAAAACAAAACACAGCGTATTTATACGGAATGGAAATGGGAAAATACAATAGCAGGATGATTATTTACAATTAGTCTAAACACTTTTTCTACCTTCAAGCACCTCACTTTAGTGCTGCCTTAATCAGCCATTGGGAAGGCTCCTGTAGTTCCCTCAGAAGTTAAAATTGTCATACTCCGCAGGTTGTTAGAATGTACATCATCACGCCTTGGGAGGGTACTCGCAGGCGAATCCTCTGGAGAAGGTGTATCGATAGGTATGTGCATATATATATGATCTGAATAGACTGAGACGTCAGAGAAAATCTGTGAACAAACTTACCAGGTAGGAATTCCACGACAGGGCTTACAGATATCCCAATGGTCACACAAAAGCCGCTGATGAATACAAGTTGGGCTATTGGTGGTCTGCACAGTTAATAGAGTAATATGCTCCAGTATCGTTGTTCTTTCCAGTGGCATTGCTTATTAAAGCCTGTCGTCCTCTAGCTAGTTCCAGACCATACTGGGGGAATTGTGTGCGGCGAACGTTGTAACTCAGATGGCCTGCTTGCTTGCTGTTGGGGAAGGCGGAGGAGGCAGGAGGCACACTGCCGCGAACACCGCCGCCGCCGTAGTCGTGGTGGTGGAGGAGGATAGCACGTAGCCTATAGAAGGGGGGAGCCAGGGTGAACGCTGGGCATGGTGGGTGAGAGACGAGAGAGAGAGAAGGCAGAGATAGAGAGACAACGAGAGAACACAAGCAGCCCTTTGCAATCCGACCGTTGAAGCAGCGTCAGCAGCTGCTGGAGGAGGAGGAGGGCCAGCGTTGGCTGTTGGTGCTCCTCCTTGTTGAGATACTGGGCTTTATTCCTCCTCTGCCGCCTTCTCCAACTCCTGAGCTCATGGCTTCTCCTGGGCATGCCATGGAGAAGGATGCAACTGCTGAGAAGTGATCGATCCCGTACGACTCACCACTGGCTGGCCCCAATCGCCAAGCTCGCTCCTCCTTCGCCCCCTTCTCCTCCTCCATCTCCCCCTCTCCCTCCTTTTCCTGGACCAAGTATACCTACTCCAGGGCTTGTGCTCATGGCATGTGGGCGGGGGGGGGGGGGGAGCTGAAGGTCTGGACACGTGAGGGTAAATAACTAAGTTGAACAAGACGAGTAGAACAACGGAAGGGGAAAAAAGTGGGATGATATTGGATTTCAAGTCTAAACCATATTCATAAGACATTCGTTTTTTCTACAGCACAAATGTATAAACTTTTGTATTTACAATTTGATATCATCAATCATGATAAATTAATCGTGAAGCAAGGGTATTGACAGATGTAAAAACAGAGGAGCTTTAGCGTAGATTGCCATTTCCAAACAATAATACACTCTTTATGTTTTCTGCTATTGAGTGTCTTTCCATTTCATAAAATGTCTCATATAGAAACAATTTGAATATTCATGTTTCTTTTTGGCAAAGTCAGATAACTAAAGTACGAGCTTATTAAAGATGTCTTTTTATGATCCTCTTGGGACTAGTATTTCATTGTATTGCACATATCGAAGCAAGCATTTCCGTACATGTACACAAATGGGCACTGGACATAGTGCATCATGAGGCCGAATAAGAATCCCGGATCCCCCAGTCTTTTGAAAGATTCAATTACATTGTAACGGCTTTGTAAGAGAGACAGGTGGAGGTGGCCATGCAGGGACAGAGGAGGAAACTGACATTTTGTGCCAAGCACTTCCTCAGTGCCATGCCCCGGTAATGATACTGAAAAAGACGTCCAAAATAATACTCCATCTATTTCCATGTGTTGTACAAGAAATAGATGGTTCAGATTATATCTATGGAAGATAGTCTAGACTCATACACGATAAAGCATACAAATCATTTAAATGCAGGAGAATCTTTGCACTATCTTTGTTTTACGACCAAAATATCTTCGACGGAATCATAGATGTGCACATTCCAGCCGATGGGACAAATCGTTTAGGAAACGGGGCGCAGGGCTTTGACCTTGTATTTACGACCCACTCTCTACTCTGCAATTGCCCCGGGTTCTCTGAGTGCTGATTGGCGTGGGAAATACTCGGACCTTCCTTAGAAGTGTGTTGTTTTTTATCTAACCTGTCAAGAAGCCAGATCTATAGCACCGTCTGATCGCGCCGCCTGTCTTTTCTTCTTTTCATCAATCAGCTATGCCGTCTGCTCTATTTCTGGCATATTATGTAAGGCTTCTCCTGTGATTGTTTGTTTGTTCATGTGTTTTTTGTTGTTCTGACGATAGTCTGAGTAACTCCCAAGAATAGGAAGAAGGCGGAGCAATTTGTTATAAGCAGTTTAAATGTTTACACCTATTGACCTTTTGCTGAAGTACAATATACAAAAGTAAATATACAACCAAACATAAATCATGAGAGTGAGAACAATGAGAATATTTTCATAACACATACAGCCCTAACATCACATAAGAAACAAAAGTATATTTTGGGGCGCATACCCTTTAAATGATATCACATTACATCATTAATAGGACTCTTAACCAAAGGTAGGGCTATGCACCCCAGAGTACATGAATAAACTAAGGCATTGTCTGATCTACGTCGAGTAAGATACATTCCGATCGCCCGGGGAAGGAAAAAGAGGCTATCAGGAGAACGGGGACTGGGAAAAGCCAGGGCAGGGAAGGGGAAAACAGAGATAGGGGTATAGGGAGGATAACACGCTTCTAAGGAAGAGAAGGACGTTGCAGTATTATGCAAAAAAGACGTTAAAGAGAGTAGGCACTAAGACGAGTAGAAAATCAGAAACTCGAAGAATGTCCATAAGCAGTTGGAGAGAAAATAAACATCAGGGGAAATCCGTTTTTAATTTTCCAATTAAAACACATTTGGTAGTTAGTGGTTGCATAGAGTTTGCTTTACCCTGTTCGATGTGGGAAATTCGAAGTATTTATCTTTGCCGTGAGCAGGGCTAACAATCAAGGACACCTGAAGTAACTTCAGCATCAGTAAAAACAAAGAGTGACAGCAAGTCATTAATCACCTGCGTTTACACAGGCGGAGAAGGCAGATGAACATAAAGATGGATTAGACTGGAAGTCAATCCTTATACCTCTGTGTAAACCTTGATTGTTTCCTCCTCGACCAAATATTGCATCAAGCGTCGTGGTCCATGCACCGTGCGTATGGTCGATCCATAATTAATTATGGAATGTCTAAGAGAATACTACTGTATCTTTAAGGCTCTGTATCGATGACCAGTAGCGTATTAATATCCTCGTAATCGATCTACATAAATGATATTCTAGCGTTTCTGTCCTACAAATCTCGAAATAGAACCAACAACTAGAAGATAGCTTGTTGAACAATATCTGACTGAATATGCTGACAAAAGAGACAAATGGTTTGTACAATCTTTTTGCCCTGCCCTGTCGATTGGGATTCTTCAGGGGCATTCATTATTAATATTGTCACTTCGATGGTTACATAGCTCAGAAGATTTACTTAAGTTTCCTAATGTTTGACGAGGTGACATTGGATATTTTATCTCCATCGGCAACTATCATGAATATTAGAGATACTAGAAACAAACATCTCCTCAGTTGTCATTGCTGCCAGGACCTATAAATTATTATATTTAATAAGTACTCGTTCCCTATACGATAACTCCGGTGGTTTTGGACATAGGGCCAAGTCTCGCACTCAGCGGCTTGGCGATTCTCGTGCTCTGAGGCTTGGGGATTTGTCAACAATTTTTCCGCAAAACTCTCTATGAACAATTATAATCAGTTGCTCATGATTTTTCTCTCCCTAGCATATTTTAATACTAGCCTACCTCGGCCTTTGGGTGAGTTAAAAAATAGCGAACATTTCCGTCAATTTCCGTCGTCGCATTGTTTACTATCCCTGTTGCGCAATGCATGCATTGGGAAAACCACGGAAAACCCCTCAATGGCCTATGACGTCATTGATATCTAGGCTTATGTAATCGCAGGCACACCCCTCCTCCTCCTCTTTCTCTCACTACTTTCTCAAAAGCCATTTATCTTGATCAGTATATTGGATGGGTAAAAGCAGTAATTGACATTTGCTTTTCTGATGCTCTAAAAAGGCGGATACGAAAGGGGGAGTTGAAATATAATTAAATCAGTCAAAATGTGCTTAACAATTTTGCTGACGACGCCCAAGAACGGTGTACTACGGACGGAAGATGACAAACATAATAACAATGAAATCCATTACCGCGTTTTCTATAATTACCATCTAGCTCCATATGTATATGAACCTGCATTACGTATTTGACACAAAGTGCCGTATTTTAAAGAAGAAAATAAAGTTTAACCTGTGTCATGTTAGCCCAAGGGCATGCCATGTAATTAACAATCTGCACATAGGAATCAAGCTATTGGAAGTACTGTCCGTAGCCTTCCCTAGGATCCTATTTTTTGTTAGTTCTAAAGAACCGATTTCCTATTCTAAGCTGTATCGAATTGGAGAAGTAAAGGATCTGATCCTTGCAGGAATCTGGTACTCAAAAAGAAATCTTAATTGCATTGGAGCAACCCCCAACTACTTAGGACATGAGCATATTAATTACATGGATGTAATACAGAAATAAGATCTATGCCTTTTTTCGGTCATTTCATTCCCAACAGTTAAAAATCGTACCTTTCATTTAAAAAATCAATCAAGTTCCTATCTTACAACCTACATCAAAGAAGAGATGGTCATTTGTATAAGTGGGTGTGAATCCGTTTAACGTCAGCTTCTGCATCGTAAGCCTGACGGACATGTGACATTTAATGCCGCCAAGATAGGAACAGAAGCGTGTGTCTGGCTGTATGACAGACCTATATGGGAATATTGGTTTATCTATAATACGTGTATCTCTGCTCTATCCATAAAGCAATTTAGCGTAGAGGGGCTTTGAGGGGCTTTATAAACAACCTTGAGCTATTGCTCTTGGAAGGATGTTGGATGTCTAGATATTGTATCAGCAAAATTGAAATGACATCCCTTTCAATCGAACAACATGTTCTAGCTTTTGTATTAATTATGCTTGAGGCAATTGGAAACTGCATAGTAAAATAATAACCTTAATAATCCTCAGAGACGACTCAGAATAATTAGAGCTCACCATAGCTAAGTTCTGTCCTTCCCTCGATTATGCCACCATCCCTTGATTATGCCACCAGAATTGATATGAAAGGCAGCAACATGACTTCCCGATGGAAATATACCCTTTGTTGCGTGGCGCCAGTCATATATTTCTACCTCATGAAAGAACCCAACATGATGGTCGTATTGTGGAAACTTCCCCTTAGGTGCCAAATGCCCGATAAGTCCGTCGATTTCCATATACTACTATGTATGTAGGCCAGACCCCAGGGCCAATTTCTATACACTACTTACTAAACCCAAACCGGGGTAAAATGGCCATTTCTGTATACTACTTACCCTTTTCAAACTAAGTTAAGACTGGGCCCATGGATACATATGAAGATAATATGGGCTGGTCGATTGGAGATTAACCCACATAGAGCGAAGAAGAGGGGGAATGTCCCAACAACATCACATGTTTGGGGTATCCACTTCGTTGCAAAGTTACTCACTAGGGGATAGAGTAGCTAGCTCTCCATGGATGCATGCATGCGCTCCTCTTCACACATGTTGCATCTTACCATTTGATATGTCCATTGATTCGCCTCAGTTTCCAAGGAAACGGGCTCGTTCAACAGACCCTGTTGATATGTTTTGTCGATTAAATTTCGAGTCATTCTCTGACGTGTATAGATCTATGCATATCTATACAGTCTACATCATTTAGAGAAATTGAAGGCGTGGTTCTCCACAATGCTGCAATTTATAGGATGAATCGTGTTTTCTATTTGCAACTCACCAAGATAGCATAATAGACATTAAACAATCACTCAACAAAGAGAATATGCCATGCAATTATAGGTCATGTAACGTCTTCGCTCATAATTATACAGCTGCCCTTTGATTTAAACACCTTTTCTCGGAGATCCCCACGTAAAATCCATACTGTGCACAATCTTAGAATAATAATCCCACTTATATACTGCAGGCATAAGATTGCCAATGCATATATTAACATATCATTCAAATGATCAACAGGAATAATATTATTATAACGTCTGTCTCATGCAGAGTTTGAACTTTGTGTCTTACACCATTACGATAGTAAAGACCCCGAAGGCATTCCAAGAGAATCAAAAGAATTCGAGAACAGGCATGCAGTGTATTTCTTTTTTTCAAAGCAGCCTAACATCAGCTTTTTAAACCACTAAACACACATCCTACTTGAAAAATTAGAAGGAATTTAATCAAAAGATGCCCAAGTTTGATGTGAACGGTAATGGGAAAGTTCATGGCGTTAGATGTGAGCAGGGCCATTTGGCTGACCCCTTGGCCGTTTGAAGAGATGAAAAAGAGCATAGGAGCTAACGAGTTAAAGGCACCTTTTTCATGTCTATCCAATTAGTGTCCATTAGTTACGGGTGGCCTTCAGAATAGAATAGGCAAAGAGAGTTCTCCTTTAATGCCCGGTCAATTACATGAGACCGAATGATATTGATTTCCTGTGTGTGCATATGGATAACGGGTCACGATACCTAAAATAAAAATCATAGACATTAATTTTAAACAATAGACCTCAGGACTAAGGACTCGTTGGAAAGTGGGGTGTGGACCTATAATCGACCATTTTTATATGACCCTTGATAATAGGTTTAATGTTATTCTTAGGAACTTTGCAATTCCACTAGATTTAACAAAGGAATCACGGATCTGGGTGTCATACAAGAACTATTCACCCCTAAGAAGAATAAAAAAAGGGCATTTCTTCAGGAGAGCACAATTGTACCTTCAGGATTTGCTTATAGCAGTGTCTTGGTACGTGGCCGTATTCCTAAAGCAGTAATTATTTTAATTTCGGACGGAAAATATCTATGGGAGTCCACAAACGCCCACTTTTATGGAAGACTGTAGGATACATACAATATAAAACCTCACATGAAAATAGATTTATACGTCAGTGTTCAAACTGATCAACGGCGCCAGACCCTATGTTAAGTTGAAACAGCTAACTTCTTATCTACTTTGAGATGTTATTCATGTCCAGTGGGTTATCGAGTACGCTGTTAATGTAATATACGCTGTTATCAACTAGTATGTAAGATCCTTATTGCTTCATGACTTATTTTTATCCACAGACACTGGTAGTGATTAATTCCGTTGAGATAGCGAAGTCACGTTGATATATATAGTTGGATTAAGTATCCTATAACATCCCATATTGAAAGCAGGGTTTGCCATTTAAATGGAATTCTAAATAGACAGACTGAAAGGTTGATAACAAGGCAACAGACCCTCCAACACGAGTTGAGAATTTCAGTGTGTAAATCTATATCAAATCAGCTAGTCTTTGTATTTAATCATCTGTTATATTGACGTGATCACACACATGTAGATTTAAATTGATAATCGATACATGACCACTGCTTAAATCGCCTTCATCGTAATTATTACATGAATAATTGAATGGATTTACTTGTCACATACTCATTACATTATTGCAATTATCACATCATCTAAAGTTCCTTATTTTGATTTGATAATAGAGTGAAATAGTAACCTTTCAAACGTATCCAAATAATGGTTGGGGAATGGGAAAGGGGCATAATAACTCTCTAGCCTTAGGCCGACGTGCAAGTGCAACTGAATTATTGGGTAATGTATATGTAATCTGGTCGATGACCCATAATGAACTGACATCGAGATTACGGGCGTTCACTATGCTATACCTGGGTGATAAACACAAACAATTAATGATTTATCTCCCGCTACGTTGTCCAACCCATAGGCAAGGTCATAACACTAGGGCAGACATAAATATCTTCTATACTGAGGTAACTACAACTTACTTCATCAGCTGTTCCATAGATAGTACATTCTGCATAGTTTATACACTGTCGGTATCCACACCACTATTTCTACCCATTATTACGTATACGCATAGTGAGTCCAACTATCAAATGGTATTAATCCCTTCAAAGTGGGTGGTATCTGAGACTTACTTGGTATCTATATTACCTACAACTCCTGTCTGACCGTCTCATTCCCTTCTAGTAGTTTTTACGCATGATATTGTTCAAATTACTAGCTACATCGAGGAATATATATTGCTGTTTAAAGCAAACACAACATTCAAGTAACATATAAGGTGATGATAATGACTTGGGCCGGCACGATTTTTAAGGCGCTGGACAAGAGTCATTTGTTATGACCAATTAAAAAGTGAAATGTATAGGTATGTTGCCGGTGCTTAGCTTCTACGCTGATCTTGATCGAGTCAGAGTATGTGATGGATAGTGCGCATCTATCAGACCTAATTGCTTCCTCTCTCCTCCTTTTCTGATACCACTACCCATCAGGGGCAAATGACCCTCACGTAATGCAACTTCCGAAAATATTCTTTCAATCCACTGGTCGTCAAAATCAAACATTACATTCTGTACATATAGGATAAACTCTGGTCACACTCCTGAAGTTTGCAGATTATAACCCTCAGCCAAAATATCGTCTATTGGCATAATAGGTATAGTTTTGCCTCATTGCACCATAACTCAGTATACATGACATTGTATATAATCTACCCCATCCAGAAAATGAAGATGTAAGATGCTCCGGACAGTCTGCATGAATTCAAAACGTATAATTTAATGCATGAGTTGCGTCTCATACTCAGTTCATTACGCGCAATCCTGCAGAATACTTTTTTCATAGACCCCTTTACATTTTGCCTTGATGCATTAGAATGTCACGAGAACAAAGAAGAGAAATGCAAAGAAGTATTATTGCAAATGAATACTTAGCTAGTCAGAGTAAGTTATTTACAAGGCCCAAGTCGGGATCCCTCGCAAAACCATTTCGAACTTTGGATTCATTCATCATTTGCATAATATAATTTGGAGGATTTCTTAGCCTTGAACAAAATGACGCCCTGAAGTCACGTGACGACGTCAAAAGTGATTTGTTACTGTGTCGCCATCATCTGAATATGGACTTTTCCGGTTTCATCGCTTAGATTGATTCCATCTATGATTCGAATCCATCTTTGCCAATCATAATTCTTGCGTGCACAACATGTAATACATCATAAATGGAATGAAAGATCGCGGGCGTTATACTTGGAGACATGTGGTTTTCAACGATTACATGCCAGATACTATTTAAGCGGAGAGAACAGCTAATAGGGAAATATGATAATGTTAGCTGCAGAAGTAATTAGTGGTAATTTAGAACTCATTGTTTACATAGTCCCACTATTTCCCCTGTAATAGCTCTTTTTTAACAGATTATCAGAATCATTAGAACGCTTAGGGTAGTACTTTCTTTTGATATTCTTATACAAGGATGGTGTAATAGCATTGAGAGCGCAACTGGCATGAATACAATTGAATACGATTTTATTTATTAGTTATTACGCAGAGGGTGATATGCCACAGGACATAACAATTTAAGATGAATTTCTTCCGAGAGGGTGGTATCTGCACTGTATCTTGGCTGTTTTTCTACTACTCTCATTGAGTGTATACAATCCTACACAAAACTATAATAATAATTTGCTTCACGTACTTGATACAACACCATACAAAAGCATTGCACGTCCAACCATTGTTACATTGTTGAAACATGCATAGTTCCTCCTAGAAGGACGAAGCAATCATGTTAAACATTTTGGACAAACACTTTACAGCAAGGAAATTATATGAATTCGCTACGAAACATAACAGTAAAACAGGGACTAGTCTCATCACTCTCGGCAAATATACACCGCAGGGGGACCCTAGATATTTCATAAACGTTTGCGCACGCCAGTGTGCAATACACATTTTTGATATGTGCCTCAAGGAGCTGCAGCGGCCCAAAGTGTCTTTGTCAGTTCTCCGTTATTCATATATTGATACTGGAACTTTTTGCTACTATGTTTACATATACCCCCATCAATTTTCTAATGCCCATCGAATGTATCATGTAGCGTAGTGTCATCAATGTACCAAGTAACATCTTTTTTCGATTCCTTAACCCCAGAAGGATTCTGCTCTTCTTGAATTGAAACGAACAGCTATATCATACATAGGTCAAGTCAATACTTGCCATATTCTGAATTCGCAGATTCGAGGGAGATAAAAAATATATGCGCTGACTCCATACATTAAGTCCCTGAGAACTGCTAGTACAAAATACCATTGTGTCAAAGATTCATGTTGAAGGAGTGGGAACTTATTAAGTAGAGACAACAGAATGCATTATATCTTGGGAAATCAACACCAAAAATAAATATAAGTGTGCAATTGTTCATTTCTCAAACATGAAGTTTAAGCAATGTAAATTATATTGAAATTGCCTTCGAAACTTAACTCTGATAGGCGACCTTAGAAAAAGTTGTAATTGAGCAATGCCAATATCTTGGAGGAAACCTGAGTGGTCTAAGTTATTTGCCACGCTATATCCTTCCACACATTATATATATTGGTCAACCCTATGTGTTTAGGAGTGAAGGCGGAGTAATTATAGACAGGCTATTTTTACAGAAACAAGAATTATTTACATAAGATTGGAATCGGGCCCCAGGTGTTAATCTTGCCCTTCCTATGGGCGTGTAACAAACACGGAATCAAGTAACCACCGACAACCAATTGGTCATGTGACGATCCTGCCCGGGGTCTGCTTATCACCTATATCACTAAGCTATTAGTATGGATTGGGCGCTAGTGAGAGTCCCCCCTCTAATAGAAGCAACCCGAGATTCATTGGGCGGCAGGCCCGGGTGGAGCAGGTGTAGAACTAGGATTAATCTTTAGTAAATGTTGGTGAGATACTTTCCTATCTATACAAGGTTTATAGGAAAGGGAGGAAATTGTGTAGTGCAAGTCAAAGGAGTTGGAGGCAGAGAAGGAAATGTTTTGAGGGAGAGTGTCGGAAAATTAGAAGAAGGGGTAATGAAAAGGCATGCTAAACAGGACCAGTGCGCATAAGGAATGCAGGACAGTGGTCTAAGTCTTTTCTCATATCATTAACAAGTAAATAGTTTCCGAAAAGGAAGATGGAAGAATTAGTTAATTCAAATCAGAATCAATAGAACGCGAAACCAATTGCTACACAGGTTTGTGGTCTAGAATGATAAGAATCCATGTAATATGCATTTAAATCTGAGGATTTTGATATCGTAAATGAGGAAGGAATCAGACCTACCAGGGTATTTATCCCTAGTCAGCCAGCTTATTTTGGCCAGGCGAACACCATCAAAAGAGAAAGCCTAGAGGTGATGCCAGTGGTGGAAGAACTTTCTGATTGTATCGTAATCGTCCATTTGCCGGTCTGTGGTAACAACTGCCCTCACTGTCCACCTGTTTTTGTCGCAGACACGATGAGGGGCAAAGAGGGCGTGGGTAGTGGAGTCTCTTCGCTACTACAACATGCCCACACGACACAACAATGCCATTTGCAGGTTGGAAGCTCGTAGAAGTGCTCCTAATTCAGACCCAACAATGAGGCGGTGCCTCTGAGTTGGTCGCTGTGTCAGGTAATGGTTGATTTGTCTCGATAGATGAGACACACTTTATTGCACGCAAGGAAGAGATGAAAAATTAGCCAGAGAGATTCTCCAGTGCCTATCGAGATTTTTTATCTACAGCTCTAACTTATTTCTGTCGTATTTCTTTCTTATCATCTCTAATGTCCATTTGCCGGTTGTCACTTTATGACAGGGTCACTTTTATGGTTGTTTTCGGGAAATGGTGTTTTTATTCATTCCAGATCTATGTACAGTGGATTTTGCTTTTCTCGTCTTACGTTTCAATTGCATTCCCAACCAACTAGGGCATTCACATTTTGTTTTATTTTGCTGTAGGCCTACGTTTTATCATTTCAACAGCGACTGACATTTATTTTTTAGTACAATGAATGAAAATAACATATTTTGATTAAAAAGGAAATCTCCGGTCGTGAAGAGAGAGAGAGAGAGAGAGAGAGGGGGGGGGGAGAGTTTCGGCAAAGATCGATGAATGAAATTCATAATTACTTTAGAAGTATGGTCGGCTTTATTCAATGAAAGCGAGGCTTTGACCAAATGAATCAATTAGAAACACGATAGACTTCCTTATAAACCAATCGTGTAGCAATTAACTATTGATAGACTGAATGCACTTTGTAATCAGGAAATAAGGAAATGGGTAGCCAAAACGGCGTCAAAACTTATCCAGGGAATACCTTTGTGATAGAACTAAACATCTTATTATAAACAATAGACCCATATATAACATTTTCATATACAATTATTTAAATGCATTCCTGGCATGTCCATGAAGCAGAGCAGTGAGAGTAAAACGATCACACAGAAGCCCAATTGTTATTTTGTTTAGTGATGTGGTATTGTAGTTATCATGCATGCAGTAGGCTTTTTGATTTGGCAAATATATTTAGCAAGGATACTCTACTTTCATTTGTGTAGACTGCAAAGGTGTACTGATAAAAGAAAAAGTACTGCCGAATCATGTCATGTATTGATAGATATAATATAACTGATTCGACCTTATAAGGCTATTAATTAAAGTGTTATTGATTGTATTTTCGTATTTGAAATGTATACTATTACTGGCTATCTGGATCAAACAGAACGCCGTTTTGTGGCTTACTAATGCTTAACCATTGTTTACTCAAAGCGTGGGACCACTATGTGTGGTACCACTCTTCATCCCTTTAAAACTTATTCTATTCGAGGCAAGTAATTTGGAAATTTTCCAGTGTAATAGTCATCGGAAGCAGAACAGGTCCAAACCAACAACACAGTGTTTAGAGGGCCTATTGTATCATTAGTGACTTCTACAGCCCCAAATGTTACAATTGCCTGACCTCAAATTTAATTTACCTATGACTCTTATGAATTTAATCAGGTTTGTTGAATGTGTGGCTCGCTCTCCCCGCTCTGTATGGCTGCCTCGGTCACAAATGAAGTTAGTCGGCTCGTGAAAATGTAATTACCACTGTGCGTACGTTCACCAATTGCATTAGTCTGTTTGGGTCAATCTGCCCTACTCCCCCCTACCACATATCGTTGTGCTAAATGAATGGATCCCAGGGACACTACCCGAGCCTTCTCTTAACGCACATCACAAAACACAATGGGCATGCTGCATAAACTTGCTAACAAGGTTGGGTTTTCACTAACTCTTTCTCAGCGACTAAAGTTCTTGTTGGAATCAGCACAATTTTTCTAATTAAACTAAATGATGATCCGGATGAATTTCATGCCACGCTCTGGCAGGACTTTCTCGATCTTTTAGACCACCTCAGCACCTGTTCTGGCGCTGAGTAAAGAAGAAAAAGGAATCAAATTAATTGTCTCGCACGAATCTGATAGGATTAGGTAGGAAGACATCTCTGAGTGAATGACATGGCTGTATCGACCAAGTTAAAAGGATCTGGTTTCTGTTAAAGTATTAACATCAACATATTCTGCCAAGTTTATATCACCTTGAGTAGGTTGAAATGTGATATGGAAATGAAACTTTGATGTAATTACTTGTATCTAAATAACCGAGGGTTCTTGTCGTCCTCTTGATCAATACTCGTAACATTAGGAGCATAGGAAAATCCATAAACGTATCTTTAATGATACTAAATTCAGGTTGCCTGCATGTAAATTACCGGCGGGCGTAATTAGAGTGTAGGTAAGTCAGTTACTAAAGCGATCTACACCGGATCAACCCCAAAAGACCAGAATTAATGTTTGAATATGCATGTACATTGAGCATGGCATTTTTCTAATGAACATTCTTAATTCCATTTAATTTTATTTTTTTGTAGCTTTTACACCACATATGTAGGCTATGCCTAAGAGTAATCACGGGAAGCTTACATTTGGGATGGTGACGAACATTTCCTTTTTTTAAAAAAGGTATTGGGATGCTGCCTGAAGTACGTATTAATTAGAGTACTCTTTTACCCGGATGGACATCGATGTGAGCCAATGTGAAATTTACAAATGCTAAGATACGTTCTACGTAAGATGGAATTCACCTACTCAATCCGCCAAGTGATGGGACATATTTTCATTAGGAATTCTGACACCTCCCTAGACACTTGCCGTGTTGAACGTGACAACGCAGCTTAAAACTTCAATGGTTCTTTTTGAAAATGGGGCCAAAGCCTTCGATATATTAATCAACATAAGTTTGTGCAAGGAGCCTTGTGCGTAAAGACAGCAAGAGCTCCATTAATCAACTACAAACAATATTGAGGCTGGAAGACGGCTAATTATGAACGCTCGCCGGCGCCTCACCCAACAGAAAGCTTTTGTTTCTTCTAACATCCATCACAGAAACTTCCTTAAGACCAACGAGAAACAAGGAAATAGTCTCCCTTCATTCCTTCCCCCTCTCCTACTCACATCTCCTCATTTTCTCACTCCGTCGAGCACTATTGACATTAAATTCTATGGAAATATAGGTTTATATATTCAACTTTGTGGTTAATCTACTATGATATATTACCCATAAATATATATATGTAACTATGATGCCACAGATGGACCATACTAGTTGGTAAAAGGTGGCTGTCAATACCTCTAGCCCAGGGGTTTTCATGCTACTTTCAGAAGTTATACTTTGATATATTCTGAACACTTAACCTTAAAAATAATGACATGCTAGGTAATCGCTAGGCTAGGGCTGAGCATCCCAAACTAAATATCAATGGGGCAGGCGAAAAAACCCGTAAGGGGACCTTCGACTCCCAGTATAAATAAAATCTAAAAAAAAAATCCCAAGTACATGTATTGTGAAATTTTGCTATCTTTGATGGGAATGATAGATGATATTATGATTGATCATTTCAGATAGTATAATTATTTTTCACAATTGTGGTGATTATCATTCGTGACCAACCCAATTAATTAAAATTATAATTTAAAGAATAAATATAATAATAAAAAAGGAGTAAATAAGGAGGCGAAGTTGGGCGACGACATTGATTTTTATTTTGAATGAATTAAAGTTATATAAAATGTGATAATAATATATAAATTGATTTGAGAATAAAATAATTTATAGATGTGCCTTATGGGCTTAAAAGTTGAAATAAAATTGAAAAGTTTGTGAATTTTTTAAGCAGCTGACGTTAGTTGTTATTTGTAGGGTGGGTGGGAGGAAATAAATTACCGAATTGTTTGGTGTTGAAGGTTTTGTTGGAAGTTGGAGAAGAAGGAAATGGGGTTATGGGTAGTAGGAAACGTCAGGTGATAGGGGGCGCCACCAATGCCTAAGAATCCATGATTCTACTAACATGAGTTGTACAGAGTTCTTAAACATTGTCTGACAAAACAAGAGCAAACAAGAAATGTTCCAATGTTATTACATCATGAACTAACCCAAGGAATTGTTTTCCTAAGTTCATACACATTCTAGAAAGATACATAGAAGAGGAAAACCGGGGGAAGTGAGGGGGTCACTTTTGGCAAAGATTGTCACCAAGATATAGCGCAAGGTACTTATTTCTCCATAGACTTCAGTGCTAAACCCTATAGACACTGTAAGCACATAGTTAATATTTTACGAACAAACGTAAACAGCGAGGAAATTGAAGCAATGACCCCCTCCATATATTTAACATCGGTAGAGAGTAAGTACAATATACTTCAACATTTTACTCCACGTTGGTGTATGTACCACATGCTATTTGTATGGGCGGGAGTAGTGTGGTAATCTATCGGGAAATTTATGCGTGAAGGATGGGAGTAGTAACAAGCACTCCCATTGGTTGATAGGGTCACATGATCATATTGTTGTCATCGACCAATCAGATCACAGCTTTCTCCTGGGTTTGGGGTGGCTGGTCCAAACATAAGTCAAGTCAAGATCGATGGCTGTATTTGTTTTTTTAAGTAAAATGCCTTCGTTAATCGTTAATATACTTGAACATAGCAACGTAGGAGTAAATATAGTACCTAAATTTGAATGTGGTACTCGAGACACTTTTGCACTGGCCTCGATGTTGTTTTTTTTTCATAACCAACTCGCCTATCGGCTCATGGGCTACGAAAAAAACCCATCTCGGCCAGTGCAAAAGTGTCCCTTGTACCACATTCTCATTAGGTACTATCTATATATCAAACTTATAAACAAAAGAAATGAATATTTCTATTTTAAATTCTTCAAATACCCTTGGGGCTCGATAGTTAAACTTTAAACATTAAAGGCATTGCAGAAGGATATCTAACAACTATTTCATCCTATTTTTTGTATCGATAATTACAAGTATATATTTGGAATAACAAAAAAAGAAACAAATCGCCCGGTGATTTCTGTTTTCCACTCTAGTTCCTGAAGTTAACACTGGGATCACATTATGAATAGTACCGACATAATGATATAATATACATATATAATATATACTCTCTACTTTACATCAACGACTGAAATGTCCCTTCCACCTCCTAGCATTAGCTATTTCAATGGAAAAGGCAAAATGCATTGAAACTTTGGTGTGAAGGGAAGCGACTTCCACATGCAAACTAAATTATGAAGAAGAAAAAGGGACTGCATAAAAACGCAAGTTTCCTTAGAAGAGAGGCCACACCCAGAAAGACATTTTCTTCGTGATAATTTATAGTATAGAAGATTAAATAGGCCAACACTCTCGGAGATCTGTTAAACTATGGTATATCTTACAAGGAGATGCAATACACAATACTTATCATTGAACATAAGGTTCTCAAATACCAAGAGAAATATATGTTGAAACTTAATGTCTTGTTCTGTCTTGATGCCTCTAAATTTAAGGCCTCTTAAGTATTTTTCTATATTATTCTATCGCGAATAAAATTTGACCCATACTGATCAATGTTAATACCCCAAAACGGAGATATATGTGTCCCATTATTTCACTTTGCTTCTGTTATTAAGAGATGAGTCAAAATCATTGTACATATATAATATGTTAAAAATAAATGTGTGAGCATCACTATCATGTTGGCTCATTCAGTGGCATATTAATCTATGTTGTGTCGCATCCTTACCGTTATGTTTGCACAAGAGAGGAGACCACCTCAACGAATATCGTACTTAAGTTCTTGCTATGATATTATGTATGGGTATATAGGGAAACCCATTTTGTATTTATGAACCATAAATCAATAGGGCTTATATATATATATGCTGCTGATGCTTGTGCGATGTTAAGGAGCGTTTTGGGGTCTTAATTATCTTACAATAGCCCTCGTTCATTGGCCTTATATAATCGAACAAACTCCACTGTTTGTTTAATCAATGCTGAGTGCACAGTATCTATTTAATTGCCCATTAGGCCATATTTAGCAGCAAATATTTAGAGTATTTCGATTTATTAGAGACCAAGGAGCAGTTAATAACGCATAATTTGGCATTGTCGTCCTGGGAGTTTAGGCCTCGGGCATCATACAATGATCTAAGCTGAGTAAAGCGAGAGGAGCTATCAGATATTAGTGAATAGTGGTGATTATCATAGACCTTTCTTTGTCTGTATCCTTGATTCTCTGAGTCAGTAGTCCTACCCTTAAATATAAGTTACCTTTGATGTGTTTAGTGACAGCATCTCGATTGCGCATTTGTATTCAACAATACTGATACAGTTTGCACCAAGAATATTAAGGATATATCAGAAAATGTTACACTTGTAGTAAAAGGCATACATGTGAGGAAATTCAGAATTCTGCCTAGAGGAATGAAACAAAGAATGAGATTGGCGCAGGGATGTCATCTAAGGAGATAGGCGTATAACCAAGGAATGCTGTCATTTATTTTAAGATTAATGAATTCTCGAGGCAAGGAATTCTGATAATACCCTCTGAAGACAATCAAGCACTATACGTGTAAAGATAGTCGCCATTCGCCGCCTTCATTTCAGAGATAACAATGTGTAATCAAGGGGCTTTGGAACGCTTACAATGTGGGAATCATTTCACTGCGATAAATATGAGAAAATTTTAAGCATGGCATCAGTTGGGGACACCCCTCGTTAAACCCTTCATTAAAGTGAAAGGAAAAATACAATTTGCATAGAGTCCGCTTTGGGAATAGTTTTATATTAGAGCAGAGACGCAGAATGCCCAGGTCATTTAATTTCTGTATCAGCCTGGGGACCGTTGACAGGGAGGCAGTCGCCATTTGTCAACACGCTAGGCACTTTTCTTATGAGAAAAGGGATGTTTGTACCATCCTCATCGTATTATTGGTATAAGTATTCCATAGTCCTGAGCACCACCATAGACGTCGGGGGTTTCCCCATAGAAATATACAATAGAATATCAAGTAAATCGACCAACCTAAGTCTATACATTTGCTGGCATAGAGGTGTAACAAAGAAATGACTTCGGTGGCACGTGCAGTCATTTCTTATTCGAAATAGTATGATCCAGTCTTTTTGTAAAGAAAATATATAGATGAGATCTATACTGATAGATATATACTTAGGATATTGTATTCCCCTATCTCGCATAATACAATATATGCGTATACCAGGGTTGACTAAACGCAGCTCAACTTGCACCAACTGTAACTTATTTTATGCAAGCTAAAATCTATTGTGCTTCACAATGCTTATTTCACTATCAGAAAGTGTCTTCTTTAGGATTGATGGTTAAGCTCCATAGACTGATGAAAAATTTAATGACATCAGTAGAAGGCCGCTCTGCTTAATCAATAACTTATTATCATATGCATTGATACCTGTTTTAGACCCTTTGCAGGGACACATAATTTCAAAAATGGAATGAATAGGTATGCTGCTGAAATGACGGCACGTACTACATTTCGTGTATCAACCGAGCAGTACATAATCTGACCCAAACGCCAGAGATCTATGACATCGGAGAAATATATATACATATATATATAGCTAATCTAGTTGGGTTATATCTGATAAATGTAAACTGATTCGATTTAATTTGATCTGATCTATGACATTATTTCTTTATATAATTACATTATACTTTTCTACAGACTTGATACTATTTTGTAACCTTTTTATCTAGATGTACTATCCCTCTGAGAAAAGTGCCCTTCCGGGCATAATGCCGTGATAGAATAAAACATTTAAACAAACAAAAAATATGTCAACACTATAGGGAACAATAGACATTGTTTCATCAGATTCAGCTCCGCAGTTGCCTTCAAATCAAAATGGGAACGGGGTAACTATAGTATTCATGATTCATTTTAGGTATGCTTCAAGGCGGATGTGTGAGCATCAGTGCATATCATTTCATTGCGCCAAGATGTGCTAATCATGCGCTGCTATTATCTCATGAGATAAGGGATATTTCAATTAAGATAAGCCATGTTAAATTTTGTTATATAAGGGTGGTCTCCACTGGCTGGCTGCGGTAAGCTCTGCGGTAAGCTCTGCGGTAAGCTCTGCGGTAAGCTCTGCGGTAAGCTCTGCGGTAAGCTCTGCGGTAAGCTCTGCGGTAAGCTCTGCGGTAAGCTCTGCGGTAAGCCTTGCGATGGTGCTGTGTTGGTGAGGAGTGGCGAGGTCCTGCCTACATGGTTCACTGACCATGTAGGCAAGGACCTCGTCATTCCTCACCACCTACATAACCAGCACAAACCATTGCAAGGTTTACCGCAGAGCTTACCGCAACCAGTGGAGACCACCCTTTTAGGGTAACTGCTTGTATGTATACATTATGCGTTTATATATCATATATATGTGTTTGGCTGACATCGGCATTTATAGCCAGCAGCTTAGAAACACACTGTTTTCAAGTCACCAGCGACAGAGGCCTTATATATATATGGCACCATTTATCTACATAATCTTACAGGGGGAAACGGCACCCTGTGTTAGGATTGAAAGGGCCCAGGGTCAGGGCGTGAGAAAGGACGTCCACCATACTTCGTTTTCTTTGGTCTCGGAAACCAAGGGGAGTGAGAAAACCAAATAGATGGAGTCTGAGCTACATGAGAGTGTGTGCTGAGATTCCAGCTATTCTCTCCGAGACACAAGCAAGTCACTTCTTCACATAGTGGGGAAGCTGGTCCGTGCAGCCTCTCTCAGAAAGACTTTCTCCTCTCCTTGTAACAAATAGGATTTTCCCCCTAACTTAATATTTTTCACCTTTTCCTTTTTTTCCTGTTTCTTAATGATAGCATTTAATCCTTTCTCATGATGAATGGCATTCTGCGTTTGTCAGGGTAAATAATTATAGTGAAACCTAGAAGAAGAGAGAATTTGTCTGGGCAATCAATCCAGGATTGATTGACCCAAGTCTGAGAAACTGCATGCGTCACTGTTGATACACAATACCGTATTTTCATATAACCATTTGCAATATTTAAACAAAAAAATACCATATTAGTCGATCTGTTCTCCGGCGATGCCTTTTATAGAAAGGTCATTAAAGCCACTCCTGACTCGGGGTCGGTATTGATGTTCTGGGAGAGTTATGACCTTCTCATTTTGACTAAACGCAGGGGCGAACATACACATCTGTCCTGCTTAGTGATTCATTTTCATTAATTAAATTAATTTTCATTCATTAAAATTAATACTTCTTTGGTAAATGTCACTATTGTGTATTATCTTCCAAAGCAATTAAATCACTTTGGTGAATGTCGACATGGCATCCTCTAAGAAACCAACGCGTTTAAAATCACGATCCTTTTTAGCAGTGCATTAATTTATTTGAAGGATCTTAGCCCCAAAGACTAAGAAATGTGACGTGAATAGAATTGGCCTATTTACAAGTAATTGCATAAGAAAATTTATGGGCATTGATTCGTCTCGTGTGAATTCTTTATCTGTGCTTACCGGAGCCACAATTCAACCAACCCCTCGAGACTTTGTCCTTTTGAGACACTGATTGTATTGAAAAAAATGTGCCATCAAATTCTTATATGCTTTTTTATTGTGGACACCAGGTGGTAAGTCGCTATTGAAGCAATACAATCTCGAACACCAAGTGATATTTAATATGGTGCCTTTTTATGTAAAATTCAATGGATTGGTCCAAATAATATTTAATATATCCAAAGCTCAAGTTTTAAATTTGCAGGTTTCCAGCATTCTGGAGGAACAGAATTGTCTTGAACAAGTTAAAATTCTTGGGATTCCTTAAAAGAGAATCACTTCATCCAAGGAAGACTTTTCTTCGTAATAACATTTGTATGGTTTTCCCACATTCATTGCCTTGTCTTTCTGCGAGGAACCCCCTGATCCTTTACATTTATCTTTCACACAAAGGGATCCAATTCCAGTCCATTCATGGGATTGTTTAGTTACAATGAGCTTTCTCACAATCTGAACCACTCGAGTCGACTGACTTCCTCTTCCACGTCTTCCTTTTTCAGGGGATAACAAAATTTACCATCTCCCTAAATGACGATTCCAACAAATATGAAATTAAATCAAATAGGTTGCAAATAATGTTACGAGATAAATCATGCTCTGAATCGGGAGAAACATAGAATCGGTGGAACGGACAATTTGGTGATGAGTTACTATTTCATGGCAATCCACCACCTTGACCGATGAAAAATAAATAGCTGAAGTAAGTCTGAAGGGTTGAGAAGAAAATCATATTGGTCTGTATAGTGAGGTAGACGCTCATTGGTATGCATTGATTTTTCCATGGACGGGCGGCGGCAGTAAAGCAAAGCTGGAAGCGTGGTCAAGCACGTTACATGGACTAGTGGTGAAGGCACTATTAGCATGATGATTGGCGTCGGATAGGTTCCTATGGTGTCATCATTAATTTTAGCTGAGGAAACCACATTCTCCACAGCTCTGATGGAATAGATAGGGGAGGCGTGCTACCGAGAAATTGGTCGGTTGATGAACAAAGGTCAGTTGTTGGTTTGCTGAGTTGTTGGATGCTGCAGGGTGGATTTTTGCTCTGATGATAATAGCTTGTGGGGGAAAGGTAGTGTGAGATCTAATGACGAACGACTCTAGGCAGAAAAGGCTACAAAGCGGTAATGTACATGTCCGTAATGCAGTTGGTGGCAAGACTTTACCCCCGGACCTTTTCCCCCTAAATATTCCCCCATGGACTTCCCCCACCCACACACACGACTACTCATCCCTCCTCACTCATATATTGAAAAGTCCAGGAGGGAAAGGTCCAGGAGGGAAAGGTCCAGGGGAGAAAGACCTATAGAACTATGACAGTTAAATAGCTACGGATCACGATGAGAGACATAGCTTTGATCTAGCCAGAGTGAAGAGCTTAGATTGCTTCTCTGACATTAGAAGATTCCCTTGCCCATTAAGATCCGCATTCAGGTTAAGATTGCATCAGTAGCTCATATATATGACATTGAACTAGGACATTTTAACTAAGGTTAACAGTCACCATGTAATATTTTACATCCCAATTAAGTATTAGGTCGTCAGGCGTCAGGAAACACATATGGAAATGTACCATATTTTCAGGTTCACTATTTTAAATAGGAAACCTCCAAAATGTACTGCTATGGAATTATTCATCGCCGATTTTCACATCCATGGTTTTCTAAAGACAGATTTAAATGACAAGTGAGAATAATTTGTAACGATATTGTTGTATTCAATTCTTTTGTGATGGTTGATTTGTTCAATCGAATGGGATTGATGGAAGTCCATTTCTATTGATGGATGGTAGAACGTAGTAAGCTTGTTGTAAAAGGTCCGGGGGCTTATTAATCCATCACGGCAAATTAGAATTATTAGAGCAGCTATTGAGGCTGCCGTGTTTGAAACAATTCACAACGAGTCGCTGCGTCTAATAAGCCAAAGGACTTAGACGTGTTACAAGAAATGGCCAATCAGCATTAACACTGTTCAATGGGAGTCATAATTAGAAATAATTTAGTGAATTACAGTACATCTAACAGTGTGAATTTAAGGATAGAAACGGTGTACTATTGCGAAACAATACAGATATGTTTGTATTAACGCCTGAATAAAGCGTTCATATTCGCTAGTTGTAATCACAGAGAGACTTCCTTAAGTTGCACTTTAGAAAATGGCAGTCCTTGCAGCTACCTGACCAATTATTATTCTGGTGAGGTACTACCAATTTTTTACTCAATCGCATTTGTCAGACACGCATGTTAATTATCACAGCATCTCACTGGTTTGCAAAATAATTCATTTAGTAAGCTCCTATACAGGATAGATCCCGGGCCTTTGGCCGCTACTGTTTATAAGAAATAGATAATTCTCTTTCTGTGTCCCCAGGGTGCAAAAATCACCGGAGTTACTTGTTCGAAAAGAGAACGCAATTGTTGCTGGATATCTGCCATCTCTATCTCATCCAGTAGTAGATAGCAGAACACGGCTACTGAAGCCACTGGAAGTGCACATCAGGCCCCGATAAAGACACCAAAAAAGAGCCAAAATAATGTCTTGAGAGTTTCAGGGAAATGGTATATATATACGTAATATATCAAGATAGATATCCCTACATAAATTCGCTCGCACATATCGCGCGCTTGCATATTTATATATGGGACACGGCATACAAATTGAATTACATTAGATATCACCATAGAACTTCGTTTTACCTTGATTGTTTTCATGATTGCACTATCCATATTATATCATACTCACGTTTAATCTGTGCTCATCAGACAGCCGGAGGGAGTCTAAAAAATACAAAGGAAACAGTCATGAATAATTGACTTGGTGCTGTATTTTATCATGGAAAGGACGGAGAATACGTAAGCCACTGAAATTAGTTTTAGAAAGGGTAAAAGAAAAACATGTCAATTTCTTTTGCGACAGGTAGTTCATACTTCGTACTGTTGCTGCACTGCACACTTAAAGCTCAGTGATATGAATCAAATTATTTAAGATCAGACATGCATGCAGATCTGGTCGATTTATACCTGCGAATTTAGCTTTAAGCTTTGCTATGATACAGCCTTTATACCAAATTTGAGGATCAATACCCCTGGTAAATTCCCATATTTAAATACTGGTGCTCGTAATAAACTGTGATCATTGATTAGATTCGGCGCACTTTGGTAAAAATGCGAGTCCAAGTGATCCGTTGAGTAGGGTCGGATCTGGTGGTCAAGGCAGGGATGTGGACAGGCATTGGGGCTCGTGATGTTGCATGTGTAATCAAGACCTGTGGCCATCTCAAGTCTATCCATACACCCACATCAATCACAGTCCTAACTCAACACCCAACAACCTGCACACAACCACTATATCCGCACCTACTCACCTCCCGAGGCAGATGAAATTAACTCTTGGGGATAAAGAGACTTACATGAGAAGGCAAAAGAACAGGAAAGAGACCTGCCAGAGGGAGAGACAGACTCAGGGAGAGAGAGAGCAAGGGAGATGACTTTGGAGAAAGTGTAGCTGGTGACAGTTTTGTATTCATCCTGTATGTAAAAGAACTAATTCGAAGACGAATAGAAGAGCTTTAATGAAGGAAGGATGGGAACTCAAAAGAGAAATCTATCGAGGAATAACACGTGAACAGAGAAATCCGGAGATATATTCATCAATAAATACTTTGGGATTATATATCAAGGAAGGACCTTCAAATAATGTATGTCTGAGGAATGTGAGGAATAGGAAATATATATATGAAAACGATTAAATCATTCAGAAATAAGGAATTACAAAGAAAAGGATGACGTTAGGCGAATGACTAATACAGTGAGGTGAGACATAGGTGGGTGTGCGAATTCTGTACTTTACCCAGAGGCTATACATATATAGGACATAATTAATACCATTATTATACATGACCGCCACTCAGGCATTCCAGTAGGTGTGTTATGCATTACAAAAATGTACATTGCTCCAAAATATTTATGCCTTCCTCGGCCCATATGAATGGCTGGATTCAGGCATTGGGTCCGAACTCATCCGCTACTTGGGACTTAGGCGGGCGGCCCTAGGTGTATTTTATCATGATTTCATATGTGATGTCTATATGATCATATCACAGTGGTATCAAAGACACGAAGTGAATACAAACCAAGCTACTTTATGAACTGCTCGGACTTTCAGTCGTTCCATTCGCTTTAAGTATAGTCACTAATATTGGAAGTGTCTACGATGAAACAAATCTATTCGCGCCATATACATTGATTTCCTTTGGCTAAATATAGGATCAAGGTATTTTGTAATTACGTAATAGTAAATATATATAAAGAGTTTTACTATATATTTTCTTCTGACTATGCGTATTATATTCATAATCGGAAATCAAGATTTAATAACGATTTAATAGTCCAACTAGGTTCTTACAGTATATGTATCAACAGTTAGACTTGGTCCTCAGTATTTCTATTACTCCAAGCAAGCCAAATATAGAAATAGTTGCTTACAAATGTTCTCCTAAGGAATTCCATGTCGCAGACTCGTACCGATCTTCCGCTTATTTTTTAATAAAAATGGACCGTTCTTTTATATGGTGAGGGATTTAAATGCTCAGTATAGAGCTTGAAAGACGGTTATATGGAAAGAGGGCGGACAGTGAGCTATACACCAGGTGAATGGAGAAGGCTCATAACTGCTGGGAAACAGCTCGAATTTTATGGAGTTGCTCACCCAAGCCAAAGGTCAATGCTGTCTGCAAGTCACCAAAACTCATTCCGGATCCGCTGACTCGCCGACCAATCATTATATAATGAAAAGAACTGCCCTGTCTGCTCGGTACAGCACCCCAGGGTTTCCTGATCTATATTAAAGGCAACTTCCTAGCACAGTTGGTAAATGCCCCACTTGGGAATAATACATTACAGTGACAAGAACTACTCCTTTCCTTCTTATTTCGCAAAATGTCCTGTTTGGCAATTAACATTTGGGGTTTTGCTACTTTTCTGTTACTTTCAGGGCATATGTCTCCGTTCCCCATTTCTCCATTTCACAGGCAGCTCAATTTCACTTGCAAATTCTGCTGTTGTTTTGAGATAAACAGCAATTCTTTAGCGGTTTGAGTTGATACAAGTTATTGCAATCGGTAGGCAAAATCGGACATCGGAAATTAAAATTAAGCGTAAATAGTAGCCAATAAAAGATTTTATGGGCTCTTGCACAATGGAAATTAAAGGCTATAACCCGAATTTTGCTCGAGAAATGACGGGAAGAGGCGCTTTTAGAAAGATTTCAAACCTTTAGATACCATATATCTGAATCAGCGACGAACTAATCAAAAGCGAGAAAGTCTCTGTGTGATCAATCAGGACTTCAAATACGTATGCGATGAGCCGACTTAAACCAATGACCACAGACAGATAAAGAATGCACCAAGGGCCTTAAGAGAGACCTGAGTAATCTCTTTTCACGGAGAGAAAATTCAGCCTTAATCCCACATCAGTAGATATACGTTGGTCCTAGAATCCTCTGGAATGTTGATTGATCTTCAGAGAATATATCTCCATGGTAGGACTTGATGACATTGGAAATGAATGTTAATCTTGCGTTAATGTTCAGCACGAATGCTATATTACACATAAACAAAGCAGAACCTGCCTCTGTTTAGGCTTATCAAGCTCTATCTCAGATAATCTGACCCTGCCATGATCCAAAGCCCTTCTAATCTACCCAGTAGCAATAGAATTCCTTTGATCTTAGTGGCACTTATTCCTATTATCGTTCACGTCTTTTAGATGTGCCTGACTGACCCGGCCAGAGCGGATACTTTTGTAGATTGGCGTTGGTGGTGCTGTCGGGGGAGTATATGGGATGGCAATAGGGGCGAAGCTTCTACAGGTTGAGGATAATACAGGCAACTGGTTAATATTCCCAGGTATTTAGCAAGGAATGCAATAGGGCGCCCCAACTCGCAGAGGTGCCTTAAATTGAACGACATATAAAAGGCAATATGTATGGATGGGTTTTGTATGGATAAACGTAGTGGAAGGCAAGAGAAGTCTATAGATAAGAGGGTCGCTTTGTGATACCAAAGAAAAAGGGCGATACAGCAGGGAGATAAGAATATACCAGACCATGTGTGGGACTGCTGTGGCAAGGGAAAACAAGTTAAGTGATAGTCTTTTAAAGGGCGTCAACCATTTGCACAATTCAGGACAATAAAAAAAGATCTTTGGTAATATTAAAAACGTGATTCTGAATTTGATGTGCACCTGGTACATACAAAACTGGAAATCTCCGTTGGAATATATATACTGGAATGCATTTCACCTTCTTTAAAGCTGTATTCTCAGCAAATATTACGACAATAATTCTTACTCATATTATGACATATGGGACAGAATTTATCAATCGGCAACTCATGAGAACATACAAAGGAATACTGCGTCTTTTCCTTTTTGTAATGGATTGATGTAGTTTAAACATGACCGTTAATTGCAATAATAGAATAATATTCTGCTGCTGTTTATACAAGAATTTGAAGTCGAATCGGCGGGGGGGGGGGGGTGAAACGGCCGCCAGTGAGCCATAATAAGTGAAGCCACTACAGGAAAGGATTTCGGCGGTCTCCGGAATGTGCACATTTATGAAGCCCTGCAGCAAAATCAGCTGTACAAAATCTTCCACATGTTTGGTCAACTAAAGTTTTGGAAAGGAACGGAACAAAAAGTAAAAATTCTTTAGTTTTTGACTGATGTTAGCTGAGAATGCAGCTTTAATCAACTTGGGAGCATTATTTACGTCGTTAAAAGAAGTATATTGTATAATGCATATAAAACGGACAGCAGAGAAAAGCAATGATACAAGCGGGATCGTAACTAAGAGACAGACAGTCTAGGATCGCATGTCTAAAGCCCATATGTGGTAGGTTGCTTTGGGAGCACAGGGAGCAGCTAGACCTCTCGCGACATCACTCCAGTTGGGCCAGTTCGCGTTAGATCTGGCTAGATCAAAACCTACATGACCTAACTCTCTGATCAAAGGGCACCAGCCTCTTCCTCCACAAGGCTGCTGCACTCATTGCGAGGCCTCAGATCGCCTTCGTGGGAGGTCATGGTGAAATGACAACTAATCGCTGCTCTGATGCCGCTCTCGAACGCTCCAAAACGAAGCTTACATTTGAAATAGCTCATTCCTGTGTCGTGCGCCAATCGAGGTCATTACTGTGTCCCCAGGGCATTTCCGATTAAGCAGGGATACTGGGGTTTTCTGCTTTCATTGAGGCATGAGTCAAAGCCGGCCACGTCCAACGAGTGACTTATGGGATTTGCGCATTCCCGTCACCCCTTCAGGAAATACTCCATTTGCAAATAACTGCCACATTTGCTTTTATATTGCCCCCTCGATATTATCCTATTATTACGATACAGTCTTTCAAGACTCTAGAAGTAGCATAGGTTTCCATTCGTAGGATGCATGGATATGATGACATTATCAGTAAGTATTATGTACTATATATCAAATGTCATTATATACATTGTAACATTATTCTGTATGATAGACATCGGTATACGAGATCTTCTAAGGAATGAAAGGTAATAGGCTGTCTCATGACACATTCCACATAATATTATTTTGGACACAATCTGTTTTCTTTATATTAATTTAATCTATTACATACCTGTGACATCATATGATAGAATCAGTGTAGGATTTGAGACCTGTTTAGAAGAAAAAACTGTTCATCCATTTTCTCTTACCTAATAGCTAGATGTTCCCATCTATATGGATTTATTCTGTATCGTGCTATCTGGTGAATCATGGCGTTTATCAAACTTACTTCATCCATATTGCTCGGTGTAATCATTTTAAATCTCAAGGAATCTTGACAGATTTGCACCAAAGCAACGTCCAAACCTGTCATTTACTTAGAGTCTGTTTTATTGCTTTGGAATATTTTCTGTCCCAAACTAATTGCTCAGAGCTGCACCGACCGCTTACCTAAAACACCGAGCCTCAATTCACCTTATAAATGTTTCATTTTGGGGCCAGCCAATCTTGCTGAGGGGCGCTGATAAACCTGGCGTCGATAGAACGTCGCCAGCTTCCCATCAACGTATTCATCATGAAAGGTGGTGGAATTGAAATGAAAGAACCACAGCTCAGTATCTGCAAGATTATCCCCAGCAAAATGCTTGCGTTTTTTGGCATTGAGCCATGAAGCGCTGTATGTCCGAGGCGCCTGTTCAGTTGGTCACTGCATTATTTATAACCGATATAATAGACTGATGGACTGGTGAGAACTAGGCCATCATGTGGCAAGCAAGTCCAATGACTAGACAAATTTTGGACTAATTTACAGGCTGAGCGCAGGTTGTTGGTGGTAAGCATCAACACAGGCAAACATAGGTCTGTAGTATTGACTGAAAGTGGTGTTTGTATTGCAACACTTCCTACGTGGAAAGAGTCTACCAAGAAGTGGATGTTATGTATTCTTTAGGGGTAAAAAATATAATACTAAGATCGATGTTACTCTTCTTTGACCTTGCAGATTTTGCCTAAGGGTCGTATGAATAGCTAGTATTCGTTATTCAAATAAAATCTCTACACTTAAGCCTGATGCATTCAACTGTCGTATTCCTTCAAAAAGTTAGAATGATACACATTCTAACCTTGCAATAGGATAATCGTATGACCTGCATGGGTGAATGGGGCACAGCCGGGAAATGATGCAAATAACCAATATCAGTAATAATCTTCAGCATTCCTTTACCCACTGGTGTCTGATTCGTTGGACTGTCCAGGGCAACCTCCTCCACGACCACCATATTGTTCAAGCAGTTTGCATCTGATTTCGTGATAGCTAGACAGACATGGCCATGTCATTATGATGATTTGTTGTCTTGGCAAAACGACTCAGTTATTTACTCTGAGCAATGTTAATGGCTTCCCGCATAAACACGCCGCGAATTACCAGTATGGAAACAGCAGGAAGAACTGTAATTGTGTGGATGCTGTTTATTCGCCATGTCTCTATGCCAAAATGGAAAGAAAAGATTGTGAATCAATCAATAAAAGAACGAACGCCGAAGGTTCAGGTGACAAATTTGCAGGTGACCAAATAATGCCATATAAAAGTTCAGTTTTAGTGGAGTCCCAACCGCCTCCGACGAACTTCCAAGGTACTTGGAATATAACAAAATACATCTAGATAAAGATGTATGCATCCTAAATACATATTTTATTTTTTACATGACTTTACAGGTTTAAAGGGTTTGTATCCAATTTATAACATCTCTTGATATACTGTGCCTTAATTGATGGCTTTTGTTGATGTTACTGTGATACGACATTACATCCAAATCCATTGCAATATGGATCTTTACCAAAGTCAATGATGCTATGATAATATTTTAACTTAGAATCCGTCGGTATCGTTATTGCTTGCTTGAAGGGTCGGGATGTGATAATATTTTACCTTAGAATCGTTGGTCCTCGACAACATACAAACCATGTATTGACCTTTTATCACTACTTACGATGCCATAAGAAGATTCCCTTTAAACGCTTTCATAAATGCCATACATAAATTATGGGAAACCTATATAAAGTATGCCATTGAATATATGTATGTATGATTAACTTTCTAATATGATATATAATATGAAAATTCATGTAATAAAATAACGGTGAGATGTCGTTTATGTCCTTTGTAAAATATCGAAAAGGGATGTAATTATTGTATATCCTGTAGATAGTTATGAGTGCGAAAAAACTATATGCTCCATGCTACAGACAATGCTTGGCCAAGGGCCTCGTTGCATAAGCTTTTTGGAAGTCTTTAAGCAGTAGATCCACTAGACGTCGCAAAGGGTTGCGATTGGCATTACAACAGAGAGTCCACCTACTTAATACATGAATTGATGTTGTTGTAGTGTCAATAGTAAGCCTTGCGACACCTAGTGGATCTCCCGTGATGCAATGGTCCTATATTGCAAGATCTGCCAGGCACCCCTCCCTCCGTTGATAATTCTAAGTTGGCTGGGACAGGAGCTTTGCCACGGCCAGATTCTGATTCGTATACCCATAAAACGAATCTGCACCCAGCACATTCAGACTGAATACATATTGTACAATTAATAATGCAAGCATTATCGTACACGGCTGATTGTAATGCATTGAAATATTAATTGGTTGACACTATAAACCCTGTTGCCTAGCTACTCTTATCAATGATTTTTTTTGCACTGAGCAATAAAAGGCAATACTAGATCATTAGTCCATGGGGCGAAGGATGACGCATTGACATATAGCCATCAATAATACAAAAAATTGTAATCGTAATCATGAATATTTGAAATTGTTTTTGAAATTTCTCAAATGAATTAGATTAGTCAATGGCTGCTAACACAATTGAAAACGCGTTTGAACTAATAAAAAAGTGTTTTGGCTCAGAGGCAATGCGAAAAAAGGGAGGCCTGCTATATGGTTAGTCATTCTAAGTCGGCAGGATACCAACAACGTTTTTGCTGTGCTTGAGCAGAAGGGAAAAACCCTGCACACCGAACTGTACTGCTGCTTGTAATCAGAAATGAGTATAAGGCTTGCCATGACCTGTCTGTATACAGGCGCCCTCTTTGGTCAGTTGGTCAGTGATTAGCGACCAACCTCTCGGTCTTATAGAAACCATGGTGACCAACGGTCATAGACCTTGATTTTGAAAAGTAGCTCTCACTTACGCCTTCCCTTAAGGCAATATGCTCTTGTGCAGTGCCGCTAGCAAGTGCCTCAGGTTTCCTAAGACCATGAACTCCTGCTGGCAGGGAGAATTCGAGCACACCTATTAACAATACAATGATAACCTCAGCACATGGTAAGACATTGCAATTTTGGAAATGGACACTTTATAACGGATGGCTCTATAACGACTAGAACTATTTGGCATGCAGGAGGTACCCTGGGGGAAACTGGTCTGGGTGTCGAACGACACGAGTCGGTGCCTGTCAGACATTGTAATCCTCTGCCTTATTAGAGTAAGGAACCATTTGTAACCATGTCTCAAATATTATGACTCTTACACGGGGCAGGTGTCATAAAACGACATAAAGAAAGGCCTTAGTCACCTCTCGAGGACCAATAATACTGGTAGTTCAGATCCTATCCCTCCTCCGTGCTAAAAGAACTGCGCATGAGGCGCTTGTTCTTAGTGCCTGAGAAAAGCGAAATCGGTCGGACAGTGACGAACCCTAAGGTCTTGTAAGTTGTCCTTATGTATGGGGGTCATTTGCTTTAAGTGAGCGGCTTGTAACTCGCTATTGTATGTGCCACAGCTCCATTGTAATTTAACTACAACTGACCTGCCGGACTGTGTTATGCAGGTGTCAATGTCCTTATCTGTAATTTTTGTAAGAAGCACCAACAGAATATCGTGTTAATGATATAGACCCCTGGTTAGTTAGGAAAATGTGATCTCCATACTCCATTTAGACGCTGAGGTCAGTAGGAAGAACACGTGCAATTTGAAGTAGCACCTTCGGAAGGAAGTAAACATACTGCAGATTCATTTCAGACGCCGAACCTTTTAATAAAGGCATTTTGAAGAAGGGGGTCTATCAAAAATATAACCTTATAAGAAACCAAAGAAAATCATATTTAAATAATGTGTATTGTAAAGCATATTGAAGGAATAATAAGACTGTGATGCTTTGGTGGAAATGCATCATGCTGCTGTATGAGTCATTTGCCGGACTACTCAAATGAAGCGCCAATTCCTTTATCAGTTTAGGGGGTGGCCGACCAATCGATTTTGACCTTACGCTCTGATCGGTGTTTTTGTAATACCTCTAAGGAAATTATAGCATTTGAATGATTGGAGCTGAATGGACCGCCCCCCCCCCCCACACACACACATACACACACACCCTCCTGTTGTTTCCTTTCAAAATTTAAAAGGCCAATCAAGACCTAAGGCTAAAACTGTTTGGTGGAACGCCCCCTTTATTCGAGGGAAATCTTTCCTTGATTTATAAACCCGTCTTCTCCCTCGCGACAATGGGTCACTAGATTCTCCAATCTCGTACAAGGGCACAGCTGGAATGATGTACTAGGCAGATTAGTGCAATATTTTACCTCCTATATCAACCATGATAAGTTAAAAGGTTTACCCGCTGAACACGATAAGTTAAATGGTTTACTCGCTGAACATGAATGGGAAAGTAAGAAACCCCTAATAATATTTCTCCCTTCTCTCAGGTTGTACTGAAAGGGCAGTGGAGGAGAGGGGTAGGGCCATTTCTATGAGATTACTTTAGTGGTTTTCACAGTCTCCTAAAATAAACCCTATGATGTGATAACCTCGCAATATTCACTATCCTGCCATGTTGGCCCTTCAATGGCAGTCAGGGGAGCCACATAGCAGGCTTTGTCGGGCCTCTTATCAGGAAGACGCCAGTTTCACGGCCGTTTTTCCCGCCAAGAATCATCCCTTCTAACCGCCACTAGTGCCTCTCCAAAGACCATCTCACAGCCCTAGGACCTCGTCTTAAACGGTCACCTCACACGATTGGATTTTCAATGGGAAGTATCCGAAATATCCGGGGACTATGTTATCAGCCGTACCAGGTTCCTCCAACTGAGGAGGCTTAATTCGCGGGAGGTTTCTTCTAGCAAACACTAGTTGATATTCAAATGTAAAAGTGTTCCTAGTCTTACTCTAAGAGCATTCATTCCATTCTTTTATAAAGTTACCAATGAAAAAACTATCTCAACAAATATTAGTTCGGGGCTCTATCTTCGTAGAAAAGAGGGAAATGGGTCCCCAGAATATGTGGCGTCGTGCGTCTTTGGGAATAGAGGGTAGTTCACTCGCAGATTTAGATATTTGTTTCGAAGCAATGGGTTTCAAGTCTTTAAAATGAGAATAACCCTCAGTGAAAGATCACAGAAGTTGTAAGAAGCATTGAGAAAAGGTCAGAGCGTATGATCGACACAGAATTAGATACTGATTTTCTCCTAAAATTGTAAAAGCAAATCCAGCTGATTATAATGATCATGATGTTCAAAATGTATACGGTCATACGGGATAGGCATTCGATGTTAACACACACGAAAACCTACTAAATCATGGAAGAAGTAACATGTAAGGTATATCGGCATTGAATGTTCACCTTGAACCTTCATATCTACAGAAAAACAACCCATAAAAACATGTTGATCGACATCAAATAAGCTATACTGTGATGGTGTGCACTATCCAACAAGGTTTTACCGTTGCCTTTTAATGCAGTACACAGTAATACAAGGTTGAGGTATAATACATACGCTCGCACCTCTGTGTGCGATACTTGCTACATATACAGAAGGGATCAAGGAATGATACAGCAGAAAGGATCGAATTATAAACGTACGGACAACTACATAATAGTGCGCCTCCTTGCGAAGACTTTAGCATACAATCTCATTAAATAGGAGCTGCCACTTTCCTCCGAGCTACTCTTAAAATACGAATAAGGCCAGTGAGGAGCAACCCCCAGACTAGTGAGCAAAAGGAAATTAGGACCTTGAGCGAGTCAATATGGGCAAGAGGAAGGCGATATAAAGAAGCCAAGTCAAGTAGTTTTTACTCGACTTTTATCGACTAACGAGATGACCAGATGCTGCGAGTCAGGAGTGAGCTGCTCAGAAGACAACGCAAAAGCAATTCGTTGCTCCCTGGTTGTATCTCCAAATGGTTTCCTTATTTGCACAACGATGGTTTAGAATGGGGTATGTCTGAGGGTACAATACAAATGGTGTCCCATACAGGGTCTAGTGCTTGATAAAATGGTAAAAGCCTTGGCAGTTAGGAGGAGTGCGATCACTACATTTATCTTGGACGACTGACTATTTCCCCATGGTCCCATACGTTCTAAAGGCGAACGTTCTTTTGTAAATCCACTCACGATACCTTACTGGAAATCCCCATGCCTTTTGAGTTATAACTTTTTATTTTCACATTCGGTTGTTTCAGAAGTAGCAAGTAGTGTAAAAAAACGATTCACTAGAATGAAAAGTGTGTGGTCATTTTTTTTTAATTTTCTAAAGTGAACGATGAGTGCCAGAAAGTGCAAAGGAATATTAACAATAATCATGAAAGAGGTCGCAATGAGGTGGAAACACTAAGCAGCAAAAAAAGTAGGTCATGAATCTGTGCTGCCCAAATATAACAAACAACATTCTCGAACTTCATCGGGGACAGAATGGATATTGTTTATTGTGGAGACGTTATTATGATTACACATTGTTAATAGGTAACTGAGACGAGGTCATGGCATATGAAGGGCAAAGGGATCAGGCAGCGACTGTACAGATTTGCTCCAAAGTGAACGAAGATTAGGGCGCTCGGAAGCCTTAGGGAAAAGTCCGTGAATATTGCATAAGAAACTGAGTTATAGAGGGATCCATGAGTAAATAATTTCATCTAGAAGAAAACTTTAGTTACACACCGTATCTTGGATAAAGAGCTGAGATTCTTGAAAGCTTTCTTTCTTGATTTTCTCGCCTGGTTTAGAGTGGGTATAAAGATAACATTCCATATCAAATATATCGTCTCATACATCAATCACTCCCATTTCACTCAAAGGAAGAGAGCATTTTTACTTCACAAAGAAGTGAGATGAAATATTAAAGGAGACTTGGATAGAAACGTAATTCTGGTCAGGCCGATGGGATATACTGGATATGAGATGCAATCAATAGGGGCTTTCGGGACGGCGAGTGACGTCAGTCAAATAAGGAAATCTCATTGGACGGCGTGTATTAAGGGTATTAACATAAAATGTTCAATATGGCACTTAGACCATGGGGCGTTGTATAAATCATACTGCCACCTTACGGGTCTGACTGGTCATTAGAAGTGACTCTAGGATGTGTACTACAAGACAAGGTGGACGTAGCAACAGGCTTTTCACATTAGGTACTGGAGGAGAGGGAGTCAGTGTAGTGGGGGCGCTCTAATATATCTCCCAAACCAATAAGAGTTACTACTTGTTTTAACACAGCAAGATGGCAGTAATGGCGGAGGCACATAAATGGAAGTGAAGCCAGTTTGCCAGCAGGAACATCCATCAAATGGTTCTTGAGTTTTGTGACCAATGCCTCATTTAACCCTTTAGGGGAGGTGAAGGGTAACGTCCATAAGGAAGACTTTCCGAGCCTTTTATGAGATTTCAAGTGTTTGAAGGATTGCTGTAGATACGCAAAGTTAGCGGGAAGTGCCACGTTGAATTGGGACACCGACTACTTATAAATGATTTCCTTTTGTTTTCTAGCTTTTTGTGGAAGATTAATGCGTTCAGGGAACGCATCGTGATGCTCCTTGCAATTGCAATAGCAAACATCAACCATGCTTGGCAAAACTAGGACCACGATACTGGAAGAGGTTTATGGTTTAGGGGCTATATTAATTAAGGAAGATGGAAAACACCTCAATAAGTGTATAGACCTATCCGATCAAGTGATTCTAAGGGTAATACATAATAGCGTGGAATTGATGACTTCATTAACGCTAATTTACGACTAATAAAAATATATTTTCAGAAGTTTTTTACTGTATATTATCGCTCTCACTAATCACAGCTCTATTTGACTACCTTTTCAGGCCCTCCATTTGAGGAGAGTCGTCTGTAGCTTCAGGGTAATGTATTGATGATGCCATGGCAACACCATGACAATGCCATCTGCCTTTGCAACTTGGTCATTTCTATGGAAATGATTTGATAATAGCAACAGAAGTGCAAAAGCCTCAAGACACTGCGACAACAATTTATGAGGGCATGTGGATTGCACTTTGCATTCTGTCTGTCCCTCTGTCTGTCTATCTGTCCGACATTCTCCTTAGTATCCTTATCCTTTTTGTACTAAATATATATGTATATATATGCCTTTCAACCATCCCATGGCGTCTGGAAAATGTGTCATAAACACCATAACACAGAACTATACTTCTCGCATCTCCACGAGAACTGCCTGTCAGGGGGCGAGATGCAGGCGGAAACTCGGATGTGGACGATAGCAGCTCTATTTGAATAAGCAGAGTAATCACCCAACTTGAAATCGTATATTGAGATGTCATAACAGGATACATCCTACTCTCTAGTATTTTGCACTGTCATTTACCCTTGACAGAACGTCACAATTCCTGATGAAACTCTGCATGAAAAGGGTGTTTCTATTAGGTTGTTGCTGAAAGCTTTGTGAGCATGCCTAGGCTAGTGCTCGGAGAAAGAGGAACAATAGGTGAAATCTTTACACGAAATAGACCTGATCTGTCAGCGCAAGGGCGAAATAAATCTTTCACTTCTTCGACCCTAATAACTAACAAACTCGGACTGTGAGGATAACAGATGAACAAAACAAGCTTAAGTTTCCCGCACCCACCATTCATAACTTATAGGCTAGGATTACAAATACTGAGGGTTATGTTTCAAAATATGTGTTATTGTTATCTCAACCTCAGTTATTTTGCCATTCTTCTTGGGAAGTATTCCTCCATGAAAACTGCTGGATTTCCCATTTGCACAACCATGGAAATCACTCCCTAGTAAACAAAATGTTACTCCTACTAAGGGAAATTTCCGTCTTTTGTTATTTGTACAGGCTCTAAATAATGATAGGTAGTCTAAAGAATAGCAAAGTAAAAACCTTTAAGTGTTATGATTATGTGCAGAAATTAATATCTAGTATAGTGATCGCTATGATATGAAAGATTAGAGGGGAAATTGAAATCGAGAATAATAACCAATACAAATTTACATGAATTCGTAGCAAATCTCCCCCCAAAGCGTGAGGGCGCAATAGGAAGTTCGGATATCCATTCCTGGTTCCCATTTGCATAAGTCATCGTTGTAACGATGACGGCGCCATATTGATGGCGACCTTGTTTTGCCTCCAAGTAGGGACTCCCAAATTAAACCCACAATATTGATAGTGAGAGTGTAAGTTAAGGTTAGGGGGAAAGGACCGATGAGGCCTGTGAACGAGAGGCTACTACTCAACGGCCTCCGTATATTAAACCTCTCCCAGGACACTCATGTGACTGGTGACTGGTGACACCCTCGCTTTATAAAATTGCTCGCACTCGTCATGATTGAATCATCCCGCATGCGTAGACGCACAGAACTATGATCTAGGAGCATTTATTGCAGAGATTTTCTGCCTTTTCTTCACAAAAAGAGAATTCTGTGCAGGCCCATTTCACGGCTCTTTTCAATTTGTTGGCTATCCGTCATGATCAAGGGGGATTATGGCGATCCATTTTAATGGCGCTTTGTAGCGGACTGTCAACTCTAGCTTGCAAGTTATCTCTAAATTCCCCAAAGGAGGAATCTCGGCCTAGGTTCTAAACGAAGCCGATGGAAACGAGGGAGACTAGGGGAAATAGGGCTCAAGAGAGCTGCTTATGATATAACCAACGCGTATGGAATGAAGCTATATACGCAATGGTGTAAGGGAAGAGCGAAACATTTATGATGCGGTTGTGTCTTCCAGAGAAATCAAATTTGCAGGAAGAATAGGAAGAAGGACCTAAACATAATATCTGCATGGTAATGTCTTGCAATAAATCTGTTCGTATATATACGTATTCCAGTTATATCGATTTATGGGTACTCGTTAGACGGATTAGACACTCAACATGGAATGATTTTGCCAATTTATCCTTCTAATACAGTTGTTGCAATTGATAAGATCCGTGTACTTGTACGTATACCATCTTGCTCGGTATAAAAGACATTTCAGTGGGGTGCCTATATATAAAGTAAAGTAATCAAGCTGAATTCGGATTTACTTCTATGTAGCCTTGCACAGGAACCTTCTATGCTAGATTGATTGATAACTCTATGGAGAATTTATAATTCCTAATTTGAAACGGGCACCAAATCTAAAACAACTATATATTTATAATGCATGAATGAATGCTAGTGAGCAAGATTGTTTGTTTGTTTAAATGTTTTATTCTATCAAAGATAGAGTCTTTTTACATTGGTATAGTCTGTATTCATTCAATATCTTCAGAGTTACAGTGTAAATGTAAAACATGGCATTACTCGAGCCAAAGCTGACTATGGTGCTAGATCAATTACCAATTCACAAGATATTTCAATAAAAGGAGCAAACGCATATCTTACCACTTGAAATGAGCTAAACCTGCTGAACGTTCGGACTAGGTGGACCGGCCAGTATTGAAAGCGTATCAGATGCTACTTTTCTCAACCAGGTGTGTAGCAAAAAATTAAAGATCCAACAGCCTCGCCTAGCAATACTTTGCTGAGGCATACAACGTCGGAAAGCCATCCATCTTGATTTTCTCTGGGATACCACGTGATCGAAGATGCGCGCGTGGGTTGCGTGGCTGACCGTGGTACGGGGGACGACTTAATGCGTGCTCTCACATCGCTCACTCTACCTCGGATGATTCCAGCCACCGAGAAAGTTGTTATAAATAAAATATTTTCAATCAGGAGATCAGGACTAAGCTGCATCTCATTTCACAGAGTTGAATATTTTTTGTCCCTTTTCAGTTTTCCAACTTTCGCTTGAAAGGCTCGGGGCAAGACAGGACCGTCAACTAAGCGGTTCACTCCCTTGTTTTTAGTGGCTTTTTAATGTTCACAAGGGACTAGGCTGAGCTCTCCCGCTTCCTTGGGGAAAATTAAGGAGCCCTCAGTCCTAAAAGGTCTTGCAATCAGACCCTGTCGGAAGAGTCACAATTTACTCCCCTTACATTCACTTGGCGATCATTTTTCTTTGTATCACTTACATATACAACATGTATGAAGCCGCCAACCCTTCAATTTGACCATTGGTATTTCTAGATTACGGCCGAATACATGTGTTATTATCCCATACTTGGACACTTTGGCGTGATATGAATTATATTTTTGGCCCCATGTTTTTAAACGCCTAGGCTCACAAAGTGATTCAAAGAACAATTTAACAGTATACTAATATAAATTAACAGTATCAATACTCCTTTCATATGATACACGCACATTATATTCTCTTTGCAATAATTTATGAATAGACAGACATTAACATTCAATACTTTGAATTAAAAAATAAATGTTTATTCGGTTTTTGAACAAGGTTATAGAAGGATTTTTAAAATGAACTGGACTCATGCTCATTTTCTGCAATCAATGTTTCTTATTGAAAGAGCATTATTCATTAAAACGCAATAAATGCTATGGACATTTGATATGATTACCATCTCTGGTGACTTGGAAATAGAAGAAGAGGGCTTTAGTCTGGAATTGTCAAATGGATCTTCCCTATTATCAAAGTCACATGAAATTATGGATTTTCCCGATGAAGTATGTCTTTAAATATACCTCTATTTATTTCATATAAGGACATGAACCATGTTTGATATATTCGCAGATCTATCATCGGAGATCACAACAAATCTATCCTTTATTTAAAACTGCATTCCCAGCAACTACATCGTCCCAAATGTACTCACATTATGACTTGTAGTACTGATTTTTGTCAATATGCTGCTGCAGTTATATGTTTATACAAGAATTCGAAGTCGAATCGGCCGCCGATGAGCGACAATAAGTGAAGCCACCAAAGGAAAAGATTTCGGCGGATCTCTAAAATCTAAATGTGGCCGTTCATGAAGCTCTGTAGCAAAATCAACAGGACAACAGTCTCCAAAATTCTTGTCAAATAACTTCTAGATGTGTTGAAAAAGAACCCTATTATAAATGTCCGGGATGGTAAATGTCCAGGATGGTAAATGTCCAGGATGGTAATTGTCCAGGGGGTAAAAGTCGGCGGGGAGATGTCCGGCGGGGAGATGTCCGGTGGGTAGCTGTCCTGACACCAGTTTGGTTAGGATAAACTCCGTGCTAATTTAGAATTAAACAATTGTTCCTAATGTTCTATCTAAGGCATAAGAGGAGCTATGTAATGGGTTAAGTGTTGTTAAATGTGTAATATACACACATATGATGTGAGCACGCAAGGTAACATAACATTAATACTTCAGTGCATAATGTACCAGTACTCTATACCAAGGTATGAGTAGTAGTATAGTGAAATGTCAATTTAACTCAGGCACTACACATATGGTTTCTATTTATTATGTAATTATGAATAGGGCTATATCTGCGGCATGACTCTGCTTAACTACCGTTTCCCGCCCCTCTTGTGTTTGTCGTAGCAACCAACCAGTTCGGGTATAGCAGCCATGTACGCAACATCATATTCACACTGAGGAAAATTTTTCTCTTTTCTCTTACCTGTGATTGTGATTATGGTTGTTACCGTACCGAACTCCTATATGCCTGCTTTTTTCCTTGTAGCTTGATTTCATGGAGAAAAATTGTTCAGGCTGCAGCGGGTACCACAAGGCTCCTTTTGGTTTGAGGTGCAAGTTCTTACCACGCAATATGGCGTCACTTATTGAAGGTATAGATCGTGCTTCCAACAAATATATGCCTGCCTTGGAAGATGCCCTTGTCAAGGCTAGGGATGCCTCCAAACTTGATTCTTCTACACATTTGTCCCGCATTGCCCAGCTCGAAGCTCAACTTGACGATCTGCCCGATCCAGATGCAGATATGAAGGACATGTTACGTTCCATCGAGTCTCGCATCAAGCGGTTGGAGGTCGACCCCTCCACTTCCCGTCAACAGGGCCATGGGTTTGGCCATCCTTCTACGTTCAAGATCCTGGACAACCCCAGCGATGCCATCTCCAAACCACTGACCAAGGCATTGGCTAAGTTGTCTGGCAAAGACGACGATCCAGGTAAATTGTTACGTCCTGAATATTATGCTCAGCCTGACAAGAAGAAATTGGACTACCATAAGTTGGATTTTGCCGAGCTCGTATATGGTCAGTGCTCTGTTGTCTGCTATCTAGAGTCTATTGACGGCGATGTTGGGTCGTATCTTCAGCACATGAAATACATCTCCCAGTTATTTGCCACTAAGAAGTTCACAGATAAGGCTCCTGTGGCATATGATCGTTACGTTGTGGACAGGTATTCCAATGGATTTGTAGCTGACTTCTCCCCCGACCCGGTTGGTGTTAGTCTCCACTTCTCTACCAACACTAAAGTTGATTCTGAGACATCTTCCAAAAACAAGAAGTCCAAGAACCGGAAGCAGTTAGAAGGTCATGCTGACCCAGATTCAGACGAGATTTGTTCTAATTTTAATTTTCGCCAATGCAAAACTCCTAACTGCCCTAGACAGCACATCTGCAAAAAATGTAAGGGGAAACATCGTGCTGTGGGTTGTGCGGAGTCGGCCAAATGAATTCTTCCTCGGCGCCATTTTCTCGTCCAGTCTGAGTCTTCACGAGCCCGGAAGCAAAATGGCGTCGTCTCCTCGGTAAGATCAGTCTTGGATGATTCTTCCCTTGGTTCTCCATCAGATTCTGGACTTAATACGTGCTCCATCGATTGCAAAATACCTGCAATTCGACATAAGGACTTGTCTTATACCTACACTAAGTCATTTGGTATTCATCAGTGCTCGCCTTTGAAGCTTACGCCCGCTTTGCCTGACCCAGACTCGACTGTCCTTGTTGTTGACCCCGATCAGCTGATCGCCGGCTCGCTACCTTCGTCCACTGCCACTACAGTTACGGACGATTATTCTTCTTCTGGTTGTGTTGACGGATCCAATTACTCCGTACACTCCCCTGATGACTGTTTGTGTGACTCCTGTGATATTGCCTTCGACATCATGGATGGATTCAGCCGCTATTCTGAGTATGCCCCAGTTTCAGTGCTCCCTTACTTCGACTGTTGCAAGGTTCGTTGTTACAACCATTGGATTGGTAGTGCTCTTTCGGATTGGAATATTGCTGGCTGGATGCATGAACTTGCTCAGGAAAACGACATCCCCTTACAGCAGTACCTTACCTTCGGTGTTCTCTTCGGGTTTATGATTGTCGACCCATCTGCCCAAGTGCCCCAGTACCACCGTCATAATTACTCATCTGTGTTACAGGGCCCAGCTAAGGATTACATAGGGAAAGTCATTTCTACTGAAATCGCTGAGGGCAAGTATTCTTTCTCTGACACTAGGCCCCATTGTGTGCACTCTATCGGCGCACACAATGTATAGTATAGTACGAGGTGTTTCGAGGGTCTAGGGCATTATGTTGATTTGACCGTCCCCAGGGCGCAGTCCGAGAGATGGCCAACTCATCATAATGCCCTAAACCTGAGGAATACCGACTTGCCTTATACTACTTTTAGCACACCTTTTATTGCTAAATTACCCCTGAGTCGTTCCAAGTGTGAGCTAAAGCTCTACTAGCGACGCCATAATAACAAAAAAAGTCACTTGCTAGCCGGTAGCCTAACTCGTTTGTTCAGTAATTTCTCTCAGTTCCTTTCTACATCAACCAATTATAATGTCCTCATTTATTAATTAATTAATCATGAATAACTCGATAACTAAATTTGAATCGGTCTTAGATAATCTGATAATACTACAGCAGTACAGAAAGTTTCCCTTGTGAAATTCCAAGAGTTTGCAAAGGCTCTTCAAACCGACTAAACCGCAATAAATAACGCATGTGTATTGGAATTATATCCTGCTCAGTTTTTCATGTGATGATATGTCAACCAGTTACCAATGCCTGTGTACCATATAATGTATGTATAGCCATCTTGGGGATTCTTTTAACTTCCATGGGGAACTTCATGGCACCCTCTGGGCAGGTCCTATTGTCTAGTGGGAGGGAACACCGCCTCAAAGCCATAGTATATCGCCAGAATGCCCCCTTCGCCCGATACATCATCATTAATCCAAAATATGATAAAACAATATAGTTAGACCTGTTTGACTGCAATTATCCACGACGTATCGTCACAGTGGTTCATTCAATCCTCCACCCATATATCTTCATTATAGAACACGGTGTTTTATGAATTAATTGTCATCGGTTGTTCTTGCTCATGATGCCTTTCCATATATACAACGGGTATAGATTAATCTAACACAGCCAGCTATATAGTCATTAACACAGTATTCAATGCAAGGAAAAGAGCAATTACAAAAGAGTAATGAACATCCTGCTTATCAAATTCACAGAAGAACTCTGTTAGAAAATCAAAGCGATCTCAGTAATATCACTGGGCTCCCTTTTAAAGAATGGCATTACAAAGGTAAGACGCAATATTATAGATGTATGAAGTATGATATACATATTAAGAGATAATATTTCAAAGCTACTTCGAGTGAGAATGTGATAATCAATCAGACACATTATTAGTGTGTTTACACTAATTAAAACAATGAAACAACTATGAACTGGGGCTATTTAGGTGTCGGTTCTCGTTAATGGCCCAAAACCTACATGCAGCCCCAGTGTACTCGGATATAAATCTAACAATTATAGGTTCCTGATATGAGCGGGTGAGATGATAGAGGGATCCAACATAACATTACGGCATCGTTGCCCGCCATTATGAGGATGATAATGATAGCCATTATCAATTAGAAGTTTTATTATTAATTCCACACAGCAATGTTTGCAGTAGCTCTCTGCAGAGCAAGGAATCTGGTTACAAATAGCACTTCTAAATCAAACCAGTAAAGTCATTATCACCAATAATTTATAGCACGCCCCTTGTTAACAAAAACATCGGTTGCATAATGAGGTATTCATTAGGTTCCCGGTCCACTGAAATAAGCATGATTTTAATCAAACGACCACGGGATTATGGTTTAATGTATATGTTCATGATGCATCCAAAGGGGAGAGTCGTTCCTTTAAAGGGGCAGAGGTGTGTGTGGGGGGGGGGGGCAAGCCGAAGTATGACTATACAAAATTTGTATATTTGTATATAAATTTGTATTTGTATATAATATTGCATAAGTAAAGAACTGGATCCCGTTATGGGAGAGAACTTACGCTGGGGGCCAAGCGCATGAATGCCTTCCATCCAGGAAAAAGAGTGAAAAGCAATATTTAAACATTTCTGGGCCTTCCCCCCAATCCCCCTCATTATACACCAACTGTGCATCCAACTCCCATCTGGAAATCTCGGGCCTACCGCTGCACAGCGCACATAGTGGTCACAAACTCCGGCCTTGTTTTAAACAGAAGAAGTAGATATTGAAATGGAAAGCAAGGGTCACAACCATAAACAAGATGACCCTCAACACGGTGCCCGCCTGTTCCCCAGACAGATTATACTGTCTAGATTGTTTAGGTTCCCTATAGGAATCTAGACCGAGTATAGTCATTGTATGCCCTTCCTAATTAAATATGTCATGTGATCTCTAGAAGGGAAACGTCATAAACAAGACAACATCATCACTCTGTTGAGACTGTTGCAACAATTATACATCATTTATAAGATCTTACGTGTTCGTGTTGCATTTGTTACTTATGATGAAAAAGCACTTCATTCAATATAAGCCAAAGCTCTTATAAGTACGTCGCCAACGTTTAGTCTCCCTGAGTAACGTAGAGGGGCACCTTCAGTTTTCAAACAATCAATCGAACGATGTAATGTGTTTGAGAGTGAATGTATTTATCACTGCCTGTTATTGGCTCAGACACTTCATCTGCTCGCCTACCCTGAATGGAAGCTGACAAAAACACATGTACTCTTCCTGTCTAGGACTGCTTCAGCACACCTGCCCATCTCATTATCCAGTGCAAAACGCTACCAGCCTCCCCCGGTGTTGCATCAGTCCTCGGTCAGGTATAGAGTTACCCTTTTTCTTCCAGATTCTGTTACAAAAAATAAGCTCAGATGCGTTGTAAATGTTCAGATTTTATTGATTACGCCGGCATCTCTTATATATACACGAATCTATAGTAACATGCCATCCTTTATAGTTAGTGAAGAGTACGATTTTTTTCTACAACCATCCTTTTAAGCATATATTTACAGGGCGTACAGAATCACGACATTTTTTAACTGACAGGAACCTTAAAGGTCTGATCTACTGGGATTGCATGAACACATATTTATTTGGACACAGCTGTGTCTGGCTATAGACATTCACTCTGATGATCACCCAGGTGTCGAATGCTTTGTTCCTAGGGACACTCTCACAATATTATATAGGTTTCCATTAAACAAAATATTAACTTAAATGAATAGTGTATACAACCTGCACATTCAAGAAAATATCCCTAGTAGGGTCCCATGGACTTTCGCTGTCATAAATGTAAGTGGAAAGTATATCCAAGAAGGAGTTTGACACCCCATCAGCTCAGCATCAGCTATTAATAACCTTATTTATAATAGGGTTCATTGTCTTTCTTAATTCAGTTGCAAAAAAAATGAAAATACAATTGAATGCGCATGACCTTCTAATGAATATTGCTCCGATAAAATAATCTGTATAACATCCGGAGCTCACATAAAACTTGGGAGATAATATTCGCTCGCGTCATACAGACTAAACAAATTTTCTGTATGATCATCGGATCCTTCGCCGATAGGGAGAGCAATTATCGCTTGAACCCTGCGATACCTAACTCGTTACAAGCAAAATGGAAGGGATTGAAACAAAAAGAACTTATACGTCGCTCCATACAATCTTTTTCCTTGCTCGGAGACAGGACAGTAACGCATGCCAATAGCAATAGAAAGAGCAGCTCAGACCATTAGAAAAATAGCGGGAAGGCCGAACAGATGCATCAGCGCTGGGGCGTCTTGCATAGTAGACCTTTCAATTTCAGATTCGGATCCTGCTTTTAAGATCAGGCTTCTCCCATTGAGTGACATTCAATTCTCTGCACGAGGCTACCTTTAATGCAAGGAAAGTCCTTCAAAATTGTGATGGTTTAGGATAGGATTCGGGGAGAATTTGATAAAACTACATAGTTTGAGAATTCAATCTTCTGGTTGTCTGTTTGATGCAGTAAAATACAAACAAGTAAAACCTATTTGTATGTATTGATGAATGCGTATAGATCTATACATCCAAACATTGAAGAATTCAAACTATCATACACCTCCCCCCTTAATTCCTCCATATATCAATGTATACGTACATCTACCCATCACTCATTCGTAGGTCCTATACTTGCATCAAATATTTAGGAAAGAACACCTTACTTACATTCCCGCCCTACCCCCTCTCCCTCTCTATCTATCCATCCATCTATTTATTATGTCGCATTTAAGTCAAACTAACCTGAAATTTTAATCATGATACATCAGGAGCAAATATTTTAGCAGTGCAAATGGAGGAATAGCTCGCAGGTTTAGGACAAAAGGAAAAACAACTGAAATTGGTGTGATGACCTGGAAAAAAATGAAGGGATTTTTCTGATAAGCCCAGCACGAAGTCTCAAGAGCAGGGGATGGATTACCAAAAGAATTCCGTCAGACTAAATGACTAAACTCTGATAGTCTAATAATTAACTATTGCAAGGGATGTAATAGTATAAACGCTGACATACAGGTTTGCCCTCACAAAAACATAGGGAGTAACCATACTCTGAAAACTTATTAGTTGTGAAAACGGGTACATTGGTCAACTTCAAAGGCGAATATTTCTTTAGTGTATGATAGTCCCGCGTTTTTATGTGCCCCCCCCCCCCCCGCACACCTTAGTGGACGGCAATACATTCAGTGGCCCTTACAAACAAATATCTAATATGTTTGCGAACTTGTTCTTATTTTTGTTTTTTCTCTCTCACCCAAATCAACGTTTAAAGATATTGCGATTCCTTTTTTTCCATGCATTAGTTACTTGAACTCTCGCCTGGAGCGGTGTATTCTATGTGGATTTATCCCTGTACAATCGGGACGAGTGAGATCTAAGAAAAATAGATGAATCGGTAAATCAGGAGGCAAGTAAAGCGTGTAATGTATGATTGGATTTAAGGTACATAATGCATGTCTTTTTAAATTGAGCCACAGTTAAATCGGGTATGTAAAGGCATTAATTTTAGTGCTGAAAGCCAACTGTACGTAGGTTTCTGAAACTGCTTCCTGAACGGCTTCCTTTTCCCTCAGCACCTGCAGATCGCTGAAGGTAGGTATAGTATGGAGATGGTGTATTGTATGCGGGTATTAACTCGATCACAAGTGGCTCCATTCGCATTGCATCCATGTACAAGTTTTCTAACCGCAACCTTCTTCGTTAGGAATAAATACTGGTTACTTCTTTTCCTTTTATCGTCGTTAAAGTTCGTATCCCTACTCCCCACCTCCCTTATAAAGAACATATTTTCGGCAGTTATCGGCCATTTTCTGTTCTTATACTCTAGTCCATGGGACGAACTAACGTACGCACTTGTGTTATCAACCTGGGTATAGCAACAAGCAAAAACACTTCAATTTCAAACAGTTGAACACATGGGGAAAGAGAAATCGTCTGCATACAAATTCAAGCATATTGACTTTCTGAATTTTAGATAGTGCCAGGTCTAGGAGGATCTGGGAGGGATTACAAAGGAGGTTTCTCATGTCGGGATGGTATATAATGTAATGAGTTTGCATTGTGTCGCTTGGTCTTTGTTTGTTTAAACGGCTTTATTGAGGAATAAACATTACTTCATTACATTGTTCGTTACATTGAACAGGTTTTTTTAATGTTTTCGTTTTAAAGCTTATTTCTATCGCTTAGTAAAATAAAAGGTGGAATTGAAATACAAAACGCAATATTAATCAACGCTCAGTCTTCATACAGGATCATTAGTTGTTTAAGCATGAAATTGCCTGTCAACACGTCCAACATTTTATGGCTTTAACAATGCTTACTCTGCTTGCAAACAATCTGATCATCCCTGAACAAGAAAACAGCTGTAATGTTTCAAAATCGCTCTCTTCCATTTATGAGCGTAAATACCAAATCCGAGAAACCATTTTAAATTGACTCACTGTTATGGCATATTGCTGTACTATGGGGAAAATTAGCCGAATAGTGCCGAATATATAATTTCTACATTAGTGCCGAATATAGTCTCTACCAACCGGTCGGAAAAATATGTATGGATCTACATTAAATTTAATATTTTTGACGGATAGGTACATATATATATGTATGTATTAGATTCATCACATACATATTACAGTAAACATTAGTATTTCTTGATTCCACATCTCATGCAGGTTATGAATATAATATTGTTGGATATTCAATGCGTCATAAAACGCATTACCTCTAGATCAGTTCTTCGTTCCGCTTAACCAGAATTGGGGGGCAATCAGAAAAAGGTCAGATTAACCGAAATTGCAAAGAGTTAAGCATAATCCAAAATCCAGGTCAACAGAGTTCGGGATAAGCGGAACATAGTGTAATGTAATTTAAGGTGAGCCATAAATCCGACAATCCCTGTTTATTGGCCAAAAAAATGATCCTCCACAGCAGGCTGCCATATAAACAACAACATGGAAAAGACACTGCTTCACACAAAGAAATAAACCTGGAGAAAAGAAGCTCAAGCAAAGAGCAGCAGGTCACTATCCGCCCTATATTGCTTGATTGACTTAAAGGAAAGCACGAGGAAGTATGTGTAAGGAGTGAAGAGTGCCTGGTAGACATTGACTGGACGTCTGTAGCTGACGGCTGAAAGGAAATTACCAAGTCGTCAGCCACCCAGAAATGTCAAACGTTTTTGTCAGCTCAAAGCCGCCAGATTAGAACAGCTATGCGAGACTCCCTCGTGATATTTGTTCCAAATAGTTCTATTGTGAAGGGATGGTTGCAAAACAACTTCGATCTAATTAATGGTATTTTAATTCATGGGGTTGCAATTTGCAATGTTTCGTTTTAGATGAAAAGTTTCAAGATGGATCCTTGGATGAGATTTATATTTCCAATCCCATATTTGTATAGTAGCAATCGAATCTATTGGTTCCTGTATCAAAGGACAGCTTTGTATGAAACAAAGCATTACTGTATGCATATATCAAGTCGGTTATGAATAATATGCATATATGTATAGGGTGTCCTATATATAGGATAAGTAGGATAATTTTAGGTGTATGTATTCGCTGCCTCTTCACTAATTCCATGCACTCGGTGTATAACAATACTGTATTCAGTAGAAAACCAACGTATACGGGAAATATTACCTGATTAACGATGAAAAATATGTTCTGCAATCTTAATAATTATAAAGATCCTTGACAAAATGTGGAATGTGGATTATGTCTTATCTAGATCTTCAATAGTATGTAAGATTGCTCAGACGACTTACATGTATTCATTATAGACATAATATAAGGTAATGAGGAATAGGTGTTGCATGGTTACTGGTGTCTTAATAATAGGTCACCATACTCGTGTGATGCTCGCTGTGACCTTTGGCCATTCGGACATCAAGCGAGGTAACGGAAGTGCAAAACAGGTCTTTTGCTATTAGTTAAGTATCTGTAAAGCTGTATTGACCACAACGGGTGTCTCGCGTATAGTACCGCTTTTAAGCTCAGGCTTTCAGCAGTAGGCTATAGCTGTTAGGTGCCCAAAATATCCATTATCAGCATAACATGCAAACATGCTTGCGAGAGCAATAATTGGAATAGGGTAATCCGTTTGGGAATACTTATTGTATTTAGACAATGGTGATATCAAGCACACCTAGTTTCTTTAATATTACATTTAGCTAGTTTCTGTAATATCATATTTAGAAAAGGATTTCTTATCAGGGCTCGTGCTTGCCTCTGTAGGTAGATTGTTCCATTCCGCCTGCCTTCTATAAATAACAGATTTTATAACCTTTGTATACTTGGAATGTAATTTATTCTTGAATGTCATTGTCCTTCCTTATGACCTCTCGTGTGCATATTGCGTTTATCTAAATTTCCTGGGCCTGGAGCAAAATGATAATCTGTTTCTAGTAGGTACCTCCTTCTTCTTCCAGAGGCAACAAATGTAATAATACAAGTAATACATGTTCACTATCTACGTTACTTATGTTACTAAACTTGGTTTTGTTACAGAGAGCCCACATAACGATGTTTGTAAGCACTTGCAAAGACGGTAAAACATAGTTTGGTCCTTAATCGAATACAAAGTCTGCAAGGTCTAAATGAGGCAAAATCCTCACTGAATACAAATCATGATGCGCCTTTCATTTCAATGAAGACTTTCATTCCAGGTGATAGACCTAAACGGCAATAGTAGCTGGAATACTTAGTAAATTATGTTTAGAAATATATTGCAACAGACAACTCATCCTTCACTAAATATATATGCACGTGTCCACCCATATGTTTAGTTTTAATAGCATGAAATGTGTGCCTCGATCGTGTGCCCAGCAATAGAACTTGTGCCATTTGGGGGCTTTTGCCACCAGGGAGGGTTTGAGTAGACTCGAATCCATCAGTATATGACTTCCATACCACAATCCATGCACGATCAATCACACGGGCTGACGCCTAGCGGAACCCAGACCTGGAAAAGATCACTTGAGAATATTCTCTACCGAACCACTGCTCACTGGCGGCAAGAATTGACCAACCGGAAGCGCTAGATTGTCATTCCGCAGAAATATAACGGATGTTTTTCGACGCCCTGCCATATATAAAGGTATTCTCTCTGTTCTCTCCTCTCACCCTCCCTGCTCTCTTTCTCTCCCTCTCTCATACATTTTCTGAGTTATTACAAAGCATGGCATGTATGGCGCTAAGGACTTTCATGGCAAACAGTGGCCGTTTGTGCAAGCACTCTCACTGACTATCTCTCAATCTGCCTGTATCTATCTGCTTTCTCTTAGCCGTCTGTATCGGTGGGTTTTTGATCATGGACTCCTTTCATGATGTCCTGTTCTCATCACCATCAATGACATTATGGTCTTCCCTTTCAAATGTTTTTCCCGTCTTTCCTATTTTGAATGTCTGCAATACTCTGCAGAGGACTGTTTAAATATTGCAACACGTCAGTGATATGTCAAATAGGGAATACGTTTGGCAACTACTGAAATTATATTTTGTGGCAAAGGTAAACTTGCAGAATATTGTCCTGGACAATTGTATATTTCCGAAAAAGAAATTAAAATACCTTTTGAGCATGACATGGACTTGTAATGAGAATTATAGGGTAACATGTCTCAGAGGGTATGCGTCTTATTTAAATAATCATGATAGAATTGCTTCTGTTTTGTGCTTAAAGGCATCTTTACAACCTGAATACTGTGCAGGTGCTCCCTGAATTATATAATGAATCTATTTACAACTGCTGTTAATAGGGATGTGAAAGAAATCAAAGAAAATTTACTCCCTGAACCAGAATAATAATGCGCACATCCTTTCCTGTCTTCTTCAAGGATAGAAAGAGGCAGAGACTGCTGCTCGGTGGTTCAGCCATTGTCCCGATCGCGTTTCGTGTAATTTGATGTTTATTATTAAAGGCATCGGATGCATTGGAGTGCGAGTCTGTCTTTGATACGCTTTCCCCTTTCTTCCTTACCTGGGTACGACGCAAATCATATATGTATGGAATCTTGCTAGATCTGCAAGTATCTTTATAATGTATAAATGACAATGTATAAACCATAAATGTTTATCAATGGATAGCGGAGACATATAGAAGCTATCCGACAGCGCTATTACCGCGATTCCCTCTAAAGGCTGACGCCCCTGAAGCGATTTAACACCATGGAGATTCTATATGATTCTTAGTAAATCAGACGAATAAGCCACGCAATACTAATTATCATAGGCGCTTTTAGAGTTCCTTGGCGTAATAAACTCACAAAAAAACGATGTTTGTGCTATTGTTGAGCAAGATACGATAGTCTAACACAAATGACGCAACAAACAACTTGTGGTTGATAAGCATACTGTGAAATCGGTCACCTGAGCCTGTGGGATGCACAAAGGGGCTCTGGTGCATATCGGTTCGTGACCCGGGAATATCAATCAGTGAGGCCACGATAATACAGTAAACGGTCTGCAGAAGGGTTGTGACTCCCAAGTCGACCATTCACGTATAGGCAGATATGATCCAACGGATAAATGGAACGGGAATCGTTTGGGAACTTCGGATAAACCTCCAGCTATTAATCAGAATATCTCTGTGTTGGGGCTGGGGATATAATGTATATATATATGTGTGTGTGAAGACAAAGTGTTGGTGTTTGCGGCTAAAGGCAAAAAGGGGGAAATATGCATGACCATGGTTATTAAAGTGGGATGCGGGTAGACAATGCAATGGAACTGTGGGCAAAGTGACCTTTGCCTTTCGTATGGCAGGGAGCCATCGCATGTCTGGAGATAATCTTCGATTGCGACATATTGGCCTCCTGCTGCCTAAACACCCACCATTTTGACCGAGCCGATACCAGTAGATAGCCCTGAGATAATGTTTGAGTAAGTACAGCATAAAATTTGTTTTCATGGCTAAGTTTCCACAGTGAGTGCATCTCTAGAGACAAACTGATGCCTTATCGCAGAGCTTGAATTGCACGCTACGTGCCGCTACGTGCCTTTCTTGGGTCATGTTACCGGTAACATGACCCATTTATCCAAGGGCATTATCGCAAAATAGGACGCATTATGACCATCCATAACCCTGGGCAAAACTGGTGTAAATGTTCTTGTTGGACGATAAGAAGTTTACCCTTGGGACAATAAATAATCAGTTTGCGACTTGGTCGGTGGGGCTAGGGCAGGTTTCCATACAGATACGTCCAAAATTAAGGCCCTCAAGGCCTAACAAACATTCACGAGGGCATGATAGGGCACGGTTACCACATTGCAATATCCTCGCCCGTTACAATTTGGTCTTCTTGGGGAGATTGCTGTAGAGTTGGATTGGAAAATTTGATGCCTTTGGTACCGGTTTTAATTGATGAAGAACACAATAAAGAAGCCAGAGTGTATGCTTAAAACGGATTGTATGAAAGCTCCGTTAAATTGGCTCTTCTCACTATTTTGACCTCCGGTGGAATTTTCTATTTTCATTGATAGATGATAGTATACTGCCACATATCTATATCTGGAGTATATCCTCCTGTACTAAATCTATTGTCCAAGAGTAGCAGTTGGTTAATATCTTGGTAGAGGTAACCCCAGGGTCACTCTTTCTATTTTGGTGTGAGGTCACATGAAGATACAGGGTGGTGATTGGTCAATCACGAGTAAAATCAGTTACTTTTCTGTTCACTTGGGTATGGGGGCAGCACAGGTCGTGAGTCAGCCCTTTTCTCTTTGATTTGAAATGGTGCTGTAGCCACCGTCCATTCATTAACCTATTCAAGAAATATTGGATGAAAGCACAATGTTGGTGCTCTAATATTGCCATGACTAAGCTATTCCAAGAGAGTTCATGGCTACTGAATTTAATGTGGGAGAATAAAAACTTTAAATTCGGTCGTAGAAAATCGAACATCTGTGATATATATTGGAGTGGTATCGCCTGTTGGCAGATGAAGGACTCGGTAGTACAAATTTCAAGAATAAATTAGTTTCATGGAACCGGGTGATTGCTGTTTCATAGGTCTGCGATGATTCATTATTCATTATTGAAACAAAATCAATCGATGCAAAATGCGGCAAAGCTATAAAACTGAATTTGCGACCATAAACAGTGAGCTTGCAACGACGCGGTAATTCAAATGGCAAACTAAACTATCAAGGGAAGTATAATGAGTGCACTGGCAACACATCTTTTTGTTGAGTTATACCATTGTTGTTAATGATGGTGGTGGTGTGTGGTGGTGGTGGTGGTGTGTGGTAGTGGGGGGGCTTCATATAGTTTGCTTTCCATAGCGTACAAAACATAGATGTCATCTTATCACTTTATATCATGACCTACATCCATAATGCTATCTGCCATGTTCATTTAGTTCCAACTTGAAGTTATTGTTACATAAATACACGATACTTATATCTGTGGATTTATCTACAAATAAATATATATTTTCAAGGGGGCAACACACAACTCTAAACATTAAGCAACACACAGAGTATATGTATAGCGTTTTGCGTATTCAATATAGGAATTTATGTTAGTGGGGTATCACATACATGTACGTTCAAAGTGTTATTTCCCTTCGATTCCTAAGCGCAGGTCAATACACCATCTGGTAGTCATAAACATCGCTAACGAGTAGCAGGATGACAGTGATGGATGATTTTTTCTTTTTATGACACCAGTCATTGGCAGTATCGTTTAGAGCACCACTCTGTACGTCGCCGTGTGACCATTCGTATACCCCCTCTCCCATCCACATATTATACAAGTTTGACACTTTTGGACATTTGTGTATGGGCATTTGAATTATTTAAACACGAAACAGAGAAAGAAATTACCATCGATAGATATTTTAGAGGTGTTTTTTACTTCATCGTATATACATATATCTTAAATCAGCTATGCCATCAATACTGCTTCCTGTCAAGGATATGATATATAGCCATTCTCAAATAACTCGCATCATTGGCATTTTCTTTGGTCCCAGCTTTTATTGTTATTGATTCAGTGTTTTGTCATACTGACACCCTTGTTATCATTCCCCGCTTCCCGTGTCCTCCCCTAGTCCCCATCACTGAGCGGTTAACCGTGATAACCAAAATATATTGGTGAGCCTTTTCTCTGCATGGACGCTTTTACTTGCCCGCCTTTTTATTATAACTAATGAGATATATCGAAGGTTTAATCACATGCTTAATTAAAAACAAATACCAGCAGAATTAGAAATCTTAATTAATACAAATTGTCAAATAACCCTCTGTATGAATAGGACAGAAATGCAATTAATCAGAGATGCAGGGGCCAAATAAAATATCTAAGGCACTATAGCTCCTGCGTAAAAAGGAGGTGGAAGCAAAATATCTCACAGTAATTGATTACAAAAGTTGCTTTCACATTGATTGCTTCTCATGACACAGCTGTATGGCACATTGAGAAATATAACATCATTAAAGCTTGGGTGACCAATCTATTAGCTGGCCACGTCCTAGCACCACCCCTGATTATGACAAAGTTCCTATCTCTTTGACAAAGCAGCCTTCTATGTACTGATTATCATTGACCCGGATTGGGATAGCCATGCATCATTTCGGCATGTCAGATCCTAAAATAAGTGCCTTTTTACGGTCTACTCTCCCTTCAATCCTTGATTCATTTTAGAGGAGACCTCCACCAATTCCCTAGATGAACCCTCGAATGAACAGCTCCCACACACAATGCCGGCTTAGGAAATTTATCTTGCTTTATTTGGCTGACATGCACTTCTAAAATGGTCCATTGTAAAAGCATTAACCTGTTCTTCCCAACAAGAATACAAAAAAAGCAGAAAAAAGAATGTATACGTATTTTGATTTTGAAGCTTGGGGCTCTTTGCTCAGCATGCCACAGATATCGCATTCTTGGTAATCAGAAACAAAAAGACGTTTTATTTTCCCCGTCAATGTTGTCTGGTAGGGGTGTACTATTAGCTCTTGTCGTTATGTATTTTCAATGTCAGCTCCAGTCAGTATCCAGGGTAACATTCAGATTAAAATTGCAAAGCAAAGCCTAGTTTTTAAGCGGGTTGAAAATCAAAATTAGATTCTGTGAAAAGCATTGCTTGAAGTTTTGCTCACTATACAAATACGTGTGTAAGGATGATGTGTATTGTGACACGATAGATCGTCACATCCTGAAAACATTTGTATAACAATTCAGAAACCTATATATATTATATACATGTTCCTATATCTGAATTGTGTCAGGAAAGCGTACCATAATGGGAAAAAAATGAAAGAAAAAATGTAGGCTTCATCTTAATCGTTTGGTTTGGAACGATAATTTAGCATAATGTGTGAAATCACGAAACTGGTACATGTTTTCAAAAGCTAAGCGATGCGATTTCATGCTATTGAAAAACAACCGATAATTTCCTCAGGCTTTCACTAGCCAAGTTCATTCTGCAAAATCGCCTTGAACTAGTTGAAGGCAGCTTCCCCAAATCATGATCTATAATCCCTGTAATAAATACGTGTGGACTGAAGCTGGATGACATGGACTGAATATTCTCATGATTAACATGGTTTCCTACTATGAGGATAAATATATAACCACAAGCTGTGTATCATTGTCAGGATAATATGTGCTCCCAAGGGACAAAGCCCTACAACTTCAAGTTATTTACAGAGATTAACTGTACATCGTCGTTCGAGGGATTAGTACAACAGTTCTGACCTCTCACTTCGGCTATATACAAAAGTACAGGGACATTTTAAGGTTAAATCTCGTACCTAAGGGAAACATACATCGCATAAAAGACTTTCCTTTCTATCTTCCTCCCCCATTTAGTCGTCTCTCCCTTCCTCCCCTATACTACCTTCTTTCCCCCCTGGGGGAAGCCCTTGATTCTATTGCACTGCTAATCTTGCAAACACGTGGAGCACTTTTGTATAGGGCAACAAAAAGCACGCAGAGTTTTTTGAGGGCTGAAGACTGTGAACTAGTAGGTTTGACATCTAAATAGGTTTTATGGTCTGGCAAGGCATTTAGCTGGTTCTACCAATCAGGCCGCACCTAGGACAGGTTCACCTAACAGGCCATCCATTGGTGACGAAGGACCATGTATCAGACCTCTACTGGCACTCCTATACGTGATACGTAAAGATGGTATTGCAAACCTAACCACAAGGCCCAACGCATTTAGACGTATACAAGAGGGAACAATGAATCTTTTTTCCATGGGAGTGCTGGGCAAAAGTACTTCCAACTCATTTCGCTAAATATTCTCCTTCTCATACAAACTGGATTAAAACCATATATATATTCATAAATGAAATACGAGTGTTTGGAGGCGCGATGCGGATTCATGCTCCATATACTCGTATAGTGCTGGGGGCAAATAGCATAGCTAGCATATGGAATTTCTAAACATAGGTGCAAACAGTAAAGACAGATGGTCCTTTAGGTGCCATATATCTGAACTCTGATGGGCCTGCCTACTCCCAGGCTCACTGTACCGATTCACATTCGCTGCACACAAATATGGCAGGGTATATATATAGGCGCTCTAGAATCACCCATGTAAGAACGGTACGAAGGTATAGCTATGGGAGTTTGTCTGCATGTGACAACGAGCTTAAGGATAGATACTTGATCATTTCCAAGAGGACTTCTACATATTTTATTCAAAATCTTGTGCCATTGCTAATCAGATATATAGAAATCTATATAGCTGTATGGGACCCAGGTTTATCCGGGACACTGTAAAGGTTCCCTTGCTGAAGCTTGCAGGGACACCATGAATACTTATCAAGGTTGAGTGGACGCCCGTTTGACCGGGTGGTACCAGGGTCTAGTGGCTCTTAACACCATAGGTATATGGTGTATACCATAGATATTTTAGTAAGCGTTATTATTATAAGCAACTGCCATGTACTTTATATTCCATTTATTTATAGTCATACCTCCTGTATTTATGTCCTAATTTAGTGACCTAGCTCTGACCTCTCTCTCTCTTTTTCTTTCTTTTTTTTTCTTTCTTTCTTTCTTTCTGTCTTCCGATTATTATTATCGATTATTTTCTAGTATTACCCTGACGTTCATATATGGGGTAGCGCCACTCACCCCTCCCCTCTATATAATACGCATAAATTATCTCCCCTTACATAAGCAAATGGATCATATGAGAGCAGTTTAAAAACATCTATGGGGGTTCTTACCATCAGAGAAAATGTATTTATGCTTTCATATGTCTGACACCAAAATATGCTCATGCGGGCCGATCGATGTAAGCATCACCTATTCCGCTACTCTTTTCGCTATAAGGAGCAGAACAAAATAAAACATTCCCATCCAGTCCAAAAGATAGAAGAATGATGACTCACTGAGGGGGTAATGATGTATTTGTGAATACCTATTTTTGAGTTTGATCCGCTCGATGGTCCCGGGACGAAACAAGGGAGACACGTTTCTGATGAAATATTTGTAGTGCCATCGATCGGAGGACGAAATGAGTGGAATTGGTTATAACACACTTGACTAACAAATAGCCAGGATTCATCATCTACGTAGACAGCTTTATGCCAGCTTTACATCAAAATAATGGAGATGTATTTAGCCAGCAGTCCAAGCAGAACTGTTTTATTTCAGCTGTTTCGTGTATGCTTCATTGATACCCGTCCTTGGATTGCTTTATACCCTTCTAAACTCTGCCCTCGCGCCAAGGTGAAGTGAGGGGGAGGCAGAGCAGTAGTATATAAAAATGGGAATAGTACGATGTGGTGCGCATGCCTAGCACATAATACGATGAATAATGCTCGGTTATTTACGTAGTGTGGGAGATAAAGGGATGATAAAGGTAACAATCATCATATGAATGTTATATGTAGTGAAATACGATATCATAGTATGCAAGCAATAAGATCGAATGAGTCCTATTCACTGTAATGTCATTAACACCATCAACATCTTAGTATCATTCCTGCATAACAATGTTTTATAATAACGTATGCCTTTATGGAGAATAGAATAGAATAGAAGGATTGTGCATATTCAGCAAAATCAAAAGGCTACTAATGAACACACAGTCAACTCAAGGGCCTTAAACATATAAACTCGTGTTTTTAACCGACGATTATGTTAAATCTTTGGTATTTATATCTTTTGTGAATCTATTAATAATCATATTGAGAGACAAGTACTTGTTGGATAATGAACATATATTTTTATTTATGGAACAACTTCTATATGCCATTCGTACACCACAAGACAGGCAGAGAGTTAATGTGTGATGTCTTCTTCAGTTTCAAAGAGTAAACTTTCTCGTGATGTAAAAATCGCCTTTTAATATTGGCAGGGAAGTGATTCCTTTGAAGTTTCCGCTACGATAGGTTCTCAGGCTAAATAGTGTGGTCGGCTTTGAAACATTTTTAGGTTGAACTTCCTCATCTCAGATCTCTTTGACAAAGGTACGATAACATATCTACTGAAGTGAAAATTTTCAAGTGCCAACGATCATCCAAGTGTTTGCATAACGTGACATGCATCGCTTTTATTTGAAACAGTGAAGACAGTTGAACTCTTCGCCTAGGGATGATTTAGTCATGATTTATCCTTTGACAGATTTGTAAAATGGGATAAATATGCCGTGTACTGACATGAAAGATTTCCTCTGCAACTAAAACATAGAGCTCAGGGACCTTTTCGTGCCTTTCATTTTATGATGTTCATTATTTCAGCCGACGTCAACTCACAGACACAATAACCAAGATCAGTCAGTAGAGGAACACTCCAATCCTGGGTCAATTTCCTCATATAAAAGCTGGAGTAAAAGATGATCTAGAAAGAAACAGTCATAAAATGTTCATTTCGAAAAGATACACTGGAGAACTGATTATGTGAAACGGAAGCTAGATCTCACCTAGCGCTGTGAGAACAGCTAATATCACGATCCAGTCACAGAGATCATGACATGCAGAGTGTACAGTGTCCGGACAAGCCGGTGATTTAAAGACAACCCTATTACTGGCAAAGAGTTATATAAATATTCTGGATATCAGAGGTTGCTGCATATCACCTAGACAAAGCCCTCACTAGTTCGATCCTTGGCAGGCCAAGCCATATATCCCTCTCGTACTTGAGAGACCTCTTGAAGGAATGGAGAACCGTAATGGTTGTTGTATCACATGACCAATATGGAGTTCCCTTATTTGTAAGGTAAGATTCAATGCACTGGGAAAATGATGAGGCGATTTACAATTGCTTGGGGAGAAGCCTACAAGGATCTATTCCGGCTGCGGGATGTCACATTTTGACAGGCATACTTACAGGTAATAACCTTCACTTGACAGCAGCTTTTGAGAACGTGACATTTGCCCGTGGGCCTTCAACCTAAAAAACTGCCGCATAATGGCCAGGCATTGCTAGTGATCACTTTCCCAGATATCACTAAGTCATGTAATATATTTATAACTCAAATTGAGGCACCCTTTGTTTTCACTTGTAAAGATTAATTTAGGTTTATATCCACATTTCGTCCACAGAGATGAACATCTGACAGTAAAATAAACAACAGGCTCCCGATGATTAAATCTTAGGGTTCAGGAATGCCCGTTAGCAATCGTTTCATCCTCCTTGTAACTCCGAAGAAGCATCTAGACAAAGTGGGAAAACGTAACGAAAGAACCTCTTCTCATTAATTTATCCTGTAACATATTTTTTATACGGAAATATTGAGTGTAAGGAATAGTGTTAGTACCTAGTAGGTGAATATTATTTGTTCAAATGCTATTCACCTACCAGATACTGCTCAGTAAGATACCAACTATATCTAAGTCAGTATCGTGGGACCTATTTAATAGAAGTTATTTACCAACCAACCAATCACCTACATTCTATTTACCAACCAACTAATCACCTACATTCTAGTCAGTTCCACCTATTTTTTTATATATTTTATTTGACAAAAGTTTCATAATCTGTGATAAGTCTCATTCTGCCAAAATGACTATGCCTGTACACGCCGAAATATGTGTACCGGATTGTAGTAGCTAGTCGTAGCATTTATGAGGGCACATATCATATATTGTACATGGAAAGCCATAATGTATGGCTAAATAGAAGTAAAAGAAGTCCAAAACAAATTGGGGGGAAGGGGAGATCATAGCAAAAGGATGAAATTTGTATGGAGGCAGACTGACCTGACACAACTAAATTTTTTTATTCTTTTTCTTTTTCTGACAATAAAGTCCAGCCGCCTTTAGACCATTTATTCATATTCGAGGGCGACTGTGGAAATCACCCTGTTGTCGACCTATTTCTTGGGCCTCTTTCTCAAGTCTCTCATGTCAGAGAGGAGGAAAGATGAGGAAAAATGGAGAGAGCTATTTATGTAGAACAGTGATGCGCTCATGCCCTCCCGCTCATGCTTCTCTACACATCAGCTGTTAAGATGAGTAGTTCCTGACTCTGAGCTAATCAATGTCATTGAGTGAGCAGCCCCAGCTGATCCCAATCTTAACTACGTCTGGCTCGCCATTCTTCTCACTAATCAACGTCTTTTACCAGGGCCAAGCGTCGAATTTAATGTAGGCTACAGTAATTAATTACAACAGATACCTATCGCAATTATGGTCCCTTCAATTTAATTAAAAAATTCTTTGGTACGTTTTGAACCAAATCAAACGTCTGATAACATGTGCAAAGCCATATCCATCATGGATAGGATTAAATTCACAAATCCCTCAGGGTCATCTGTTCAGTCCTATCTCTCCACTCTTCCCACAATCGCTATTGATAAAAGCCAAATTTCCTTGCAAGGGAATGGGCTAAATCAAGCAGCTTTTTGTCCTGTTGTTCTTGGATAAAGAATCCCCCCAATGCAAAAGGGAAAAAAGAAACTTATCAGTCGGGAACAGCAGGACACTGACGGTAAAGAGATTTACCCTTGAAACCTTTTGTAATTTCAAAGTCCAACTCGCTTGATTGTATAGGATGAAATGATGATTGCGGAGACTCGAGCAAGAGCAAGATTCAAACAGAACCGATACAACAATGACACGGCGCATGCTATTAAAAGATGACGAGATACTATAGGACGTAAGGAGGAGAAATATAGGCGACTGGACGAACAAACAACTGTTTCCATATCCTTTTTCTCCCAAAAGACTACACATATAAAGCTGTTGCTATATATAGGGGGACCAGGGCAGGAATCACATTTATGTAAAATCGTACAAAAATACATCGGCATAAAATGCCTCTCTCCATATATAGCATTTTTCCTCACAGTCTGGCTTGGGTGCAAACAAATGTTTCTTGGAAGGTCCTTCGAAGATCTGTAATTGATTCCAAAATAAACTTGGCTAACATTCCCAACTCAACAAGGAGGATGCCTGCTGAAAATGACGTATATTCCAGCCAATGATTGGCTATCTTCTGTTGCTAAGCAACCAGGCTAGGACATACGTATAGGGTAGTCACTGTTAGTCACGTTACAGGAAGCAAATCCCGAAGCAAATATATACATATATATGTGTGTGCTTGTATGTGGATTAAATTTGGAAATTCCGAAAACAGGACGCTCATTTAGGGTGACTCAAGGTGTGCAATGACAATTGAAACTTGAAGTTATAATGATGAGATGAGAGGAAAAAGAGACAATTGGAAGGAAAGGCGGCGGAAATGGAGATGAAAGCAAAGTGGGTTTTGGGTTACACGGTATTAGCTGGGGCAATACCTGTAATATGGCAAAGTATTTGTAAGCATTAGGAGGGCACCAGGAAGCACATTTGGACAATACGGCAACGCATAAATATTACCTCACAAACGTGCTGGGAATAGTTACAATCATTCAATCAACATTTTCAGGAATTGTTTCCTCTATAATAATATGTGCCACACTATGTAGCATTCACACCAAATATATTCGCAGTTTCCACTACAAACGCCACGGTTCAGCCACGAGCCATTTTTATATCAGCGATGATAAGGCAAATGGAAATGAAAGGTTAATTCACCCACTCCTTCCTTTATGACGTTATAGAAAGGAAACTGTTTTTGTCAGTCAGCCTATTTCTAGGCGACTTTTGATTCACATCTATAGGATAGGGAACGTTTTGCCGAAGATATTTATAAGAGAACGCAATATCAGCATTTTAATTGGTCCATGGATTCAAACTACATACACCCTTGATCTGATGATTAAAAATGTTATTGAGCATAACTCATATTGGATCTGCACCATGTGTAACTATTTATATATATTATGCAGTGATAACATCACCCTTTGATCAGACTGTTGGTTGTATTGCACTGCACTGCATCGAGAATTTCTTAATTTCGTACAGTGGCGAAAATAAATTACCATCCACAAAGCTGTCAACATGGGCAAGTCCAAACAGGTGCCTCATCTGAAGGTTTTTTTAAGACAATGCAAATTGGCGTTTGGCAGATGAACAACCATAAATTACGACCAAATGCCTGTGAAAAGTTCTTTTACCCAGCTACGCGTCAATGACACATACGTGTACACGCGTTTTTATTACTAGTTGCAGCTGCTGGGAGATATGATAAATAATTGTTGCGGGAATCTGCCGTTGTATGGTTGATACGGTGGGAGACCATGCATGTGTGGGTGGGTAGACCGATCACAGTCATACGACCCATTGCAAGCCTTTCATTACAAGCGAGCCCTTAGTAATGCTGTATCGTCTTCATGTCCCCGTCAGGAGTTACCCCTCAACAGATACATCAAGAAAGATTCTTCAAAAGGTATTTATCCAGAATAGATTTACTATCTTATAAACATGTTTATTTATTTCTAAAACATTGACAACGTCTATTTTTGTAACAGGTCTCCGAGAAGCGCCTCAGGTTATAAGCAAGATATGACATGAAATTCATGGTGAAAGATACGAGTATTAATCTCAAATCTAGTCCCACGACCCTGACCAACTAAATTACTTCCACAAACATCAATCTAAAAGTGTGCCAGGAGCTAATAACTGACAAAAACTTGTGTATGAAATGTGATTCAGTTTTTGTCTGCAGGGTCGGGGGCGTGTATTCCACGACACATAAATATCTGTAATAGACTTCGTACGATAGTATTTAGAATGTGCGTTTATTACTATATTTATCGGGGAACCTTTACAAACGTCCCCATCTTAGCTAAAGGTATTCTAAGTATGAATCAAGCATATATATATGGTACACAATAGTGAGGAAATACGTCCATGGTGGACAGTGCGCTTTTTCGTGTGAATGTTTAAATATTATATAGGCCTCAAATAAATAATGATAAAAGAAAAAAAGGTGAAAGGAGATCCTTATTCTCCCCTCTGGACGCGCCAATATGAAACATGAGAATGAACTTGTTTTGAAAACAGACTGCAACTCTTCATTCAGTTATATGGATCGGTGCGACTCAACAAATAACAGGACGGCCGTGTTGCAAAGAGGTGACTGCAATGAACATACAATAACATACTGGCTAAAAAGCCTCGATCCATATTTGATATAAGACATAAATTATTCATTAGAGGCATTTCAAACATGCGGGTTGCCAGACTGAAATTTGATATGAGCATCATTAGAAGTTAAACACTGTTGAATGTAGAAGAGAATGTCATACAAGTAAGACAATACATTTCATTGAACCTCCTTGCTCAGACGCACAGTATTATTTCATTTATAAAGGAAATAATACTGCTTGTAATTCTCACAAGCAGACAAGCCTATATATGTTACTAGACTGCAAACCGTTGCAGACAGATCATTGCTATAAAACATGTAATCGGACACTACGTTTTAATTTCGCAGCAGAATGAATGAGATCAACTCTCCGATTATTTAATAGACTTCTCTATTGAAGGCGTCTAATTGATAAACATGTGATACCAGGGTTCCTTCGAGACGCTCCCGAATACCTCAGTTTAGAAGAAGACCAATTTGAACTTTTAAACAATAGGTCGTTTATAAAAATCTTAAACAGATACTGGTGGTATTACTGGGGATAGCCTGCCTAGTGGCTATATATCTCAAGGTTTCACCCACTTCGACCCTGCCCACACACAGCCAATTTTGCCCCCGATTGTCCCCTGATTTGGGTCTCCTGATGAATCCTAGGGTTTCATTTCCAATCCTGGTTGATGTTATTTCAAAAGCATAAACCAGGACTTGAAATGAAATCATAGGATTCATCGGAAGACCCAAATCGGGGGGCAATCGGGGGACAAATCGGTTGTGTGTGGGCAGGGTTTTCATCAGGGTACTCTATATTCCATTGACTATAACATACTTTAACCTTAGGTCTGTCGAAGACTGTTTGGACTCATTATCATCAGTAAGGCGCCGTTAATTTGTTACCTCTACCTTTCAATAACAACTGAAATGTCGTCTGCTTCTCATGACATTTTCAAGTGGTTCCTTCACATTTAAGACGCTAGTAATAGCCACAGAACAGAATTCATCAGCAAAATTCCTGCTTTTGACGCAGTTGCATCTGTCGAATATAGAGAGCAATTTCCGACAGAGCGTCATACATTGGATCGTACCAAGGGAGACAGCCTTACTAATCTTGGAATCGCCTTCCCCTGATCAATTGCCAGTGGACATGGAAGGATTTACGACGTTGCAGATTGTATGGAATAAGAATTGTCTACAACCGAGGACGTCCGAATGGGAAAGAAATCTGTTACTGTTTCAGAAGGAAACAAGAAACCCGATGTTGATAGAGGACTTATAAAGAGTCCCCCTCCTGAGCCTGAAATCTGATCTCCTTTTCAAGAGGGACCTAGCTGTTTGGCCTGGGTTTCCTGTATCTAGAGTACCAACAACGATCCGCAATATTAACGATATTGCATGAAGGCTTTATGGCCCATGCCGAACATCTGGGCTAAAAATATACCAAGGCATAAAGTACGGGGCAAATGCATTTATCTTTAATGGATATGATAATTGAATGGATTATGTTAAGAAGATTTTATATTAAAGTCACCCTCGCCTGGATAATATGATAATAGTTGGTTATAAAAAGTATCATCGAGGACAAATACGAATAATGGAATAAGTCTAGGCGTCATTATTCATTTCTACGAGTTTAATAATTTCGTGTATTTATTTGTGCCTAACGAAGAGCCACTATGATAACATTGTAAGTACACGTCTACCGAAAAGTTATCAATAATAGGTATTAGATTAATGTTTGGGTCTTTTTGGACCTCACGTACCGGTCACTAATAATGGATCGACTACCTGCCAGTGGTTGGTTGGAGGTACAGACGCACTAACCCGTGTCCTGAAACAGGTGAACTAAGGATCTTATCAATAAAATTGTGACAGAATGGCATTATTCACGCTAAGTTGATATCAATCTGAAAGTTTAATTTCCATGCACGAATTAGAACAGCGTGCAAAGAAGAGATCTTTTTGTCAATATTGTTTGTGCTAATTTGAATCGCAGCAAATCAGAAACGTTAATGAGGAGTACCCCTCTCATGAGAATCAATCCCGGTAAATTACAACCAATCAGAAAGTCAACTGGCTGCTATTTGCCCATTGTATGGAAATACCCCAAGGAAGGAGCGAGCAAAGAATAATAATGATATCTAAATGTTTCCATGCTTCGAACCCCTAACGACGGTTGCAAGTACAGGGCTGTCCTGATATCAAAAGGGGTGGGAGTGGGCGGTTCTAGACCTTGTGTTCTAATCCTTTAAATAGTTGATAACATACGATTGATAATCGTTTTCCTATCCTCAATAGGACACATCAAATAATTCGGTCACAGTTCTAAGTTGCAGATTGGAATAATACAATTGATCATTGTTACCTGGCGAATTGATAATAAATAGCATGTTGGATCACAATTGATAAAACAGCGATATTTCAGTCAAATCTGAACTATAAACGTATTGTAATGAAGGTTTAAGTTCGACAGTATTATGGGTAGTGATACATTATACAAAATAATTAGTACGACCCATAAATACATTAAGCTGAATTTTGAACTTGCACGTGCTAAATGAATCTATTTTAATATCTTCTAAGAACCGATAAATTTAGGGGCAAAACAAATTAAAACATCCTCTTGACATGCCGGTGACACATTTCGAATCGCCTATTGACATAACCTAAACCCTCGCCTCTTGTCAGCATCTGTTTTCAGTCACTTTGCAATTTATTTTATTGACTTTAGCTATCAGCGTGAGCCTTGCTGTTTTCTGTATTGGGGACATATATATGTTTATGCTTAATACTGCTAGCTAAATGGCTAATCCATATCTGAGGCGAGCCAGCATAATCGTGCTATTATGAGATACAAACAACTGTAAATCAATCAGATGCCATTAAACATCCTTGTTTCCTTTGCTGGCTGACAATAAGCTCCAGCCCATATCCACCGAGGCTTTACTTTTTATGGAGATAACCTTAGTCTACATGTTATATGATAGAATAAAGTATAAATATAATATTATTTTCATTATTTCTTACCTCAATTGGTGTAAATCGAATTGTGAGTTGTAGTTCATCAACACATTTTAAAAGCTGGTTAACTAACGCTTTGACGACTACAGTCATTTCTCATACATAGCATTATAATCGTGGGAATGATATTGGATGCATGTACACGTGTGTGTGAGTGCATAACAATATTTTAAGAATATGGTCAACCTCTTGAAAACGCGGTGGTATATATCATGCCAGAACATATGCAAGCATTTTGTACCAACAGTGCTGTATAAACACCACTAAGATCCAAATTTCGTGAGCAATATCAAGCAACGCCGTCATATTATTAGGACACTGATACCTCCAATGCATACAACAACGGACTTTTGCATGGTATTTTCATTTCGGATCAAATAAACGGGTCATAATTTGACACTTCAATTCTTAAGGCGTGGGTCATAATTTTAGAAGGAATATCATACAACAAAATTATATTCTAAAAACGTTCTCAGTGTCACAATAGAAATCCACTTTCCATGATTACATCGATCCCTACTATTCCCCATCCCTTTACACTCTCCCGCGCACCGTACCCGTGCGATACGGAGCGGCGAGTTTTTTCGTCTTCAGTGTGACGATTTTTGTCTACCGAGCACCGCGAACGCTACTGGTGAGCTGTGGTGACGAAATTGCCTGAACTTCTGAGACGAAAAACGGTCATTTGAATCACGGAGACGAAATATGATATGCTCCGTATTCGCGCTCCGTTTTTCGTATTGAGTTTTGGATTTTGGAAGCTTACCTATAAGGTGAAACTTATTAAATATTGTTTTAACCTAAGGTATATGCCAAATGCGAATACATGTTTTCTTCAAAAGAGTCAAGAGGTGGAGGTGTCAGTCTAGTGCGAATCCCCTCCCTGGGTAACCCTCACACATGCACACATCATAATGTTGACGCACAAACTCTTAGCAATGCTTTAACACCTTATTTATACCACTATAGATATTCCACATCATGTACACAGGTATATTATAACCCCATAACCAACACATGTATAGTATATGAATGTTGTTCTAAGATCACCATTCCTCTCACACACCTCTGTCAAATGAACTGTATTGAAGTAGCCCGGAATTAATCACCTTCACCCTCATCATCATTCACCTCATCAAACGTTTATAAACTGAAATGATGTATATATGTACTGACTGAAATGTATGCCTCTCCAATGTAACATCATGCCCTCTTTCAATATGTTAAATTAAATTAGTAATCTCAGGGCACAACGAAAAGTCATCTCCGGATGAGCGTGCTGTAATTTCAATGTAATAATTCTCCTGAATAAATATATTTGCGAAAAAAAAAAAAAGTATATTCAGATCGGACGCATTTATGGTTGATAGGGCTATAATTATACGCTGAATGTGTTGTTTTCTTCTTTTTTCATTCGATATCATATGAGTAATTCTCCCAATCGGGCATCATTTGGTTTTCCAGCCTAGAGTGTCTACATCCTTCATTTGGGATTATCACATATAATTATAACCATTTTATTTGAATTCTCTGGCAAAAATAATGCTGTGGGAACTCCACTTTCAATTTGTACCCTTATTGTATAACTTAACCCTATTCGTAATACTCCTGTAAGAGTTCTCTATCACTATGTTCTCCATATATTATTCTGTACTTTGTGTATTGCCATTTACACTATTCTTGATATGTACTCTCGATGGTACTACCTGTTGTATGTACGGAGGAATAATGACTACCCTGTCCGGGAGGCCGGACTCCGGGCCGTTTCCATGGACTGAACGAATAAAGAGAGCTACAGGGAATTGTGGAATTGCGAAATAAGGCAAAAAATAGGCAAAAATGGAGGTTCCTGAAGCATAGGTGTAGGAATCGAAATATTTGTAACAGCCTTCCCAAACTTGGTCTGTATAATCCTGATATGCTCTTATATATGTACGCCAAAAATTGTAGAGATTGGACGAATTTTATTTTTCTAAAAAAATAGCATCCTGAAATCAAATGCTGCCCGTTTGGGAGAATTACTCATATACCTGGATATATTCAATATATATTCATAAAAAAAAACATTCCCTGCTCTTCCTCTCCTTTCCCGCCCATCTCTTTCTTACTTTCTTTCAATTGCAATCCTCCTGTCTGCCTCTCCCCTCTTTCTCTTTCTGTCCTTGTCTGCATTTCTCTCTCCCTCTCTCTCTCACACACACTATTATCATCCAGAGTGATTCCTTGAGGTCTAACTCACAGCTGGTTCTGTGGTGTAGTGGTTAGGATGCTCGCTTGTGAACCCCAAGGTTCTTAGATCAAACCCAAGCATAGGTAAGTTTTTTTTCTGTTTGGCATCAGTGGTTCTACACTAGTGACCGTCATGCACTAATGGTCATGCCAGTTTGTCTGGCACTAGCCGGCCGGCCTAATCCTAATCCTTTAGCTTTCCCAGGTACCCGTCGCAGGTACGAAAAACGCCGCGCGAATACGCTGAGACGAAAAAAAACGTATCAAAAGTGGGGACAAGAATTTCGTATACAATTTCGTATCGCGCGGATACGTTACGCGGGAGAGTGTAGTCTCTTATTTGGCCACGATGTCACTATAGAATGCATATCAATGGCAAAGGACAGAAGAGGAAAACGACCGATATTACACCCATTCTATCCCTCAATGGGATAACATAAACACCCATTCAAGCTCGACGGGCATGGAAAAGAGGAGATATTACCAAGGACGTCCGCAAGAGTAACTCAAGTTTATAATGATTGTCAATGCCGAATTGGTTAGACCTGGATTACAGGGTAGGAAACGGCAAGTCGTATTATAGAATTAAGGAATACTACTTAATGATTAAATATCCTCATTTATAAATATTGTGACTCATTTCATAACATTTTTCTTGGTCCAAAAGGGTTCATGTCCGTTTGTGATTAAAATATCAGAAAATTAGTAATAGGAAAGTAAAAGTTAAACTAATCAATCTATCTAGTATAATATTCTTTGTGAATCTAATCTAATAAAATTACCTCTGAATCTGCTGTGAATACAATTATCTCTGAATCTCTTGTGACCATTCTATAACAAAACGGTTTCCCTGGTTCAGGACCAATGACTACTTAATTGATTACGGTGTATACAAAAGCGTCAAGAAAGACAATCAATAACGAAGAATTAATGTTGACAAATCCTTTGGTCAGTGGAAGAGGTATGCAATCCCTTCTTGTTTCATAGTTAATCTATACCATACTCTACACATCATGAACAAACCCTGCCTTTTATTGGTCTACTTCGGCATTCATGTCATAGCCTTCTTAAGCTTAGCCAGGCAGCGCCTAGCATTTTCAATTAAGTGACAAAGTAGGGTTTTTCATTAGAATTGAAAGCTGTTTCAGTGCATACTATAAAGGTCCCTATATACGCTTCAATCCCAACACACCTAACATCTAACACCAGGCTCTTTCAAGGTTGAGTTGTGACAGTATAAGTAATTATGCGCGCATGTGGGCATTTGCATGCATGCATGTAAACGACGAAACAACGTTAATATTTTATTTACCGTCATTACCTCTTGGCATATAAAATCAATAATTGCAATACATTCGAAAACACTCACATTCGGATGTATCTATATCCCTATTTTTAACATTGGCCGCGGATATTTTTATAGAGAGAGGCGGACACGTTACCAACAATAGCTTGGACGTGACAATAAGTTTAGTTTTTAAGCTTAGGAAAGTATATTTTAATGATTTTAGAAGTTGATTTATTCACCGTACAGTTTCGTTCCTGTATTGCATTGTATCTACCCGTGTTGCATGACACTGTATAAAACCTATAGATTGTTTATCAAACAGCAATAGTGCACATTGTTCATCAGCTATTTGGAGCCTCCGAGATAATGCATAGTGCAATCCTTGCACAGACCTATTTCATCGGACTTTATTATTTAATGAGGAGTTCCTCCATAGGTACAGCACACTCGACAGAGATGGTCCGTCTGTCTCCAGTTCGATCTAATATCAGCTAGGAGGTTGGGGGTCCCTGTCCAACCATTCTATATGGACTATGTAGTTATCCGAGAGATCCAAACTTACAAATGTAGCGTGGGACGCCAATGTTGACTAATTGGTAGCTTTTCTTGGGATTGCAAGTTTGGTTTTATATGTGCATTATTCAAATATACATGTATATGTGTGAATCACAAATAATTGAAATCAACTCTTCTAGTGCGTAGGCCCGTAACAAAGGTCGGCTATTATATATATATGGAATGTATGGTAACATTAAATATATCATCGTTTTCCACTGGAAGGTAAAGTATTGTTCAGGAGTAATACATATCATTTTTCCTTCATCTATCTTATCATTCACATAGTGTTCATACTTTATATAAGACACCATTTTGCTATGTATATCCAAGCTTTGACCTCCACTTCATTGTGTTTAGGAGATGTATGGGCCTTCATATTTTCAGGTATGGTAACCCATGGCATACTGGATGTCCCACCTGTGCATGCAATTAAATGACAATACCTGAATTTGTCTTTACAAATACGACCTCTATATATTAGGTGATTAAGGTTTCTTTTGTAGCTACCAGGAGAAGATAAGCCTCTCTGCCAAGATTCTTTCCACAGTATTAGATGTAGCCTATCTTGAACTTGTAAAAGTAGAACAAACTTACCTTTTGCAGAGTCGGTCTCTGCTCGCAGATCGTGCTGTAAACTCCATTCAGACACCAATAAATTACCACACTGCTGTGGGCAGTCAGCCTGGCTTCATCGTGGTTAGGAACAGGATGGAGAGAGATTGAAGTCTTACTAATTTGTATACCTAGCCGTCTTCTGTCCTGTCGTTCCCCCTATCCTCTGCGTCTCTACCTGGTTAAATGTAGGATGGATGTCTTGAATATTGGCCCTCTGTTTCTTAAGTCTTCGTGAGAAAAGTGTCACTAAATATCCCTCGACGGATTTACTTCTGGGAAAAGTTCACTAGTTAAACATCGAAGTTTTCGGTGGGTACGGAAGTTTATAAGAAAACATTTGTAATATATATCAACTTTTGCAACACCGAGCAAAGGGGCTGTTCTTATACTCTATCCATACTTATTCATGATAAAAAGTGTGAATGATTTAAGTATGCTAGCTGTCGACCTCATAAGGTTTGTCCATTTCTCTCAGCAAGTATACTTTGAATAGAAAACTTTTTTCTCCCTTGCTTAATTGCCTTTCCTCATTTTCCTGATCCGTGTTGTCATACTCTGCATAGACTTTCAACGCAGGCCGTCTCAAGGGGATTCTATTTTTATCAAACCAACCTTGATCTAGGTTTGTGGCGTTGGTAGTTGCTGTCAGGTTGGTGAGGTTGATGGTGGTTATGGAATAGTGGTGATTCACATCGACGGACAGATCTTCCCATACACAGCACCAGACCTTAAAACAGAACCAATTGGAAGTAGAGTTGCAGGAGAATATGAAGTGTGCGGCAAGGTGCACTGTAATAGGAGGAGGGAGGGGATGATGGAAGGGTGATGTAGTTTCCCACTCAGTAGCACTAGTTGAGTGTCCTCTCTTTATCTCCAACCCAGTGACCGAATGCTTGTTGTAGAGGCAATGTTGTGTGAGCAGCTTTTGCTGGGGAGGTAGGATGCTTGTTGGCTTCGCTGGGCTGGCATGTACGTCGACTCGTCACGGCTTCATTTGGCTGTGTTGCTGCTCCTGCTGCGCGACTTGCCGGGGGGAATGGATCATGCTATTCCCATGCAGCTCCATTTACTATGCTCACTATGGACACCCGAGGTGTCAATATGCTAGTACAGTGATCACTGACACACTCCGACCTTAACTAACACTTCTTACTCTTGTAGCAAAGTCTTACATGTCATGTCATTTGCATTCTATAACTAGTCTATAGGATGCGCAGTAGTTTCTGTGCAAAGGTAGAGTATTATTGTATATCTATTGTAAATTGAGGTAAAATATATTGAGCTTTGAATATTGTTGGAATTACGTACCCATAACTCATATATAGAACAGGTGTAAGTTGTATGTTTGAATCTATCTCAGTTCATAAACAGGTTATAGGATTACTGATCCATTGGTCTTTAGTGTGTATACATGTATATGACAATGCTATAGATATTTGTGAAAGAGTGCTTACATTCAAAGTAATTATTATTATGACACAGAAGAAATCTGTTGTCACTATAATATTGAAGTCAGTATGAAACCTGTTAATTCTGTCATTCCGTTTGAATTGAGATCTTTCCTATTAGATATTGCCCTACGGTATTGACCTTTTTCAATTGTTTAAGCTATAATATATATGTGTGTGGCACTGCCTTTACTCTAGGATAGCAGTACACTTTTTTGTATTATCATATTAGAGACAAAGGACTACTAATGCGGGACACACAATTGATGGGATGTCTAATTACTCTAACAGAGTTCTCTTATATATCTCGGTACTCCAAGGAATGTTACACGATATGAACCTGAAAGCTACATACAAAATTAATGTGGATTAAGTTAATAAATATTGAAAGAGATTAGCCAGAGTCTGCAGTTCATTGGATGATTTATCTTCCTTACAAAGTTTCTACCTTGGGAGGTTCACTTTAGGAAGGTATTGGAAACGTCTCTATCGCTCCTGAGGTGTTCTTCCCGAAACTGATGCGTGTTTCCTTTGGAAAGAAACTAATTTCCGTCCACAAGTGGGGCGGTCGAAATTAGGACCTCTGTGACGCTGAGGTCTATCGTTTCGCCCGATCCTGACTCTCTGGAGAGTGTCAGGGCGTGACTACACGTGGCCCACCAGAGGCCTCCTGGGCAGTCCCACCCTTCAAACTGACCCCTCTTCAGCAGTCTACTCCATTTGCCGACGTGTCCTCCTGGGAGTTGAGGATTGACCAGGTTTGAAAATAACTGTCTTTATATTACCTCCTGCAAGCCCCCTCCAAATTCTCCTCCTCCTCCTTCTCCTCCTCTAGGTTTCCTCAGCTTACAGGGAAGAGTTGTAGAGCGATCCAGGGGATGGTCAATGCTATGTAGAGAACGCAGCGGGCTGGTGAGACAGCATGTGGATGCGAAGAACATGTCCTACCCTATAGTAAAGCAACAACACTTGGCACACACCAAGCCCTATGATGGCACAGCCCGATGAAGATAGGTGGCGCGACCGTCACGTAGAGTTCTGTACTCTACTGCACCATTCTGGGGTCCCGTGCCCGGCAACATCTCTTTTAGACTTGCATCATATCCCTACAAGCATTGCCCCTTTCTATTCCCAAGTCCGAATCTTTAGATCAGCCGTGCAGTGCAGCATCGGCAAGTTGGGCCAAACATTTGCATAGGAATCGGCTTAAGCCATGTTAATCCTGAAGAAAAAGATCTCCCAAAAGCCCCATAATTTTCCCTCATCTATTCTGTTCAGAAATGACTTTCGGTCGCGTTGAAAATCAATGTCTATTTTCGCACTGGCAGTACATTTTAGTTGTTTCAATCTGAGGTCATGCATCCCTAGAACCGGTGCGGATACCTTCAATCATTACCCATATATTATCGAAATATTTTAAGACCGATATGTCAAACTCTTTGTGGAATCACTACGCTGGTATTTCGATGAGATGGTATCGTTTATATTTATTTAGATGTGGGAAAGTGCCAGCATAATCATGTACTTACAAAGAATTGCTTATAAACGACGAATCATCAACTGATATGTGATGGTTGGAGATTCCAGTAATGTGCAGACTTCAGATCAAGCAATGTATATATATATATAATAACTTTTATTCAGTATCAGCAACATGTCATCACTATTACAATCACATACCGAATGGGAAATAAAACTCTGCGGGGCAGATCTTCCGTAGTATCCGATTAATTATTTGTTATTTCACTTTGATAATGTTCGATTGTTCTTTCCGAGCGATACTTGATTTCCAAGTATGAGTGTTCACTTTTAAAGCCTGTGCTCAAGCCAAATTGTCACATTACTTTCCCAATAAGGACTTTACTCATGTAAATACATGGGCAAAGTGTCAGATCGAAGTAGGTTACTTAAAGTAACCCTTAATGTTCATCTGCTAGCTGATAGAATAATCAAATTCGGTAACAAATCATCATTTCATACAGTTTCTATTTTCCCTCCCCTGCCGATATAAGTCGACCATTAGACTCACAGATCTTACATGTCTGTTTACTTCCCCCCTAAAACCCAATGGGTTTCATTAATCCCACCTAGTGAAGATCGAATTCATGTTTAATAAAACCTCTTATAATAAATCAAAAGTTTCAAAAGTATCCGCATCAGATCTGTATACATACATATACATACACTGATTACATATCTTATGGGGAACTTGTTTTCTGACAGAACCCCAAAAAGAGTAGTATACCACTGCTAAAAACCCAAACCTAAAAACTTGGAGGCGACATAGATTTGTGCACTTGATTCTGTGATCTTAATTGACTTTCTAGATTTAAGGGAATATTCTACCAATCGGTTTTTAACTTATAATGAACTCTGAAGAATCTCAAATCTCAAAGAAATTTTGGGACTGAAGGGACAATGTATTTCATCCATCTGCTGTCATAGCCATCACCCTGATCGAGTGACTCTTGTAGATATCTTTCTTTTTTTCTTTTATCTTCCTTCTTTCTGCAGTATACAATTTGAAAGAACTTTTAAATTCTTGTTTATAGATGCAGAATATCATGACGCGATGACTGTTTAATTTATACTCGCAGTTTAATTAAATGGGTGAGATTGTATTGTATTGTAATATTTTTATTTATGCTGTACATTCAAAATTGCAAGGAAAGGGTGTTTTACATATATCGTATATAGAAATAAGAAATATGAAGAAAGAACATTCTGTTAATAATTGATGTAAAAATTGTAAATAGATGTAAATTCACAAACAACAACATTTTCAGTTTCATCGATATCCGATTTCCAGCATATTTCCCATCCCATCTCATCGCACTTTTAGGGCAAATGACTACCACCTCGACCTCAACCAGAGGTCGAATTATCTCTATGCGATACGCCTGTTGGTTGCAAATCGGATCCAGGTGCGCGTGCGTGGTAGCTTGGGAAGAGACGGAAGGGGATTGGAAGAATATCCTCGTTGTATCTTACCACTTGCGTGATTTATGACAAATGGCAGCGGGAATATTTTGCCTTTATTAACTATAATATCACGAAAAAATTAGGTCCTTAGGTCTTTGAAAATATAACTAAGCCATAGTTATTCAATGGCATCCTTTTGTTTAAACATATTGATCCCAGACGTATGGATCCGGTATATGATTAAATGTATGTATAGCTTTATTGTGTAAATATAGGCAAATGAGCTTATCTCTCTGCCAACACGAACTACCGAGTTATTTGCATATTCATAAGCAATCCTATTCATGAGATTTTAACAAAGGCAGTTGCAACAAGTCGAATTTGCACATAGCAAGGATGCAGTTCATAAGTCATAGCTCCATTCTAGCAATAGTTACCTTCCAAGGAAGGCAGCGTATATGTTCTTGAATAGACCATCATCAATAAAGTAACACATACTTACTTCATTTATACGGAAACTGGTTGGGAATTCCGTTGCTAGTTATTTTACGACGTTCAGAAACCAATGCCTTATGAATACATTAGTTAATTACCTAAGATCGAGGTAAGAAGTGTCCGCTTAATTTTAAAGTCACTGAATACCTTAAAACTTAGCATCTAGCATCTAGCATCTAGCAGTACTGGTGCCTGTTTCAAAATCGGGGACATAGGAATTAAGTAGAAAAACATCCCATTTGCGACAAATTCCGTTTCATACTCAAAGTTGAGAACCTTATCAGAGTTGCTAAGATTCGCGGAGACATTGATAACATTTGTAGCGACTTTGATAACATTTGTAGTGACTTTGAGTACATTCGCAGCAAATCCTGGCAATGTGTACTCTCTATCCCTCTCAGCCCATGGTGCCTCTCTGTCTGTTTTTATGGTTATTACTTAATAAGACAACACTCACAGCCAGATGGCCAGTCCCGTCACCCAATGTTCCCGCGAATGTTCCCACGAATACGAATGTTTCGCTGAATGTCCTACATAATGAAACCCCAGGCTGGGACATTCTTTGTAATATTTGAACACAATTCTCAAATTTTCAAAATAAATCTTGCTATGTCTCATTCATTATGAAACAGTACCCTGAATTCTGAAAATAGGATTAAGCTGTGTTCCTTCGCACTTAAAATACCATCTGGATGTTGTTTCATAATGAAGGAGACATCGAAAGATTTATTTGGAACTTCTGCGAATGGTGGTCAGATGTTACAAAGAATGTCCCAGCCTGGTGTTTCATAATGCGGGACATTCGCACATTGACATGCCCATCTTAGCTGCATTCACAGCGGGTTCACAGCCCACCCAACCATGACTGAGTAGAGGGTGGACATGGACCGGCAGTGCGTCTTTGTCTTATTACGTAATAACTGTAATAGCAGACAGGGAGGCGATATGGACTGAGAGGGATAGAGAGTACATAAGTAGTCATTGAGAAAATTTACTGCAATTCTACTCTGATTCTCAACTTTGATTATGAAACAGAATTTGTTCCAAATGGGATGTTTTTCTACTTAATTCCTATGTCCCTGATTATGAAACAAGCCCTGGTTCTCATACTCTTTTTTCCCTTGCCCTCCCTCTCTCCGATTCCCTCATCCTCTCCCTCCCCCTTCTTCTCTTTCCCCCTCCCCTCCCCCTCTCTCTCCCTCCCCCTCTTCTATCTCAGGTTTTATTTCACCTTTGAGTGAGGTCAATATGTATGGCCCATTGAGTTAATACTGAGGGCGCAACTCAGTCCTGAGGCCGATACGATGGCTGTATAAGGCTGATATGGAATGAATATAGTTCTCCAACAATAATAGTATTATTGCATATAAATGCGTTGCAAAATTTTAAAAAAGTACTTGAATATGTTTATTAGAGTAATTTACTGCAAAAACCTAAGTAAAACATTGCAGAATTCAATTATTTTGCATTCTAAAATATAGTCCTCGCGGGTCAGAAAAAACAGCACATAGAAATACACAAATGCGTCATGACGCCCCATGAAGGCATGACAGCCGTCATGATGTCAACAAAGACGTTGTTGTCAACAAAGATGAACGTAACTTAATTTTACCAATGCATCTACATGCTCATGTACATATTAATAAAAAATGGCGAAATAAATACAAAAAAATCCGCGGGACATAGCGGGAAATCCGTATCGTCTTGTGGCAGAGGTATACAACCAAGGGCACTTAGAGCCTGCGGTCACATACCGAAGCCAAGGGACATCTTCCCGCTATGTCCCTTGGTCATTTTTGTATTACTATCCCCCCTTCCTCTCTCTCCCTTCCCCACCTCCCTCTCTCTCTCCCATGGGACAGCAAAGACATGACATCATTACATTTTCATTCAAGCGATGGTCATGTGATGAGTCATATGCTCTTCACTTTTGACATTTATCCATACAAAAGGCTATTAATAGAGCTTGCATATCCCAATTAAACAGGGCTTCAAAATCCCATTTTCATGCCACATACCTTCAGAGCCACATAATGTCTGCTGGAAAGGGTACACAGACGGAACTGTACACAGCAGAAAAACGGCTAGTAACATCACAGATTCCAAGAACATGCCTGACAAAAAATCGCTGCTTCCCACTTATATAAGATAAGATAAGATAAGAACTACTTTATTCATCAGATAGGACAGTTACATACGATAAACAGGTACACAGACATCTAGAGGTAGCCTCCAGTTCTCCCAGCCGTTACCTTGGCCGAAAAAGGTAAATTAAGTTATAAATAAAGTAAGAAAATAAAGAATAAGAGTACAATAAAATAGAACATGTTGAGAACAAGACTATGTCCATGGGACTTGCTAGGTATTAAAACCTTGATTATTTAGAGAACCAGGTGTACTCCTTGTGTTCGATCTATAATAAGGTGACAAGTTTATAGCAGGTTGCATAGGTATATTAAGAGGAAACCAGGTGTACTCCTGAGAGTTAAGTCCTCCGACAATTTATTCAGTTCAGTTAGTAATCAGGTGTACTCCTGAGCATTAAACAATTGAGTACACGGTAAGGAGAGGGGTGGTCAGGTATACTCCTGAGTGTAGGTTCTCCTATTTCTAATATTAGGTATTGAGTATGACATGTTACAGATGGACTTTATCCACATACAAGGTGTTCTCCTGAGTATTTACAGTTATCATAGACACTTTTCACCCTCATGTAGGGTTAAACATAGGTTCAGAGTTATACAGATATTCAGCCTCATCGAAAAGAGGTATGACATTGGTTTTGTGAGTAAATTATAGTCACAAATAGATAACATTTATAAAATGTTGGATTATATTTTTTCCAAATATTTACGAAATTCTTGTTTCGTATTGAGTTGGTGGGCTAATGTGGGGAGTGCATTCCAGCCTGTCCCCGCTTTAAAAATAAAGCTGTTTTTATAAGTTGTACTTTTAGGGGTGCTTATTTTGAGGTTCCTTCTATTCTTTGCGTGGCTCCTGGTTGCTAGATTTCTCTGGTCTAGGTTAGCCACTTTTTGGGAAAGGAAGAATGCACCCTCCATCAGGTGAATTTCAGACCTTCTTTCGTTTGTTAAGATATTTAGGTCATCATAAATTTGATCTACATTTGTTCTTTTGTTGACATCCATTATAAAACGAATACAGGAATTTAGTTGAGTGTGTATTCTACCTATCAGCTTCTTGGAAGCTGATCTGTAGAATACATCCCCATAGTCCATGATCGGTAGAATTAACATTTTCACAATGGTTGTTTTCTGTTTTCTGTTCATAACAGTTTTTGATTTTCTTAGAAGATTTGTCTTCCAACGTACCTTGTATATTACCTCTTGGAGGTGTTTGTTGAAAGTTAGTCTTTCATCAATGACCAAACCTAAGTACTTTTGTAATGTTGTGCTTGAGTCAAGTATGTATGATAAAGAATTCTCTATCTATCTATTTGACGTGGGATTATCGCATATGGTGTAATTGTATAAGTGTTAAACCAAGTTGGTTTAATGAGACATATATATATAGGCATGGCAAGCTAGACGTTCATTACTTGGTTTACCACTAACATTCAATTATATAGCCGAATGATATAATATGTATGACTGTAAAATGTTTCGTTTTAGATTATTAAAAGCATGTAAAACAGTCGCTTAGGATATAGCACTGGTTCCTGCGCAACTGCGGTAGTCACATTCCTTCAACCAACTCGTTCGATAACCTGTATTTAAAGTACGGCAGCGCATAGCTAGTTTTACACCTACATTCTACTTTACATATTATTTTGAAAATAGATCATAAAAATATAAACTGATAATTAAGGAATGAAATTTAATGTTCTTTATTTTAGAGTTATCCACAGTTCCGTCACTAGCTATGTTTCCAGTATACTGGAAACATAGATAGTATAGAAGCTGGCTTGTGAATAATCTATAGATTATTCGCAAGCCAGCTTCTATATATATTCTGCATCGATAGTCTATCTACACCCCTACTTGCATCGCTCACAATGAGGGAAAGTACAGACACCTTTGATATTATAAATTATACCAAGGAGTTTTACTTCTAAAGGATAATATAGTCTGACCCATATTTCGTACACAAATTGTTCATTGCAGACACAAATTGCTCATTTCATCTTCCACTTGTCTGATCACTCTAAATACAGATTTAATCAAATCTGTTCAAATCTACGTGATGGCATACATAGATACGGTAGCTAATTGTAATAAGTGCATACAATACATGTTTAAATTTCCACCACTTGCTTTTGTATAATTGTGTAATGGAACTTGTCTTGCCGCTTGTGATGTGATTCGATGCTTGTAAAATGTCATGCTTCAAAATAAGTACTATCAAAACATCTAAGGGGCCGAAACTCTTTTGTACACCTTTAGAGCATGTAATAAGAAGCTGAACTCGCTACTTAACTGAGTAGCCTACAACAAATAATTTAGGTCAACTTGTAAATGCCATGAAACAATACGTAATGAACACAATCCTATTTTCGATTGTGTGCCAAATATTTTTATATCTTACTTCGCAGTATTACAAAAATATGCATCCCATTTGATTTTAATTTGATTTTCCAAAAGCATTTCATTATAATAATGTTGTACGCAGCTTAAAGCTGCACTCTCAGTTGACGTTGGTCAAAATTCAAATATTTTCTACTTTTTGTTCAATTCTTTTCCAACCCATCTATTGACCAATTTTGGAGAGTTTTGTCCAGCTGTTTTTGCTACAAGACTGTTAAAACGTCCTCATTTGTATTTAGAGGACCCGCCGAATCCCTTCCTATGATGACTTCAGTTATTATCGCTCACTGGCGGCGGAAGTTTTCTCTCTGCGATTACACTTCAATTTCTTGTATAAACATAGAACAACAGCAGAATATGGATGAATTCAGTCGTATAAGTCATAATTCGAGTCAATTTTATAAGATGTGTTTTGTCATAATAGCTGAAAAGGCATCTTTAAGAGAATTCGAAGGTCAATCATTTAATATATAATATATACATACCAAGGTCCTTCGAGCATTGAGCATATCAAATGTGCTGCTCTGCCCAATGGTTGCGGATGAAATAGTACACGAACAAGTAGATATAAAGGTTTATCATTTTTTAAAATCCAGATGTATAGCTTACGCCATTTTGTTTCCAAAGACCAATTATAGAAAACGGATATTTACCAAGCTACCATGCATGTATTTGAATTGATGTAGGGGACGTATATATAAAAACAAAATAATGAAACCAATAAACCAGTAAACGTAAGATTGCATGATTCAACGTATGGGCATAGTTAATAACATCTGGCTCAAAAGAGAGACTGGGATAACATGATGGCAATAAAGAGGACTGTGTTAAATTGGAACTATATATAAACATTACATGGTATGGTACTCCATCATGGGATTATATCTGGATAAGAGGGAATCTAGCTGATATCAAGGCTGTCCAATTAGGACATGATATCCCAGTAGCGAGTGACCGTCAGCGTTAGATTATATCGTAAGGTTTTTATTGCACCATGAAATCATACTTGACTCTAATGAGCCACCAGGATATGCACAGGCAAGAGGACAAGAACAAACTATCTTATACCCATAGGATAGGTTGAAATCCCCAGCGACGTTGCATGAATGCATGTCCCTATTTCCCAGTCATCGAAACCAACCTACAGACTGGCCCTGAAGCTGAACACCAGAATCTAGAGTCTTAATTTTTTATTCAAATAATGAACAAGCGTTGCAAAGCAGGATTCAGGATTTTAGATTGACATAACTCTGGTGCTGTCATAAATAGTGCTGCGTCTGGGAAGACTAGGAATGTAAAGGACTACGGTGTGTGCCCATATTTCGAATTTATATATCATTAGAAATGTTAAAAAGTTATTCTTGCTTTCCATTAGAGTAAATAGGCAGGACAACATATCACATTCCAAGATGAGTGTCTAATGCATATTATATAGATGTACCTGGATGTCATAAAAGATTAACCACTTAAATATGATTGGCTGAACAATTTGAAAGGTAGACTCAATGTCAATGCTCGGTAAATACTACTATACACCGCAATGACTGCAGGAGTAAATGCAAAGTGGGATTCCTTTATTTGAGTCAGATGTTAGCGGTCAGAACTAAATCTCCAGGACAAAATGAAAAGTGCAAAGAAAGATTGGCGAAATGATTAAAATTAACTGATACAAATTAAAAAAAGAACTAATCCAGGTTACTTTAATTGGTCTTGCAAGATCAAAATGTCAGTTGGACGATCAGATTGGTGTCATGTAATTGAAAGGATGTGTTCATTTCTCCAAATTGCTTAAGCCATTTTATGAGCAGTCGACTTGAGTCTGTTTCAGGCGCAGTTACATGTAGCTGCTAACTGTAGCTTCCTAAGATTTAAGGTTTATCTTGAACAATGAGATAACGGGGTCCGTTCAAGCAGCACCGTGTGAAGGATTGCTCCAGAGTAAGGTGTAGATGATAATTTATGGAAATTCTGCAAAACATACATTTATTATGATACCCGTATGGCTTTGAACAACAGGAAAGGTGTAACATTAGCGAAACATGGGTCATTCCCATCATGCAAAAGCAAAAATGATATGAAAAGCATAATGATTCGATGTAACGATGTGATATCGTGATATCAGACCAACATGTTAGTTGATACCCGAACTTGTATATAATGCCCTTCCATATAGGGGCACATGCTTGTACCACACCCTGAAATGAAATCATTCATATCACCATGCAGCTGTGTGATATCAGTACGTGTACTTGATGTCATCTCCACTTTTATGCGATTCGAAATTAGTCTAAAGCCAAAAGACCATAGTCAATAGACCACAGATTTTATTAACAGATACAGTCACTGGAACCAATTATAACCTCACCATATTCAGTTACTGGTTTCAGCTGGAGTCTATCGCGAAATAAATAGGTTTTGTGCAGTTATCAATGATGCGCTACCATCCATTCCCCTTGCGTCCCCTAAAGTCATAACTACAGTGTAACCCCAAGCCGGAACCAATAAAATCTATCTCTGATTGAAATTGTATTATCTAGTATTTCTGTCAGTCTAACGCAGTAATCATGAGTTGTATGAATACTCAATTGATCATATTATCACCCGCTTTCAGATATTCCTATCAGCCTGCCAACAACGGGCCCATAACCAATCCACCCCAGGATCATCCAAAGGGGGATAACGTAACAGAATTATACAACTCTCCCGTCACACGGTGCATGCCTTGTGATTAGCAATTCCAACGAACATAGGGTGATGGAAGGAGCTGGAGTAGGACTCGGAGAAGGGAAAAGAAACGATCAAACTATGACAATGGCATTTTACCCAGACTACCCGATCGTCCTTATAATTATATTGGATATCATTTTATTGGAGCTATCGGTAATATGTCGTACGTATGATGGTCGGCCTGCGCAAGAAGAGACAGGAAAAGATCAGGTCATGCCTAGGATCGATTACAGCGATGACTATGGCTCAATTTAGGGTACAATAGTGCAGTGATGGGTTCGTTGCTGTAAAGTCCCGCCGGACCGATCGCCGGTCAGTGTGGATTATCTGAAGATTATGGAAGATTATCAACAGATCCTGACCCGATAAGGCAGTTAGCCAACTCGAAGTGGCAGTGGGGGAAGAAGGGCGTGTGAAGCAATGTTGAAGGCAACCCACAACTCCAAGAGGTAGCTACAACCAATACGAATGTGTAGGAGTCCAGTGGTCTATATATGCGGATTAATGAATCTAATGGACCAGAAATTTATTGTTGAAAACATTTATTTGAAAATAATTAAGGTACAAATGACCTATAGACGGGTGGCAACAAGGTTTAACACATTATCCTTGGGGGAGTGTTGAACTGTATTATACCTATTATATGCATGGTATCGATTGAAAGAGTTGCCCCGGCTACTGAAAATGAGCATTTATTGGTTTCTGCAAAAGTAACTATTGTTTCGCAATCACCTTGGAGTTAAGCCATATTTCATGCAGTAGGTACCGAAAATGCGTTTTGAATAACATGTGTATACACGTGCGTTCGAATGGTATGCGCAAATGTACATCTGTGTATATTAATGTGGTGCGTGCATATATGCATGTATGTATACATAAAAAAACATGCATTTATGTATGCATACATAATAATATGTAATTTATGAGCGTTAATGTGACCGTTACCTTGAGTTACCGTGTGATACGCAGGTGCCCGACAAACATTCAGGCTTGATCATTAGATCTTATATTCATAAGTTATATGGTAGGTCTTTTATAAAGAAGACACAATGCAGTATCAGCGTTTTACAATAAACGCATGAGATTATGTGTGTATCCAAAGACCGCTATTGGTGGGTCAAAATTCAAAATTTGAGCTTTCATTGTTTTTCCAGTTTCTGATTAGGTCGGTCGGACTCAGTGTGTCCCCCAGCTTATATAAGACTTCTGCTGTTCCCATGATTATATTCAGGACAGATATATTCCTGTTTCCCAACATCCCTGTTTTATTGGGAGCAATTTAAACCAATGTTAGATGACAACAATTTTATTTCTTCAGACTGAAGGGGTAATAATCCTAATAGGATGTATGCATGGCTTTGCTTTTGTCAGTTCCCACAAAGCTATACCTCAGTTGAATTAAAAATGAACTGGTCTGAAGAATATACGAAAATATTTTGATGCACCTACCAAACATCTCATTATACATATATGCCAATACATACAGTCCTCACTTGTCTTGTATGTAAGAAATATTATTGGAACTGAATGGACTGAAAGAATGTGACAAGACACTGAGATGATAAGGCTATGTTTTCCTTTGCCACACAATTCATTTCCCCAAACCGACAATCAAACAGCCAATGTTTTAAGACTTACCCATGGTAATGAAAATAGATTTCGGTGGATGCTTCGGCGTAGTCCCTTTGAAGTCTTATCAATCGAAACCTTGTTATAACTAATGAATTGATCCATGTCGACCAAAGGATTTATATCCTCCGTGTGGGATTAATTCTAAACTGATAGGACGACGGACATTATACCAAAATATCACTTAGGCGTTACCTTAACAACTGGCAAAAGTGTTTTAAAGTGGAAGGGAATCTTACCGTCGATTTATTATCTCCCAGATTTATAGTTCAAAATGAAGACGCTAATGTATAGATTCAATTCAATTCCAAGCGTTTCAACATCCGGATGCGGTAAGACTGTTCTATACCCGATGGTAAATACGTCAGGAATAATAATCACTTCGCCTCGGGATTATGCACCAGCAACTTCCCAGCAAGCCAGAATAAGACAGTTAATGATTTCTAGACAGTATGCCGAAGTATATGCCAATGTCCAAGGTAGAGATTATAACATAGAGCTATTTAATTAAAGTTCTATCCTGTGTATCCGATTTTGTAACGCTCCAGCTAGTTCAAAATACACTTTATGCAATTAATAAGTTAAGCTGCTTTTGATAATTTGCAAACGTTTTGTGGACCGACGGTTCAAACGACAAACCTTATTTAAGCCATTCTGTAACCTAGGACGTCAGAGCCTGAAATCACCCTAAAATAAAAACAGAGACATTAGTCATTGCAGAAGCAAACAAATCGAATTTAAAGACACTCTCTCAGATAAAATGGGCATTGTGAGATATGCGTAGTTGAATATCAGCAGTATTATTAATGGCCCTTGAATTGGGTAATGAAATGTTTCCGGCCCACAAGAAGACAGATGGCAATAAGAAAGATGAGACTTGATGTAATACGGCTGTCTTCCCGGTCTGCTTTAGATTCATCCCACTGCTGTATGCAATGCAACAAAAACTCGCCCATTTTCCACAATTTAACTGTCAATACGGTGTGGGTTTTATAGGTTCTCTCGAACAATCCTGGAACAAGAGCGAGTCATAAAACCTTTGCATTAAACGATATTAGGATGCGGAAATTCGAATAGATAGGGGGTTTAGCCAGTATAATCACTTTGCCTATCCTTGACAACCTATTGCATTTGAATTTTGCATTTGATTTGAAATAATCAATTTTGCAAGACAAATTGCAGAATGGTATGAGTTCTGCATAATTCATATCCGGGAGGGAAAGTATCTTCAGCACAGACGGGATTATTTTACCAACTGATTCTCGATTTAGTGCTCATTAAATTCTAGGGAATCTGTCCATTGGTTCTTCGCTTTGAACGAATAACAGAATGCGTTGATTTTTAGACTTGCAATGCAAACGACATCTCATTAAACTACGTTATTGAAGCATACATGTGCACGAATCCTACAGTCCCATACGTTGGGTACTGTTCAGTTTTTAACATATGGTATAATGCAGAAACTACTGAAAATGCTCCCTATTAAAAGAGATTTCTGATAAATGGTGGCTAACGCCTACAACTAATTCCAACCATTGGATAAGAGTTATTCATCCCACACGTTATTGCCTCCATTAAACCGCTAGGAGTTAGCAAAGGTTCTCTTCCAGACACACGTACATACATACACTAGCAAAGTACCCGTCCCCCGGACGGTCGCCCTCTCCTCCCACACTTCCCCCTCTTCCTCTTTTCCCTACCACTTTTCTCTGTCTTTCATACCTGTTTTTCTCTCCCAACCCCATCTTCGATTTCCCCCCTCCCTCTCCCTCCCATCTTCCTCATGCTCCCCCTCCCCGCTTTCTCTCCCTCCCCTTTCTCCCTTCCCCTACATCTTCTCTCTCCTCTTCCCCCCCCCCTCTTCTTTCCCTCCCCCTCCCAATTTCCTATTCCTACACCCTCTTCTTCACTCTCCCACTCCTCTGCATGTAGTTAGGTCCCCCTGGACGTAGGTTGTGGGAAATGGCGTAGTATCTCACAGGGGCTTTCCAAGCCTATAAATGGAGTGTAGAGATCACAATTTAAAAAAGGCTTCAAAATCACATTTTCACCCCAGATACATTCACAAACCACATATAATGTCCTCCAGAGAGGGTGGGCAGAACTCTACAGATGAGTAAAACGCTTTGTAAAACAACAAATTCCGAGGACATGTGAGACAAAGAAACCCCTCTTTTCTACCTAAGAAACCACTATTTCTACCTCTTTTCGTAGAAATCGCTCTTCCCGTATATTATATGGATAACCATTGTCTCGACTGTCATAATGCTCCTCTCCACCACATCAGGGGCCTGATACAGAGGAAATCCTGCTTAACATGTTCCTTACTAAATGTCTATTTCCTTGCTTAGCTAGGACATTCCTCCTGTAGGAATAACACATAGGTGTGTTGTATAGCAAATTCCTTTCCTTTACTAGGTACTATAAACAAGGAGAAATATATATAGCTAATTATGGGGGAACTCCACTATAGAAAAAAACGGCGACAACAGGCAAAACGTGTCGCCAACATTCCTAAAAATTGTTTGCAACACTTTTTTCTGGTGTCGGCGCGCAAAAATCACTAGTGGAAGAGGAGTAAAATAGGTTGTCGGCAACAAATTTATTTGTTGCCAACAATTGCAAAATATCTAAATTGATTAGATATTTGTTCCCACGCTCCATTTGTCGGCGCTGCGCCTGGCCAGTGGAGGAGTGGTAAAAAAGTGTTGGAGCTTAATTTCTCGGCACGCCAACAAAATTCATGACCTTGACCTGTATGACCTCGACCAATCACAGCCTTGGATAGAAGAATGTCCTACTTTCAGAAACACAACACTAGCACGTGGGTGCCTAGGCGGCCAGTTGAAAGTTGGAATATGTTTCAATTCATTTAGCCGTCACATAAAAACTATCCATAGGAAATTGATTAAACTTTAGGGACATTTGGTCCACATTTGTGTAATGTGATACCTATAAGCATTTGATTCTGTCTTTTAGAATGAGTGTTTTATGATGAGTTAAATTAGGATTGCCGACTCAAAACAAGCCCTGATCACAGAACTATAATTATGTATATAGATCTGTACCCTGATGAAGGACCAAAGTATGTTCGAAATGGTAAGCTATGGTAGGCAGGAAGGTACGAAATCATATTGTCCTACTTTGTCAATCTTTCTCATCAACAACATAATTGATAATTGTATTCATTGTAGAATGCATAATTTATAAGCAGATCATTAAATAAAACATTGAATCCAATGTAATCATTTAAGTCCTAAATCCATTAATTATAGGTAGGCGTCCTCTCTCGCTTTCCCTCCCTCTTCTCTCTCTCTCTCTCTCTCTCTCTCTCTCAGAATAGAGAGAGAGAGCTAGAGCCAAGCATAAGGAGAGATAGAGAGAGAGGGAGGAGGGGGCATAGGGAGGAGGGGTCACAGAGATAGAGGCGGGAGGAAGGAGAGAAAAAATAGAGACAGTGGGAAGGAGAGAGGTGTAGAAGAAGAGAGAGAGGTGTAGGAGGAGTAGTCAGAGGAGGGTGAGACAAAGAGTGAGCAAGATAGAAGGGAAGAAAGTGAAATGAAACAAAGAAAGAATCCCATGGATTTTCGCTTGTCCCTCACTCAAGGCATAGGGATCATGTCCTATGCCTTGAGTGCCCCTTTTCGAATTTATTTTCAGTGAAACCTTGAGTGAGAATTTACAATCCCTTAATTTGCCCTGTGTTGGTACTCGTAAGTTTGGACGAGTGCACAAGCAATGGTCCGTTTTTTGCCGTTTTTCCCATAGTGGAGTCCCTGCATCTGGAAGAAAAATCTTATAATGTTATGGTAGAACCCAGTCCTCAGTCCGCCAGTCTCTTTTCCTGTGTACGTTTCAACGATATTACACTTAGATTGTATTGTCTTTCGTTACCGACTTAAACATAACTAGCTGTAACTATTATGTGAAAGTGTGCGACAGGTAAAGCGGATATTTCTCAAATGCGCGAGGTCAGGGCATAAGGAAAGGGGTCCACACGTGACACATTTCGAAGTTTCTTCTCGGAAGAAATCTATTCAGGAGACCTCAGACCCCCAATCACTTCCCGAACGGTTTTGTGCTAATTAGAATAATGTTCTTAGAAGTTTATATTTTTTACCATAATGATTCCTCATGTAACAATAAAATGATGATCCTCAGCTATTATGACCAAGACAATCTTACTAAATTTACTCATATTATGACGTATAAGGCTGGATTTATCAATATTATTCTGCTATTATTTGTTTAAACAAGCGAAAACAGCCGCCGGTGAGCGATAATAAATGAAATACAAATAAGGACGTTTTAGAAGCCCTGTAGCAAAAACAACCAAAAAGGTATCGCCCAAAATTTCGATTAAATGACTTTTAGATGTGTTGGAAAACAATGGAAGAAAATGTAAAACAATATTTTGTGTTTTACCTACGTTAAATGAGAGTGCAGCTTTAAATGACCCCAGCACTAGAAATACCAAAATGCACTAGAAACGCACTAAACAAGAAATGCGCATGCACTAGAAATACCAAAATGGCAATAGTTTAGCAACCTATAGTAGTGCTGTATGACGCAGACAACACTACTTCTACACCGGAAATCCCTTTTAAATGTATAGGCAAGACCTTGTGGCACCTCACCTTATGTCTTTATTATGGTGGAATAAATATTCTATGTTCACCAAACCTCTCCTTCATGTTCTCATTTAATCAATTGTTCATATAATATAATCGTTCAAAATATATCCTATGCTATTTATGCCTCCCACGTCAGACTATGTATTTTCTATCGTTCTCATTCTTCCCATTCGGTCACTAATGACTTTCCTTCTTTGTTAATGTGTCTTCATTGATGACATTAACGTTATAATCTCATTAAATTATTGTCATGAAAATAATACGTACATTCACCTTTTACACCTCATAAAGGTGCAACTCTATAGGCAATCCAATATACTTGGCATACCCGCCGGGACACCTGATTTAGTTATCAGAGGTGAACGACCCCAAGATCGAAAGACATATAAGGAATTATTCAATTCAATTATGGGGGAGTTGCGGATTGCCATAAACTTTGGGGTTGGTGCTTAATTGTTGGTATTAAATTCTTTAGGTTTTCTCCTTTTGTAAACTCAGTGTGCATAAAATTGCAATCATCGAATTGTAAATTTGTAATCATTATGAATACTCAGTTGTAAAATAATTTCAAAGTTTCATAAGATTGTGTGTTTTATCATAAAATCATGGAACTTGGCAGAATTGTAGACTATGATCCAAAGATCAGAATTTCAGAAATGACGCCACGCCGGAATACTATATATATATATCACAAAACCGGCAGCAATTTTATAAAGGACCTCAGTGATAAGGGAAATAGTTTAGCAACTTATATAGTAGTGTATACTATAGTATGACTGCAGACAACACTACTTCTACCCCGGAAATCCCTATTAAATTTATTTTCTCTCTTCATGTATCATCTTATGTTAGGATATAGGCCTAACACCTTGAAAACCTTTTCTTTTTACCTTACATTGATTTTCCCTGCAACAACATTGATCACCTATCGCAGAAAGGCTGTATGAAGTCATTCGCACAGATTCTCAGAGGAAATGACATCGAGAGACACGCACATCTCTCATGACAATAAATGGTGGGATGGACTCGCTTTCCTTTGCTTGGGATCATGCCTGGATAAATGGACCAAAGTATTTAAGAGTTCTAAGCTATTTCATGACCCTTGCCGCACGCACTACAGCCTGTGGAAATGCGGGACGCATTCATATTCATATTCATCGCCGACTCTTGTGATCTCCAATGTAGATTATAACCAAGTATCTTCTTACGCCTTATTGTCATTTTCTCCTCACTATTGCTTGAATATATACTATAGTAAAAGTATATATGTCATTGTTGCATCTCCATCTTCGTCTTCCAAATCTGCATAATATATAGTCCTCTTATCTGAGACTTTTTCAATCCCAGCCATGTTTTGCACAAAGAGGTAAATTACCAGATTATTATTTCCTTGCTCAATGATTCTCCCAATTAATGAATTTAGATTCCGCCAATATACCATATACAGTCCCGTCACAACCAATTTCAATCATGTCACTTTAATATACTGATTTACCTTAAGTGTTCTTAATTTCGTAATTCCCCATTTTCTAGGCACTGTCAAAACCGGACCGAAATATATTTTGCAAAATTACTAGTAGATTGATATTCTCATGGTGAGCAATAATTATGTAACAAGCCTAAAAGAGCACCTGATTTTTCAGGTACAATGATTGTTGAACGCTTATAAATTGTAGAGATAGATATAAACATAATTACAAACATACTAATGTAGCCTATACAACACTAGATTTCATTAATATTTAATTTTCCATTTGAATTCCTTTATCCAACAGAAATGGCAATATCACGAACGAGGTTGTCTTTGTGATGATAGTTAGAAAGGCTAACTATAACCCAGTGTCAATGAACTCAATGCTTCCCACTTATTAGAGCAAGCTTGGTCTCACAGGGAAATAGAATTACCCTTTTTTGAATCAGTGATTGCTGTACGACCATTACGATTTGATGACCTGCAGCATTATGGGTCCATATAAAAGTTAAAAATATCGATGAATGGTTCGAGTGGATATCTCTATAATGTTTCATCCTACGCCTAACTTTTCCTGCCTTGACTTTCCCGATTCCTTCCCTGTAAATGTTCTTGGTTGTAATGGAGAACGTTAATACTCAAAGGATCGTCCAGAACAAGAACATTCCTTCTGAAAAGTGTTCAATTGATATGCGGGCACTTAAAAAATAATTATTGATGTTTTTCATGACATTTGAAACGGGGTTTCCTAATGTTTGTTTAACTGATAGAAAGCTTTTGCAAAATTAACACGTTGACTCATGAATAGTAAATTGTATGCGATACTTTAAATTTCCTTCCAAAAATTAAGGACTTTGGTTTCGGTACAATTCACAAAACACTCACATTTGTTTATGTTCATATTTCCACAATTATTTTAAAATAATATTGAAATTATATATATAAAAAGATGCACACATACATTCATGTTTGTATAATCCATTTTTCAACGAAAAAAACATACGTCGCCTGAATCAACACAAAGTTCTAGTCATCTGAAGTTGGCCATGTCACCCAATTCAGAAATTAATACGCAGCATAATCAATAATAATAAAATCTAAAAAAACATAACTCAAAACAGATGTAGCAGAAAATAAACTATTGCATTGAAAATCGTGCACCAGTTTGAGAAAGTATAAAGTGACGTTTATACCCATCACTTTCGCGATAACTATTCTATCTAAAACAGAAAATACCGACGCTTATAAATTCAAGTTCTAAAATTTAAGGACCTTCACCATATTAGACTTAATGATTTGTATGAAATGATATATTGACACAGATTATTGCGAATTCTGAGCTTGCCTATCACAATATATTCTCGCCCTTTATTTGACAGCCACCCGCCTCCACGGTTTAAGAATCGATATCATATTGATTTGACATTGATATAGATGACCTTTCCCAGGGGCCCTCTGCCCCTCGTGGAAGCCTTTCTATGCCCGCGGCTGGTCAATATTCAAGTCTCGTCAGTGCCTACTACTCCAGATATGTTTCACTGAGCTCCAACACCCCACCCCAAGCAGGGTGGCCATCCTCGAGTAAAACCCCTTGAGAGACTGGATCCAACCTGAGGCTCATGCGTATATCATTGGCAGCCCACTATGTTCCTTTGGTTCCATGCCCATTCATAACTACCCACTCGCTTTAATGCGACCAAAGGGCATAACAAATGCCAATGCCTAGTCCTCGAATGAAAAGATTTGAAGGAAGTTTTAGCAGAAAGAATCCCACCCAGTTGGTTTTACACGCTTGAGCTCAAAGATGTTGTGATATAGTTTGATTTATATCTATTATTTCTGTGAAAAACCTGCTTCCTCGAGTAACTTAGGTCTATGTTATATAGGATTATAAAATATAATATATACTGGTTGTTTCTAGGTAGTGGATTAGGATATTAGAATATTGATGTAAATAGCCTGCCAGAGGTACCTACCGAAGAAAATACCTATGCTGTCCTGCGTTATCACCCAACCCAGCTTACCTGAGAGAATGGTAGGTCTATGCATTCCTATATTGATATAGATACAGCATTGTGAAAATTTCCCCAGAAGATCTGCCTCACAAAGGTAGAGTCGGGAATTTTGTAAACAACAAAATAAGTCCCAGGAATTATCAATGCACACTATCTGAACCTATTTACAGACATGCCAAGGTAAGCTCTTGTGTGTCCGTGCATTGCGAACTCTGCTTGTAATACCAAAGTTTAATTTATCTGAATACGCTACCAACTACCAAGACCGCCACTTAATTCAAATAGATAAATGCGTGAGGATTGCCCGGAAGAGGCTCATCCAATCTCACAAACAAGATGTACTAATACCATTTTAACCTGATGCATATAATTATGGCCTCAGTTCGTGAACAATTTTATCATCGGATGCGCACTCTCCTGAAATAAGTCTACAACAACTCACTGGCATTGATTTCAGTCATGCAATTTGCCTCTCAATCCCGACAGGACTCTCGCTTCCGCTCTCTGTTGCCTCTCCTAGGACGCACATTAACACAGCAAATCTATGAATTACCGTTAATGGCGCACAAATTTCATTATTCACGACGCATTATAAAATTTCTCAGATTTTACAAATTTAGATCCTCTTGCATTTCCCTTGACATTATCGAAGATGATTGGTTAAAGCAAATATAGTTTCTTCAACTGAATTTGTGGATCGAAATTACAATTCTTTCCAATAAGAAGTCATAGAAATAAATGTATGCCTTAATTGTTAACAATACGGCGAGTAAGAAGGTGGAGATAAGTCGAGCTATTTCAAATACAATTATCTTTTCCTGCGAATGTTCATATTGCTCCATTGTTGTATTCGTCCAAGGACTGGGTCTTAACGTCAGAGAAATCCATTCAATATTATTTATTGGCCAATGCTCTTTTATATCACCATTAACGCTGGAAGACAGACACAGAATATGGAATGGAAGAAAAAGATGGTTAAAACTCATATAACTGCTTCTTTAAGTTGCTTCTTTCGGGATGACTTCTAGTAAGTTCCCATACATCTCGACTGGAGTTGAATGTAAATTGCTGAGGGAGTCATTCATTCTGTCATTTAACGTGGTATCTTTGTTCTGCCGTGCATTAATTTGCTCTTCCCTACATAATGCATACACTTAAACAAATGCTTAATGGTACAGAAGCCGACGTAAATATTCCTAAGCAAAATACAGTAATAAGATTTCCGTCCATATGTTCTTGACAGAGTAGGAATGTATGTGATGATATAATAAAAGGGGAAACATGTGTTCTATATATATATCGTGTCAAAAGAACCGAATACAAGACTGGAAAAGAAAAGGTAATTTTGCCGTGAAATCATCTTTATTATTGGCTTGCCAAAGCACAGTTTTAGTTGCTTCATTTGTATCGGCATTTCTTTATTGAATGCACTTTTTCATCAATCCGTCATGAAAATATCCTTTCGTAGGTTTATTAAACTTTTGAAGATCATTATTTTTTTAACACATCCCCTCTGTTGGATGCATACAGTTTTGTTAGTCAATTCTCAAGTCGCATATTGGCAGTACAAAGGAAATTTCACTGGGACGGAAATTAATTGTTGGTATTGTCATTCAGAGGTCACTGGAAGCTGGACACATTTAGAAACCTGATCATTATTACACCTTTCGCTACACTTGGTGAACAGAGTTTTCTGATGCTACTTGGGATTGGCTTCAGAGAGTAGCCTTTCTTTGTGTGTTCAGTCTGCACTCTTTGCCATCTCTCTTGAATGATGTTAAGCTGATGATTGTTCACGATGGCCTATACTATGACCTATCGATCATTGTAAGCCAAATAGTAGTATTATATTTTGCCGAGTAAATCCAATAGCATTAATACAACATGACTGGTATAAATTTATCAATCCTCAATCAGTATTGCTACATGTTTCATAATTTAATGTAAGATCGAACTTCTGGAAATTATGATCTGCTGTTCATACATACAGCCCAGAAAGTGCTCCAAAGCAATTTGAAGATAATTCGATTCTGTGCATGGTAGGTGTTCTTTTAAAAGTCTATTCGATTTGATTCGCATTCCTAATGTCTGGTGTCATGCTATAGTCAACAAAAACAAAGCCAACCAAATTTTTATTGTGCAGTAATTTAAGTGTACAGAGTGTAATGTCAACAGAACTGAATTGTCCAAAGTGCAACGATGCACATTATGCGGTAATAAGAAAAGAATCATTATTATCTTAGAAATGAGTTTGCAACCATTCAATTTTGTTCGATTCGCTTTGATTTTGTAGTGTGAAATGATTGAATTGATTGAATCTTAAGTTTAATTTTGACACCATACATGGCTGGGGGATGCCCCAATTGAATCCCGTTTGTCCAAAAAGGATATTCCATACCAAAATCATTACAGCTATTCTATTTCTATTGTGCAAACTTTATTGCGAATCACAACCTCTCTTTTTTTTTTTTTTTAATTCATTTTTATTCAGGTATGAGCCAACATGCATCATTGTTACATAGGTTAATTTATAAAGAGCCGCTCCTCAGGTCACCATTGCGGTGGTATTCTTCCAAGCCCTGAGCCGGCAAAAGGAGTTCGATTAGCTATAGTTATGTACATAAGTAAGTTGATTTATATATAAGGAAATGGGACAGAAAGTCCAAAGAATACAAACAATTTATAAGTGTTAATCATTTGTTATGTTATACAAAAGCACACAGTCAGATAGTATTAAGTACTAGTCTAAGTCAGTCAAAAGTTACATGTAGTCAGCCACACAGGCTTTACAAGACATCACAGAACACAGCTTATACAGGGTTAGACACACAGTCGCTCAGTCGCGAAATAATATAAGCCAGCACATTGAGACAAGGTTTCATTAGTAATATGCAAAGTAATATAGACAAGCACATTGAGACAAAGTTTCACTAGTAGTATACAGACCCTAATTAGGCAAGACAGGCATTATGGTGTTTTTAATTGTTAGTTTAAAATGATCAAAAGAATCTATCATTCTGAATTGAATATTAAGATCGTTCCACTCTGAGCAGACATTATAGTACAATGATTTTTTGAATTTGTTACTCTTGGGTCTTATAATATCAAATAAGGGAGCCTCCGCTCTCCTTGTCCCCGTGTTGCGGCGACAGGCCTCTGGTTTAAGGGTTATCTTATAGAAGCTGTTTTTAAGAACATTGAATTTCATGCGGTCAGATATTGTCATTACTCGTGCTAATTGGTGCATCACCAGGACAGGAGAACGGGGCTCAGCTTTGAGCACCAGTCTAAGGAAATGGTTTTGGGCTCTTTGTATTTTCAAGATCGTTTTGTCGGTGCATGGGGTTAGGCATAGCAACTGGGTATCAATGATAGGCATTATAGTAGTTTTGTATAATGTTAGGGCAGCTTTTTTTGTCAGGTATTTTCTGATTACTCTTAGATAGCTTAACTTTTGATAGAGGGTTGATATCACCTGGTTCGCGTTTAGCTCCATATTGAGGTCTTTATCTACAGTTGTACCCAGATAGCAGAATTTAGAGACAACGTTTAGTTTTATGAGACCAGTGTTGATTTCCTTTGGCATATCTTTACTTGGACACCCAAACAGAATTATTTCGGTTTTTTTCTCATTAATTTTCATACCATTGTATGTGGACCACTGGTGTATTTTGTTTATGTCCTTATTCAAACCGGCGATTGCGGTATCTAGACTATGGCTTTTATGATAAACTGCTATGTCATCTGCATACATTATAATGCTCGATTGTAGTTCCAGGTTTGTTAGATCATTGATATAAAGATTGAAGAGCGTTGGCCCCAAAATGGAACCCTGCACAATCCCCCTATTTATAGGGAGTTTGCTAGAGGTATTAGCTCCTATGGTTACTAGTTGCGTTCTATCTTGTAGGTAATCTTTTATTAGGTCGACTAGTGGCTCAGCAATATTATAATAGGGGAGTTTTTTGATTAGTATCTCATGATCTATGGAATTGAAGGCTTTGGTATAGTCTATGAAACAGCACGCCGTTATATCTTTATCATTATTGTTTATATTAACGTCCCAAATAAGGTTAGATATTGCATTTGAAGTAGATTTAGCAGGTCTGAACCCATTTTGGGCGCTCGATAAAAGGTTATTAGTTTCTAAGTGATCCACTAGTCGGCAGTAAATGACTTTCTCTAGCAGCTTCCCAGCAACGTGGGTTAAACCGATCGGTCGTATATTTGAGACTTCAGTAATGTCCCCCTTTTTGGGTATTGGTTTCATGATAATAGATTTCCAGCCCAGCGGAAAGGTAGAAGTGGTTAGACAGAGATTAATTAATTGGGTGAATTTGTCAGCTATTTTGGAAAGGATTAGTTTGTAATATTTTGTCTGTAGGTCCAGACTGCCTGAAGATTTAGCAACATCCAGTTCCTCTATCAGTCGTTCAACTTCTTCTCTGTTTATATCACCATTTATGTATAGCATAGGTGTGTTGGCATTTCTTAGCGTGGAAACATTATGTGCCTCATGGTTATTGAAGTTTAAGTCACAGAAATATTTGTTAATTCTCTTCACGCTTTCTTCCTCACTGAGTAAATTACCGTCTTCGCCCTTGACTCGCCTAATTTCTTTATTGCCACCTCCCCCTTTTGTTAATGAATGTATAGTTTCCCAGAATTTTTTTGGGTTACGACTATTAGTCTCTAGTTGATTTTGGTAGTAACCCTTTTTAAGGTTAGTAATAGTATGGTTAACTTGATTCCTTGCTCTCCTAGCTCTACGCTTTAGTTCTATGTTATCTTTGTTCATTGGTAATCTACATTTTCGGAATAGGTAATCACGATGTTTCATGAGTTCAATGACCTCAGCGTTAATCCAGGGTTCCTCAACAAGTTTAGTTTTAATCTTAACCATGGGGCATTCTTCATCAATTATTCGTATAAAATTACTGTTCATTTTATCCCAAATCATGGAGGGGTCATGGCTTGACATGATATCATCCCAGTCCAGAGCATTAAGTTTATTTGAGAGACTCTCCTGGTTTAAGCTGCGGAACTTTCTCCCCATAATATAGGTTTTCCTGTTGTCACCATGCTCTTTTTTTAACAATATATATGTTCCAAGATGATCGCTCAAGTTAATATTAATTGTACCAGACCTTTTCACAAATCGGTGGTTTGAGTAAATTACATCTAAGCAGGTTTGAGTTGTTGAAGATATTCTAGTTGGGGTGTTTATGTGGCTAGTTAATGAGAATTCCTTCATCAGTGAGATTAGCTTTGAAGCATCTCTATGGTTTGGTTCCAGAATGTTTAAATTAAAGTCTCCTAACACTGCGATTTCTTTCGTGTTTAGTAGCCGCTGTTTTTCAAGCGAGTTACGCAGATGGTCTATAAAGGCGTCAGGTTGTCCTGACGGGGGTCTATAAGCAAGTACCAAGGATGATTTAGCATTGCCAGGCGGGTTTAGGGTAATAGATAGTAATTCAACATCAGGATTCGAGATATTCTCTATAACGTCATACGATATCGAGTTCATCAAGTATATTAATAAACCCCCCCCAGCCTTCCCTACACGGTCTAATCTAATGGAGTTGTAACCTCTAATTTCAAAGTAATGATCTGGGATATATGGCTTTAACCACGTTTCGGTGATACATAGTACATTAATACCGATTTCATTCGTAATGTATGAGACCTGTTCGGTTTTCCTCATAATCGATCTTACGTTCAAGTGAGTAATCTTAAAACCCTTATAGGGTCTAATTGCTTCTATTTCTTCCATCATGGTATATCAGGATGGTATATTCCAGTATATGTGAGCGTGGAAAAAATCCACTGCTTTACATTGATATAGTGGGAAGAATGGTAGTACGACATGTAGTAGCTAGGTATAGGCAAATTATGCCATCCTCTCATTTGCAGTGTGGTCGCTACGTTACTCTCTTCTCTACACCCTGCAACAATTGCCCCGAAATATGTGGGCGTAGGTCAATTATGTAGGTCCACCCTTAAGCCAATGATCACTCCCACCAAAACCGCTACTAATGGGGCAGGGCCTAATACGTAGAAACTGGTTGCGGAGTATAGGGCCTGCCAAGGGAGGATAAGTATGTCATACAGTTGTTATCCTCACCCATGTTATCTTCACATCATGCATATAATTATTATATTTAAATTCAAATTCAAATTCAAAAATCCTTTTATTGCCGATGGTATAGTACAATGCGGTTGCTCCAAATCTAGAAACTAGTTCTCTTAGAGGGTGCCGCGTTCGGGATTAAAACTTATTGTTAACAAGAACTGTTACAGAAACAATTTGTATGAATTATCACAAAGTGGTTTGAGACATTTAAATGAGATGAGATGGGCAATGATTACATACAGATGAGACATTCGGATAATGAGTAACGGATGATACAACAATAGTTAAAGGTGTACTGACAGTTAAGATCGAGATATTAAACCAATTTAGTTATTGCAGCATGATTAGCTGGGCTGCCAAAAGAGATATAAGACATAAATGTTAGGCAGGTTGCCGATTAGCGACAGTTTGCTGATTGTCACTATGTGGCTTGAGGATTGTCACTGTGTGTTCTAGAGCAAAATTAAATTGAGATAGGTTTGGTCCTTGAGTCGCCTGATAAACAATCTGTTGGTAACATATATATGATTGACAGGCTGAAACATGTAATATGACATAGTCAATGGTTGAGATATTAGAGGCTGAACGATTGAATAGTTATCTGTACTATACTGTACTTATGAAAATGTGTCTGCTTCGTTTCTTTTGATTTGAATATTTAACGCATAGAGACACCCATCATCGGAGGGATGCACAAGCAATGATAACTTATTTTCAATCTAAACCTAAAGGATTCATTATCATATATTGCAGGAAAGTAACAATTGGTTACTTTTTTTGTTACCAAGTAAAAAGCGAGGTATTGTAGAACGTTTATTTGTAGGCTATACATTTGATGATTGTTAGATATTTAAGTACACTCCATTAAGAGAAAATGGGCGTGTCATTCCGAAAAACTAACTCCCAGAATTTAATGATACCTGACTAACCTAATCACCGTGAGATATATACAGAATGAACACGTGAATATATCATTCTATATTTGTTCTTTGCGTTTGACTCTTGTTTCCCAATATAATTGCGATCGTATGACGATATGGAACAATTATAGAATTACACAGGTACCTAAAGTTCTGCGATCCCTATATTCCCTACGAGTTCAACATATCAATTTAAGCAAATTACTTATGAACGTATGTTAATTACATATCTAACTTAAGATACAGACTCAAGGGTCGTCTAAAACGGTCACACCCAATACTGCAATTGCTACAGATTGGAGAGCTAAATAATTTCGTGCTACCTGACTTTTTGGGGAGCAACTATATTCAAAACTTTTAAACAATGGTATATGTATTATTCGAATGTTCGTACAGAGCCTTGAATATCCATAATACAATCCACTTATTAAGAATTGTATATGTGATATATGTTTTTAAGGTAAATGTCAACTCTATATTACAGGAAAACACATATATAATATGATGAGTATAGAGGGTGCGATGTAAAATAGTATGATCAACCCCAAGGCAGGACGTGTTTATTTGTTGACATATTAAATACAAGATTAAAAAAAATGCATCCACGTCCCTAATCACCACTGTACCTGATGATGTGTGTATTGCCGTTCAAATCTACCACTTTTCTTATACTACTTCTCTATGCTTTATGTATAACATGGGCGCACGCTGCGCACGCATTTCACGCCCTTTACGCATTTCTGTGAGCAACTTATGTCAGCCACACGGTGGCGTTTCTTATCAACTCTTATAACTTTTCTCTTCTTATTTACCATAATGGGATTACTTTTAACACCACACGCTGTGTTGGATGTGTTTAAAGAGGTTCCGCCTTCGTTTCTTGATAAAACAGAGTAACTATTATTCAGACTTGTTCTGGTTGTTTTTATTCTCTTCCTCAACGCAACTAGGGTCACTAAATATTTATCCTCTTTGATTCCGTCTAGCCACTGCTATCACTTCATATTGTCAAATTAATCAATTGATTAAATTCTATGAAATTCATACACATTCTACTTAATTGGAATGTTAACAACGGCATGTTGAATATAATCACATGTCTTTTAGCCCATTGAGACATATCAAATTTCCCATCATTGGGAAAGGTGCAATCTCTACGTCATGTTTTCTTATAGGTGAAAGTATTTGCAGTCCTTTGAACCAAGCATTCATCAAGACTGATCATAAAATAAAGGGAAGATTAAGCTGCTGACATACATGGAACTAGTGACACCTTGTCGTCTCTGTAGTAAAATAAGTAGCTATTCCATTGCCTGGTGTTCTGCCTCTGCATTGATGGAGCAAAGGCTTTCATTCACAGCTCTATCATGTTTTTGGCACCGGAATCTTACATCAAGATCGTAGGACATACATGGTCGAAGATCAAGGGTTATATAGGCTCATTACATATACTGGGTTCAGAAGTATAGAATATGCACAGGTCTCTGCATTTTCTCATCATTGTACGAATAGGGAAATACAAATATAATGTTATACTAAAGTTAATGTGTACTGCTATTAGTTCAACATACATTAGCTGCAGGGAGAACTCGTTTCAGCGAAATCACAAGTTCTGAGGGAGCCAGTTTTATATAAACTCGTGGATTTCGATCAATCATATAAATTGGACCCATAGAATGGCATTTTGTCCATTGTTAATACTGATATCTATACTCTGTCTAGTGCTATGTGAACGATGTATGCCTTCTTTCATTAAGCTCCGTGATATAGGGCGCGGAGTGGTCGAGCGGTCTAATGCGATGGGTCACTTCAGTGGCATGAGAATGTTCTGGATTCCAACCCAGACGCGGCTGCGCTGATCTATATATAATTTGGGAGGCAAAATACCAACACTTCCGTTAAAATAAGTTTTCGTCTGTTTAGGGTCGATGAAGCAGCAATGAACAAATGCATTTCTTGTAATGAGCTTGGCCATTCGACCGGTGATTGTAAGGGGAAGAAGTCAAACAAATAGGGCAAAGCCACCCGCCCCCCCCCCCCCCCTATGCTATGATATACATAATCTGATGATTGTTGATATTGTTTCTAGGGATACCCTTCTGCCTTCGACTACCCAGCACAAGGCTGTTGATGGCAGTCCAGGGGAATGCCTTGACTCGTAAATTGATATAGCATTGGATGAAATTATCATAGTTAATTTTACTGGGGGAGGGGGGAGGGCGGGGGGGGGGGCTTATGATACGGAACTGTCATCTCCGCTGAGTATTTCAGCCTTACCTCAGATTAATATTTCTGCTGATTATTCTGACGCATGTGGTCATTCGAGGCAATATGGCTCAAGGTCGGCCGCTGCTGGTCTTGATAAACCAAGTGCTATTATTATTAATCTGGATGTTGTCCATGATGATATACGTTTACTGTTTACCACAAAGGTTTATCCTGGTGGTAATTATGTTCCTGTGTATTCCGATTGTGTTACTGGAACTTGTATATTTAGATTTAGAAACCTTTGTTTTTGATTTTCTTGCTGTCAGGGAGCATTTCTCCAGCTGAGGGAGGTTTGCAAGCTCACTGTTGTAGTTACAATATTAATTTGCAGTGAGCAAACCCACAGCCTTCATTGACAAAGGTGGTATACTGATATAATTAATTAAATTTTAATATTACATTTATGTAGATATGAACTTGGGAACAAGCCTGTTGCTTGAACCTTCAGTCACCTCCCAACCATCATTGGTTCAACATTTCCTACACGCCTTGCAGCCTGAAATTTTTAACTTAGTATACTTGAAATTTATTCGATTTCCACGGTATTTTATTCTCCTACTTCATCACCTTAATTGTCTCAGATGTAGTCAATGTCAAGGGAGGAATACAATGTCAGTTGGACCAAACCAATCCTCTATCTCCTTCCTTTCTCCAGTCGAATATTATGAATAAGAGTAGTGTTGGTTACCCCAAGGTCATTATTCTTGATATTTTATGACGACATAGAAGTGTGTTCAGCTTTCCATGTCGTTATCTGGAAAGGATTGATATCAAATCAGATTTTACCTAAGAGAATATCTCTTAAATGTCCAGGTTGGGTTTTATCCATTCGAGAAAAAGCATAAATATTGGAGGGGAAGGAAAATAGGGTGATAGTACATTTTGCTTTCTAACCACTCTTCAAAACGTTCGGAGATTTAATGGTGCAGTGGGCCCGCTTACCTTTGATAAACTGGAATATGTGTATGCCAAGTAATATACTTGTAAGAGGGCTAGTTGTCGTATGAGGAACATTTTCTTTCTTGTAGTATGAATATAAGTTATGAGATGGCCAAAGCACCAATGTATATGGATGCGAACCAATCACCATTCAGACTATGAGAAAGGTAGACGCAGAGAAGAGTAATCTTGCTTGTCTATTTTGTGTCATCGTTATTCTCTAGACATTTTACTTACAAGAAAGATACATGCACGTTTGGACTGCTTGCGGATGGGGAAAAAACAAAAATATTTGTTAATCAAAGATATAGGCTGATATGAAACAAACAAGCACAAGATACGGTACTATATATACTGTATATACAGTATATATATGAATGTCACAGATATTTGTTGTTTCCAATGAATCATCACTTAATTACTTCTCGTCCCCACGATCTAGTTATAATAATACCACAAGCGACGTAGATGAACGAAATATCGTTGAATAAGGCTGAGACAGAATGAACCACTCTATCAATCATGCATGCAGGAGAAGCCTTACGTAGATATTGATCAATTAAATTAATTGCAGTTCCAAGATCATCCATTGATTAGTTAACATTGCCAGTTGAGCTTGAAAGGAGGATGGGCGTGTAAAAGAGTCTCGATAGACGATGATGATTTCAGAGCTAAAGAATAGGACTTGGGTCCGTGGGCGATTGAAAACACAGTGGCGGTGTGGCAATTAGGATAATGAGTCCACTAGGAAGGATCGAACGTTCAAATAGTGTAAGTAGACAAGAATATATGTTAACATTGTCGTCTTGAACAAAGGCAATCTTTAAAGACACACCCGTTGGATTATTGACGAGAGGAAAATCAGAGAAACAGATAGGTTGTGGGTTAGGTGGCGAACTTGGGAGAAAAGACATTGAAACTGGCACTGTGAAGGAATTGAGCTGCATTATCTAAACAACCTCCAAGAATGACTCCCAGCTCAAGTGAACACAATCCCGATTGGATGATTTCAACTGATTAGGAAAAATAATTTCCTGTAACTGATAATGTAAACACCTGCATGAAATATTGGAGACTTGTTTGTGTGCACGCCCAATAAAAAGAGTAAACTGAAGTGATGCCTCCATCAGTCTTTAATTCCTTTACTTGAATTCATATTGGAAAAACAAACGAAAAAGACCATAAAAAGACCCAGAACCGAGCCACGCTGGGACAACTTCGGTAATTACAACAGATTAGAGGAATGGAAATTGATTAGATGATCGCGCAGTTTTATCGGTAGGGACAACCTGTATATATATAGATCTGTACGTGGGGAATCGGAGGGGAAAGGGGCGGAAAGCATAGCTTTAAAAAGGAGTGAATATAGTTTTAAACAGAAATCAAGCACAAAGGGGAGGTGAGAAGGGAACATCCCGTAAGCCATTCGAGATGGAGCTCTGCTGTCAACGTCAGAATAAATTGCAGTCATTGGCCACTCACTCGGCTGCCTAACTTCTAATCTGAAATGAATTCAAATGAATTCAAAATTTCCTTTTGGAGTAATTCTAAGCTGGCAAGCCGTGAAGCAATAACACACCAAGACCATTGAAAGCAAACATAAAATAAATCAAAGTCTTCTTATGGCGGCCCCATGACAGCCGATTCCATTTGAAATTTGCTAGGCGTGCCTCAGTACCCCTTCCCAGTTAACTGGTAAGAATCCTTTTCCCACACAGCGATAGAAAAGGTGAATGATGGGAACATTGTTTATAAGACCCCACAGTTCCCGTGTTTTACCTTGGTCCCCGGGAATCTAATACTTCCTTAGCCTTTTTGTGACCGCGCTAGATTTCAGTATCACACTGCATGTTCCTAGAACATGAGAGGAGAGCAAATTGTGACCTTTATCATCAGTCTGGTGGTAATGGTTGTGCCGCCTCTACGCCATTCATTAGTTCTGCCTGCGACCGCCGCATTTAGATTAAAGTAATCACGGAGGGGTAGGGGAGATTCAAAACACTGCTTTCCCATATCTCCCCGCCATTGGATTCAATGGTTTATTGGCCTTAAAATTGCGATTAGTTAATCCGATTTGCATTCAGGCTATGTTATAACTGTAGGAACTACTTGCTTAGTCAATGCGAGATCGTTTTAACTCGAATCTAGGCTTTACTTTGTCACCGTCCAATGGATAATTAGTCAGAGAGCTTTGCATTTCATCTAGAACCTCCTATTTCAGGGAATGGTGTGTTGATTCAAATCTGGATCGTGTTCAGCATATTGGCTAATCTCTGGGAATAGATACGGATGCTTTGTAAAAAGGCGTTCGGGAGTACACAGTGTTGTGTTCTTTAATTGATGGAAATATTTGAACAGTAACCTAAATATGGAAAATGTAGATATTTCCTAGTTTGCAACCTGGCCATTCCGAAACATATGGTCATTTTTTCTGTAATAATACATTATGTCTGTAGTTCCTTTGTCTGAGTCCATTTAATAGAACTGTTCGTCTTAATTTTGTCTTCTTTGCTTTATTGTTCTGTTCTGTTCGGTGATGGTTTACTATCCGTTTCAAATATATCATGTATACAAGTGTATAGGACTATATGTTTGTGTGGTGAGCGTGCCGGAGCCTATCCCATTAGATGAATCCACTACTAAGCGGTGTTATGAGGACCTTGCAAACGGTGAGTTAAGTGCGGACGTTATAATAAAAAGTTTAGTTTTACATTCTGATATGTCTATTATTTCATGTAACATGTACGTCCTCTTATAATGTAAATGGAATTTGTGTCGAATATTTAATTTTACATTACATTGTACGTTAAATATCTACTATGCTTTAATATGTGATATCATGAAAACATTTGGTGTCGTTCTTGCATGATTGAATCCTGGTAGGTTATGAGAAAGAACAGTGTTATCAGTATTATAATAGGCAGAATGAGAGCTCCCAGCTCTTTTGCTGACACACAGCAAATGATTATTTACTATTAAAGATGTTAGTACAGTTCGGATCACTGGACTTATAATCTCTCTGCAAATACACTGGTCCTTGTGAAACTGTTCCTCATACTATGGTAGTTAACCCCGGTAGTACGTTTCATACATTTCTTGTGCTGCCTGTGTGTCCCCCGTCTTCTGCCTTGAACAGCCATTATGAACGTCTTATATAATCTACATTATGTCATCATCGATATAGCTAAGAATTTGTGAGATCTATATTTATCACTTTGCTTTTAATTCTGTTATCCTAAAATCACTTTTTTTTATAAGTTCGAAATTCAATTGGAAAATTCCATCGGAGTTTTCTATGGCCTTAAATCCTATGAATCGTTGACTTCTTCTAATCATGTCAGATATTACGCCATAATGGACCACTGTAAATGAGTCAGAGCATAAAAGTAGGTTCCTCTGGGTTCCATCAACCCTCATTCAGAACTTCACGCACTGTAATAACAATTACCCCATAAAGGGAGAATCACCTTTCAAGGATACCACCACGCAATTATTTTCTTAGCTGTATTTGTAATAAGCTTCATGAATTACAAATGTAGGTAATACTTGTGTGAGAATTTGCATTAGCATATTGTACGCTGCAATTATTACTCCAAGTGTTTTGTTTCGTACCCACTAAGCTTATTAAAATAAGACCTATTGTGACCGAATATAACCAGCGACCTGAAAGTCACTTAGACTGGCTGTTAAGGCCTTTTTCGTTTTTGAAGAGAAGCGCGTAATGGTCGACTATTATAATCAATCTAAGAATAGTATCCTTAATTCTAGCCCTTTGGTGCTATAGTCACTCAAATAGAAAAAGAAAACGGAGGCAAACACTTGGTACATACGAATTATTGGTATGTTAAATATTAAATGGGATAACTTTATGCACAAGTGACACCATAATACTGCGCATCGAATATGACCTTATATATGTAGTAATTGGTTGCCATACTGCATACTTCATTTAGTCATAGTTTATTGGGTAATATACATTACACATTTAACACATTCATTACCAATGGAGCTAGGTTTTATTTCGCTTCGACCTTTTAGCGCTCTTCGTAGCAATAGCTGGTAGCATATCTAGGAGTTAGTGGAAGACCAGCTAAAGGAGCTGAACCAAACAACCTAGTAAAACATTATGCATACTTAGTTACAACATGTCATTGGAGAATAGTTTACCCTGTAATCTATGGAAGCTATACTTTGATAAATGTAACTCCTATTCGGGTGCATGCTCATCGGAGTGATTTTGGTTGCTGTGGAATGCATCCCCGTACGCTAAATGAGATTTCAATTTAGTCCGTCCTGGTGTAATGGTATCGATATCAAAGCAGTGAAGTTGGGGTTGACCTGCCTCTAAGGGATAAGCTAGATCTGCCTCATCAAATCACTTAATCCTTTCTGTGTTGTAGCATCCCCAATAAAGGATATATCTATTCTACGTCCTGGTCCATTTATATACGAGGGGCAGTCGTTTTACATTATGTATAGTATATTATCAACGATCCTGTGAAGCTATAGGATCGTTGATATTATGGTGATGATTCTCAGCGTCTGGTTTTTAATATAGGCTATAAAGTAAACTTCACTTTCATTAGTAGCAAATCTCAGCAAAGATTCATCAAAATATTACGAATGCTACTGGAACTGGATTTAATGTTGGCACAGGAATTATAGTGCTGTATCTGAAACTGGATTTAATGTTGGCAACAGAACTATAATGCTGTTTGGGAATTTACGGAGATCGCAAAATGGCCTATTTCTTTCTCCATACATTATGGATTTTGAGATGTGCGATTCAGAAGGGAGTCGACTTATATTCATTTCCACGATGATCTACCACATAGCATATTGCAGACAGAATGACTTATCTCTGGGAGATGAAGCTCTCGGACTGCACAAATTTCAGTATCGTCTCCTGTCAGATGTACGTGATGGAAGCAACTTCTCTTGATTCTATGAACTAAAATGCTAATTCTATTGGAAGTATTAGTATGTGGCATACTTCCATTTTAAATAAGGTCTGGGATGAAATTCATTAAATAGTTTGTTATTCATTTGTCTTGATGCGTAAGGATTGGTAGCTTTCTTACCATCATTTTAATGGAGATTTAAAAGAAATTATCTCCGATGGTTCAAGTGAAAAACCGATTCGATTTTTCGATATCCCGCTTGACAAGATATTCAAAATATTGGCGCCCAATGTGTACAAAAGACTAGCTTAAATACAGATCAAAGCCAATTGAGATTTAAATAGGAAGGAACACGTGTTCTCTTCAATAATTAAAACTAATTTGGCGAAGACGACTTTCGCCCTTGGAGACCTGGTAAAACGCCCCCATTGTTTGCGGGTTGTTTTATTTCCATTTTTACTTCTTTGTTTTTTAATAGAAAAGCTCGAATTCCTGTCAATTTACCTCGGTTTCCGATATTTTCGGGCAAGGTTGCACCAGTAGCATATTTGTCAACATCTTTAAATAATATGAGATAGAAAGTGATGAGTAATTCTGAATGACAATGATGGGGTGTTCAGTGCAGTATACTTAGATGGAACATGGTTATAAATTTAGTAGTGCAAAAACAAGGACAGTACTTTCGAGTGATACAATCCAAGTATCATTTATATCGATCGCCGAAAGCCTAGAGGATAGATGTATGGATGTGGTGAATACAAAGTAAAGAGACTTGGGTGGATAATGTGGATTGGGGATGACAAACAGATCAGGACAGGAGAGCCGGTAGGTCCACCCATCCAGGAAATTACCGCTCTTCGGAGGGCGGCTGGACCAGAGGCTAGTGGGAGATGGGGGGCGCCGAGAAGGGTGTCTCCAGGGTGTTGGCCACTCCCACCTGCTTACTCCTCCTCCTATTGACTAAGCCGAACGAAAATTATGGTACCCACAGATACAACAAATACAACGAGGAAAACGGAAATAACAAGGGTATCGACCCGGAGACCAATTTGGATTTGCGATTGCGTGCACCAGAAGGAGAAGGTGAAGTTAGAGTAAGAACTATTATCGGCAACTGTGGAAGAAGGGATGAAATAAGCAGGAAAAACTCAATAAATATCCATGGTACCAATCGTCTTGAGAAAGAGCCCTTTAAAACTGCATATTTGAAATCACTCTGTTTACAGGCATTTTGAAAAGGAAAGCAAGATGATTAAGTACTTGCATTGAACCCATTCGCTTCGAAGGAACGTTTGGAACGTTGGTCTTAGATTATCTTTGTAAACGTATATTGTCAAGGAATTAAAGCAATCAAAAGAATCTTCGAATGAGACTTGTACACGAATATCTATGGACATTCCAAGTTAAAAATGGCGTATAGGCTATACTCATATTGTATACATGTACTGTCGCATTGCTAGTGTGTCATTATGAGCATAACAAAATCCTCTTTTAGACGTTATTGATACTATCGTGGTTATTTTACAATCAATTCCGTATTGAGTTGAGACACAACATAGTAAATTACAATGCTTTATTATCTCACAGCAACTTTCAATAGTTGCTTTATCGAAATGTATTGGCTATCATCTCTATACTGGTCTTTATTTTATGCATAGGTAGGTACATTCGAGACAAGGCTAGTACCCATATGTACATGTTTGTTACTCGGCCTCAGCTGCACTCTGGCTGTTAGTGGATGAAATCCTAAAGTGAACCTTAGAGACCACAACTTAGTGACCATACAGACTTAATAAAATAAGGCTCATGCATTCTGCTCCAACTGATACCAATAAAGGAGCTGAGATTAGGGACATCTGCAAGGTCTGGTCTGTCTGTATGATAATGAGAGAGGTCTGTGTTGTGTACTAAACTGCCCGCAGCCCTTGAGTGTCACCATTGTAACATGTATATGAGAATGTCTGGCCCCCAATTGTGTCCATATCCATCCACTCCTCCCCATCTGAAATCAGGTTAAGTGGACCAAATCCACTTGAAGGAGCTATGACAATGTCAGATAATCAATAAGACATTGATCATAGTCAAACAAGCTCTCACATGTGTGGAAAACTTCATAACACAATGATCCGGCTAAATATAAGCTACAGATCTAGATCCGATAAGAGGATGTCCTAAAAGGAAAAGAAGTTTTGAAATCTCAAAGATATTTGGTACTGTGACACTGGCCGTGTACCTGAAGCTAAATCTAAATGATCCTAGATATAAATCTGTGATAATCACCCCAATTGAGATATATACAGATTATATATATATACATCAAAATGTTTGTAACTCCCCCCCCCCCCAAACAAATCCATTTATATTTCTTGTATGTCGCCTTGAACCTGGGAACGATTGATCTAGGCGTAGTCTGCTCAGTAATTATGTTTTACTGTTCTGGATCTAGAAGCAGATTTTCTCTGAAAAACATGGAGGTAAAAAGTTATATATATGCTCCTATATTGCAGATAGTGATAAATGACAATCGAAACTGTCAGGCATAGCATCTCCCAATGCGCAATACACAGGGAAGTGATAAGAATTTAGAAGCTCGCACCACTCGAATTAGATTAAAGATCTCGCCTCGATAAAAATTGATGTAAGAATGGGGCTGTATAAAAACTTTCATCTGAGCGGCGGATCACTAGGTGGGGTAAGCTTATTGCTGAGAATCGTCTTACATCAATGATATTGACATGAGAGAGTCCACTTCTAATATTGAAAATAAGCCTAACGAAATCCTCTTTTAGTCGTTATTGATACTATCGTGGTCTTCGTCTCACAAAAGTGTTATCTTATCAATCAGTTCAGTATTATAAAGGGGTTTACTCTTCTCGTAAAACCGGTTGTTAAATCAGTGATTGTAACACATACCATACTGATGTATTTTTCAAGAGATTGACGAACGGTTGTACAACATGATACAGAGTTAAAGTGTGCGCTGCTTACATCGGTAAAGACGCATCTATATATCAAAAACACATAATCAACTACAATACTACTGATGTTTTTTTAAAAGATTGCTAGATAGTAAGCTATCCTTAAGAACATGACCCCACTTAGCGTTTTCTGAGTTGAAGCTGTAAGATCAAGATTAGTTGATGTGTTTTAATATAGTCATCTACTGTGTTATGATTTTTTTATCCCTTACTTTTCACGAATATAATGGACAGGGGCCGAAACACTATTGAAAAGACGTAGGGGATGTCATATGGGGGGGGCAGATATGTTAAATAAATGTAATGACTGTTTATCTATAATCTATCCAGTAGTGGAGAAACGAGGCTGGGATGTTTACTGTTTCCTTGTTTTCGAAGCTAATATGCCTTTCTCTCTGTGACATACTGGTCACTTTATACCCAGGTTGACTGGCTATGACATATCAGCTGTGTAGCTACTTGGAGCTGTAGGCCAAAGATCCAGTCACCTGGGAATATGTGTCAAGTCCCAAATAACGGGAAGGTTGATTGGCTAACATATTGGTGCATCTTGGGAAACGGATGGGAATCTACACTTTTATTTATTCAAATATCCACATTTAATTGTGACTGGTGTGATGTGGTTTAATCTCACTTAGTACTCATCAGGTACTAGGGAAATATATGTTAAGGGTATGACTCATGATGTGTGTGGTACCCCCTGTAGTTCAGGTGGAACTTTACTTTGCCCAGCTGCCTACTGCTGGTAGCATAAAGAATGTTATATGTGGTCAAAGTTGCAGTTTAGAGGGTCTCTCTAGGAAAGTAGTGAGTCATAGGGTTAGTCAAATTAGTGGGTAATGTTTCCCTGTATTCAACTCTGTTTATACATGAACATATTACAAGATAATTACTTTTTGGACCTTTGACTTTTTGGCACTCATGAGGCGGTCTGAAAAATGACATAATATATATATGCATGTCCCTATGCCATACTCTGAAGTAATGAGTATCATGTTCATAGAAAGGTATATAAAATATATACATGTAAATATTTAGTATACATAACATATTATTAAGTATTATAATATATATGAAACTATGCCTTTCTTGTCTTGTTATTATTTCAAGCATAAACGTTGGGTGTGACCAGTAGAAACAACACGGTTATGTGGGCCAATAGAAGAGGGCCAATAGGTAAGAAAGAGAAGGAGGCAAATAAAGTGGCCATGGATTGACAATAAGATAACATGGTAGCAGTTTGACAGTGAGGTAGGTCTGTATTGTTTTCACCGAGGTGGAAATTAGAACATGAAGGACGGTGGGTAGTAAAGAGGAAACAAAGAACAGGTGCTACTGAGAAATAGAAGCCTTGAGACATGATCAAGGGCAGTTGGCCAAGCATTTCTAACCAGCTGAGGAAGGAGAGAAGACAGTATCATTAAACTTCTGGAGAGACATTTCTTTTTAATTTCCCTTTTTTACTGGAGCTTGTTCGGCTCATGCACCTGTTCCCCTGATGAAGGAAAGGCTGAAAAGCTAAAGAAGGGTAGAGATTGATCGTAGAATTGAAGGGGTGGATGAAGATCAGAGCAGGGCCTTTAGCAAACCTATTTCAATTCAACTCTCACCTGTTAGGAGGCAAGGTATCTGGGAGACTGAAAGCAGACAGGCTGGAAGTTATAACTTGGTGACAAACACAGTGACCCATGGAGGAAACTGGCTGAACAATTCACTAGCTAGATGATGCAGAGCCAAAAGAGTAAGATCACTGGTGCCATATGGAAGACAAGAGCACCTTCATTTCCAGGGTGAAATGATCACTACTGAACACTACTGTCTACTGAACATTGAGGAAATGATCATCCTAGCCATCTTCATCTCCAGGGTGAAATGACATTACCCAACACTACTGTCTACTTAACATGGAGGAAACGATCTTCCTAACCATCCAGGCAAAGGGGATGGCAGTAGTGCTACGTATACTGACTTGCATGGCAACTACATAGCCATAGCAGTGCAGAAAGTAGGAGTCTCAAGCATCTATGGCTGTATTGAACACACAAGGGTCTTGACACAAAGTATCAATGAAATAAAGGAAAAGAAAGGCAAACTTGCAATGATTTAGCAAGACCTGGGGAATGCAGTTTCGGGACAAAGGCTACCTGGACAAAGACCACTGGGACAATCCCGAATAGGACAAAGGCCACTTGGACAAAGGCCACTGGGACACAAGCTGGTTCAATTGAACCTAGACCACTACCACATCCAAAAGGTTTTAATCCATGTTTCAGCAGTACCTTGACTGCAACATGATTGTGGACCCCATTGAATGAAAATGTATATTATTGGACATTGGACACAAAGTTTTAGTTGGTATTGCAGCAGTTGTACCCATGAGAATGTACAACATAGCTGACTCTGTTACAATTGTTATTAAAGTGTTACACGAGTGTAGTAGCTCAATGTATATACATGTGTTGTCATATACCACTGTTTTACAACAGTGGTACAACTAGCATCATTTGTATTCACCATGCCAGTGACAGGAGGTGGGAATAGTGTCTGGATGAACTGTGTCAGTTATCCAGTTTTTAGCAGTGATGAATCTTTTGCTTAATCTGTGGAGACTAAGAGAGGACCATTAATTAATTGGTTATTTGTTCACTCCTGATATATGATGTACCAATACCTACTGTGATATGCTAGCCAATTTCTCCACCATGTCCCAATGAAATTTCAGCAGAATAAGATTGTATTTATCAAACAGTTAGTTACAGCTCCCACTAAAGATCATCAGAGACGAGAACAAAATCCCAAACATAATTTTGAGGTACGATAAGAAAATCAATCGGAAATTTATGGGAGGCTAAGAACCAAGAGCCTAAGGAAGAGGCTGAGACAATTTTTGGAAGTGTAAAACTGGGGAGACAAAGATTTAAATTAGATCAACCATCAGGTAGACTCCTATGGGAGGGGTCAGAGTCATGTATGAGGGAGCCAGAATGTTGAAGGCAGCAGGCATGAAGAAGCAGGGAAGAGGGCTAAATTAGAAAGGATGTGGACAAAGGAGCTTAACATGGAGTAAGCTATGGAAGCCATATAGACTTAAATGAGGAGAGGATCCAAGATCATTTGTATATAACAGGCCAGGAGGGTGGGACCTCTGGCTGGGAGAAAGTTTGCCAAAATGCATGAAAATCAAAATGGGAATGTCATATATCACACCTCCTGATAGGATTAGAATCTGATATAATACCTTTATAGAGATCTATGTTTTCAGGTGAGAGGAATCCATTTCAGAATTTCAGACCTTATAATATGTTGGTTTCAAGGTCATTTTTGAGGTCAAAATCAAATATGGCCACCGCCAGAATAAAGAATGTCAGCTCCTGTTAGCGTTATATCCATGTATACATAATACCAATTCTTCTCCAAGTTTTAAGGTGTAAGGAATACATTCCAGAAGATGCTTTTCTCTTTCAAGCTCATATAAGTCATTCGAAGTCATTTTCAAGGTCGAAATTCAAGATATTCTCCAGTTGGTTCTGCATGCCAGCAATATCATTGATCAAAGTGTTGATTATAAGGTTTGTCACTCCAGAGGTATTTATTGCATTTCCAAGGGCAACTATCATGATAGAAGGAATTCATCACAACATGATGTTAACATCCATTCAATTACTCTCAGGACATGCAGATAGGTGAAACAATTAACTGTCTTGATAAACTTTTGGTGATAAATCTCAAAAAAAGAGGCCTTTCGGCAAAATCAAGATGGTACTAGCCCACTCATTATTGATTATTGCTAAAAACTCTCAATTGAGGATCTACAGTTTGATAGCCAGAATTGGATAAAAAAAAAAGCTGCTTTGAAAGAGGCCAGGTAAGATGACATTTTATGGTGTGTTATTTGTAAGGGAATTCCAAGAAGTTTGTTTTCATGTGAGCTAGTGGATCATCAACTCACCCCCCCCCCCCCCCCCTGTCCAAGCAATCAGCAGTAGATGGGATGAGCTTCATTATGGGAATAACGATTGTGATATTTTGTGTTAATTCTAACGCTGGAAATGGCTGAGTATAAGGTTTGAGGCAGAACTGGATGATCAAAATTATCATCTTGACTTCTGCCAAGAGGGCGGACATATTGTACAGTGAGAAGGTGAGGTTAGTGACAGTATTGATCCTGTTATTTCCCCCATGATAGTGAACGATTAAGATGAATGTTGCAGCCAGTTTTTGTCACCAACTTTATGTGAGTAGGAAAGGCTGTAAAGGCAACAGGGAGATGTGGGTTCCTGGGTTTTTAACCGCTGATTGGGATATATACAAGTATACTTCAAGACATGAAAGCTAATGTTATATCGTATTACGCAATTATGACGTAATAGTGATTAACCACATTATTATGAATGACCTAATTAACTATGACCTTTAATTACTCTAATTACCCTTATGAAATTAATTAATTAGTCTAATAAGGAGGATCAGGTAACAGCAGATTTCATAGAGAGAGATATATGTTTGTTAATGAATGAAGGACACATACATATTACCACTTTTGTGGATCTTATACCAAAATAAACTCTTCAGTTGGATCCCGAGATTCAAAGCCTCCGGTTTCTATTTATTTCTCCTCCTTCAATAGCTCTACAATATTCTAAATATATTCAAGTTATAATCAAGATATAATACTGGTGGGAACCCGAGTTTTTCCTGGACTTCTTATATATAGCAAAACAATATCTAAATACTACAATTATTGTCCATATGAACTATGGCGGACAAACCGTTCTTTGAACGATTAAAAGATTCTGAGATGCTAGCCACTAATCAAAGACATAATTTTGTTATCTGGTAACCACCAATCGAACAGGTCATCATGGTGGAGCTCACATATCGTGGGAGGGGGGGGGGATTGAAGAGGAATCTATAATGAGTGCAACAGAAAAAATGCCAAGACATGGACTGTACATGTCAACTAGAAAGGTTGGGGCTTCCTTGTAAAATGCCGATGCAGTGAATTCACAGGACAGTCTATGCTGGAGAGCATTGAGATATATTGGCATCATAGGAGCAGAGAGGGGAACAGCATAAATGCATGTGACTTTTGAGGTAAAGGGCAGTACATCGGAGGCGTTGTCACAGTGAAAGGCCTACATAGTAGTCTGTGGATTGGATAATAATTGTCAAAAACACCATGCAGAAACTAGCCTTTGTACAAACCGAAGAGTCATGTGCCCAGTCAGCACACCATAAGAAAATGAACATGAGAGAACCTTTTAGTTAGCATTAGCATTTGAAGTTCAAACAGAAAGTAGAATACTGCAAATGAGAGTTAAAAAGTAAATATTTATCCAAGTTTATCCATGCAACACATATTATCAAATAAATCATACTCCTCGTCTGCTTCTGAGTAGCCTATCCCATTGGAAAGCCTATCTCTTTTGTGGGAACCTCCCAGACTTGGATTGTTTTTCATGGTGGGACTTCCAATTTCTGCACAAATTACTGTAGCATGGCAAATTCATTGACCTTTAGATTTTAAAGTAAATATACATGTATATGGTGCCAGTGATCTCCGTTTTCCTGCTGGATGCTTACATCTCCTCCCCTCTGTCCTATATGTCAATATTAATCTGTAGGCCCTATATATATAATATGTATTACCAATATAGATATATAACTCCAGTCAACCCTAAGTAAATATCTAACTTTTGACGATACCCTGTTATGTTAGCCCATTATTAAATTTTGATTTCAATTAAATATGTATGATAACCCTCTGCTATAACAATATATGATATATATATGGCCAACCATCAGGAACCACCCTTTTCCACCCGTATTGACGAGGACCTTACTCTGGGTGTACATAAGAATTAGCGTGTGTATACTCGTTTTGCATTTTTGTGGAATGGAATGGACTTGGATAAAACCAGAAAAATGTCAATTTGACCATAAACAAATTCTGCAGTTTCCATTCTAAGTCTCTGTAGACGGGTCTATTTCGAGGAAGGCAATATCAAGGCCTCCTTTTGGTCTATATCCGAGAGAAAGGTTTGCATCCATAATATGACTATTAAACATCGATGTAACTGAAATACTATCAAACTTTATGGTAATTGGGTTCTCATTCCAAATGTTTCAATGGTTCGATGTACGATATCTCCTGGCGCTGACCATTTTACTGCATTCAGCACAATATCGACAGACGAAATGTATGTAAAGCATGTTATGCTCGGTGTATCTGAAGATGTCTACTAACCTATATGGATAATTTTCAGACTGTAATATCATTCACTTCATCTAATTTGTTTTTAAAAACCGTGACACATATAATATATATATATCAGTACAAGCAACGATGGCGTGTGTATCATAAAAAAAGAAGACTTTTGTCTTAGTTTTCTAAGACCTAAATTCCAATTGGGATCGGGACCCAACTCTTTGTAGCAGAATCAGGTTCAAAGGTAATGAATTGCAGAGGCAGAGCAATTTCAATAATCCAAAACATCTTCTTACTTATCCTTTGAAACTAACCTCCAGTGCTTTTGTTTGATCAACAATACTTAACTTGGAATGACTCTTTCTTATTTTTATGTGAGAAATTAAAATCCTCATATGTAACATCAAAGTATAGGGAACATAAAAGAAAATCGATTATTCATTTCTTCTAATGTACCTCCGTAGCGTACTTGATCAATGTTCGATTGTATGAAAAACACAAGTCTGCTCCAGGCAATCGATGATATTTCTTCAGAGTTTGAGAATAAGTGAGCTGCACCGATGGGTATTCTAAGATTGATCTGTAGTTAGATACTCCGGCGGCCCTGGTCATTTTGTTTTATTCCCACGCCGGGTCATGTCCACATTCGCTGCTTTAAAAGATACAATGTTCTCCTCATTTCAGCTTCACGCCTGGCTGATCAAAAGGATCGTCATCACACCATCTTAATATTCGTGTGCTGCCAGAAGAAATCTATAGTTTACAGTTTACATTGCTTCTAAAACTGACCATGCATCAACGGGACTATTGAATAAAACTTCCCTCAACAACAAAGTGTTTACCTACAAAACTACATAAGGAATGTTCAAGATGTTATTTTTTCTCATCGGGAATCCCTATATTCTGCATCCCAATACAAAAGCACTATGCAGTGTCCAGACACTTAAGAGAAGATTTTGCGTTCAGATTTTATTCGCAACCTGAATATATATCGCTCCTCTGTCACTATAAGGTTCGGCGATATTCTGCTCGTTTCTTGATATCGTTATCCGGTTATTCTCATCACCATTGAGGTCTTAAGTACTTTTTTGTCATAGTTAGAAGATGATTTACATATGCATACATGTACGTACATACGTGTGTATGCATGTAATCATACATATACATACATATGCATCAATTCAATACTTCTCCAGATTGTAAAATGTTAGGTTAAACTAAATGACAGAATTTATCTTCATACCGGTTTGGGAAGTGTATCTTTCATATGGTTCTTGTATTTTGGTATAATTATTGTAGTAAGATACCAGTATGGGAAAATAACCGGGAACATGATGTCTTAGAAATAACTATTTGGTCTGTTCATATAAAGTTCCATGCAGTCTTTCCTTCATCTTATCTGAAGCTGCCGGGGCTTGTTTCCCTGCGTTCTCACGGATACAACCACTCTTTGTAACCGGCCCTCAATCGATATGATATTGAGCCATTGCCTTTCCCCTCTCATAGGATCTGTAATAACGACTTCTTTTGACACACATCAATTTTGATTAAGCGGACTATAATGTAATTAACTCTCACCACACCATACAACAACATCCCATGTCTGCATTGACAAGGGAAACGGGTGGATTCACGAGAGAGGGGAGGCTCGTGTTTGTGCTGACAAGCATTACCTAAAACATCTGGGGAATCTCCTGTGTAGGTCTAACAATACTATTACAGTGTATATGAATCTATAATTATAGATCTATAGTTAATTGTTTCTTTGTTTGTGTTTATTATGGGAAAATATTGAGTTCTCCTTGACAATGGGCACATGACGCCCAAAACACTGGACCCCAATAAACCAACCCTAATCTAAAACCCCAGCTGCTGTCCTCTTTGTTTTGGTTATTTCCACTTCTCCGATCAAATATAATAAATATTAAACAGGGAGGGTATGCCGTGTGGGTTTCTATACAGTTTTGACCCGTAGCGAGACAATGGGTGCATTTCACTATATACGATTCTGTGTTAAACCACTCTTACAGGACTAGTAACTCCATATTAGCAAAATATAGAGGATTATTTTCTGAGACTTGTCTGAGAGAACTCTGAGGAACCTATTACCCCGCTCAAATGCACAAGTTTCAATGCAACAACCCTCGTATCATAAAGCCCTCCTAGTTGTAAATTTAATAGGGTGTTACGAGGCCTTTAAGACACAATCTTATCGTGTATATAGTGCAATGCATCCAATATATCATACATCTGAAGTCATTGAACACCCTCCACAAAAATAATGACCATAGCCCATTAGGTAGATGACACCAATTATTTCATGTAAATTTATTTTTCCACATTTTCCAATACGACTTTAACGTTGAAATTATCAGACAAAAAATTTTAAATATAGAGTAATAGAAGAGACATTATTGCATATATGCCGTAAGTAGTGATAGTCACAATTAAATTATGGGAGAGATAGTATTCCTCATAATGCACCCATAATATGTTGATATCATTACATATTAGTATGTATCACATTGGGAAAAATACCAATTGTTTGCCTTTGTATTAAGTAGAGGGTTCAAATTTGAAACAAGCATTGAACAGTTTTGAAGTTCTGTGCGAAGTAGCAGGCAGATAAGGCACGTGACAACTTCCTGGCATAACAGATGGTTCCTTGGGACTCTTCCTTGACTACATTCCCCTTTCAGGACCTGCCTACATACAACAATTGAGACAATACTATGATATATATATGGGATTTCCTCCTATGCATTTTACAGGCAAACAAGTCTATAGATAGTATTCACTGACGTCAGGTGTGCTCCGTGACTCAAAAATACCGTTTTCACCTCCACAAGTCTTAGTGAAAGTAATATGAAGAATGCTGATAGGTTAGATAGTCATTTTTTGTATTGTGTCATGATGGGAAAATAAGTATAATCGCCATCTTTTAACCTCCGATGCCTGTCGATCTGGTGCCTACCGCTCTCTGCGTAGTTACAAAATATGGCTGCCAGTGGGGTGAGCCACTGACCCGGGTGACGTCATATGAATACTATGTATACTATATATACGGTGTGATGGTACAAGAAACTAAAATAGATAGTTCAGAAACAACGCATTAGATCGTAGTATATCAATCAATGTATGATATGACAGGCCTCCCTTTTCAAGTGTGGGGAAAACTTGTTATTCTGATGACATGATAAGAAAGTTTTGGCGTCCGTACGATGTTTTATTGATGTATTGGCACCTATAGGGGTCCCGGAGTTGTAATCCGCATTATGCCACTCTGGCATCATCGAGTATTTTTTCTATATGGCACAAATTCGAAATGCCCGCCATTAATCTTATATCGGGCAACAACTTTGCTTTAAAGACAAAAATCTGTTTTTTGCGTCGTCAAAGTATTATTATCTGGGACAAAGAATCTAGTAGAATTTAAAATATTACGAAATATTTCAAATATGTATAAACATAACATCTCTTGTTTGTAAATATAGAACCAGTATGTGATTGTGTCTGAATATGTCAATATCAATTCAACTTTGTTTTGACTTCATTCACTTGAGGTTATTGTTAAAGGCTTTACTAGAAAATATAGACTCGGGTTCAAAAGTACTGATACTTTGGAACCTCAAATAGTTTAAATAAAATTTCTCCACTTCTGAAGCATAATTGATCTATAATATTTATCTTTCATTTTAACGTAGGGTTGAAGTGTTCATCAAACCCTTACACCACCGCCGCCACCACCGCCGCCATCTTTGTTCAATAAACAAATTCTACTCTCAAATCCCGAATCGTTTATTGCATCTTACTATCTCGAATAAAACAGGACTCTCATCAAATGCGATGCAATAAACGATAGATAGAAAAGTGCGAAAGTTTTTGACATGAAATTAATTGGATGTAGCCCAAAAGTTAACTCCCAAAGTACGTCTACAGCTAGGCATCCCTGAGTCGTGCCAAAACGAGAACAACACGAATTGTACTTTTCGTTTTGACCTTTCAATCTGAGACTTCCTCTTTTCTCTGACACGTCGAGCTTTCTTCTACTTATCGTTCTATACCCCGCACCTCTTTGCAAGTCTTCCTATTTCTCACCCCGCTTTTCTTCGATATGAAGTCAGTCTCTCACTCTCTCAGTTGCTCTTTGGACATCGACAAAAATGTCAATAGCCAGATTCTGTTGCCGAGCCCGTCCGTTAGGAGACACCTTCCGTATCCGCCGGAAGCGCTTGTCATGAGACTGTTGCTGATTTCACACGAAGCGGCGGGTTGCAGAACTAACTGTGAAAAAGCCAACTGCCAAACCATTTTTGACACCTTTGGCTCTCGCGCCATTTCGCCCACAGGGACGTACCGCGACGTCGCTCTCACGCAAGGCATGCAGTTGTCGCCAATCGGATCGTGCCCTTTTCGAATCAAATGAACGATGTTTTTGTCTTATCATCCTGATTTGTGTTGCGATTATCCACAATGGTGCAATATTTTTACTGCCTTCAGAATATCAAGTCGGGAAACCTGATTGCGTCTAACATTCCCTCTAGGCCTACTCTGGGAAGTGGCCTCTTCAGAAATTATAAAAACACCGAGGAAAGAAATGTAATTCCGAATAGAAGAATTTTGTCTCCAATATTGAATGGACCAGACCGAAGAAATAAATGTGTATTGTGTTGAAGCGTGGAAATGAATGGGGTGGGACACCGAGGTGAATTCACACAGGGAGGGAATATTCCAATTGTAAATACAAGTTAAAATATGTCTCGCAGTTTATCGAGGAAAAGACTAAGTGGGTTGAGGCAAAATTGACACAAAAGAAGGCATAGGGTGATGATTAGCTTATAGAATATACCCACCGAATGCATGTCCGTTAGCGTGTGCATGATCATGTACGAATGCGTATCCGTTAGCGCACGATATATCTACATAGGTGTGTACATGTTTATAGCACATACATGATACACGCATAGCCCCACAAACTGTGAACGAGGCTCGACACACAAAGGTTAGCACCCCTAGCCGTTAATATAAGGACCTAAAGTGCTAGCTTTTCCAGTATATCTTTCCCGTGCTTCGCAGTTTACAGCACATTGCCTTGTATAAATGGAGGGGTCACTACTCGAAAGACAATCATATCAAGAGCGACGCCAGGATAACTTATTTGTTTAACATTTTGCCGCAAGACAAAAATCTGACATGACCATTGGAGATAAAATGATAAAAAACGAAGGACTAGACGGTGTCATAATTGGTAGAGAACTTCACATAGAAATCCGCGTAAGTGATTATAAGTTAATACATTCATACATAGATGATACATAATTTAACAAACATGTGGGTGTTTTGATTCCATGTTGAGTCTAAGGGTTATGTGTATTGCCGTGTCTCTCTGTAGAGTACTATAGAACAAATAAAGAATCCATTCATTATAATTATTATCATAATTTTGTATTATTATTTTAGATGTATTAACATCTCTAGATTGCTACTCTTTTCAAGCTGTCGTTATAAGATAAAATAATATTAGATTTGTTGCCTATATTAACTTTGACCCTAATTAGAGAAGTCCCTCACTATAGAGGCAGAGTTCATGTTGATGGCTGTTTCTGGTATATATTATTGTACCTTTTATTGGTCTATAGTCGCATGTCTCAAATCGCACAGCCTTTCGTTAAATGTAATGAAAGCAATTAGATCTGGCATTTTTACAACTAGTGCATCTGTACACGAAGGATTATTATAACTATGTCCACGATACCATTCCAATCACTTTCTCTATACCATCTATGTAGATTATATCCTATAATCAGGTTACAATAATGTCATCAAATGATATATCTGTAAGTTTGATATTTGCAAAATGAGACATCAGTAACTAGTTTCGAAATTCAAGTTTAATAGTGGAGATTGGTATAAATCAATTGCACAGATGCAGGCGTTTGTAAGGATACCCTGATAAAGGTTGCTGATGTATACGGGCACGGCTGTAAGAAGGCTGTTACAGTGTTGTTACAAAACACATCAATGATGTATGTTTCCTATCTGCTTTTTTCCCATAACCAGGAGGACGCCACCCAGGAGAAGACTGGACTGGAGGTCAAGACTTGGCCGACCAAGAGACGCCCGGGGGCTATATTGAGGAAGATCAAAAGGCAACAGTTACCGGCTAAGAACCGAGACCATCAGTATTGGGCTGGAGGAGGAAAGAAACCTAGCCCCGGGGCTGAAGGTGCAGCTTATATGAGTGTTTCATTTAATTCTCATACAAAGCCGCTCCGCCCTATACCTGTGGATGGTAAAACAATGGCCTCACAGCCTCCTCACTCTACCACTGCACCTTTGATCTCGTCTAAATCTCCTACTTCTATTGCTATGCGTAAATATCCCTCTCCCCTTCCTTCTCCTTCTCCTTCGCCTTCATCTCCAACACATAGCACCAACGCTCAATTTCTCTCTCCGATAATTTCTGTCTCTATCACGTTTACTCCAAAAGAACCACGTCCCGGGCTACATTCCCCGGCCAGCCAGCCAACAATGGAAACTGTGAAATCCAAGCCAGCAAACTTGACAGCACCTGCCTCTTCATTTCCATCCAAGGCCTACTTCTACTCTTCATCCACCTCGGGCCCCCAGATCAGTGGCCCCAAGTTGCCTTCTTTTTCACCGCTCTCAACTTCATATCCCTCCTCTGGTCCGCAGCTCCATCGTCATCCTTTGACTCCCAATAGCAACCCTCGGGAGGCTAAGCGCCCAGGCAGAGCCATAAAATCCCTGGATAGAGAGCGCATTTCACTTGTACGTCACTACGACTATCTCAAAAGTCTTGAGAAGAGGAAAAGGGACAAACTACTTGCGGACTTAGCTTTGCGGCAAGCAGCCCTCGACAAATTGCACCAATTGTGTTGCAAATTAACCGCCGCACCTCCACCATCACCCATCGCCACATCAACACCTGCAAAGTCTACCGAATTGCGATCTAGAACACAAACCTATTCTCCTTGTGATGTTAAGGAAAACGTAACTCATCCTCAACAATATGATGTTAAAAAGGAATTAATCAAGTCAGGAATTCACAGACATTTCCTAAGTTTAAAGGCTCGTTCAGGGGAAACTCCGGGCAATGACATTACAGCTGACAGGGCAATCGGAGCCAAGACGGTGGGAAAGATTCTAGAAGCTTGTGCCAATAATCGTGAGCAACTCCATCCTGACGAAGCCAAAGAAAACAGTGACAGTAAGAGTGGCTCCTACTTCACTGCCTCGCACAAACCGACATCTGAGTCCTTACAAGAGAGGCAGAATCTCTTTATTAAAGTAGGCCCAGGAGGTCTCCTCAAACCATCCCTGACCCTACCGTCGCTTCTGCAGAAGCCTGGGGCAAGATTTAACTGTGACAGGCGCAGTAGGGATGCAATAAATCAACTGGAAAACTCCAAAGAGAAAGCACCTGTCAGGAGAAGACTGTTTGGCACTGATGTAACCAATACTCTCCAGGCGCCACGACCAAGGCCTGCCAGGAACTGGGGATTAAGGGTGTAGTATAGACAGGAGGTCATGTAATTGTGAGAATTAGGTGTGACTGATGTATATTATGATAAAATTAATCTATCCTCGCAGCAGTATCAAAGAAAATGCCTTATACTTGCGCAATATCTGTGCTTTATAGCTATTGCAGAGCTACCACCTTTTTGTGCTCAGTGATTGCTTCAATCTAGGCCCTTGTTGTGCACATGTATGTATACCGGATGGGCCTTCAGATGAAGGCACATGTTTTTACTATAACTAAAATGTGTGGAATCCCCAGGAACTGAGTGACAAGTATGTTCGTTATAGAAGATACATTGCCTGTACACACCATTTGTAAAAGGTAATAGGCAAACATCGGACTTAAAAATATATGCTTCAGGGATTCGCTGTCAAGGCATATGACAAGCAGCGTACGTGCTCTGGTTAATAAAAAAAAATGTTTTAAAATGAATAAAAACAAGGTTGATCTGTTATAACAGATGAAGCTTGACACATATCTTTACCTATATAAGTTGTTTATAATTGTTTCCATGGGTTGGGTCTCACAAACACACACACTAAAACCATCTAAAAATGAATTCTAGAGATTTCTTATTAATCTGCTGCACTGAAAAGAGGAATTCCAGATCCTATAGTACCATCAGAATGTTGTTTTAAATATTTGAAAAATCCGGTATTTTGTTGAAGCAAGTCGTAAACACCCATTGAGCTACACGTAGCCTTTGAAATCATGGATTGTTAGAGATAAAACAAGTCAAAGATACCGATTTGAATTATACGTTTCAAGAGCTCGTTCTCTCCAACTTTAGTCCAAGGGTACGAATTATAAATTGGTTTCTATTATACCCATGAAGATATCATGGTAATTAACATTTGTAATTGGAGTAAAACTCTGGGTACAAGTGGTCTTATTTTCTTGCACTTCTGCAATTATGCAAACCCTATACGTGTATGTATAGATCAGAACAACCCATAGACCTAGTGACTAGTCCAGGCATTTCCTAAAATATCTATTCATTCTACGCCATCATGTCAGTCGAAAACACCAGCAAAATAGTGAAAAAGTGAATTCATTTAATATCCTTTCCATAAAGATTGTATAAATCAAGCGGAGATAAACCACAGAAGGTTTTCTATTGAATTTTATTTCCCGGAACAATATCTTTCAGATTATCTTCATTGTTTTAACGTTGCTCTTAATCGGGCTCTTCTCTGCAAGGCTACACGAGTCTAGTGCATTCCATCAGACATAAACCAATACACACTCAACTTGTACTGCAGAGGCAGATCTTTCCGATAACATAGGCGATAATATGACTTAGGATATAATCCAGCATCACCCCATGGGAGCATAAGAAAAGCAAGACCTGACATTTCCCCATTGATTCTTATTTAAGTCATATATTCCACCCAAAAGGGAACCATAACCGCAAGTTTAATGCCGCGCCTCGTTTGATTGGTTGCATCTCTGGTACTATACCAGTAACCCCACTGATCAATTTAGGGTATTTGCATTTTCCGTGTCAGTAATACGAAGTCTAATATGCTTTCGGTGGTTATTATATGTACTTATTTTGACAGATATGGGGCGGAGATAAGCAGATAAATCCCGTTTATCATTTCGGTATCCTTATATTTGGCTGCATTAAAAACATTCTCGATGCGTAAGCACTTTCGGTATGTTTCTCAACGAAATATGACCCATTTTCCTTATTAGTCGGAACGAACCAGTTGACTTTCATTAGGATAGATCGCGGAAGGAAATTAGATAAAAGAATAGTACGTAGTAATTGCTTCATATAGCATTTAGAGACCTAAATATCATATATTCGTCAATGTAACGAACATGGTGTTATGGTGTGCAGCATCTGCTCTTGTTTAAGCTTAATGAATGTATGTCTGGATATAAGTGTTGATTGTTCAAAATAAGACCGCGTCTAAAATTATTAGCTTCGTGGGTATGCTATATATGCCTTTTTCTAAAAGAAATTGCAACGTGATGTCAAGCCAAAATCTTAAACGTTTTTGTCTCAATAAAACTCTTCAACCTCAACAGCAATAACATCTTGAATGGTCAGTTTTACAGAATCTAAGACCATACTTTATTACTAATACATTTAATCTGAGGTTGGGTGGGTGGTACTTGTAACTGTTATTACACTAGTGTGGTTTCGTCAACATTCGGTATTTTGATTATCAAAAGCATAATATTATATAATAATGATACAATTATAAACTATAGCCTATTCATGTATCCTATCATTATTAAATTATGTATTCAGCTATGGCATTTTACATTTTGTAGTAGTCTTAGCTATAACTGACACTGTTGCGTTTTCCTGTCCGCGTGGAATACCTCAATCGTTGTTCAGTTGCAACCCACTCATCCTTCGATCGGCTTCTTGGGTTAATCGGTCACAACTCGATGCGTGCAATGATCACACTCCCTCCAGGCACTGGTCATCTAGCATATAACACATATATCCTGATCATGACGCACATGGACATTCATTACCCGACGAACAATAAACCATAGGCTTGTGAACACGTCCTTACATGCACACAAGTGTCTATAAATGACTTATATATGGTTATATGAGGATAGAAAGGCCTATATATATATATATATATATATGTCTACTATTAATGGCCTGTCCTTTCTATACTTTTTCTGTATCTATTTTGAATTATCTTATATATATTCTATAATTAAAATATAAATACTCAAGAATTTTAGTGAAATCAATACTGTCTAGGAGCGAATGTAACTTAAAGAGTCCTTTAATTAGAAAACCGGTTTAACAAATAATTTCTTGTGCATGGGGTGGTTTTAGTAGTACCAACAAATCAGCGATTTTCACATATTATTCGACCAAATCTTTAATTACGCATACTTATAATACATGACAACAATGGTTCCTAATAGTGGGGTCAGCCTGACATAACAGTATATCGAACGTGTCGTGGTTGTTTCACACCATTTAGCAACAACAGGCATTCAGCAAAACCACAACCGTGAATTTAATGTAGGCTAAACGAAATAGATCCGTCGCTCTTTACAGCCCTCAGTTGTTGGGTTTGTTATAATGATTATGTGCCCTACGCCTTCGGCGTCTGTAATACTTTTTCTTTGATATACCCTGCTAGCGATGTCAAATTATCATTTTATCGAAGACAAGCAAGAGTCTTGGAGTATATGAAAAGTGTGTAGTGAGTAGTATATGAAAAGTGTGTAGTGAGAAGTACATGAAAAGTGCATAACAAGTAGTGTATGAAAAGTGCATAGTGAGAAGTATGTGAAAAGGGTTTCGATGCCAGGAAACTTGTTATTCTTCTGGAGATGGAGAGAGGAGAGACACCAGAATGTGGTTAAAGAATCATGAGGGAGGAGGCATGTGCATACTTGTACACATGCAATGAACATCGATGAGTCGGGTAGTAAACTGACCAGACAAAGACAATTAATCAGTGTTATGTTTTCCTGCTGTTTGTTTTCTGAAGGTAATATTAACTGACCATGGTAACTGATTGCTATCTCTGCACAGATGGATCGGCAGAGAAATATCCTCAAATGCTCTCAACGCAGGAGTTGGGATGGAAAAGGACATAGATATATCCATACAGTTATGGAGATTATGCATAAGGATCAAAAGTAAAATATAAGCTATTTCTGGTATTGATTAATTATGTTGATAACATTACTGAAAGAATATTCACATTGCTTCTTGTTTATGTCGAGGCACGAATACCACAGCTTTGTTGCAGTGTGTTACTTCAAAAGGAAAAGGTTGTATAGCCTCTAAAGAGATTGCAATATAATATTTACTTTTGATAAGTTTTGAAAGTATGCACACTTTTGACTTCAATTCTATTCAGACTATTTTGTCCTCGCAATGATAACCTAATTTTCCGGAATATTGCCGGGTTTTCTTCTCAAAGTTTTTAAATTATCGCTGTTGAATAATTATAGGATGCGTTTGGGTGAAACATGATAATCATAAAGTGGGCCCCAAACATGTAGAAGAATTCTACTACCTTATTATAACCCATCTCATATAATATTTTATTATGTCATATATTATTTCACAATTACAAAATTAACCAATTACCATCCATGGTCAAAACTGCTAAATATGATCTTATTAATTGATTTTATACTAAATATACTTATACTAGGAATCATCGGGATCTTCGAGAAGGTTACAGCTTTAGAGGCTGTAGTATCATAGCTAAATCATCTAGAGTGCACAACATTCGAGTGATATATTTTCTAAATGTTTTCGAGAGGATATTCTAATTCCACCATTGCAAGGGAATAATATATTATACATATCATATATAATTCACTACGAAGTCTTAAACCGCTGATTACAGCCACTATTATGCTTAGAAAACAATATGGGCCTATCCGCAGCCCAGCCAATTGAATAGGCTGACAGTACAGACCTCCCATGGCGCATACACATTGTTCAAACAGTCTTCATAGAGTGGGTGATAATGTGTTAAAATGTCTGTAGTCACGCGCTTTGCTGCATTCTGAACAACTTTTCAAGGAATGCTCCTGGAAAAGCGTCCTCCTCCTTCTCCTCTTTCTACATCTTCAGAAGTCAGCTCTATTTAAATGGCATGCACTCTCTCATCCTAGTCCCTCACAAAGTGTGAATCTATGAGCACTACTTTAGAAAGCCTTCTGTTCGCATTGAGACCTAAGAAAATATTAAGTTCTTAATGTCTATATCCCTGAAAGCAAACCGAGGAGACTTGGAGCAACGACTAGAACAATATTGATTTTCGGGACAGTAAAGTACCTCTTTATAAAGGTTAGTTTTGTCTTGCTTAATTCACCAAATTTGTTCGTTACTTTACTCTCGCATGCAAGGACAACATGATCGTAAGAACTGGATGAAAGAGAGAAAATCCTCGATCTGGTTGAAATCAAGTAAGAAATCTGTTAGGAATCGAAGCAAATCTTTTTTTCGTGTAACTGATTTTCATTTCATTTAAAACCTTTCAAACTGCTACTGAGGGAAGCGCAAAGTCATATCGCTTATGCCACCAACTTTAAATCCTTGTCACGAAAGATCCCACAAATATCATACTATGGGGAGCCCTTGGCCAAAAGTCTTTGTGGACGATAAATAAGAAACGATTCTTTAGAAGTTCTGCATTCAAGTTAGTATATTGTGGTGAATTAAATGAGTGAGTTCAATATCAATGGGACCACCTTTTACTCGAATGCAAGTATACATACTTGAAAACAAGGATGCATTTAGTGAAATAATCCGAAGATAGATCTTGTGACAAGTGGAACTACCTAACTTACAACCTGACAGAACCGTTCTACCATTGCCATTTGTATGCAGTATTCTTCTCATGACGTGTTTAGTGGCGAGGTGTCATACTAAAGGAGGGCTGACACAAACATGAACCTTCCCCAAAAGGTCAGTCAAATTGGCACTCAACAAAACACGATCTCGAAACCAGGCTGCCTTATCAAGGGATCAATGAAATAATTCCTTATATTACTGCCTCGTAAACGAAGTCATATTAGGAAATGCCAGCATAGGAAAAGGCGAATCTAGGCAATCAACTGGAGCGGGTATAGTCATACCCTCACATCTTCTTCCCAATCAATTTGATTTGATATACATGTGTACAATTATTTTGAGATATTTCATACTTTGTATTCCTGAGTAAGTTATTCGCCTGGTAACAGATGGTTTTGATTTCAATGTTTTTGTTATTAAGACCGTGGCCTCCAGATTTCATCCAATATTACCTACTATTTTCTTAACCCTTTCCTATGCTGGAGAGTAAGCTCTACCCTTCCCCCAACCAAGTTCATCCAAGCATCAGAAGCTAATTCCTTCCTTGATCGCAGGAACGTGAACTACTCATTCAATAACTGGGCTTTTATCCTGCCCTGCTTGGGGTTTTACCGGCAATAAATACCTAAATACCTCGAATCGCCAGTAGCTTTTCCCTCTCTGCTTTTGAGTGTTTCTAAAAAAGTGCAAGCTTCAAACATCGATACCGGATCTAGCATCTATGCTGCGATGGGAGCAGATTTTTGCATGAAATTTGTAAAGAAACTATAAGTTTGCTACTATCTGATCATTACGTTGCCCATATACCCAGAACAACTAAACCAACCTCTCAAATAAATGATATTATTGAACCCCTTTTGGAAACACACATCCAAAAGTTATAGGGGGAAGCCATAACAAGAAATATTTTACAAGGAATGGAAGACACCAGACTCATCCGCCAACCACTTCAACCAACTATATCCATAATCTCTCTGACAGACAACTAACTAAACATGAAAAATCACTCCTCAGGCAAAGACTAAACTTTATCCCCACACCCGCCCCTGCTAACATTATACAGAGCCTAAGAGACATAGATCTACTCTTAGCAAAGCTATGTATTTATAGCTCGTCTCTTGATTAACCAATCTTGATAGAAACCTCAACTCTTCATGACCAATCATTGCCAATCAACAACCCTATTGCCCAGCCAATCCAAAGGATGGACCCCCCCCCCCCTCCTGGGATAAAGCAAAATATAGACTCCTTCTCCAAATTACTTTTAAACAAAATCCACTTTGATTGACTCTTGTGAAAGTACCTCTGGCAAAAAGAAAAGCAAGATAGTGGTCCACTTGATTTATATAGATAGATAGATCTAGATAGATCATCACATCAATTGCATTGACGATCTTCTATACTAGGTAAGATGTATTTAGGTTAGGATGGGTTGAATTCTATCAGAAACAATCGGTTCTATACTTTGAACCGTACTGGGTTATAATAGAAGTTGTCTGAACTCACTGCTACAGAGAACGTCTCAAATACCTTTTTACCTCGTAGTTCAGGCAATCAGAATAATCTCTTCAATATTCCAAAACGTGACTAGGCAATGGACATTGGGAATATAACCCCATTCATTTATAAACTGGTCAGCGCAGAGGTGTAAAATGGCTGGAGAAGTGAAAAATCCCAAAGATATTGCTATTCATTCATTTGCATTGGCATTCGATAATCAACGTTCTTGGTTCTGTGGTCCGCCCGATCTCACTTTGTTTCTTGGGGAGGTATCACTCAGGCTTCTCGTCAGTATTCATGTGACTCTCTTGCCTACAACCCGGTGAGAACGGGCTCGGGTGCCTGCGCCTAAGTGAGTTTTATCTTTAATCTATAATAAATGATATTACAAGGAACTCCCAAAAATCCCAAATCGAAGACCCTGAAGATGAAGTAAGGATATTATAAACTTTGCAAGGAAGAGACATCCTGGCTCAAAACTAGGACTTCTAGTATGCTAATTAATATTTGGTCGTACGATGCTATGGATAATAATATGATGAATGAACGAAGACAAGGGTTGGCCGGAAACCAAGCAATGCAAGGTTTATTATTCAGCAAACAGATACAACATCAGATAAAGAAAAAAATTTGAGTCTATACACGTCCGAGCGGTGCTGCGAACAAGTGAGAAGTAAACAATAGAACGTGGTTTTGTTGTCTCACGTGATAGGCGCGTCATAATGACTGGCGCGCTGATCTGATTGGATGAAGGGAAAGGGGCGTGGTCCCAACGGCCACGTGTCTGCTCCCGCCCAAATATAGGCGCCGAGGTCTCAACTGTGGATATTTGGTCGTACGATGCTATGGATAATAATATGATGAATGAACGAAGACAAGGGTTGGCCGGAAACCAAGCAATGCAAGGTTTATTATTCAGCAAAAGCCAAACCTAGGAAGCAGAGAATTTTTCCATGGCAGCGACGACACAGTTTTCACAATTAATATGGTCTCTGGGAGAAGGAATTAAATAAGATTCCACTACAGAAGACCTCCAATGTCCTTTCAGTTTGATTTCCTGGAGAGAGATGCCCAGTGACGATAAGAAGGATGCCCCTCCTCGACGAAACGAATGGGTAGAATAACCAGGGCCCACATCAGCAGCTGATAATAATATTGATAAGTTACTTGAAATCTTTTCATAAGAAAAAACTGGAATATCAGCACATGAGAACAGGGGACGAGAGCTGGGAAGAGGTTGGTTCAACAGCTTTTTTATCCAATGCACAGGGCATAGCGATTTCACAGCAATGGGCTTCAGATAAATGAAGTAGGGAACATCAGTAGTTTTTGATGACCCTATTGTCACAGTCAATAATCCATCTGAGATGGACACATCCCCACGACGAACAGTATGAGGGGAACACACAACATGACTCACTCTCAGAAGCGATCTAAACATGAACAAGTATGCTGTCCAACATAATAAATTTAAATTTTCACTGGTATCCAAGTGAGAGTACATTTTAGAGAGAATTCCTAGAGTCATGGGTAAAGCAGGAGAAGCAGACATGCCTGGCAATTTCCTCACACCTTTGAGCACAGCTTTGATAGAGGGGTGAGATAAAGAAGGACAGTCCAAGTCCTTGCTCCTGGCATACGATATCACACCAGATAAATAGGTACAGATCGAATTATGCTTCATAAATGCTGACAGGTAGGCAGCAAAAGCTGTTAACTTGGAGACATCAATGGGAAGCAATGTAGAAGAATTGTCATCTAAAAAGGAGTTAAACATGCTCCACTGTCTCTCCCTCTGACGCCTGGTCGATGGGGCCAGAGAAAGATTCTTCAATATGTCCACTTTTCTCATCCATATATTCAGGCCTGCAGCATATAAATTCATAAGATTTAATACAACACAAGTCAGCTGCATTCAAGATATCAGGCACAGGGGCATCTAGCCCAAGATAAGGGAGACGAGAGAGAGCATCCGCCACTACATTATTATGAGTGTTAATATATTTAGGAATTAAAGCAATATTAAATATGAAACACATCCAATAGAGCTCATATAACCACTGCATGCACTGCTTGCTCGAGCTGGTCCCATTCTTCAACATGGCGATTACCTGGGTATTATCTATGAAGCACACAAGAGCCTTGTTCTTCAAATCACTGGCCCAACGTCTTACCCCAGCCACAATGGGATATAATTCCTGAATATTAATATTACTGGCTAATTCATCCTCAGCAGGCGTTGGGCAGATATGGTCATCAAGCCGCATTTTTGTAGGTATAACATAGTCTTTCCATGTACCAGCCAACCAATCGTGGCCCAGGAAGGCTGCAAAACCCCTTGAAGAAGCATCCGACACCATTGGTAAATGATATTCATAGTGTTTGAGAACACCCACACCATTGAACACCCTGGAGAAGGAATCCCACCATTTTAAGTCTAACATGGCATCTTCAGAGAGATTAATCCTGGTAATCTTCTTTGATAGCATGACTTTGTATAGGTCGAAGAAACGTCTGCAGAAAGTCCTGCCACCTTTAAATACAGCAGAGCAGTGAGAGATGTACCCACAGAAACGTTCCAATTGTTTCTTGGAGATATATTTCAAGCATTTCACCTCATCTATCAGCCTTGCCAACTTCTCCACTTTTCCGTGGGGAAGGGAAATAATCATTTTGGACGAATCAAGGTTGAATCCAAGGTACACACAGTTCGTCGAGGGAGCAGACACCTTTTTCCATGCCACATGGAACCCCATAAACCGTAGACATGCAAGAACAGCATTTTGGTTGCTCCTACACATATCATAAATATCATTGCACACAAAGAAGTCATCCAAAAAATTCACAATATGACAGTGAAAATATTCACGAATGCAGGTGGCAAAAAAAACAGAAATGTGATTGAAAATGCAAGGCCCTGTTCGAAGACCAAAACATAGTCTATTATCAACGTACATATGTTCTTTACCATCGATTTCCCATCTGAATCCACAGAAACGACGGTGGTCAGGGTTTATAGGGACAGCTCTGTAGGCAGATTTGATATCGACAACCGCCATGAAACTGCCAGGATTAACAAGATTAACAGCATCGTCAATAGAATTATAAGAAAATTCACGTACCAAAGAAGCACAATGGTCATTTACAGAATTACCCAAAGGTCTACTACAATCAGTGATGGGCCTAATACCCCCATCCGATTTAGGGACAGCCCCTAATGAATGAATACAAAGTGGTAAACTATCACTACGAGAAATAAAACCTTCGTTAAGCTCTTTCCGTACAATATCATCCATTTTAATTCTGACAGCTGGTTCGAGAATAGATTTATAATTTTCACATGCATATGGTTCAACCTCTTGATCAACTACGTCGAAACCATCAACAATACCGTGATAGACATCTAGATACATATTAACAGCAGTATTATCAAGACCAAAGAGAAGGTATGCAAATCTGCAGGGTTTAAGCTGAGTACCAATACCTCCCAACTTATGTTCACATTTACACTCGCCACGAGCACACGAAGCGAAAATTTCTACTACCCGACCTTTAGGAGAAGCCGGAGCCTGAAAAAGTATCATATCATTGTCCACATCGGCACCATTGTCACCAAAATCCGCAATAATATTACGAATACCATTATAAATACCTTTATCATGGTTTGAGTCATGTTTGAGGCGAGATGAAAGTGAGAGGGGGAAAAAATCACTTGTCAAAGTCGAGTTCGAATGCAGAAGGTCCACCGTGGCCGCCATGACAGTTCTTGTCGAAGGAACCACTTCCGGGTCACCATGGCCACAGAAATCAACATCCGGGTCATTTAGAATAAGGTTCACCGAGTCAAAATTAGCATCGACAATATTATCACAATCGATGACAGGCAATGCAAAATCATTTTTCACACATTGACCAACCTTAGACATATTTTCCCTCTCACTAGCCTCATCCTATTTAGATTTCACTGTACACGACTTCGCTCCGTGCTCGGACGAGCCACAAGCCGAGCACTTATGAGGAAATTCACATGACGCAGCCGATTTCCCACATCCACCAGGGTTATTGAATTTGAAGCATATCTTGTCCTTTTTCATCTTTGAACCAGCCGGCTTCACTGTAGTTGCCTTACAGGAGTTCTCATAAGAGTAGCACCTCAAGATTTCTTCTTGTCTAACATCCGCGAAAGCTGCAAGCCCCGCCTTATTCGCGCGAGACCTAACAGCTTGGTCATACGACACGCTAGCCTTTAGCGCGTAAACCTGGGAAGCAGACTTCTCACAAACAGTTATGCAGTGGTTAACGACCCCACCTATTTCCTCCAACGGTCTGTCATCGTCTACTAGCTTGGCAATTAATTTCAAACTCAAAAGCAGCAACTTTTCTATGGACTCAATTGATTCACCTTTATCGAGATCTTTCCTCTGGTCAAAGGGGCGGGGTCGAGAACGGGACCTTGATCTGCCGCGCGTCGATCTAGCTGAAGAACCGCCCACCGCATATATTGAACTCTCCACACTTGCACTTCTCGGATTAAATGTCACAGTATCGTTGCTTTCTTGCGAAGTAGAAGCTACAGGACCTGTATGAGTTTGCATAGAAGAAAACTTCTTCTCCATCGTAGAGGCAAGGCCACGCAACAAGGCTTCCAAACCGTCGATACGACCATTCACGTCTTCAGTCTCCGCCGATGGCGACGAATCCTTGATCTTGCATTCATCTCCCACTGGAGGTTTGTGGATAGTATTGCACTTCACACACGCTTTACTACCTTTCGGATTCATCTTGACACAACGTCCAAAGATCCAACTCAAAAACAAAATTTGAGTCTATACACGTCCGAGCGGTGCTGCGAACAAGTGAGAAGTAAACAATAGAACGTGGTTTTGTTGTCTCACGTGATAGGCGCGTCATAATGACTGGCGCGCTGATCTGATTGGATGAAGGGAAAGGGGCGTGGTCCCAACGGCCACGTGTCTGCTCCCGCCCAAATATAGGCGCCGAGGTCTCGACTGTGGTTATCTCAACCAATTCTTTAATTTAAAAGAAAATCGATACATTTTACCATTGAGTTTGCCTTCTGCTCTAGCTGTACATTTATAAGGACAATTCAATGATTGCAATTACAAGCGAAGGGGCCCCGCAATGCACAATTACCTCCCAGAGTTAAAATCTGTGATATCTTATACAAAGGTTCCAATGACAACTATTTGACCTAATAATCTAAATGCAATGCTTCCAAACTTTTTACGTCGCAATTTCACATGAAGGAAATCTGCAGGCATGCCAAAGGCTTTTACCAGTGTAGCGATAAAGCAAGATTCTTTGTGGATAGCGATAATAAAATATACACATTAATAAAGGACCTCCTTTAATAGCCTGTCTAATGATGTTCGTTTCCAGTTGAGGAGCTGTGTGATTAGGCCATACCACACCATACCGTGTCTATTTAAGTATAAAGTCAATTAGTCCAGAATTTTAATATCATATTATTACTACATATTTGATGTAGCCCTTAACGAAGCAGTGACTTTAGTAAATTAGTGCTGTGTACAGTTATTTTTATTGAACTCTGAAACAAGCAAATAATTGGCTGAAGTTTGCTATAGTCAGGCTGAACCATGGATCTATTTCCAAGGGGCTATCATATTCTTGTCTATATTATTTAAGTTCTGGAGCATGAATCTATGAATCTAGTATCTCATGCTTTTACTTCCTCAATGTATTGTATTTTCATGAGCATTTCCCCCAGGATTCTCTAGCTTTGTATTTGAACAGTTTTAACAGTACCAGTTCTTCTAACAATAATTCTGACCTTGGCACTATGTACAGGTATTGTAGTTATTGATAGTTCTAGGCATCCATCACAATAGTATTTACCATAGATCTGTCGCAATGTGTGTCTTCCTCCTTGTGCAAAGGGCTAAGAGACCATATCTTTACATCTCTCTAGTATTAGCCTGGGGTTGATAATCTCAATGATTCTGAGAGCCCTGCTTTGTACTTGCTGGCGTTTAAAAAGTATATCTAATAAGTGATTGATATTTGGACGTACGACGATAGATATAATATTAGACGAAGAAGGAACGAACACACAAGGTTGGCCAGAAACCAAGCAAAGCATCATCAGCAATAACAACAGATACATAAGAAAAAAATTTTTGAGTTCAAACACGTCTGAGCGGTGAGGCGACCAGTTCAACAGTAAACAATAGAACGTGCGAATGTTGACACACATGATAGCGCGTCATAGTAGAGGTGCGACGATCTGATTGGCTGTGAGGGAATGGGCGTGGTCAAAGTCCACGTGGTCTGCTCCCACCCAAATATGAGCGTTGATGTGTCGACTGTGTATATTTGGACGTATAACGATAGATATAATATTAGACGAAGAAGGAACGAATACACAAGGTTGGCCAGAAGCCAAGCAAAGCATGGTTTATTCATCAGCAAAAGCCAAACCTAAGAAGAAGAGAGTTTTTCCATGGCGGCGATGACATAATCCTCACACTTTAAATGGTCTTCGGGAGAAGGAATGACATAGGATTCCATGACAGAAGACCTCCAGTGTCCTTTCAACTTAATTTCCTGAAGTATCAACAATACCGTGATAAACATCGAGATACATATTAACAGCAGTGTTATCAAGACCGAAGAGTAAGTATGCAAATCTGCAAAGTTTGAGTTGGGTACTAATACCTCCCAACGTATGATTACAGCTACAATCACCACAAGCACACGAGGCAAAGATTTTAACTACACGACCTTTAGGAGAAGCAGGAGCTTCAAATAGGATAATATCATCGTTCACATTGGTACCATTGTCACCAAAGTCCGCAATAATATCACGAATATCATCATAAATACCTTCATTTCGGTTAGAGTCGTGTTGAGTATGGGGTGGAAGCGAGAGAGGAAAATAATCACTTGTCAAAGTCATGTTCAAACGAAGCAAGTCCACCTTGGCCGCCATGACAGTACTTCCAACAGGGACCACTTCCGGTTCACCATGGCCACAAGAATCAACATCCGGGTCAGTCGGAACAAAGTTCACTGGGTCACAAATTCCATCGACAATATTAACACAATCGATGATAGGCAAAGTAAAAACATTTTCTACACAAAGACCCACCTTAGACACATTTTCTCTCTCACTAGCCTCATCCTATTTAGCTTTAACTGTACACGACTTTGCTCCGTGTTCCGATGATCTGCACGACGAGCACTTATCCAGAAACTCACACGAAGATGCCGACTTGCCACACCCACCGTCCGCGAAAGCTGCAAGCCCCGCCTTGTTTGCACGAGACCTGACAGCTTGGTCGTAAGATATACTGGCTTTCAGAGCGTAGACCTGGGATCCAGAGGGTATGATGGCACCAGGTGGGCGCTGGGGGCGCAAAGTCTTGGGTTATTTACGTTCATAAATAAATAAATAAATAAAGATTGTTTTTGTCGATTAACACTATCAACACCCCACCTGCTTCCCTCCCCCCTATGGCGTCTCCTGACGCGTCCAAAATCATTTATTTTTTTAGCTTTAATCCATGTGGACGCATCGCCGATGCCATCCACTCCAGAGTCAGAGGCCAGCAGAGGTTTATTTTGGCTGGTGCTGCTGGTGGCGCTACCTCGTGGGAGGGTGAGAAACCATTCCTGGCACTTGCTGTTAGTTTACCACATTGCCACAAGGTGTGAGGACCACAACAATGTCTGATTTCAACGTCCTCATGCAGATAAAGGGTGAATGTGAGAGGTCTGTTATGCACTAATTATACCAGTAAGAGCTAAAAAATCTTGGTCCAATCTCTCCCTAAGGCTCTAACTTAGGCAGTCATGTAACTTGTTGGTATTGGACAATGAGAAATAGAGTGGGTTCCCCGATCATGGAGGAAGTTGTACAGTACAAATGTATTCGCCGATGGCGGAATGTGGCGATGCTTCTTGCTTGCGTTTTATGCAATCATAATTAATTAATTATGCCATTGTCGCCGATTGGTCCAGACTTCTCACAAACAGTTATGCAATGGTTAACGACCCCACTGATTTCCTCTAAAGGCCTGTCATCGTCGACAAGCTTGGCAACCAATTTTAAATTCAACAGCAGCAACTTTTCTATGGACTCAATAGATTTACCTTTATCGAGATCCTTTCGCTGATCAAAGGGGCATGGCCGAGACCGAGACCTTGATCTGCCACGGGTTGTTCTAGCAGAAGATCCGCCCACCGCGTAAATCGAGCTCTCCACACTTGAGCTTCTAGGCTTGAAAGTCACCGTGTCATTGCTTTCAGCTGAAGTAGAGGCAACAGGAACAGAAGAAGAGTTCATGGCTGCAATGTTCTTTTCCATCGTCGAGACTAGGCCACAAACCAAAGACTCCAAGCCGTCAATACGAGTATTCACCTTTTCAGATTCTGTAATCGGATCGGCCACAGGTTTCTCATAACCATCCCCAACTGGAGGTTTGTGAACAGTGTTACATTTCACACACGCTTTGCTGCCCTTAGGATTTATCTTGACACCAAAATCCGAAGATTCAATTCAAAATAAAAAATTTCGTCTGAGCGGTGAGGCAACCAGTTCAACAGTAAACAATAGAACGTGCGAATGTTGACACACATGATAGCGCGTCATAGTAGAGGTGCGATGATCTGATTGGCTGTGAGGGAATGGGCGTGGTCAAAGTCCACGTGGTCTGCTCCCGCCCAAATATGAGCGTCGATGTGTCAACTGTGTGTTGTAGAGTCATAGTCAATTATGCAGATAGTCAATATTGCAGCTGCATGAATAAGGACTTTGGTATTTTGTCTGATGTCTTTTTAGATCCATCCGGTATATAAATTGTACAGTTTTAGCTGTATTTTCTGAATTAATCCTTTTACCTGTTCCTTGAAGTTGAATTAGCTATAGATCTATAAGTTTAGTATTATGAATGCTATTTATTACTCTGTGTGTTCTAAGTTAGCACTATAATATTGTTGGTGTCCCTGGAAAAATTGTCTTCATTATATGAGAGTTTCAAAGGTCATTGCTGTACTGCAATGTAATACTACCTTCAGCATCCAGACATATCTTTTAAGAGGTTCAAGAGATCTAACCTATATCACCCCCTTGACCGTAGGGCTACTGCTATGAATAGGCAATCAAACGTAACGCTAAATCCCATAATCCACTGGTTCAAAGTATCCCAAAGAGATTATGTTGACCCAACTTGGAGTTTTTCCTGTAATCGCTGGAAAGTACCGTTAGAATAGCTTTGCTCTAGACTATACTCGGACTATGGAGCGGTTGTACATTCACACTCAGACAATTCATATGATTCAACTTGGATGTACATGCATGCATATTTGATATCCCTAAGACTAGGTGTTGTCGATGGAGATATTGCTAATATATATTATGCAGTAAAATGAAGCGATATGAAACGATAACAACATATCGAAATGTAATTCTGTGACGTTGTGTGTGTTGGAAGACTGTACTTTGATTGTACCTTCAACTTGGTTCAGTCGGAAACATTTAAAACTTGGGGGTCGCAGCTACTAATCGCTGCATTCACTAATTTGTATTATTGCATGTCCCAGTAGATCTTAGCAACTTACTTCATTTCAAGGTTTTAGGAATATGACTGACATACACTTCGCTGCCATGGCCGAAGAGATCAACGAAACATCCACAATAAGTTCAATCCCTGAAGCGGGTCCTATATCATGAAAATTATCTTCTGAGCCTCCTCTGATCAACTGCAGTCCTGGTAATTCCTCAAAACCATCATTTCATATAGTTTCTGTCTTATAAAAAAACTATTTCAATAATTCCAAATGTGATGAAGTGAAGGCCTGTAGATAAAGGTACGCATAAGGTCAAGAATGATTGACACAGACATATATATCTATATATTGAAATGTATATTTATCAGCGGATGGGCGTGTCAGTTGCCGCTTATACTGCGTAGGTTGAAGGTATGGTGGCGGTCTTTAAGTTCTTGTGACGGCGAAGTCTGGACACGTAGTCCATTACCAGGCACTGGCTGGTATATCAGGCGGGTAAGGCCTTGCTGATCCTGGCCTAGCGGTAGTAAGATGAGCCTTACCAGGCCCACTGCATGTCCACAGGTCATAGTCAGACTCAGCTTCTGGATTTTTGATGTTCTTGAACTCCACTTCAGTCAAAATCAAAATTGTGCAATCGTATTATTGGTTCCATTGGATAACCCACGCCCAATGAATACAGTGCTGAGATCTACATCTATTTATGCATAATAATACAACATACATCAATTCGCAATCGTAATATGATGAAGCATTACCAAAGGTGTTTGACAGAATACATTTAATATATTCCCTGCTTCGTTGGGAATTCTGATCATATAAATGAAGGATATTAAGTATCTCACTAACTCCTATAATAAAGAGTTGGTTGCCATGACTGCAGGTGGTCCGAATATAGATCGAACGGGGAAAGGTCAGGCCAAAACGTGCTGAGAGAAATATTTAAATGACTGGACCCTCAACATTGGCCGAAGTATAGTAAACTATCCCTGTCTACCTATGCCTAGTCATGGAAATCAGAAATTAAACCTTAGAGTCACTAAACGATACATCATAATAGCTTGCGTTAGTCCTTCAGTAATAGTCACATTGTTACATGGTTGCATATATATTTGTATATGGGAATATTTCGTACGCAGGATTCTCCGTCAATATTCGAGGAGGACACACGTTTCTTTTTCAATACATTTGGACTGTTATTTAAGGGGTCTATTCTATCATAAATTTACGTGCACCTATACCTATCCACTCCATCATTCCCTTTGATTAATATGCTACATTTTACATAAAAACTTTAATCGTGACAAACTAGCTTCCTCTCTCAAAGTTGACACAAGATCGTTAGATTCATGAAACTATTCCATATATTGATAACACGACATATCCCCCGTCAAAACTGAGTCGATGCATATTTTCCCCAGGCATTCAAGGAAAAATAATCAATTTCTTGGCGGTTATCCCATGTCATTCTTTAGGCGTCCATCATGGAAATTGGACAGGTCCATGTGGTAAACATGAATTCAGGTTAAGAAAAAGTTTCAGGAAGTGGGCGGTGAGCTAAGCGGTAGGGCTGGCAAGTGGGTGCATGTATGAGTCAGGATGTGAAGGATAATCAGTAATTGAAAATAGAAAATAAGTGCGTCGGAATATTTTACAAAAGGCTTGCGAAAATTGCCTTAAAGGCATTAAAAGCAGTTTAGCATATCTGCGATTGTATTCCTATTTTACCTCTGCAGTGGATATCGCTAAAACCTGTGAAATGGAAAAAAAAGAGTAAAAGCCATGAAGGGATGATAATTGGACGACGGAAAAGGATCGCCAGAAACACTGTCTGGTAATAAACAATTAGGACGCAGACTCACCCTTATAAATGAATGCGATCAAGCAATGGCAAAGATAATTTAACGGGAATAAGGGAAAGAAAAAATAGCTCAGGGCTGAGAGTGAGGAAGGAGGAGTTGATGGATACTTGTGCTGATACATACTAAGAATGTGGAAGGTGTTGATGTTGATCCTACCATGGAGTATGGAGAGATTGATGGTCGGTGTAGAGCTCATTACATGCACCCGGACCTGAGAGGAATGTCATGTATCTAATCCATCACATCTTCACTTTCATGCCCATAGGGAACTAGCAAAGGACCACTTGACCCTTGTTTATTCGAACGCTTTCGCATATTCAGCATAATATATACATGTATGTCATTGCCACATATAGTCATAAATATCACCACTATATTTTATATATTCTTGATGATGTGCAATATTAACCTGGTGCATACACGGTAGGGTGTGGTTATATATATATAGCAATACGATTGTCAAAATACCCTGCCCACACACAGCCGATTTGCCCCCCGATTTGGGTCTTCCGATGAATCCTAGGATTTAATTTCCAATCCTGGTTATTTCAAAAACATAAACCAGGATTTGAAATGAAATCATAGGATTCATCGAAAGACCCAAATCGGGGGGCAATCGGGGGGCAAATCGGCTGTGTGTGGGCAGGGTCAAAATTGTATTTGTATTTAAAGATTTTTATTCAGACAAAAACATTGTGCAACGAAATTACATTTTTCTCAGAGTTTGCTGATTCTTATTTTACCAATAATTACATAATTACTAAGAGTGAAGATGTTGTTCTCACAAAAAGGTACTCTAAATTTATAGTGGGGTTGTCATTCAAAAAATGGAAATGGAAATGGAAAGATAAAATACAATAAAATACATAGACGCATAAAAACAAACACGAGCGCGTTGTTCAAATCATGACATTCCTACATATTTTACACAATCCATTATATAATTCTGATATTCCAACAAATGTATTTGCACGAGCAGAGTTAATATCCAAATCATGTAACTATATACATATTCCTAGAAGACCATAGGATCGGGAACAGCCCATACCCCTTCAGTGGCTCTGAAAGATTCTAAGCATAGTTTTTTGATGCTCACAGAGAAGGCAGATTTATCATCTATCCTCCTTGTGCTTACAGGTACTACATTCCATATTGTCTGTTATGCCTTTCTCTCGGATGCCGAGATGATCGCTTGCTGTCGAGATTGTCATTTTGAAACAAAGTGGGAGGTGTTCCACATCTTCATATCGTCCTAATTTATCAGTCTGAAATGCCCACCTTTTAGATGATGAGTACTTTCGTGATTACGTTTAATAACGAGATGCGTGTATGAAGTATCGTAATGAGTCGTTTGTCCGAGGGCTTAATGACTTTTGACCAAAGAAACTGCCTGGAACTTATAATTAAGCGCTGACGTACTGGTCCATGTTTGTCCATAAATAACTACAGTCAGGCGATTTACATACGTGATCAGTTATTGATAATTACTAACATGCAGATTTCTACCTTCCATGCTAGAGCCCGGTATTAAAGGTGCTCACGGTGACTTTAATTCCCAGCTGACCAAACTGCACTTCCCCTGGCTTACATCGCGGCTCTGATAAGCCTTGCGAGTCATTCCAAAGGAGATTATATCCAGTCATAGTGAGATAACAAGAGATAACGGTGAATGATACGGCTCATCCATCACCGCCTATCAGCCCCTTGAGGAGACTCCACCTCCCTTCCAGCCCTTAAATATTTGAGACATAGCCCTCATCCTGTTCGGCCAGTGAAATATGTTTAAGCACATCATAACATGATTCGGGTACAAGTATGATAAACGAGGAGCCATGTCCGTGGTCTACTTTTCCTATACTTCTAACGCCGGTCCTTCATCGAGTATGTGTAAATATGATATCAATTTAAATTACTTTCCCATCGGTTTAGAACTGATAAATTGTTCAATAAATGTACACACGAGATGAAGGTCTGTCATCCAATGTATCCATGGCCTACATTTGTAAAGGAGAGACAGTTATATTTAGCGCCCACGTTCTTGTTCAACATGCATTCGGTACCTATGTTTCGCGACTAAAATCCGTCACCATTTGTGTCCTGGGACCTGTTCTGATGGACAAAATCCCTTCCAAATGAGATGATCAAAATTCATTTGGGGCCTATTTCATCCTCAAGCCCATATTAAGGCACGGAATATCGCTCATTTAATGGCCTGCTCAAAGATAACGGCCCATCATCCATTGGACGGAATGAACAGCCTAATTAGAAAACCCAATTTTGACACTGCAATTTAAAGATAGCAATGCATCTTCTGAGTACCGCCCCTTAGTCGAGTGTAGGAAATAATTTGCTATTTTGATTGACATGTAATTGCCCCTGAAATGAAATATGATGCGTCATAAATTATTGGCTTTTCATTTAGTCCATTATAAGGCTTCTCCACTATGTACTTTTAATCAATGAGTGCCTGCGCATGTGATTACAAATGAAATCATCGATCACACGTGTATTACTTAGAATTTTAAAATTAACCGAGTCCCTGGAGTTCAGGTCTCTTTCCACAGTCAGTTGCTACATAATTCTCCTGTAGCACCGGAGCTGCAAATGAGGGCCTGCTCCAAACGCCTTTGCAAGTTGAGTTAAATGAGCTGCAACTGGATAACATGTATGTACCTCAGTATATAGACTCACTCATGTTTGGTGGCGACAGAAGCAGGCCATGAAATCATTTGATTAAAAGACGTTGGCGCGCACTGTAGTATAGTTGCAACAATCACAATTAATATCCACAATTTTCGCAAGTACTGTAACTGAACTGAAAGGTCTATTGCAGATTATCATATGCAAAAAAGTTTCAAAGTTCAACACTCTACTGCCTATTGGACACGTGACAGTGATGCGCAGTAGTGCGGGTACTTTGGACCTGCTCCCGGGCATTTTCAATTGTCGCTTGCTTGCAAGTTACTGATAACAATTCCTAGTATTTGTGTAACTCATCATATTGCAAATCCCCCACACCAAATATTCAAAAACACCCGATACCTGCCAAACTTCACGAATACCAAGCTCCTTAATTTGTAATAGTTGTGACGAAAACAACTCGTGATATGCATATTTTTCCACTGCAATATAGGTATTAGATTCATTAGAAAATTAATCTTGTGTAGTGCTGTCGCCGGTACTTTAGAGGCATCGTAGCAGTAACAAAAAAAAATATCAGTATCACTTACTTTCTAGACCCTCAAGCACAGCACCTTTCATACCTATATGGCAGATATCAAAATGTCTCTCATTTCAAAATATTCTTAACTTTATCCAAATCACAAGTTTTAACCGCTATGACCTCTCTGGTATGTGGCCGACAGTAAAAGCAGATCTCCGGCAATTTATACTGATTGGCAATATTTCTTCACAAGGTTAATTAATCTACGGAAGAATACTCCAACTCATGAATACTCGTTCCACGCAAGCAATTCTGTTGATAGCTTGGCGATCAAAATATATTGTTTAGGTTTTCGTTAATAGTTGTTCCTTTCACTCTCTGAACCGGTGCTATATTAAAAAAGAATCTTCTATACCTATATTTACTTACATTATTAGGCCATTGAACTTATCACACTCAACATAGTTCTTGGTTGGTTTTGAAAAAAAAACTCATCTACATTGTATTCACGTATTGGGATGCATGGAAAAAAAAAGAAATTATAGTTGTAGATTTTGTATATATATACGTATACGGGTGCGTTATCTCTGTTGATATCTACTGAAAGAATGAACCGAAACGTATGATTGTAAGCAAAGAAGAACAAGAGAGGGCGTTTCGCCCAAAATGAACATCAATTAACCTATATGCTGAAGGCTCAGGAGGAAACCTTATCCACGCTGTCAGATCGGGAGACAGATAACCCAGCGTAATCAGAGCTCAAGTAATGTGTTGCCACACCGGAGGAGGCAGACATAACCCCAGGTCCTATACTAAACCTCACTATAATACACAACCTACATGATGTGGCCTTACTATAATAATGATAATGCGTCCCAGATGATCCATAGGCTTCATCCGTGAGGTTTAATACACCTTTAATACGATCCCTCTTGCAGGGGCATATAGCCATTTATTATACCTCTGGGAGGGATGGTATGGTAAGCCATAGGCTTCAGCATTGGAAAACCGTATTACCCTCTGGGCGGTATTTACATATCATATTGCCCCCTGGCGGAATTTTTGTTGAAAAAATAGGCCCATGTTCGCATCCTTATTTTCTCTATTTAAATAATTATTTTCATGGAAAAAAGACTTGTAACACATCGTATGTAATGATATAATAATAATTTTAATGATAAGCAACTGTAAAATTCCGAATTTATTGCGTATTTAAATTTTAAAAAACAGACCCCAAAATGAGTGAGGTGGACCAGAAGTGAAGCTAAATAGAGCGTAAACAAAACGAGTGGAGAGGTGAGCTTATTGTCTGACACCGAATCTGACATCAAATTTTCACTATTTTTTTCACACAAAATCACTTGGAGAGGTATAATAAATACAAAATAGACTTCTGGCCATGTGGGAGGTGGTTATCTCCCTTGGGCTACCCAATTTTTGTTGGGTGCTACGCACCCTTACGATATCGGTACGCCCGCGGGAGATAACCACCTCTCACACGACCAGGAGTCAATTTTGTCTATTTATGCACTGACTTCAATATTCCAGGATCAAATGAAGACAAAGCTTATTAACGAAAATGCAGTCTGAATATTGAGTTAAGTGTAGCTTTCTATCCGGGATTGGTTGGAGGGAAGGTCCACTATTAGAATGCGTTAAATAAATTTCTTATATTGCATATTCAATGGATATGGCATGGACAACTGGTACAAAATTCATGTTAACCTGCTGTTAACCTGCAGTATTTAATGGTGGTGATGCATAAACGTTACTAAAAGTTTGATTTTGTATTCTTGTAATGTGGTTTCAGTTGCAAATCCTGTTATTACTTATCGTATAAATGAAACCATATTGCTTGAATACTTGTGTTGCTCAACTATATTGTATGAAATAGTAATTAAAATTCATATTGATATAACCCATCTTAGACAATCGTTTTCAGATTTCCGCGAAGCATGTCAACAAATTTGTGACATATGAAATTTGATCAAGTTTTATGCACATATGATAAATATGGCATGGAACTTGCCATCATAATCGAAAATCTATTGGTCTTGATTCGTCTGCGTAAGCACTGCCTATGGCATCGTGCTTACGCGGACAAATCTTGTCCAATAAATTTTCGATTACTGGTGGCTCGTTCCATTCTCTCTATATGTCACATAATGTATGTCACCATAACGTGTAGCTACACGTTACAGTGACATCATGTTTTAGCACTAATAATAAACACCAGTTGGATAATGTGGTTATATGTGTTTGAGCTATATGCAGACTTACCTTCAGCCATACTTTAATTTCATCAACTCTAAATATTTTAATTTTTACTGACTAAAACACGCTATGGTGACATAAAAACTTCCCTATAATACAGATATGCTCTAATTCTGAAGTAAACTAAAATATTTAACTTCATTCAATACTATACGGGAGAATCCATTGAAAACCATCTAAAACATGGCCCCCGTTGCATAACAATCTGCGAGCTCGTGGATTGATTCTATGATGTCGTAGACAGCCATCTGCAATGACTGTATTGCATAACTTTCTGTGACATCTTCTACGACATCGTACATGTCTTGGCATCCACGATCGATTTTCTACGCTGTGTCAATACTGACATGTGAAATGGTTTTGAATATTTCTTCCAGTAATAATGGCCGTAATGAGACCAAAAATCAAACCTGAATACTTATGGTTATGGTTTTTTATTTCATTGAAAAAATATTGACATACATAATTTTGGTGATAAAATATATGATGTCATATTTACTGTGTTGATATTCTGCCTAGCATAACAAACATGCTATGCGATGCACTGATACCACATTTACCCATCTTAAAATATCTTAATAGTGAAAAAAGTTCAACATTATCTTTCCAAATATACCACTATTCAATGTTAGTTGATATTTTATGACTTTGATACATTGCACATTTATTTATTTTTTGTACTTCAAAATAGGTTCGTAATTTTCTACCATATTTTTAGACGAAAGTAATAAAAGCCAGATTTTTTAGATTATAATAAATTACAATTATGGATAATGTTCTCCCATGCACCATTTCAGCGTTTTAATGACCTTGAAATTGTTCTTTAATATCATTTTTGAAGCCACGAGGAATCATCTATTTCACGATTCAGTATTATGCAATGCACCTGTTGTTTATTTTTACGAGTCGCAAACAGACCTCGTAGTCGTAGAAAAAAATGTCTACGATGTCGTAGATAGATATTTGTTATGCAATGACCCCATGGTCACTTGACCCATCTTGGTGTTTAAAAACCATTTTTATTCTAGGTTTAAACACATCACGTGGTGGTGACATACAGACTTCCCCAGATATGTTTGCATTGCAAATCTACCAATGGATTATAGGGCGCGTAAGTAGTCCACCGCGGCGATTTTTTGAGTCGCGCTACTGTAGCAGTTTCATGACGTCATGTGGACATGTCGCGCGAAAGTCCCATAGCCCCAACGTTACCGCGATATTAAATCCCTGTTCTTTCAACGACATATAGTTTTAGGACTTCTAAATTACATATATCCAACTTTAGAGGCAAGTGATTTCAACTATAGCCTTCATAACCGTCAAACTGTTACTGGGGCGATGTAGGGAGTGAATATGTATCGCCCCAATGCTAACTCTCTGGGGATTGTTTACTTCCGGTCCACACATCGGTACAACTACGCGACTAATTTTCATTAATTCGCGCTCCGCCGCCATGACACTTACGCACTCTATTAGAAAGGGTTTTTTTCTTCAAATTATTTGGTAGCCAGGGTCATGATATGAAATATTATATATGAAAAAAGTAATATTTTCTTTGATTTTTAGGCAATAAAACAGAGTTTTTTCCCTCTAGAATTTAAGATATTGATGCCATATATGTAAAAGTGGGGTATTTCTGATGTATTTCCAGTCGGGGAAGCTGACAAAATCGCTCAAAATAACTCCAGACCAAGATTTCTCATTCAAAATTCAAAAATCTATGTTATAGTCATATGTCGACCAATTGGTGGAATTGCTCATGCAGGTACTTATTACTGACTCGCAACCTTGAATCAAGTTAAAAATGGAAACCGATCAGATTTCTGGTAAAATGACATGTTGTCTCAAGGATAATTGATGACATTGTCAATGTTTTTGTAATACATCTTGGACTGTGCTTCTCTACGCATAATGTCTACTGTTTAATGTAAACCAATTTTGCGAATCAAACAGCATTGGGGAAAGCTCCCTGATCACCAGTGGGTGGATCCATAGAAAGGTTACGCATTGCGTAAACCCTATCCTCCTCTATTGCAGGATAGGGTTTACGCAATGCGTAACCTTTCTATGGATCCACCCCAGACCTATATGAACGCAACTCCAGACGCTCTGGGTGTCATCATCGCTAGTATGTTACGGCGATAAGAGACTAATAATAGCATTATCATTAAGGGTCTGCTCTGTGGACCTTCATCAATAGACCTTTGCCTGATCATTCTTGTTTCGTCTGACTGTCGTCATAATTCATTCGTCATAATGTATTAACCACACCAAGTGTGTATAGATAGACATTTTGTAAATCACTCTCTATCTCGATCTACCTCTCGATCCCGCTCTTCCTGTCCTCTATTGATCTGCCTCTAAATACATGGAATTCCATAAGAGTATAAGATTGTATAAGCTGGTGGAGTGAATTGTGATTTCAAAACATAAAATATTCGTGGCGGTCCCTTGTGATATTTCTTCAGGGACAGACTGATACCAGAATTACTTCCTTGCTGACCTCAGCGACTTCGGGACTTTATTGAGAGTCAATTGCGGGGTAACGATATACTCCATATAATTCGACTCCCATCCGTTGGCGCCACATTAATCTAAATTTGGCATGTGCTGGCTGGTGCCTCATCTCATTGCATTGGACAAGCACTGAATTTTCGAATAGATCGGTCTTAGTAAGAAGCAGGGGTAGATTGCAGAATGAATTCCTAAAAACGCTGTGATGCAATGGCCTTGTCCCAGAAACTGCAGCAAGAGTAACTTTGGTCTAGATATCAGAATCTAGTGTCGATGTAATACACAGATTATGAAAGATAAATCTTGTAAAAAATAGTATCTCTCATAACTTCTAGTAGTATCATTCAATGATACCAATTGGATCGACGGTCCTGGGGTAGGTTAACTACCAGGTACAGACATGCTTTCCATTGGAGGACATGATTGAGTCCATTTGACTACTTAAATTTTTTGAATTAATCTTGAGATGTTGTAACCTTCCTGTGTGTAAAAATCAGACATCTGTGAATCAACTAACTTTAATAGTAAAGCAGCTATGTCACAGATTTGACACCTAGCTGCTAACACCCCATTTCGCTCACCCACACCAGGAGTGTGGCATCGTTTTGACACATTTGAAAGCTAAATCAAAACCTGAAACAGAGGGTAGTGTATTCAGAACGCACCGCAATTAATAGTTGTAAGGTAAGTCATATTTAGACAAAAATATCATTATGAGATATCAAGGCCCTTTGGTCACTTCAAAATATCTGAGTAAGGGGATTTTACTACATATAGAAACAACCATTGCCTTTATAGTCATGAACTTGCACCACCTTTTGACATATTACAATCGAAATTAACAGGACGTTATGGACATACAGATTATACCAAATAAATTAGGACACGCGTCCACAATTAAATATATCAAACATTCTTATGAGATCAAAACTGCATGACTGTTATGTTACTTTGGACCATAAATATTCTGTTCTATTTCTTAGGAATATTAATTCTTTCTTTCAGTATCTTCTAGGTAAATATTTGAAATAATGGCAACTACAAATTATACATACGATATATGATAAGAAGAATTATGAACAATTATGATACGAATATATCGGAGAAAGTGTGTAATGTAACCAACATTTTCGTCAATCTTGTCTTGGCAATACTTTTTACAATAAATACCCGCTTTCATAGATGAAAGAAACCCTGATAAATCCTAATGATAATACTAATTATACCAACCAGTTGTCTTCGGGTACAATCGTGTCTTGATGTTAAGAGATCATTATTCTATAGATCTAAATAAATTCATGGGTAACTCTTATTTCCATCCTGGACGTTAGTAGTTAATCTTGTATTGAGGCACGTTCAAAAGCTAATTGCATTGAAGTCGGGCTTGTGGACAAGGCCAACCTATAGACCTATGCAGATCTCCCGATGACAAAGTGTCGCTTGATTGTTAACAAGCTTTTCCCATCTATTCAGTGCATCACCACCCACTCCCTTAGACCCATAGAGAGAGGAATTTCATTACCTATGAGTTTTTGGTGCTTATTTTTCCAGGCTTTTTCTCTTTGCCTTGACTAAACTTGATGATAATTGATGAGGCGCATGGAATGCCTGCGGGGCCCATCTATGAAAAGGCAGTCAATTCAATATGCAGGTATTTGTGCTGTATAAGTATTATTGACTAAAAACATGCCCTTTCTCTTCTACCGTTACACCTTCAACAATATTGAGATTAAGCATAGCCACAAGATTTGCCATCCCGAGGAGAGTTTATCGAAACAAAAAGACTTCTGAGGGATATATTATTCATTTATCTAAGCATGACTTTAGATGTATATACGATGTAGATGTTACAAACATATGCAAAACAGTTCGTTTCAGCTATGTTCATATTTATCCGATAACACTTACTAGTTAGGTATAGAATTCCTTACTTAAATATTCTTCATTGATTTAACTTAAGGAACTCTTCCATGTTATTCAAATATTATCATCTTCAAAAACATATTTCTAAGTCAGTTGCTGTTCGATCCAAAAGACAATATCACCATTATATATATTCCTATATTGTGCCATCAAAGGATAATGAACGATATTTTCTCGAATTATGCATTAAAGGTAAATGATATAGATCTACATGTAAACATATGCAAAAGAGATAGTTCCTGTTACTAAAGGTGGCTGTTCATAAATAACAATGCCTTAATAGTCTTCTTCGTCGTCAATTTAAAACCTCCTCCCTGCTATTCAAATTTATCTCAAAGCCAGTTAAGTGAGTTCTTTCTCGATCCAGGAGATGGTTGGAAAATTAATCCAGGCTGGATGCCAGAGATACGTAGGGCTGGTCATTCCTGCTTCCTGCGACCAAGTGGGCAGTGCGTGCGGGGGTCAGCCCCACTTCGTGCTTAGTTCATTAGCAGCAGTTGTGAGTTACTTATTGATGACCGTGCCTGACACCAGAGAGCGTACTGGTGTGACTATATGACACCAGGGAGAGGTGAAGTCGCCTCTACCAATTCATCAGGGCCATCCATCACTTGTTTCTTTTGCACATATTTTTTCCACTCACGCGACCTTTCTGTACGTTACTACTAATATATAATAGCTTGGGAGAAGGGGAAAAATAATATTATATATAATATATCCAGTCCAATTCATGTCTAGTACCAGAGACATTCCATTTAGTACCCTACGCTGCATGTCCATTTAAGGTGTTCATGTAGTGCCTGCCTCGGTGTGTGTGTTTGTTTGTTTTTTTGGGTTTTTTTTGAGGGGGGTAAGTATGCATTGTATGTATGTATGTATGTATGTATGTATTCTATCATATTTTCATATTCTGCTGACATTATACACTTAATCTTTTTGCATGATATGAGTTATTGCTTTTTAAAGTCATTATTCTAATATAAATAAAAAAGGATACATTTGTAATGAGTATACCAACAGTTAGATTGACGCAAGAGCATTATAACCATGTAAACATAAATTTTCTCCACTGGTAACTGGAGATACAGTGGTTACATATTGACATACATTGAATTATACGCCAATTTTAATTCATATCATGAAAACTTAAAAGACATTCTAATTATTTCCATATTGCATGATTTAACTAAGTATCAATGTTCATACATCAAGCTATTCATACTCAATATTGCCAGCAAATTTCAACCAAAAATGTACATTTAAACCCTACTTAACCACTGATTTAAATAAAACCATGAAATGAGTTAGCTGGCATGACAAGAGTTAAGCTGGTTGCGTTTTTTGCCATTTTTCCGTGGATACAGGAAGTAGTTATGTGAACCAGTGTGTATGCAAGCAACTGGCGGTCCCAGAGGTGAGTGTTTTTGCATTTGAACTGTTGTTTTCTGTGAATCTAGATAGAATACAATATTATACCACATTTGTATATGCATTATTCGCACATGTTACCTTCTTACATCACCCCACAACTGAATTATATTATTTGTAATGCACATAGTTTTAATGGTTTCACTGATAAACAAACAATGGATCAATGCAATGGGTGAATGGTGAGTGATAAGGCACAAATCATCCCATCTGAAAGCATGGTCCATTTGAGATCGATCTATCAGATGGTTATGGGAGTGATATTAGTTGAACCCATTGTTCAACATGTAAAATTGAATTCAAGAACATGTATTATGCCTATTTCCTTTGCTTTGTTTGTCATATTTTTCAGGAACATGATATATTTCATCATAAAACCATGTCCATCGATCAAGTGATGATCATGTACATACAAGCTTACTTTTTCAATTTAACTCATATCACACTCAGATGTATTTTCAATGGGTACCTGTTATTTATTCAGAAATAATATATTTGGGCACTTCAAGTTTGGTACCCAAATATTCCCTATATGTAATAGAAGAGAATCCATTCTGAATTTGTGAGAAAACACTGTTATTTTTTGGGTTATTTGGTTAAATGGTGTTGTATCATTAATCATATAATGTGATTTTGATATTTGTTGTGTTCCCATGAGGCTTATAATGACGAAGCATTATAGGGCATTGAATGGGTGGCGCCACCTTCACGACTTAGAACTGAACTCTCCCCAAAGTCTGTCAGACACGCCATTTGGACTCTCGCTGTCAAGCTATACAGAAGCGAAATCCTTGTAGAAATAACCTCCGACATGCCTCCTAAAGGGACGACTACCTCTAAAGCCGCTAAAAAGGCAGAAAAACTCAAGAAACAGGAGGAGGAGAGGCTCCTTCAGCAAACCCAGATAATAGTCGACGGCCAGAAAGACGAGGAGGAAACTTACGAGGAGGAAGATTTCACGCCAGAGGAGAGGGCCGAGCACGCCAATATGGCGGAAGCCGCTGACGAGCATGCTTTGCGGGATTCTGCCGGCGGGGAAGATGATGGACCGCCTCAGACGCCCAACAAAGTACTGCCCAGACATGGTTTACGTGCCAAAAGAAAGACTATTGTTACTCCGAAAAGGCGTGGAAGGCCTAAGAACGCCCCTATAGTGTGTGCCAACCCGATGCAGCAAATGTCAGATATGCTACAACAGATCTGTACGACAGCCATTCAGACTGCATCAGCGAGTGTCAGTCATCGTGACAGCTACACGAGGCAGCGACAGTCACCGCATGCACACCTAAAAGATCGAGAGGGGATGTTTCCCAACTTGACTTTGAACAATCTCAATCTGCTGACTCGGACGATACCATAGTGACTTTTAAACGGCCCCGGGAAAGGCAATATACACGAGATAGCCACCGTCACCATTACGGACGGAGGAAGAAGAAACATTGTGACTGTAGTGACAGCCCGCCCCTGCGCAGCCGTCACCCGGCCAACTCATACAGATCACGCCAGCCCGCAGACAGTTCGGAGGAGTCAGCTTCGGATAGTGACTCTCTCCCCTCGCCCCGACGCTTGACCGCCAGACATCGTTCTTCGAAGGTAGTTAAGCGAGCCCTTGACGCACAGTACAGGTCTACAGGGAGACGAGGTAGGACTGAAATTTTTAGTGCGCCTGAGACTTCTCTACCGCCAGATATGGCGGCACGTATTAAGAAACAGAAGAGAGAGTTGTCCCTTGCAGAATATACCTGCGGCTTTGCACGCATAACCATGAATAGTGTTAAATACGGGTCGACATCGTGGTTTATGCTTCACCATCTCGCCACTCTGGCTGAGGATACAGCTCTCCGCACCTGGGATTCGGCGCATGCATGGTCCCAAGCGTGCCTGGATCTTATTCTGGAGGAACAAAATGAATGGTCGCACACCGACGTATTCAATGATTACCGTGTAAAAATGGCCTGGGACACGCAAGGAACAAAAAGTGTGGAAAATAATACGAAGGCAAACAGCCAAGCAATTTGTAGAGACTTTAATTTCGACAACTGTGCCCACAAGAACAGCCACACGGATGGCAATACAAAGTTTCTACATGTGTGTGGATATTGTTATTTCGCAATGAAAGAGAGGGAGAACGCCCATGCCGTCAAGGATTGCCAAAATAAAAGAACAGCTCAAGCCAATCTACATAGCGGCGACGGCGCTGGCCGAAGGAATAACCAACAATTCCACAAGAAGCCAGCAGCTCAGGCTTCAAAAAACTCTTAAACTCCTGTTCCATCATACAATCTCAAACGATCAGTGAGTTGACCAACTTTCAAGACAATCCAAAATGTGCAAATAACTCTGAAACCAATGAATATGTCGGTGTCAAAACATATGTGCCACGCCCCATCCAAGATGGCGGCGCCCATACTAGCGAGAGCGGGCAAGCCAACATGGCAGCCACTTCTCGTGTGAAATCTCGTGTCCCACGCGATTCTCGCAAGGAACGAGAACACATCCAAAATGGCCGACATAAACACGAACACTCCGACAGAACCTATTCTGCCGCAGACAAATCTATCTCTAGAGTTAATATCAACAAAGTTGGATCGATTCAAACTATTGAAAATGTGAACCTTTGACGCCACTAGACATCTGACGCGGGGAGACCTCAGAATAGCATCGGATGGCTCCTATATCTCCATAAAGTGGTCTAAATCAATGCAGTCATCGCGTCAGGCCACTATATTGTTTGTCCCAACGACAGATGATCCAGTGTTCTGCCTCCGCAGAGCCCTCCTACGCCTCGACAAACAGTCACCGCCTAGAGATTTGAGCTCTCCTCTCCTCCAATTCCCTAACGCCCGACACATGACCATCAACTATATCGTGACTCAATGGAGGGTGCTTCTCGAAGCCTCGCACCTTGACTCACGCCTTTTCTCCTTACACAGCCTTCGCCAGGGGTCGGCGTCATATGCGTACAACACTGCCGGAGCCTCCCTCCAAGATGTCAAAACTCACGGGACGTGGGCGTCCGATGCGGTGGCCCTTCTCCTCCACAAGAACCTCTGTTCATCACGCCCTAAAGAGAATTGCATAGCGAATCCCCTTGGTTATTTCTTTTAATTATCAACTATTTATTACCCAGCAATTTCAACAGACAATGTGATACTTATGTGATACATCTCACCATTTATTTTATTCAACAAATGAAAATGTTCATCGCTGGATCTTTATACCCTTTTACCCAAAATAATAAACAAAATGTATTTTAATTATTCTTCGCCTCCTCATTTAATGGACTATACCTACACGTTTGTGATGAGATGTTACTTCCTATTCTTAATGATTTTTGTTCCTGCCTGATTTTATTTTTTAACCCACATCATTTCACAACAAAAAAGTGCTGACAAACTTTAAAAAATGTTGAATATAAACTCAGTGTTTGGCATAATAGGTGGGCCTTATATTTACCTATCAATTTTTTAATCTCTTTTACAACAGTTAAAAACTTTATTTTTTTTGCAAATTTGCAATTTCCAGATTTTTCCCATTTTTATGTCACATTAAATAAAATTGTTGGCTATTTAAAATTTGTTATTAATTTTTATTTGCATTTTCTTTTCAGCTAACTTCTAGAGCATCAGGGAGACCAAAAATGACATTCAAAGAACACTAGGGGGCTTATCAACAGCAGAAACAGGCACTGATAGGGGAGGAAAAGTACAAGGATGACATGCTAAATGCCACAGATTTCATACGAGAACGCCAATTGATTCAAGGATATATTATTCAAGATAAATTGTGAAACTGAACTGATATAATAAAAGTGACATATTTACTTCAAGAAAATGCAAAGCCTTTTGTTATTTACATTCATTTTCTTTATTAGTAGTGTGAAATTGAACCACCTACTAAAATCATAATAATGCATGATATGAGTTAGATGTATAGAGTTGAGTTTAAATATGCCTGATGGGCAAAGTATACTGACTTAATCAAATACAAGTTATTTTGGCTGAAAGATACACAATTGGAAAGGACCGTAAAGATTAAATAGTGTGTTCAAAGCTTATTCCCATGAAGTGAGATTAAAGTGAAAATATGAATCCAATTTTACTAGTAAAATCTATTTTTTAACGAAATTTGACCAACATCTCGATGTCCAGATAATTGGGTGAATTTTGTCTGATTAATCTTGATTTTGGTCTTCAAAATAATGAGATATATTGGCAACATTCTTTCCTGAGAAAATGGGAGTCATATTGAAGTTACGAGTTGTACAAAGTGAGAATGAATATGAAATAGCTTGAATCTAACTCATATCATGCACATAAAATACACATTATCTTCAAAGTTGCACAAAAACTGAACCACTTCGAATCCTTGAGTATAATTGGTATCCAGATATAGCTGAATACCTCGGCGACACAATGGAATAATAATTAAAGTGATTTGGTGCATTATGAATTTCAACTATTCCTTAGGGGTCTTGGGAGCCAATTGTACATTTCCAGGCGATATGACCCATTATATGTATATCTGTCGAAGTGCACGAAATGCAGCTTATCTGTCTGCAGTGCAGTTCTTCCTGGGATGACCGAAAAATATACCGTACATACTGTACATACATGTATACACACATGCATATACATACATGCTTACATGTGTACATGTACTTCAGTAGGGACGTGGTGCGAGTAGGTCCATGTATCCAGCAGCAGGGCCTCCTTGCTAAGTTATTATAACAATCGATATGTTAAAGTGGTTTAGTGCGGGCTCGTAAGAATATCGGTTACTAAAGGTTGCCAAGTGTTGCAACGTTGTTGCTTCGTTCCTCTTTATTTTAGGATATTCAACACTAGATTTTTTTTAAATCAGAAAGACCTACATTGTTTAGAAACCCAACTGTACTAACTGTTAAGTTAGTCCCCTGTCAATTGTCTATGACCATTTTCCGATGCATAATGCATACCTTGTATGGGTTAGGTCACCTGGAAATACAGTTTTCTCAATACGTCGCTTTTTACCCTATTATTTTTTCACTCACCGCTGCACAGTTCAAATCAGGTTTCTGATTGTGGTCTGGTTGGTCATGGAAACTCGAGGGGTCCGCCCGAGAGTTTCCATGACCACACAGACCACAACGAACCACAACGGGGTAATAATGCTATAATAATGCCTTTCCTGCAATACGACTCTTAAACACATACCAAACAATAGAATATCTACAATTTAATTGATAGCTGGTGATCACTGCTTCATGAATTATACCATGATTTAGTTCACGCAGTTTTCAGTGACGCCAACCTTTTGAACACACCTTTTCCAACAACATCAATGTGCTGCGTAGTAAAGAAATCCTGATCCCTAGTTTTTCTTTGGCTCTGGTCTCCAATGAAGACAAATGAGGCATGCCTTTGTTTCTGTCTTATACTTGTGAAAGTGTGATTTCTCACTAGCTCCAATCAAGTGGTTGGGTTTTTTCAAACAAAAGCCGTCCGTAGTATAAGATTACCTAGTCACGTACTGTGCACTAAGGTTAATAATACAGCGGAGATCTTGGAAATTTGACATGATGGGAACGATGGTTTTCAGTATAGGTAATGTTTCAGGGCGTGAGCGCCAATAACATTACAATCCCCTTTGCCTAATTCACAGAAATCATAACAAGAGACACACTTGTATTTAAAAGCTTGTGTTCAGAAACAATATTATAATACAATAATTGCTTTTATACATCGTAAGAAAACCATACACTAAATTACGTAGTGTTCCAAATTTGATTGATATTCTGCTTTCATAAATCAATATCACCAGGTAAACAATTCAATTAAATTCAATTCGAAGCATATTTCATTAAACGTGAAGGAGGTGTACAAAAAGGAGACACGCATCTGAAAGTAAATGTCAGGTCTTCAACCGTGTTTCTGATTACTTGGAAATGATAAAAGAAATTTTGATTTCAAATCAAAATTTTTAGGCCAAAAAAATATCTTATAATGGATACGAGTGATAGTTTAATGTTGAAAAGAATATAATTTTATTAATACTTATCGACTAAAATTTGTAAATAATTATTTGTATCCTAAGGATTCATTTTGCAAATATGGCTTAAGGATGGTAATTGCAAACCTTTCTACGTTCCTGATGGATTCACATCTCTCCATGTTGTCTTATCTAGAATACAAACAGAAAACTGGAGCGGCTTTAAGAACTGTAATGCTTCTATAGATGCAGTCCAGAAGAATATAAAAAAACTGAGAACGAGTTTACTGTTTGATTCAGGGGACTGTCATTTGAGTGCCCACATCTGCAATCTCACAAGTGCCATTTTATGCTGTCATCCATATAACTAGGATAAAATATTGATATAATTTGAAAAACGTGAAGTAACGCAATGAACGTCCTGACCATCTAAATGCCTAATATATTGGCTGGCAATGCGGCGGCAAACATTTTGTCAGAAAGGATTAAAATTTCTGTTGACCTTGAAAGGCAGGGTGTCCAAATAGGGGATGGAAGGGAATTTCTATTTTATTGTAGTTCAGCCAAACATTGCAGACTTGTAAGCGTGTTGACGTAATGGCGTATAGATCTATTGAAGCCACTCTCCTAATATTGCGTTATTGAAGTTGTGCTTTACATGAACGTTACGAAATCCAATCAATAAGTAAACAGCGATATGGCTAATGGATTCTTGTATTTCGAACGATTCATGTGTGTAAAAATAAGAGTTTCATCATTCGACAATTCAAACCACAGCACCGAGGTAATGGTGGTTTCTTCTTTACGCCAATGTAACAATAGAAAGAATCCAAACCTGAGAAACATGCACCACATTGGAAAAGGTCTGTAACACGAGCTCCCTTGCCAGCAGAGAACCTGACATGCGCCAACTTATCATGTCACACCAACATTTAATGTTAATTCCTCCTAAGGCCCAAGGCGCAAACAGATGCAAATAGCTATCTAGGCGTGATTAAGACAGGGTCTAGATTCCAATTACTAGATCTCCGCTGGATTTCATCGCCACCTCGTTCTGTAGGCTATGTGCGAAATATAATCATTCACACGCATTCGTGGTGACTAAAATATGCAGATGATACACATTATGGGCTTCGTGGCAACTTGATTGACGAATTATTTAGAAGTAGTGAACAAGGCAGTGTTGGGCGCAGGTATACCTGCATTAAATCCCTCAGGTTGGCTCATATATGGAGTATCTCATTTAAATTAAAGTTGTCAGTTATAAGCACTGACTAGTGATGTGACATACAAAATCAAAGCGGTCATCACCTGACGTAAAACGTGACTACACCTACTTAAACCCCGTTAAACCCCATTTCATTTACTTACTTTAAGATAGGAAAAAACTCTGCGATAGATACCTGTGGTGTTATATTATAATCTATACAATCAAGAGCCATCCACTGTATCAGGATTCTCATTGGATTTCATTACCAAAGGCATTGGATATACCTGAATGTATAATCTAAACTGATGCTATAGAGAATAGCTTTTTATGTGCGACGCCGGGATGCCAACAAAACCGTGCTTGGGCTACACAATTCTCCTCACAGAGTTTTTTCCTTTAAGTTAGCACTGCCGTTACTATACAACTTGTGCTCTGTTCAGGATTAGATACAGAAACAGTCCTCACGAGCGTATAGCACACTGAGAGATCTAAACTCTCTCAGTACACGAAATATTTCCATGTTTCACAGACGGTTAAAGAAGTCTCGAGTCATTGCCTTTACCTTGCAACATTTTTTAGTATACATGATTCTAACAATCCCTTAGTATGCGATGATTATTCCGGATGGACGAAGATTACCAGTAAAGGACATCCGGGATTATTTGAATATCATTGCTACCATGGCTGTTGAAGCAAGCATTAGAATCAGGATAAAGCTGACAAGAAAAGAGTTCACTTCTAGGATCATTATAATGGGAGAGACGTTTCATTTTAAGGTGTCCTTCTCTGTTGGAAGCTCCTGGCTGTAAGAGGGTGTTGCAACTGACAGGAATAATCTCCAAAATAGACACCAACAGATGCGAGTGTTGAATTGAAACAAGTCCCAGAGGGACAAGCCCACTATAGTTCTAACCATTTCTACAACGTGTAATGCAGGGGTGCACAATGTGAATTAAAATGCTAATAATTCTACTGCATACTTCATGGAACAAACACTTCCTGGCATCTCCAATAACCTTTCCTCGTATACGATGGTTGAAGTAACAGGAAATATTAATTTCCTTCTTTTGGAAAAAATTTGAAAATTTATTCTTTGATCCGTGAATGACATTTTGTTGCCATGGAGACGCATTCAATAACATGGCTAACTGCTTCTTTGTTCATACTATCACTGACTTGAAACGTTATGCGCTGGAGGTTATAGCACAGAATAGTGTATTTCATTAGGAACTATAATTGGTCAAAGGATGATTTCTCAATGCAATGTCAGCAAACAGCTTGGCCTTGGAGCTAAAGCTGTAATTTCAGTGTTCATGTCATAATTTACCTTGTTTATAATAATCTATAAACTTAAATCTGTGATTCAAGTTGTCAATAAATACAGACTATATCCACATGCCTCTAACACATCAATTCCTATAATAGCGGACCAACGCTGTTATCTATATTTTAATCAAAGAATCAAATTTAATGTGTATGGACCTAATAAATGTGGGTAACAGCAGAGTATGAATCCCTTCATTTTCTTACTTGTGTGTATGTGTATCACAGAGGAAACACATACTGAATAACCATAACGCCGTTGTCTGAGGATCCCCCCCCCCCATACACACACACTGCATAGATGTACAAGAATATGAAAAGGAATTCGCGAAGATTGGACGTGGGACTTAATTGCATATGCACTAAAACATCAATCATTAGCTAGACATCTTCCATAAGAAATATAGAAAATATAATTTCATAAAAGGATTTCATTTGAATTGCCTATTGTCAGAGAAGGTGTGAATGGAGCAAAGATTCATGCTTCCCTCCATAAGCCATTCACAACTGACAAAGTCACAATCTTCCTATCAAGCACACCCGTTATAATTGCTCAGTAAATATACTTTCACCCAGCCAAGTAATAAAACAACTCTCCGTCCTGATCTCTTTATAGAAGCGACATAGGCAATCAATTCAATAGAAGCAAATTGGTCACGGAAGACCTTCTGTCTATATGCTTTGCTCTTATTTGCTATTTTCCCGCTCAGTTTGTTCAGATGGAGATGTTTGTTCGTTAGATCCTCTCATTTATTCGTATGATCAATTGACGGGAAAGGCCTTCTTCTTAGCAACCTGATAAAGTGGTTTCACACAAGGAATCACATTTTCAACCTAAATACTGAGAATACAAACAGTCCTACCATATAGTACTATATTTGATCTCTTGTAAAATGCCACTGGGACTAGAAGTAATACAGAACAACCGCCAGCCACTGTCATTTATCCTAAAATACCACTGATAAAAAAGTCTCAGATAAGGATCTCGACCATAGTGAACGATAGATGGTTAAATGAATGAAGGCACGTCGGCCCTCTTAACTTTTCTTCCACGCAGAACACATACTGCTACTGCGTAGGTATCACTATCTTCTCTCTGCAAACTTCCATAGCTAAATTAATTATAAGATTTATTCACGGATACACCAGCGCACACCAATACTGAGAGAAGGCATTTATAAGATGCTCCAAGACCACAAAACATGACTTCTGGTGACCTTGCAGGGTGGTGAAGCTTTTATAGAGCGGAAAAATAAATGGGGCGTTATTTTATAGACCTAGGGTTAAGTAGGAAAATAAATTCTACAGCAGCAGCAGGCTTTGCCTGGAACGGTCATGTAGTTGTAGTTCCATCTGCATCTCCTTTTCTCAATCGCACAGGGATATATGTACAAAATATAAGAAATCGAACACTACCTACATTGTGTAAAAGGTCATTCCTCGGGAGCCTCCTGACTACGGATCCCCATATAGAACGCGGTTGCAAATTATTTGTACTGTACATGTTTCCTGTCATATGAGTCGTGCCGAGTTCAATATATTGCTGAATATTTCCTTAAGATCAACAATTCTATGCGCATATCATTGATGTGGACCATCAAATGGTTCATATCATATTATATTGACTGAAACTCCTAGAATCATTCTTCAAATCGTTGAAAGGAATAAACGTAAAACATATTTGTATCAAAGCATATCAAAATTAATGATAATGCTTGTTTTTTAGGTTATAATGCATCCTAATTCATTGATGGTTTTATTTAAAGTGACGCTACTTCAACAGACCTCGGCGGAAACTCAAATTCCCTGTCCCTGTTTTTCAGAGAAATTAATTGCAATCCCTTTGTACGAGGACATGTTCAACAATGCGGAGACAATCGTGACCCCCTCAGCGACGCTGCTTTTTACAATCCCTACTTAGACGATTGCTTGTTGTACATATCTCATAAGAGAAGAGACTTAATTCATGAAATGAAATTGCCCGTTATTAATAATAATAATAATATAAATGTTGCCATAGGTTCCCAAAAGAATTTGATACCCCTGCTGTATTCTCGCAGGTCTCTTTCGACAGAATGTTGCCATACATGCCTCGCATTTCTATCTTCAAACTGGCCATAATAAGACCCTGAGAGAAGCAATAAAGTCAATCTGTGGCTATTGTCTGGTAAGCAATATAGAAGACATAGCCCTATTGACCACGGACCAGATGGACATAATGTGCAGAGTTCCCCTCCACAGTGCTCCTCCTCACATACATCTCTCACAATGCAGGTATGTATAGGGGTAATATGAGGATGGCAGGAAGGAAGGACGTACATGTATAGGTCTATAGAGCGCTATGGGCAGACAATGAATATCCCCCACACGCATTCTTCTGTTTCAATGGAGTCCTATGTGTTTTAATTGATTTAATTTTATTCAGAAACATATTTAGTCAGGTGCCTTAAGGTCAAAACGTTTATCTTTTTTCATAAAAATACCAAATTTGGTACACATGTAGGCAAGGGCATACCTTTAAATATTTTTCCTTGCAACAAGAAACAAAATTAGTGGAACACCCTATTTTCACCATTTTTTTCAAAATGGCCACCGATCTAGTTGAAAAAATATGATATTTTCCCATCATAAGCACATATGGATAGTAACACCCAAAGTAAAGAACACACGTTTGTGATTGGCAACGTACAATCTGCCAAAAAGGCTTGCATCATTTTGGAGATTTGCTATTTGATGGGCCCTTTTCTTTACTCTAGATTTTGGTGATTTCAACAGTGGTAGAGTTTTTTTATGGCTTCATGGATAAATTTGGTCTGTTGTTCTACAACTAAAGTCTTATAGGTTTCATACTGTTCTTTCCCCAAGTCCTCAATCATTCTTACTGTTGAAACAACAGAATCATCAGCACAATTCTTTGTATTCAGTAATTTTAAGCAATTCAGAGCAGTCATCTTTGAAGGGGTTTCCAAAATCACTGATGCACTGGCCTAATTTGTTTACCTGCTTTTGAAAGGTCTTTTGGGATGACAGACCCTTTTCATGGTGCACATAATTGACCTCAGGATTTTCCTCTGGCAGATATTGTCCTTTAAACTTAGTCAACAACCGTACCTGCTCAGGCCCAGAGACTCCTGCAGGATAGCAGGGGTTTCTGTCAGACCGATCACGCCTCCTTTGCCTTTCACCTTAGCATTCTCCTGCTCATGTACCTGATCAATTGGAATCGCAGAGAACCTGTGTTGAGATTTGCAGACTACCCAGTTCTTGCCAAATTGCTTTTGTAATGAGGAAGGTAAAGCCTTAATGTCACCTATGTGGATTGTTATCCATCTGCTGTAGTTGTAGTGGTCAAGGGCGAAAAAGAGAAACATGTATAAGTGCCTCCAAGGATTCTAAATACAATGGTAGCTTTTTCTGTGCTCGGATGAACACTAGTACCAAAATCTCTGTCCACAGGATGAGACCACAGATTTGGAATGTTGGGCTCTGTTTAACCATTGCCTGTCTCCAAATTCCAAAGTCATCAGCTTCATTATTTCTACATGCAAAGGCATCCATCTGCAATTTGGACAATCTCAGCGCAGTGACTTGATGGATATGGCGGGTCTTGGTAATATGGATAGCTTTCATAAAGGAGTCCAGATGCCGCTACATTTGCATCTATGATGGCAGCTGTCCAGCCAGATCCTTCTAGTAGGTCTCCAAGAGAATTCCACAAACTTTTCTCCAGGTGTAGACCCTCAAACATGATAAAAAGTTTGTCTGGTAGAGTAGGGATGGAAGGATATATCTCTGCTAGTTCCACCGTTTTCATTTGTAGGAAACTGCATGAGGATGATACCAGTTCCATGGAAGGACCCTTGTGCTGTGGTTGAGGAACGATTATGGTCTATGTTATCCAGTGCACCAACTACGAATATATTCTTCTTTAGACTAGAAGGGCACACTATTTTATCTATCTCAAACTGCCTACACATAGAATGTGCCAAGTCACTTTTTAATTGAAGTAGCCGTTTGCAGGGAATACTTATCTCAAGCAGGGCGAGTTGGTTGATCAGTGACTTATTCCGCATATATATGTGTGTGAATGTTCAGTCCAACATAAATTGGTAGTGGTGGTTCACGTTCTTGATTATGGCGTGTTTTTTTTTCACTAGATATGCTCTTTTTCTTTGCATTGTACACAATCAGCTGTGACACAGTGAGACTGGCCTGTGTACACTGAGTATCACTTCTATGGTTTGTACCATATAGAAGCATTGAGGTGAGGAGCTTGATACAACAGCAGAAATCTGTTGACACTGAGGTGTAAATTTGCCTGGAAAGGTAGACAAGCTTTCAGCAAACAGTTCTGTTTGGCAAATCTTTTCAACTTTAGCAAAAGTTCTGTTTGAAAAATCTGTTCAACTCATATTCACTCATCACAGATAGCCACTACACAATGCATATTAGGACACATACGTAACTAGAAGAACGGTGTTATTATGGACAAGTTTAAGTATCAGTGAATTCTATTCACACATATAACCTTTGTGTATTTCAATAAGGATGGATGTAAATCAACGAATTTCTTCTTTCAAAGGTTGTACATGTGCCTCTGTCCTCTGTTGTTATTAGTTTCAGTTTCGGTTACTATATGGCACTGGGTCATTCACTATACAATTTCATATTCTGCATTTGGTCGGCCATATTGAGAAATGGCCGAATGAGGGTGTTCCTGTCACATGATTTCTTGTGGCAAGGGATATAATTAATCTACACATGTTTGTCTATACATGTAGAAAATTTGGCGCTTTCATCCAGAAAATAAACGTTTCATGTTTGTTTTACCTTAAGGCACCTGACTAATTACAGTAATACCATTAGTGTTCTCAGCTTACTCTGCCGATACATATAAATTTGTTTAATTTATGGGAAAGCGATAAGGAAATTGAGAAATAGAAATAATATCATTTTAGCACTGCCACTTCCTATACAATGTAGAAGTGTAAATGTTTTATACTAGCGAGAATGCACATGTCTGTGGTTTTGTACATAATAAGAGAACAACTGTTATACCCACCACCTGACGCAGCGTGCGCAGAAAATGTCCACCAATTGAAGATGGAAATATAATTATTACTCTTTTATGTGAATAAACCTTTTTTTTTATTAGCAATGTTATAAAAGGTTCAGAACCCAGTTCCCACAGGTTCGGTCATTAAAAAGGCAGGCTAAGACGGGCTAAAAACATTTATTACAATAATCAGCGCTCAGAAATGTATGCCTGTATGACCTATTTTTTGTATCTAAATATTTAAAATAATATTATGGTATATCATCTACTATTCTGATAGAATCACCAAGAGTATTCCATAACCTTTGTATTCGGTCATGTGTGATTCTGTCACTATTTTTGGTTTTATTTCATCTGGGTTCGACTGACTTTCTGTTTGCTTTTCTGATATTACTTATAACGCCACGTCTCGGCTCCCTTCTGGGGGAAATAGGTAATAATTATTAAATAAATAAAGACACCACAACCTTAAACTTCAGTTTTTGCAATTTATTCAGGCATATATGGGTACTTTGAGGCACGACGTTTCGACCTGGAGTTGGTGGTCTTCTTCAGGTGGATGGTAATAATTATGTTAGCCTCAATGTGACGATCTTTTGGAGTTAGGGTTCCGTTATATTTCTTAAAATTATCGGTCGTCGGTAGTCGTAGGACAATAACAAGAGGTTGGCAGAATAGTGGTTCTTTATCTTCCATAAGCAAATACTATAAGGGAGATCATCAATAAATATACAGTTGATAACTGCCTCTTTAAACATGGATTGTGGCATTTCTAACACTAATCTTAAACCATTCATAGGTGCCGGATTAATAAGCCTCTAAGGTTATTCTTAACAAGGTCAATGGAAATCTAAAGTTCACCAGCTGAGTAGAATTAGAACAGTGGTCTGCATATAAAATGGTAACAGCTTGAAAGTTACATTTGATCCTGTCATTTATATAAACGTAGAATAAAATCGGATCAAGAATATTGCCTTTTACCTCTTCACTTTTCATTAAACTCTGTCAGAGACTACACCTACAAACCCTGTTCTAAGATATCTGCGTTCACAGTCGGTGCATGGTGCATACTTTGGAGCATGTGCCAAGGATCCCTGGCAAGAATAGTGTTTTGATCAAGAGATTTATATTAATGATATTAAAAGCTTTCCAAATATCGAGATAGACTATTGCACTATTCACCTTGTAATTATTCAACTAGTTCTTTAAAGGTCGTGCCAGAACTGTAGTTTCCTTTCACTTCCTAAACCATGTTGAGTATTAGATTAGAGGTTCTAGGTAAAATTTCCAGTTTACTATAATGACAATCCTTTCAAACAGTGTCCTTATCATAGGAGTGAATACAGATTGGCCCCAGGTCCTAACGTTCTTTTTCCTTTTAATCTGTGAACAATTATTCTCTTACAACATTTATGGAGTAATACTGTTTCCAACACAACCATGTAACACACAAATGGAGGCAGAAGAAACAGTTTCTCGAAACGGAAAAAGATTCTTGTTAAGCTGCTTACTTGTTAACATTTAAACTAATAATAAAATTTGGTCTGTTGTTCTACAACTAAAGTCTTATAGGTTTCATACTGTTCTTTCCCCAAGTCCTCAATCATTCTTACTGTTGAAACAACAGAATCATCAGCACAATTCTTTGTATTCAGTAATTTTAAGCAATTCAGAGCAGTCATCTTTGAAGGGGTTTCCAAAATCACTGATGCACTGGCCTAATTTGTTTACCTGCTTTTGAAAGGTCTTTTGGGATGACAGACCCTTTTCATGGTGCACATAATTGACCTCAGGATTTTCCTCTGGCAGATATTGTCCTTTAAACTTAGTCAACAACCGTACCTGCTCAGGCCCAGAGACTCCTGCAGGATAGCAGGGGTTTCTGTCAGACCGATCACGCCTCCTTTGCCTTTCACCTTAGCATTCTCCTGCTCATGTACCTGATCAATTGGAATCGCAGAGAACCTGTGTTGAGATTTGCAGACTACCCAGTTCTTGCCAAATTGCTTTTGTAATGAGGAAGGTAAAGCCTTAATGTCACCTATGTGGATTGTTATCCATCTGCTGTAGTTGTAGTGGTCAAGGGCGAAAAAGAGAAACATGTATAAGTGCCTCCAAGGATTCTAAATACAATGGTAGCTTTTTCTGTGCTCGGATGAACACTAGTACCAAAATCTCTGTCCACAGGATGAGACCACAGATTTGGAATGTTGGGCTCTGTTTAACCATTGCCTGTCTCCAAATTCCAAAGTCATCAGCTTCATTATTTCTACATGCAAAGGCATCCATCTGCAATTTGGACAATCTCAGCGCAGTGACTTGATGGATATGGCGGGTCTTGGTAATATGGATAGCTTTCATAAAGGAGTCCAGATGCCGCTACATTTGCATCTATGATGGCAGCTGTCCAGCCAGATCCTTCTAGTAGGTCTCCAAGAGAATTCCACAAACTTTTCTCCAGGTGTAGACCCTCAAACATGATAAAAAGTTTGTCTGGTAGAGTAGGGATGGAAGGATATATCTCTGCTAGTTCCACCGTTTTCATTTGTAGGAAACTGCATGAGGATGATACCAGTTCCATGGAAGGACCCTTGTGCTGTGGTTGAGGAACGATTATGGTCTATGTTATCCAGTGCACCAACTACGAATATATTCTTCTTTAGACTAGAAGGGCACACTATTTTATCTATCTCAAACTGCCTACACATAGAATGTGCCAAGTCACTTTTTAATTGAAGTAGCCGTTTGCAGGGAATACTTATCTCAAGCAGGGCGAGTTGGTTGATCAGTGACTTATTCCGCATATATATGTGTGTGAATGTTCAGTCCAACATAAATTGGTAGTGGTGGTTCACGTTCTTGATTATGGCGTGTTTTTTTTTCACTAGATATGCTCTTTTTCTTTGCATTGTACACAATCAGCTGTGACACAGTGAGACTGGCCTGTGTACACTGAGTATCACTTCTATGGTTTGTACCATATAGAAGCATTGAGGTGAGGAGCTTGATACAACAGCAGAAATCTGTTGACACTGAGGTGTAAATTTGCCTGGAAAGGTAGACAAGCTTTCAGCAAACAGTTCTGTTTGGCAAATCTTTTCAACTTTAGCAAAAGTTCTGTTTGAAAAATCTGTTCAACTCATATTCACTCATCACAGATAGCCACTACACAATGCATATTAGGACACATACGTAACTAGAAGAACGGTGTTATTATGGACAAGTTTAAGTATCAGTGAATTCTATTCACACATATAACCTTTGTGTATTTCAATAAGGATGGATGTAAATCAACGAATTTCTTCTTTCAAAGGTTGTACATGTGCCTCTGTCCTCTGTTGTTATTAGTTTCAGTTTCGGTTACTATATGGCACTGGGTCATTCACTATACAATTTCATATTCTGCATTTGGTCGGCCATATTGAGAAATGGCCGAATGAGGGTGTTCCTGTCACATGATTTCTTGTGGCAAGGGATATAATTAATCTACACATGTTTGTCTATACATGTAGAAAATTTGGCGCTTTCATCCAGAAAATAAACGTTTCATGTTTGTTTTACCTTAAGGCACCTGACTAATTACAGTAATACCATTAGTGTTCTCAGCTTACTCTGCCGATACATATAAATTTGTTTAATTTATGGGAAAGCGATAAGGAAATTGAGAAATAGAAATAATATCATTTTAGCACTGCCACTTCCTATACAATGTAGAAGTGTAAATGTTTTATACTAGCGAGAATGCACATGTCTGTGGTTTTGTACATAATAAGAGAACAACTGTTATACCCACCACCTGACGCAGCGTGCGCAGAAAATGTCCACCAATTGAAGATGGAAATATAATTATTACTCTTTTATGTGAATAAACCTTTTTTTTTATTAGCAATGTTATAAAAGGTTCAGAACCCAGTTCCCACAGGTTCGGTCATTAAAAAGGCAGGCTAAGACGGGCTAAAAACATTTATTACAATAATCAGCGCTCAGAAATGTATGCCTGTATGACCTATTTTTTGTATCTAAATATTTAAAATAATATTATGGTATATCATCTACTATTCTGATAGAATCACCAAGAGTATTCCATAACCTTTGTATTCGGTCATGTGTGATTCTGTCACTATTTTTGGTTTTATTTCATCTGGGTTCGACTGACTTTCTGTTTGCTTTTCTGATATTACTTATAACGCCACGTCTCGGCTCCCTTCTGGGGGAAATAGGTAATAATTATTAAATAAATAAAGACACCACAACCTTAAACTTCAGTTTTTGCAATTTATTCAGGCATATATGGGTACTTTGAGGCACGACGTTTCGACCTGGAGTTGGTGGTCTTCTTCAGGTGGATGGTAATAATTATGTTAGCCTCAATGTGACGATCTTTTGGAGTTAGGGTTCCGTTATATTTCTTAAAATTATCGGTCGTCGGTAGTCGTAGGACAATAACAAGAGGTTGGCAGAATAGTGGTTCTTTATCTTCCATAAGCAAATACTATAAGGGAGATCATCAATAAATATACAGTTGATAACTGCCTCTTTAAACATGGATTGTGGCATTTCTAACACTAATCTTAAACCATTCATAGGTGCCGGATTAATAAGCCTCTAAGGTTATTCTTAACAAGGTCAATGGAAATCTAAAGTTCACCAGCTGAGTAGAATTAGAACAGTGGTCTGCATATAAAATGGTAACAGCTTGAAAGTTACATTTGATCCTGTCATTTATATAAACGTAGAATAAAATCGGATCAAGAATATTGCCTTTTACCTCTTCACTTTTCATTAAACTCTGTCAGAGACTACACCTACAAACCCTGTTCTAAGATATCTGCGTTCACAGTCGGTGCATGGTGCATACTTTGGAGCATGTGCCAAGGATCCCTGGCAAGAATAGTGTTTTGATCAAGAGATTTATATTAATGATATTAAAAGCTTTCCAAATATCGAGATAGACTATTGCACTATTCACCTTGTAATTATTCAACTAGTTCTTTAAAGGTCGTGCCAGAACTGTAGTTTCCTTTCACTTCCTAAACCATGTTGAGTATTAGATTAGAGGTTCTAGGTAAAATTTCCAGTTTACTATAATGACAATCCTTTCAAACAGTGTCCTTATCATAGGAGTGAATACAGATTGGCCCCAGGTCCTAACGTTCTTTTTCCTTTTAATCTGTGAACAATTATTCTCTTACAACATTTATGGAGTAATACTGTTTCCAACACAACCATGTAACACACAAATGGAGGCAGAAGAAACAGTTTCTCGAAACGGAAAAAGATTCTTGTTAAGCTGCTTACTTGTTAACATTTAAACTAATAATCCTTAAAGATGTACTTTAATTCACATTAAAACATTTCAATAATTGAATAACATCTAGGTTACTAAATTCATATCAATTTAATTGTTAATCCTCAAATTCAAATTAACAAATTAGTTTGCGCCGCCAACTTTAAACTGTCAATATGGATAAAATAAAGAGTGGGGGTAATGTATTATATTAAACATATAAATTATTTATACGTGATTGCCATCCAGCCTCTTTGAATAGTCGCATACATATTTTTCTTTTGCATGCGATAGTTTAACTAAGACGAGGGGTTCCCCTGCATTATCTATGGAATTAGAGAGCCATGAATAGTAAATTAATCCACGGTGAGATGACACAGTTCCTATCTTGAGCAGGTTATGGTCAGTATATGTCTGGATATTTATTTCACATTTTAGAAATTATACAAAATATGCTTCTAATGTGTTTGCCATGCCAAATTTCTCTATCGCCCAGATTTCAAGGTCTGCTTTCAGAGTTTCGCTCAGAAATGCATAACGGTTGGGATTTTAGAGGGCCATACAATCTATTCTTCCCACCACACAAGTCATTAACCTTATAGACACCTACTAAGAGGTAATGTTGACATTTGTATCTAATTCAAACGTGTGAACCTTTTCTTCGTTGACAAGCTGAGGCTTTAACTGAACTCTAACAAAGATCAAAGGTCGGCCATTAATGAATATCCTTTGGAGGAATATGTATTCGTTGCAAAGTGTATGATTGGAATTCCTTTAGAATGGAAGGGATATTATCCTGTCATTATGGATGAAAGAAAAGCCATATATAAGTATACAGTCCTGCCTATACTTGTTCCCCGTCGTCCGATGTACATATATAAATCTTTCTGTGAGAGCTCAATAAGGCAGGAAGTTTGTTTCACCTTCTTGCTTGAATACCGTCTGGGTATTTTTAAAGAGGCAGCAAGGAGCTATTCAACGTCTTTCAATGTGCCCGACCTTTGTCATCACCTCCTTCAACTTTCCTTAGAATGGAAAGTTTTATCTTGACATTTAAAGCTTTTTTCTTTTGTTTTGTGAACCGTACTTCTTGACACGTGCTACACATTTTTTTAGCTGAATAAAAACTCATTGACGGAACAAATGCGAATATTCATACATTTTATGTTTCAATGTTGATGTTATGTTATGATGTTAAAGGGTTTGTTTTCCAAAATTATGTTTCCATATGGTTCCATATGGATTTTGTGTTGCTCGTGAATTCAGGCAATCAGATATACAGCTTGACAATGGCTTCAATGGTGTTTAGAAGAATGAATGAAAATAATCCAGGGTATATTTATTTCTTCCATACAAGAGAACCCCATAAGAAAGACCAGTATACACCGTAATCAGTAAAAAGTTGGTTGTTGCCGCACTTTTTGCGGGCATATCATATAACATAGCCTAATAAACGGACGGGAAATTAAAACGGACTGCTGAAAGAATTTGGGCATATCTACACAACCTTGACCATATTATGAAAAATTAATATCCATAGTATCAATTTCCTTTATAAATTGAGGCAATAATTATACTTTGTTGACTAAATAAAATAAAGCCCTAGGTGCTTCCTGCCCTCAGCTGGTGTGTTTAATTAATCAAATTTCACCCTCCGACATCGATCGCATATGAGCTTCCTGTTTTCAGTCGCTATTTCTACCATGGGCCCCTGTTAAAAGTAGGTTTGATACAAATGGCCTGCCTGTCAATTTTTTTTATGTTTTGCATACATTTTAATGCCTCTGATTCAAAATACCAATGCAAAACACCTCGAAAATTCTGAAGAACTGAGATTTTTTTTTTTTAAAAAAAGGATAATGACTCAGGGAATTCGCTTGAGGAGGAGAATAACAATTTCGCCAAATGTCTAATACCGTTACTCTATTTTGTTTTTAATAAGCTCAAGGAATCACTGATCAATAATCAAGAATACACTGAGAAATGGTGCAGAAATAAAGTGTACCTTTGTATGGTAACAAGCTCCAACTTGTGCACTAGGGTTATACACATTAACCAGATAATTTACGCAAGGAAATAGTAAAGTTAACCTTGGCGCGCACAGCTTTGGGCGGCCATAAAAAAGCGAGCGAAACAAGAACATATCAATGGCTAGCGTGAGTAGTATATGGAAATGGGGGTAATTAGAGGGCGTTATAGAGGGCCCAAGTAATGATTATAACTCACACCACATTTCTTACACCATGTTTTCGGTAAATACTCTGTCTGGTGACGTCCACAAACCGGATATTGCGGAAATCCGTAGAATAGATTGTGTGTTAACTCTTGGGAGGCTTTTGAGAAGGCCTTCCCGTGAGTGCGGCTATAGCTATCGTTGTTTGCATTGTGTTTTATAATATCTAACAGCTGATGTTGGAATTGCAAACTAAAATATTGTATATTCCCAGTTATTGGACTCATGCTTTGACAATAGCAGCCGACCGTTGTCGATTCTCACGAAACGTCGACATTGGGGTCATTGCATAACAAATGTCCATCTGCGATATCGTAGACATTTTTTTCTATGACTACGAGGTCTATTTGCGACTCGTAAAAATATACAACAAGTGCATTGCATAATAATGAATCGTGAAATAGAGGATTCCTCGTGGCTTCAAAAATGATATCATAGGATAATTTTAGGGTATGGAGGCATTAAAACGCCGAAATGGTGCATGGGAGAACATCATCCATAATTCTAATTTATTCTAATTTTTAAAATCTGGCATTTATCAGCTTTTATCACTTTCATCTAAAAATATGGTAGAAAATAACGAAACCTATTTTGAAGTACAAAAAAATAAATAAATTTGCAATGTATCAAATTCATAAAATATCATTTAACATTGAATACTGGCATATTTGGATAGCTAAATTTTACATCTTTTCACTATTAATATATTTTAAGATGGGTAAATGTGATATCTGTGCATCGCAGAGCATGTTTGTTATGCAAGGCAGAATATTCATGCAGTGAACATAGCATAGTTTATATTTTCACAAAAATGATGTATGTTGATATTTTTTCCATGAAATAAATAACCATAACCATAAGTATTCAGGTTTGATTTTTGGTCTAATTATGGCCAATCTTAGAGTAAGAAATAATCCAAAACATTTATCATTTCAGTATTGACGCAGCGTAGAAAATCGATCGTGGATGCCAAGAGATGTACGATGTCGTAGAGGATGTCATAGAAAGTTATGCAATACACTCATTGCAGATGGCTGTCTACGATGTCGTAGAATCAATCCACGAGCTCGCAGATTGTTATGCAACGGGGGCAATAATATCCATAGTAAAATTGTTCAAGAATGAGAGGTTTGTGGCAAAAAAATCATTTTAAACATAATATTATAATATATTACAGTACAATTTTGTGAGAATCGACCAGGTACATTATACTTTGATATAAAACCTTAAGGTTTCCATCAGATGTTGGATTCATGAAATTTGAAAATAGAGGTGCCTTTTGCATTGGTGCTCTCTTTAGACATTTACAAAAGAAGGTGTAATATTGCCATCACTGATATTACTTTTTTTCTTTTCTTTTTTAAATTTAGGATGTTTAAATACAGCAAGTCAAACAATACAGTGAAATATATGTGTGACGTAGGCTCGCGGGTTTAATTCAGATACGAATTGCCATGGTTATTCTGCCCACTGCTATGTCTAGCTATATTTACTAATGCTACCGCTAACTAGTACTTTTAATACTTATGCTTATGGTTATGAGTAGGCCTATAAGAGTATACTTTTCATATATATTTTCCTTATGAATCCCTTTCCGATTCGTTTCAGGACATAATTCATATATTCTTTCAATTCCACTCTATCTTGGACATTATTGTCATCATTCTTACTTAAGATATAAATAGATCAAAATCATATATCACATATCAAATATGAGTAATCCACAGGAATCTGAGGACACAAGCTCCTATTAGTAACACTTTCGCTGCGGACAAAAAAGGTTCCATTGCTGTGAAGAACCAGTTTGTCCCGGCCAGTGAACACAATTAGATTTTTATTTTTCGATCAGTACGTTTCTGCTACCACGAGAAAAATTATCTTTCGAATTGACAGGGGCACAGGAAGGTTCGTCCTATTACAGGAATTAAAACGCTCGTGGCGATCGATACACATAACTTACCTATTAGCCCTGCCGATCCTTTCAGTCGGAAACCATTTTTCTGATTTAGTTCTGGTGGTAAACTTTGCCTAATGATAAGCAATGGTCCATCATTCGTATTGGGAATTGGATCAAGGAACTGACGATAAATTAAAAGCAACACAAGTAAAGTGACCTTTTAAAACTCGTAAAACCCAGAATAGCAATATGATATTTATTTTCTCGACCACTGTTTGTCAATAATCAATTGTTCATCAAAATAAAAACAAAATCAAGCATCCATGGGCTGAAGACAGCTGAAGACAGCCAACCTGGATAAAAACGCTATGAGAAAGACATCTTAAGATTCATGTCAAACACCCGACCAGTTCACCTTTATCAATCGACGAATGCTTTCCGAATAGATGGAGATAAGTTTTGCTGTATCAGAGGTTGAATCTGAAACATTACCCGGGCGCCCAAAGGCTATGTATTTAGCATAGCGGTATAATATAAGAGCCATATGGTAACACACTAACACAATGTGATAAACAACTTGTCCCCTCATATCATAATTGTCCCATAGAAATTGATGGAGACTATTAGTCCCATCATACCATGATTATATATAGCACTTATTTTGTACAATAGCTTGAGTGGGTCCATGAGCTATAATACATCATGCTTGCATATATCCAGCCCATGTCTTGTTTGACCTTCTATTGAAAGCCTCACAGCAAATATCGGATAAAGAAGAGCTGTTTCTATTGACCGCTCGGACAAGGAGCCGTTATGAATCCCAGTAGATCGCCTCCTTTTGTTTTCTGTTGCTAAGATAACACGACAAAGTGTGCCTCAATGGCGTTGCACACAATATGCGCCAGGTCGCATTTATCACCGAGCAGACAGAGATATGCCACGATAGATGACAGCACCTGGTCCGGGGTGTCAGCCAACCTACGGAGGACATACTCTTAACGAATAACCAATCACGAAGCATGTATCAAGAACCACACGGGGCATCTTCCTGTCCACCATTTCCTTTGTCCTAGGGCTGCCAAAGTCATTCCTTTCCCGTCATTTTACCATCTGTTACGTCTCCCCGGTCCTGCAACCTTACTCTCAGGGGTGGTTTCCATTCGTGCCTTGCCTCAGGGGACTCGTTCATATTCATCGCTTAATAGTATGGTCCAGAGACTCTGATCTCCAACTGGATTGCTGGTGGGGATGGACAATCCCTTGACAACAGCAAGAGAATGTTGCTCTTAATGTAATTCACTGGGTGTGGTGCCTGTCTGCCATGAAGTAGATATCACAGCCCCTGCACGCACTACTTAGGGCCTGACAAGCACCGCTAGATCATCCCATCTCACACACCCTAGGGCTAACTAGTTATGCAAAAATGGATGAGGACCTAGGCCCCCGGGATACGACCAAGAGAGCCTATCTGATAGGTGGCCCCGATCCCCCCGGACGGCCACACAGATATAGAAACAAATGACATGTTTGTTTCCTTGGCGTCTTAAGAGGTTCTTCCTTGTTTGTCAACTTTAATGGTTCGGTTGACACTGTCCTGCATGGACTCTACATTCATCGCATCACAGATAGGCATACTTCGGCTACATTGCTCATTCAATCCACGTAGCTTTCTTCTAGAAAGATGGTGCAAATTTCCAATGGCTGATGAAGACAATTATTCTTTAATTTCTTCAATAGAGATGCATTTCCAAGCGAATAATCTCGCATCTTCTGAGAAGAATTATAATTAGTATAGGTAAAATCATCCCTATGATGAATTGGTAAAATGGGATCGTCACCTCACGGCTATCCCTTCACTGCTGTTTCTTGTGGGATTTCAAATCCTTCGCATTTGCCTTTGTGGGAATAAAAGGGAAACTAGGTGAAATACCGACTTGTTTACTTTTGTGATGACAGAATGCCTTCTGGGCGGAGTATATTTCATTGCAATTCCATTTTCCAAATGTTCGCAACAAGCCTCTCGGAAACCTAATGCATATTCAATTTAGCATATCATCTCGGAATCTCAAGGGCACTACTGCAGATAATTCAATTACGATATAATGTTCCGTCGGAATCCTTCTGTAATATGTAATCTGATTCCATTCTTTAATTTCTCTCAAAGAATGCAGATCATCAAACTACGTTCAAATATACGGCCCATTCTTTTCCTTAGGACTATTGTCCAGAGTTGGATTTGAAAACCTGAAAGGCGACTACTATCAGTCTAGATTCAAAAGTATTCCTTCCTAAATGATGTAAAGACTGCTGGGGATGCTCTTGACTCCCTACACCGGCGCTAAGCCATCAGCATTCATTTGATCTCCTTTTGTATACTGCTAATCTAAGACTGGGGAAATCAGAAAAGCCTGACCATCTCAAATTTAATTGATAGCTAACCTGGAGAAACATTAATGCTGAAACACATTGAGACAAAATATAACCCACTTAGACCCAAAACGGGAGTTTTGCTGCTAGAAATTTCATATTAGATATCTGATCAATGTAGGCTTATAGACCTGACGTCACACACAAAATTTCAGACCTCTATTTAGCATAGGACCAAAAATACCAGCCGTCCTACATGTAGTACTATACATTTTTGAGAACTTTTTAGGTATTAGATCATGTATTTTACATAATAGGGAACCAATAGGATGCATAGAGACCAAACTCTCAAAAAGCCATTATTAAATTTTATGAATCACCCCTACCTATTGTATAACAAGCTAAATTTGAAGTATTCCATGTAGATTCTTCTGAATCTGAAGAGGAAAATTGCTGAAAAGCCTGGTCACATCGTCAAAATGGGTCGTTTCTATGGTAACTAGTGATTTCTTTGGTATTTTAACCAAATATAGGTTTTTAAGGCCCCATTTCTACACTGTTATCAGGAATGTGACCAAACTTGGGGATATTGATGTTAGATGTGCGGGCTATTTAAGGACTCTGAGTGAGTGACCTTGACCAAGGTTAAAGTCACTAGATATGACCTGGAGATACAAAATAGCAAAATTCGGGAATGTGACATGCTATTTTCTCCCGATTTCCTCCTGAAAATAGGGCAATAGGGAAAAATGATAATCTAATATATTAAAATAATTATGAACCAACATTAAGGAAAAGAAGAATTGGACATGCCCAGTTTCATTGGATAGTGCGTTGCCATGGTAACCGAGACTAAAACTAAGTCATAGTTACCATGGCAACACACTTGGCAATGGCACTGAGCATGGGCCATTTTTCTTTCCCCTAATGTTGGTTGTTATTTCTATACATAATCATTTCCTCCTGTACCCTAGTTTCATAAGAGAAAACGTGATGTCACATTCCAGAATTTTGCTATTTTTTGTATTTGAAGGTCATATCTGGTGACTTTGACCTTGGCCAAGCTCACTGGATCGAAGTCTGCAGATAGCCCTCATACATACCATCTAACCCCAAGTTTGGTCACATTCCTGATAATAGTGTAGAAATGGGACACTAAAAACCTGTTTTCTGCTGAAGTATAATAAACGAAAATCACCAGTCACCATAGAAACAGCCCATTTTGACAATGTTTGTGGGTCTGTCAGCAAATTTTCTCTTCAGATTAAAATAATGCATACATGTAATTTTACTTGTTATATGGTGGGAATGGGTTCTGAAATGATCCTGACTCTATAATACATACACATTCAGCTTATGGCTGCTGGTCTAAGTTTGTAGGGTAATGAGCAGACCCAATGCTATTATATTTTATTATAGCAATAGACAACGAGGATTTTAGTGTGAGAACGGTCTGTACTCCCATAGACGTCCCAAGGCCGAAGGCCGAGGGACGTCTATGGGAGTACAGACCGTTCTCACGCTAAATCCGAGTTGTATATTGATTTTAGTCCGTGATGGAACACATCAGGTGGCGCCACTAGACCAATGCGGTCTGTAGTATAATAAGTGCACGCGAAGTCTTACCCAAAATGGACTAAACTCATATAGATCCAGCGTTCTCTGCATGTAGGACGGCCACACATTTCTTTCATTTTCTCCAAGAATATAATACTTAGAAACTCAATTTTTGGCAGGGACATTGATCATACCCTAAACTATGGTCCCATAAAGGTTTGATCCCGAAAATTATGGTATGAATTTATCACTTCCTGGGGTGAACTTTCAGAAATGACACTTTCCACAAATCGCCTTTGGCCCCTTCATATGCAGTGATGTTACCATGGCAACACATCATTATTTCCTTCTCAAAAGTTTATAAATACTAAAATCCGTCTATGTGCATAACTGGTAGAAATATTATTCTGTTTCGAAAAAGATTTCTTGATTTCTTACAATATCTAAAAAGCATAATTATTCTGCCATCCTACATGTAGGACGGTGGGTCTATATATCGGATAATAGAATCAGTTATGGTATATTTTGTTTAACGTTCCTTTGGGTACTTATTTCCCTTATCACCTATTATATAGATAGCATCAGCGAATTAATTCCAGCCACAAGACATTTCTGAACTGCACATTGATCATCTATTTAGTTGGCGAATATACAAATTTTATATGAAATTACTGTGCTCTATTATTAGAGAAATAGATCATGAGCGACTGTAAGGCCTCAGCTTTTGTGTGCCTGACACCCACCTTTGAGACGGGAATCTGGGAATGAATGGTTGGGAATCTGGGAATGAATGGTTGTTTAAAAGATATGCATCAAAGGTTTCCTAATGGAATGACCCGATTCTTAATGGTCCCTCTTTGATTTCTGCTTTTGCCACTGCTTTTCTGTATGTGAATGCGACAGTTGATGTCCAAATCACAGTTCTATATTCCGCGGTACATAGATGGCACACTCTATTACAATTACTTAGCCAAATCCGGGGCATCCTCGTCCTAACACCAGACAGTTCTTCACCGTACTGTATGTATTTACAAACTCAAACAAACAGATAATTATTTCTCATTTAAAACCAAGCATGAAATAATAGTATTCTTGTTTTCTTTTTTCTCTCAGCTGGGGTATGTGGGGTTCTGAGTGACTTCACAAAAACCAAGCCATTTCAATTTAAAATACAAGCTAAGAGACTTTAATTGTTTTGTTTTTTTCAACACAGCAGAAGAGCTTCTGTTGAATTCTCTCCGAATGCGCTCTCATCCTGTGCAAGGGCTCGGTGATTAATTATAAATTCACGTGGTTTCTAATTATGAAAGGCATAATTGGAATCAGGATAAGAGAAGGGAGATGCTTTTTCTTGTATTATCTATATCATGTTTCAGATGGATCGGCTGTTCTCGTTGAATTTAATAGGATTCCCCGAAATCGCCTATGTTTCCGGTTTTCTTATATTCCCTGATTATATCACAAAGATTATTAGGCCCACACATTCACTATCTCCTGACAGTTCATTCCTAACATTTAGAATTTCGAATTAAAAGCAGGTCGTCCTGGAATATCTGCCATAGTAGAAGGATTGCAACCATTTCCAATATTTTATTACAAATTGTAGTAATACGATATGGAAATAAAATTACAGAATATTTGTATGTAAGAAAAATTCGATCGTCCTTACCAGTCATTATTTTGTACAATATATCCCTAAGCACAAACCATATTAATTAATATTGTTGACAAAGACGTATGCGGTTCCTAGTGAAACCAAACTGAAAGTAACAGCGCAAATGAGAGCGTATCTAACTGCACACTATGGTAATAATTAAGCTAATTTATGCGGCGTAGTAAAACGCCCCCTACATATGTGTATCATGTGGAAGAAATAAATAATATTGATGTAAAGTATATAGCCAGTTATGTTCAGTTCAGGTGTCTCAAGACTGGCTAGTTTGGTCCGTTTTGTACAGCCAACTCTGGGTGGCAGTCCCGTCAATATCAGTATACATACTCCCGTCTCGTATATAATATATATCATCACATATATCACATATATCATTGTATCCTTTTATTCCCGTACTGCCAGGTATGGACCTGTACCAATCACTTCATATTTGAATTTAGAAATGTAAATTCTAAATCTAATCTAAATATTTTTTAATCTAATGTAAATGTGTCATATGCCCTCGGGTAATATGATAAAGATAAATCACATAAGGAGACACGCCTATGACCTGAATGAAATAAATGGGAAGAGGGAAAGCCAGAAAAAAATACGTTGTGGTCCTGGGTTTGTTTCGTGTAATTGCGCCGTTGACTTGGTTGACAGACTTCAACGACAAACGAACTTCACCTCCTCCTATATCACTTGCTATTATTCTAATTAAATAAGAAGGCACGGCAACAAAATATCCCGACGGTTAGGTCTGCCCGTGGAGCTTTTATATTATATAAACAGCATGGTAGCATAGTGCTGAACATCATGGTTTAATGACATATGCTGCACAGCTACTACGTTTACATTTATCCCTGTTATTCAAGCTTCGTGGCCTCTCCTTGTATCCAGACAAAAATTAAGAATACCACGAAATTTCCGAGCAGGTCTGTCCTGTAGCCAGGAGCAGTGGAGGGGTATTTCAAATAAATCCCCCAGGGACTTTTCTGCGTCATTAGTTTTCCAGAATATCCCCCATTTAGCTCTCGGGGGATCTCCTACATGAACCAAGGTTAGAAGTATGCATATGTTACTAAAACGAGTCTAGCAGATATATCCTAGGATTTTGCTATGGATACCTCCTTGAACGCTTTCTCAAGGCGCTTGGACTCGAGTCGAAGAGCAGAGGATTCTTCCTATAATTTAAGTTACACACACTGTACAGCCTAGCTTTATGAAGAGCTTTAAACTGTCATGGATAAACTACGCCCCGTATTGTAGATGGAGAAAGAGGATCAGTTCAAGTAGTACCCAATAAATGATTCATGAATGAAGGTTTAGGATTAGTTTTATCCGGGTCAAAATATATTTCTATATTCCATCTATTCATTGTAATTCAAAAGTTGTCAAAAGTGTCTGGATTATGCTTTTGTGTTGTTCGTATTTGGAATGCTACCAGTTCCAAATGGTAACAGTGAAATCCTCCTTATATTCCAATGCATTAGACAAAACTGTTTTACAGTTATATAGTACTTCAGACCATAATGTTATTAAGCAGCGCGTTATATCTGAATGGGTTAAATAGAAAACTAGCTAAGAATGTAATAACTTAGAGCTGATATTCCAAATAATGCCTAGAATAATTATGTTCCACTGACAATGGCATACCAATTAAATATACTATATCAAAATGATATGAGTACATACCTTTTAAATTTTGTATGCTGATATTGTATACACTCCTGCTTTAGAAGTGATTATTTCTTATATCATCCTTTATATAACCACTACTCATTATTTGGAACTTTCAGAACATAGTATTTATTCTTAAACCCCATATCGTATGACTAACACAGAGTGGAATAAAACACACACACCTGGTGTCTACATTCAGCGATGGTGGTAAATACAACCGGCTCGTTTTTCTTCAAATAATCCATACAGAAAGGTCCTTGGACGGTGGACATGTTTGAACACAGTTGACCAAACTCTGCCCCAATAGCATGGACATTTGGCCTGCTCATTCCCCGAGGAACATTGCTCTTTTGAAACGACTGAAAACTTCCTATGCAACGAGGCTGAAAGATAGCACAACTGGAGGCAGTTAGGGTCAATCAAGGACATAGATGGGGCGTAAGACCAGAAGGTAGTTATTTCCATCCCCTAATGTCTAGCCTGAGATCATTGTTGTGTAGGAATGAAGGAAACCTGAGGTCAAAGGTTTAACCCAGGAGAGTTGTTGGAGCACAAGTAGGTTGGGAAAGGGATATATATGTATGTATGCTGGAAGGGAGGTATTCCAGCCCTCGGCTTGCTTCAAGACTTAAAGTACATATTATTTATCATATCAATGGGTCGTCTTAAATCTAATGGCCCATATATGGAATATTAATTATTAATAAATCATGTATGGAACGAATCGCGTGCTGCTGATATTGCCTAAACATAATTATGACAACATACGATACCATACTATAGAAATGAAATAATTCCCAAAATCCCATTCGGAAAAAGTGGCGTTTACATCGACACAGCACATAGAAGAGAATTAAACTTAAGATGACTTGTTGGTGAGTGAGTGCTTTACGCCCTTATCAACACATTTAATATGGTTATATCAAGGGCGGGAGAGCTGAGAGGGAGGCAGTTTATGGTCATACCCAGGAAATAGAGATAGAGAAAAAGGGAGAGAGAGACAGAGAAAAGAGACAGAAAGGCGCTTTATGGTCACACCCAGGACCAATGATAACTTTTGGATGTTAGCATATTAGATAATAGTTCCATAAGTAGTCTTCTTTTCAAAACTAATCCATATCATCAGGATGTTATATAATGCACGGTTCTATGTGAATCTTGTGATGTATCTATGTGAATCTATGTGATTATGTTCTTATGTCCTATTCTGCATGCATGGTACTATTGATTCCGTTTGGAATTTTAGCAGTAACGTTTTCACCCGGCGTTGTTTGAAGTATATATCGCAGTTTCTCAAGATTACACAAATTCAATGAGTTATTTGTAGATCCGCTCAAATATCAAGAACCAAGGCTAAAAGCCAACTAACTTTAGCCATCATTTCCTGGGGGATCTCAAAGCGTGCAGCTCCAACATTCACCCTAAACTCCAAGGGCTCTGAAAGGTCACTTACCGAGTCATGGGACCCGGTGACATAACCAATAAAAGTCAACGCTCACAGTTCACCTTAAATTTAATAGCTGGCGTCGTTCGATGTGGAACTTTGGGGTCAGCAGAGATGGGCACCTTGACAGGCAACCAATGCTCAAAACACTGATCCCTTTCCGGGTGGGGATCAATGGCTTTGAGAGAGCAAGAGAAGACTGGTCACATCACTTGACCTTGAGGAGACTACATGTCTAACGATCTTTTCCAAGGATAGGTAGCGCTTCTGACTTGAGGACTGGATGGGAGAGGGCTTTTTCGATTAACTTTACCACTAGATTTACGAATGGAAGAAACACTATTCAGAGCTGGATATTCAAGGTGGTGGAGTGAACACCTCAACAAATAATGCTATGATTTAAGGGTCGAGAGTGTGAGTGTAAATCCCGACAGCCTGCCAAGATTCAAGGCTGCACGATCCATCACAACCTATGTTTAAATTTGGTTTATTAATTAACTTTGACGTCTGCGCAGGTGTTCTCTCAAAACCAATTATGCTTCCAGTGCCTGCTCTAAAAGACATGTCCATCAAAGTGGGATGTATCCTTAGAAAATGACCCTTGCTTGTTCACAATGTACAATTTCCACTATAGTACTCATTTTAGTTTCTATAAATATTTGACCGGTGACACAAATGACTAGGAAGCTCACAAATCGTTCGCATCTACATTCAATTCATGTTGTATATATGCTGGGACATGGCTGTCTTTCTAAGTTTTAGGTAATATTTACTAAATGATATTTGGAATTTATCAGGTTTTACGTTTTACGTGCTGATAATTATATGAAATAGATCTTTTAAATGTGTGTATAGAAGAAGTCAAGGTTAGAGCCACTCGGTCGAAGGCATTGCACCAAAAATACCATATACTCTAAATTATCTCCTGCTATAAATCGTGGTCCATTACCTGTGATACATAGATCTACATTTGGACATTTCTCTGACGAATATTTAACGACATTACCCCGGACTTTATCTGCATACATGTATGTCTAAATGTTCCTGATAAATTAACATCGTCAGTAGTTCTAAGTTACTAGAAATAAATATACATACGTTGTACCGCGGATGTCTGGAAAGTGTTACAGCAGTGTTAGTCAGTTTTATTCATCTCCCTTTAACAGGCCTTTCCATGCGTTTATCAGACTACATAATCCTTAGGCCACGGTTGAAGGGGAATTATGGCTTTGAACTTAGCATATCCAGAGTGGCACATTAGGTTACCACCCTGCGGTACATCTCCGTTAAACTAACCTCAGTCTTCTCCAAAGACTGTCGTTGCCACCATTATAATGCTGACCCTTCGTCGTATTATCACTGCCCTAGCTCGTAGCGGATGGAGTCAGGTTCATGATATGACCCTCAATCATCGCCCACGGCCGTTCGACATCCACAAACCTCCACATGAAATGCAAGATTAGCTGAAAGGGAAATCTATATCATCACTAAGTACAGTATTAGAATTAGTATTAGCGTTAAGAAAGCACTCGGTGCCTTGCGTCCTGTAACCATGCATAGGACGCAAGAGTAGGCCTAATCCGAACGCACCGGAAGTTCAAGTACAAATAACAGCCAGAGATTATTCAGTTAATGCAGCATTTTATTCACGTAGAAAAGACAGTACAGGACCTGAATTTGCTAAACCTAACCCCTTCAACCCAACCCCAATGTCATGGGCAATTGAGTTCCATTGCGATATATTGGGAAACAATTTATGGAATCACCATCTGATCATGGGGTTGAATTATGTCTTCCTTGAAGGTGACTAGAACTGGTATTGTGAATGAATTATCCCGAAGTAGGACTCATCCTGTCTTGCTATGCCTAAGAACAGTAAGTAAAGATTAAGAACATCCCTGAGGAAGGTGCAAGGTACAGAGCCATTATTTAGATGTATCCATAGAAATAGTGTGGTATCGCCTGTGAGAGGCCATGCATTGGAGGGAATGTGAAGAAGCCTAAAACAGACAAAAACTCAGCCAATTAGATTGTGAACACATTCAGATTGTCTAAGCAATCATGCAACAAAAATGAGTAATATTGCATATTGGGAATAGTGTGTAGCGGTATAGTCATATCTAGTTGAACTCACAGATATAATTGGACGTGGCATAAGACTCAAAATTCCTTAAGGGGGTAATAGGTACTGAAGGATGCTATAGAAGTGATTGAGGTGATCACATAACACAGTCAGATCTAAAGCTGGGAGAAGCACCCGAGATGTATCATGCAGTGAGGTCAGATTTGATTCCTGCCTCGGGCAAGCGGTCCATTCTACCAAAGGTTCCTGCTTATCTGAACAACTGTTTCTATATAATGGGGAAAAGTTAATCAACCATATCAAAACTCTCGAAGAACATTTTGCCTAAATGTCGGCCATTGAATGATTTATGATCTTCGTCCCAACAGGGGCATTTATGATGGATTATAATTTTAAAGTCTGAAATTAGATACCCCAAACCACTTTGCATTTTGATGTATACGTATAAAGCAATACCATCACTGTGTATTCAACATAATGTATCCATCTCCAACGTCTAAGACCCCATCCACCCACCCACCCATCCACCTCCCCACATACAGTCCACCCCCTAACCCCTAGCTCATTTCCAAACTCGACCCCCTCCACATGAACCATCACCTTCCCGCTCGTACCTTTCCCATCATCTCTCTCATCAATGCTCATAGCGGACATGAGTTTGATTGATCTATGTGCACTCTTTACTTTCCGGACCACTAGTTAGCTCTCCGTGTCTTCCTCTCACAAATTAGGCTGATCAGAGACGTAGACATCATAGCTGTAACCCAACACGTTAACCATCGCCTCATCATAGACATTTAACGAGCTCTACCGTGTCCAAGGGAGGGCTCCATTGATCCTTCGCCCATGTCATATCAACCAGAAGAAGAGATCCTGCTAATCATTTGGTCACAGAAAGGAAGACGGTTCTTTCATATCTTATAGGAATCATATCATAAATTGGCCCCTAGAAGTAGGAGAGAGTTGGATGGTAGGGAACACTTGACTTCTATAGTAAATAAGACACACAACAAGGCAATGGAGAACTTTTTAAGGAAGTTATTTTTATTATTTTTAGCAGGGAGGTATATACTAAGAGTACCGCCCTGTTTTAGTGAGTCATGATCAATCACCAACCTCCAAACTTTCGCAGATTGGAACCATTACATAGCTACTATAAAAACATAACACTACTTGTCTAACCAATAACCTTGACTATACAAATTAGAACTTTATGTATCGACGTTAAAACTGCTGATATAATGCCTCGTGAGGAACTTAAAATGTTCGTATATTGACCAACTTTCATTTATGAATGATCATGACACATTTTGCGATTCATTATGAAACTGAACTTCCAAATGTTCAATTCAATTCAACATATAATTTTTGTAAAAAGGGGACATATATTTGAAAGGTGACTTCCAGGTATTTAGTATGTTCCTGGAATAGACTACTGAACCTACATTTAGGATAAGAGAAATTAAAAGGGGAAAATCAAGCCATTGACATTCCTTTGAGTGATGTAAAGATATGGTTGATTTTGATATTTTTCTGAAGCTTTATTTATATTACTCGTCTAATATAGTCTAGTGTGGTAGATATAGGTGAAACAAAAATGAGAACAAGTAAGAAAACTACAACTAGGTTCTCAGCTAACTAAGCATGATTTTAAGTCATAAAGTTTATACAGTGTTATGACAAATAGGTCTATAACCCCTGGCAGACCCTATTTAGATTGTGACCAATTGCTCATACAATATTATGTAATATCAGAATAATCAGAATAACATCAGAATAAATATCATAATAACTCAATATTGTCAAGACCAGCAGTGATGAACCTATCAAATGTGTTCCGGTCTTCTATTTGATGAGCTTCTATCTCAAGCCCATTCCAATATTTAACTTATTCAATACCTAATATTGATATTTAATTTTTAACTGATTCAAAATAGTTAGCCTACAAATGTTAGTGAATTTTGGTTGGATTATTTTTAAATTTCTTCGGTCGTTTACATGGCTTCTAGTAGAGAGATTTCTATGGAAAGCCATTGGGACATCTATTCATTATTTATTGATGTCACTAAAACATTTATTGATATCGATAAATATCTAAAAGGTTTATGGATATCTCTTAATTATTTTCGGATATACAAACATTTTTGGTATTAGTAAATGGATTTGTGGATATCACTAAATCATTTATTACTGATATCCATAAATACAATTTTTGATATCAATAAATTCATTTACGGATATCTGTAAATGATTTAGTGATATTGGCAAATCACTTTACAGATATCATATCAAATTTGTGATTTAGCGATATCGATAAATCAATTTTTGGATATCAAAAATGTGATTTATCACTATATCAATAATTCTATTCATTGATATCAATAAATCATTTATTGATATGAAAAAAGGAATTAGAGATATGTTGCCACCAGAGTTTTAAGTTTATACTTGATTTCATGAATGATATCTCTAAATGATTTATTGAAATCAATAAAACATTTGTTAATATCACTAAATGATTTATTGATATCAAAAAAGGAGTTAGAGATATCAATGAAACATTTACAGATATCTGTAAATATTTATCTCTTCATCTCTAAATAATTATTGATGTCACTAAATATTTATAGATACCTCTAAATTATTTATTGATATCAATAAATATGTTAGTGATATCAATAAATGTTATAGTGATATAAAGAAATATTTAATACATGTCTCAATGGATTTCCATAGATTTCTGTTATGTAATTTTATTGTTAGAATTTACTAGAGCCTTGGTTTATGATCGGTCTAATCATGTAGCACATCATGACATGTATAGATATGGCGAGCGTTTAGATTTGAAGCGAATCAGACACTAAATTTCCTTGGCGTGAGAGGCTGGCCGTGAAGGATGTGACTAGGAAATAGGGTCTTGACACAAGATATGCTTGGACTGCTGATTGTCAAAGTAAACGTCATTCACGTCGCAAAATATCGGCGAGGAATATCGGGATAACTGGATAAAGATGATTGAGCGAGCTGAGAGGAAACAACATACGCCGTCGCGCAGATGATAAAAAATACAAATGAACGAATCCGATGATGGTACCCCACTTATGCATCCAAAGTGGTAATGGAGTGGACCTTGGCCCTGACCCTAATTTGTCTGGACAAGAGCTCAGGTAGTAAGAGAATGCTTGGGCCGATGTAAGCTTGTATTACAGTGCCCCATCGATTCTGGTGTCGGGTGAATTCAATGTAAATTTGCTCACTACTTGACTAACATGGCTGGTACCAAAGTCCCTGGTCCGACCCTTGGATCTTGGGCAGGTTTCTGTCGATGACCCTTAAGTTTTGGATGAGTATGGAACATATGGGAGGGTAGTCACGTGATTGGGGAGCACGACTTTGTAGAGCAGGAATAAAATAGTTCGGGTTCTGTGGGGATCACATGTATCTGGTATCAGCTACCCTTCACCACGACATCCTGCCCACATATATTACATTTTAACTTTAAAATTAAAGTTTAATTTAAAGTTTAAATTAAAAGCATTTCGTTACCCTTTAACTTGTATCAAGGTCAGTATGTACACATACTTTAGCAGGACTAGAATTAATCTGGTATATGTTAATGTTTTACAGAATGACCCGATCACTGGGGTAAAGACACTATATATATCCTAAAGTACAGCCCGAGAATCCTTACACATATCTTGTATTTTAGATAAATGAGTATTGGTAATACTTTGTTTGATGTCTTAACGACGACGACCAGTGCACTAGTACACAAGTTACAGACTCGAGTTAAAACATTCTTGGATTTCTGTGAGGTGAAAAGTGAGGTTCGCCAGTCAAAGGGGTATAGCAGTTTCCCATGAATTCGAAATGGCTCGGAAGCACAAGCAAACGTTCTTGCCTCAAAGATCCTATTCGCCTAAAATGCCCTAAGGTAAGAAATCCCATTCTTGGCTACGAGGTCATTTATCCCACGAGACGTATAACCTAATTAACTCTTTACCAATTCAATTGGTGATAACGGCCCTATCAAACCTTAATGAAGAAGAAGGATTTCCATCTACAACAGCATCTACAGATCGAATCTAATTGCAATGTATATTTACCGAAAATCAGGTGTCCACTCAAAATTAATCTCGAGGGCAAATCTAAGGAGTTTTTAAATACCTTTATTTTAACTATGGTTAGAATAATGACAACCCTCATCAGAAAGCTCGTAGAATAAAAAGCCTGTAGTAGACATAATTGTTGCAAACCAGTTTCCAGTTGGCCAATCCGTATGTATATCCGTATATATCCGTATATCTATCTCCACTCCAGGCCATCTATGCTATGGCACTAGTCTTGAATACATGTATACGTTTCTAAAGTCCGTCTAGAAAACTAAATATTTGTTTTCTAAAAGTAGCAAAAACGACCATATTTCAAACCATAAGTCGATTTGATGATGCAAATACGTCCGGATGCGAATCACTATAAATGTTGCCAACAAGATTTAATTTCAAGAAATAATATTTCCTGAAGGTATCTTCTATCAAATTTATGTGTTGAATGCGCCTCTGCCAGACAGAAGTTGTATTATTTCATTTAGGAGGGGAAATGGCCCGTTCGTGTTCGAGATATATAATATTATATTGTCATTGGAAGTCATTTCAAATAACATCTGCGTAATTATAGGCAGCCATAATTATAATAAATTCTTCAAGATCTATGAGCACCAGTGTAATGCATGGTAATAATGATCTAGTATAGCAGGCATAACCAAGTAGAATAGGCTTTAAAATGTTACTTAAAACTGAAAAAGAAGTGGCCTATGAAATGTCGGTTTGGGCTGAGGCCTGTCCCGATTCTAATCTCATTTTCCATATACTACTCGGCCTACATTGCCGAAGTTCTACACACAAACCCACAATTCTGGGTACTTCTGTAGTATCGCTCAACCTCTCTCTTTCTTTCCGGCAAGAAGAAGCTTTATTATGCCACTAGCTTACTTAGTGTTTTGGATTACATTATCACAAGTTTAAGCAGCATTTTCTTATCAAAATTGTCTGTAAAATTAAGCCTTTTTTAAGCCTTTTTTAAGCCTAAATAATAAAACATACACCTTGGACTCTTACATACAGCTGTATCGTTCTATACCGCTTTGGGGGTCTCCGGTCTGGTTTTTTTCCCTAAATTGCCCTTGTAACGGACAATCCTACCAGCGGATAGAGTCTGTGGTCAACCCCTAAAGGACTTGGAAGGTTGTGGTGAGGAGAGATTAGCCTTATGGACATGTGATAGAGAACTCGCTGTCCCTCGTTCTCTATCACATGCCATAAGTCTCTTCCCTCCTCACCACAACCAAGTCCATAGTATCGGGAGCTTTCAATTCCTGCCCTTGGTAATATATGGGCAAGTTGTGCATAGCATATATGTGACATTCTTTTCCACTAAGAGGTATATATCTTTACGATTTGATCCATGGAGCCGGGTTCTATCTCGCTGCAAATAACATTTGGCTTAACATTGATGAAATTCTGATTTCCCAATGAATCATACCACACGTGGATGTTATCCGTTGTGCTATAATTGTATACTTGAGGTGTCAGTGGGTGATGGTCATATATTATATGTATACATGCATGTGTTTAACAAAATAGTTATCCATACTTAAATATTGTGAATATATGGGATATTTCGAGCTTGTATGTTTAGTCGTTAATGCGACTTATTTATTTCTGTTATGGTCTCATTGTGAGGTGTATCAGCCGTTAGAAGGCCATCTATATATAGAATGAAAGCTTATATGTCACACTTATTTACTGTTGCTGTCTATATTTTCAACATTGTACATAGGCTACTGTGAGGAACGTGCATAACATGTATAACTTTATGTCGCTCTTCAGGGATAGTCAAAGTAGGTTCAGGGCATGCAACGAATAACCGGAAGTGAATTATGTATTCATGTGCCTCTCTTTGCGAGCAGAAGGTAATATTAACTTCGACCTTTTATGCAACAAATTTATGGGAAAGTTGAATGAAAGGGAGATCATTTTTACTTTTTATTAAAGGAGGTGTAATAAATCCAGGACCAATCTTGGATGCTACGGCAGGTAATGTGTCACACTCATTGTTTCCAGTGCAGGTTTGCTGTCGGGATACACCTATGAGCACCCTGCACTTCAAGAACCCATGTTATACTTGTATTGGAGCCTCCATCAACTTCGACGAGTTAACGAATTTATGAGAGAAGGCACACATGGTAACAACAAAAACACAGGAGCGATTCGTACTGCATGTCTAGCCTTAACACAATCTATTAAGTGACCATATGCACCTTGTATCCAGTTTTTCAAATTTTCATGTTTCATGTTGGAACAGTCTCTTCTGGCCGGATTTATATATTTAGATCAAATAAAAGTGTTATCAAAAAGTTATATTTTATCATTAATTAGCTAGACTACCTTCAACACAATTGGAAATAACAATATAATGATCTATTACGAACACATTAACAACAATCAACATTACTATGTTGTAAGAGCACAAGGTGTTTTGTGGGTTTTTTTTGTCGGGATTCCCTACTTTTGTGTTTTTATTTTTTTGTATTTTATTCCCTACTTTTGTGTTTTTATATTTCTAGTCTCCTTTGTCTGTGGCGGTCCATTTCAGTTTGGGATACATGATAGGGCCAGGTTCCATGCTTTCTGTCAGACAGTCAGCTTTGGCTCGTGATTTTCATCAGTTTCAAGAACCCTGGACACCTGCGGAACTGCCATCTCATGTAGGCACTGGCCTACTTCTGTAGGAGCTCCGTTAAAGGTGCAGCTGTTAGTAAAGGGCCTAGTCCACCAGGCCGATTCTCATGCGATGTTGCGCCACAGAGAGGACCATTTTGAACTAAATCGCAATATGAAAATCGGTTTAGTGGACTAGGCCCTTAACTGATACTCGACTAGGTGGCACAGTCCCCACATTAGGCCCACAGACGGCACCCATTCTGGATTGGACCTAATTGTGGCCATACTCTCCCATCTCTGGTGGGGTTCGAACACACAACCTCTGTCCTGTCCTACCACCTATGCCACACAGACCAGTTTAGTGGCCAAGGTTAGCACACATTATCCTAATATGTCGATATCAAATCTAATGGGTCTCATGAGACCGAATTCCTTGGATGACATATTATCCTCCTTACATAGCAAACATACGCTCATATTTCATGACATAATTCATGAATATCAATGCAGACCATATTGCTGCTGCATGACCCTGATGGGATACATTTGTATGCTAAATGTCAAGGTTGTATACATATGGAGTGTAGGAAGAGAATTACGGTAGCAATAGAAACGCTGACTCTTGTAATGCGTCCTTCTTAGTAGAGATCATGAAAATACAGTAAAAACATTTCTTGGTCATGGGACCATTAAAGGATAATGTTATGACGGCAAGTTTTTATCTGAGTTCAAACTCTTTATAATGTATATTTGTGTATGTTTCTGAAACCTTAACATTATACACATAATTCCTGGGGCACACATACACGTGTATGTAAACATGTAAATAGCAGCATTAATGAGGTCTTCACTGACTTCATCACTTTCCAGATGTGTGCACAACCTTGACCTGTTCCAACTAATCATGCATGGACATATTGGTGTTGATCTATTACATATTGCCTTGCATACAAAGGGGTTTATATTCAGTGTCGGTTAAGAGATGGTATAAAGTCACTGTTATGCCAAGGCTTACCTCATATGTAGTAATCGCTTAGTATCTATCATATATCCCTGTCATCGGCACTTGCAAACAATTAACCTTCTCAGTGAGTGTCTGGGTTATCAATCACCCATCAATCAACAATCACTCAACACATCAATGGCTAAAAACTTTTTCAAACTGCATTAGCAATACACTCAGCACATCAATAGGAGTTCTGCACTCTTGGAACTTCTGTCGAGAAAATCTAAATGGTATTAAAGACATTTAGTGACAAGTGTCCTGGCCTGATATATATATATATATATATGTTGACATAGGACCATACCTTCCAGGATTCCGCTTTGACCAGCTGCAGTATCATTTATCATACCATTCAACCCTGGAGCGGTATGTACAAACTAGTTGGTAATATAGTCAAGCAATCAATAACAGCCACTAGAAAGCTGAGCCTCTCTAGATGCCCTCGAATGTGTGTCTAGACTTGGGGAGTGAGGTAGTTTTATAATCAGATTATTTTCTCCACAATTTTTTGCATGAAGATCCCTGTATGAATCTTGTTAATATTGTTCAATATTGTTCAAGTGTTAATATTGTTCAAGTCTTAACTATCTTGTGTCATCACAAATTAAAAAGCAAAATACAAACATATGCCATACTTTTATCAAAAGAATTGTGAGTTTGTTTCCTATGCAACATTAAAACAATGATAATTGATTTTATATGCACTGCTAGGCTTTCGGTAAGAATATTACATGCAAACAAAAATAGTTTTGAGGGTGAAAAGAACCAGCAATCATGCTTTTCCTGCTTTCTCTAAAATGAGCGTTTCAATATAATTCCCGTTTTAAACTATAGGTGGCGTTTAGGACGCAGTTCAGTATGACAGTCACCCTACTCCTGATTTTGACGAATTTCAATGCAAATTTTGGTTTTTCATCTACCTTCCTGAATGTCTTAGTCTCCAGATCTAATAGGCTTGTTCCATTGCTGCTCGGTCTGCACCATCAGTTCAGATTAATTGCAATCAGCCTACAATTTAATGCAACGGCAATATTAAATTCAAATTTCTTCGGTCATTCAAAATAAGATGTAATCGGTAGGATTCCTCATGTTTGTGACGAAAAAGCTCTTCACATAAATGATATATTGGCGAGTCCCTAGCTTTTAGGAAATTATAGATGATTTTTTTGTTCAAAGTAAATGGCCACCGTCATTAATGAGGATAAATATTCCAGTCGTAAAAACCGTTTTTGCAATTCATTTGGAAATAGTTTCACCTCAAATCGATCAGTTTTAAATGGTGCCAGAATGAGCGGTGGGTAGTGATTGAATGACCAGCAAATGATAGATTAACCGATCCTCGGTTGTATTTTTCTTTCCAATTTCAACGAAATCTGTTTTAGTGGGCAGCTTGTTAAAGAGAGTTTGGGAGGAATTAAATGTAAACAATGAACATCTATCATTATCCGCTTGAATTGTGGGGAAGATAGTATTGATGGAATAGTGTGGAACTGACTTCATTTATCATTCAACCGCATGATTGAATAGGAAGGTATTTGTTAGAATTTAACGATATTTGGAAATAAATCTGCCAGTTTCTCACCGATGATAAAACTGCCTTCGAAAATCTGTCTGAATCACGCGATTCAGTCACACGAGTTTCTATTGTTTTTGTTAACAATGAAACCCTAATAGAAATTATTTCTACACAATTGCGAGCTATGTTTTAATTACTTTATGATAGAAAGGTTGTTGTACGGTAGAGCTCTGTCGTCCCTTGCAGGAGCATGAAATGCAATCTTTTAAGAATTGTCATTTTGGTAATGGTAGAAGAGAATGTTTTTACCCAGTCTTGACGAAGTGACAAATCTATTTAGTATTGACAATGGAAAACCACCTCTTGACAACTACTACATGTACAGACAATTATTAATGAAAAATAAGCAATAGGAGGAAAAATTATATTCTGAATGTCCTGAATGTCGAAATGTATTCCATCAGTATTTTACATTGAAGTTATAGATGGACGTGAAATTAAAATAGATATATGCGCTTAATAGGGAATATAGCATTATAGTGTAAAATATGAGCTAAAGTTTGTTTATCGCATAGTACAAATTTAAACTTGAAATTACACAGAGGTATGCTAGTTTGAGAACCATAGCTTATCTAAGAAGGAACAAAATAATGAGATTTGTGGAGGAACCGACAAGACACCCTACGTAATTACAAAAGTTGTTATCTACAATGATTTGCTGGGAATATGAGCTATGGTTTTATGCCCGATATTTTGATGCTTTATTTATATATCACCGGCACACTGTTCTGTCGCGTGCACAGAATCAAATTTAGTGCAACTTATACATGCTTCTCAATTGGAAAATATTGTTCCCTCAAGGAAAAAGGTCCATCAGCTTGCCTCTCAGAAGAAACATCCAATTAAGGTTCCTTTAATTTAAGACCTTCAAAGACCTTGAACCTTGCACCTCTATCTGTAACTTGATTTAAGTGTTTAGAAAAAGCATTATTTACAATACCTTCACTAGCAGTGAAATAGAAGGATCCTTGATTTTTAAATCAATGACGGCAAGTTATCTTTATTTTCGTTTAAAGATTTTCTTTAGGCTTGGTGTACAGGATCCCCATTTTGGGTTTTTCACCTGTCCCAAGTTTTAATTATTTAGAGAAAGAATCGAATCGATACAGCAGTGTCTGGTCGTAGATTTGATTATAATGCAATATATGATACATTAGTGATGTAGGCATTATGTAAATGAGACTACAGGTTGCTTACAGTGGTTGACAGTAATATATAGGAAAAGAGTCAAGTGAAAAACAGTTTCAAAATATTGAATTAGTTGCTAGATAACCACTTGTCACTCAGGTCATTTGTGATGGAGTGTTGGCGCTGTCGGCAGTATGAAATATGTAAGTATACAGAAACTTGTAAAGAAGTTACTTTGCCTATTGAATGTAAATACAAATAAGGACCATTATCATCATGCGATCCGCAGAAATAAAGTATTCAGACATATTCTTGTATTTGTTTTAAAGGCTTCTATTGATCCGATATTTCGCTGTGTTGCAGATAACTCATTCCACGACTGGGCAGTCGTTCCTGGGCTGGACTGGACTCATCCCAGGACTGGACTAATATAGAATTTTTACCAATATTGTTCTGAGGCGGGGTATTTTTAGAATTGGAGCACAACAATTTCTGATGATTTTCAGCTGCATTCTCAGTTAACATCTTGTTTTTTACGTTCTTTTCCTACCCATCTTGTTTTTGTTGCAGGGCTTCGTAAAATTCCACATCTATATTTCAGTGGTCCGCGAAATATCTTTGCAATATTCTAATGTATTATTATTACCGCTCACCAATGCTCTTTTATTCTCGGCCGTTTCGACTTCAAATCCTTGTATAAACATTTAACAGCAGCAAAAAAATCTTGATAACTTAAGTTCCATATATTTCCAACAATTAATACATCTGATTAGATTTTTTTGTCGTAATAGTTGAGAATGCAGCTTCAATCCAATGGAACATGATGTATCGATTATTAATTGAGTTGAAACTTGCCTGTGTATTGGGATCCCTGGATTAAAAGCATCTATTGCTCCTCTCTTCCGCAACGTAATCCAACGTTTTCATAGATTTAGAAGATATCAACACATTCAAAAGAAGGAGCTGCTGAATGATTCTGTGCTTTTTACCCTGCTCCGAAAGAACCAGTCTTGAAAGAAGACGATGTTTTACATTGACATTTTCCTTGAAATATCATTTCGGCACTGCAGTGGATAATATTTTGACGAACGCTGATAATAGTTTACATTAGTCTAGTGAACAAAATCTTGTGATATAATGTTTTATGTCATATTTATTTGAGAAAGTTATTTGGTGTTCCTTAATTATCAAGAAAACATATTATGTTCTTGTTTGTGGAGGGCCTGAGGCCCTGAGACCCATAAATTGGTCCTCCTTTATGTGTTTTCTCCTATGCCGTGTAATTTATACAAGTATATTTTCATGCACATTGAATATACTTGAATTCATATTATGCAACAGCCATAATTCCGTGGTGTATATAGAAAGTTGCTTGATGGGTGATACTTTTACGTGCGATAAAAACGTATCTGGAGTTAATTTTTTTGAAAAAGGAGAATATATATAATAGAAACCTTGATATCCTATTTAGCGCATGCCACTTTCTCTGCGAAGCAACTTGTTTTTTCCGCGTTATAAAAACTTTATTCTGGAGAAAGCAACTTTTTTGAAACATGAGACTTGAAAAGCAGCAAAGGAACTTTATCTTATCTGTCTATCTCAATGTACAAGGCAGATAGTGGTGCTGCTTTTCCTTCGACCGAGCTCAAGCATAAAGGAGAGCTTTTTGTGAATGGTCCTTACTTCTACTATTCTGACCAAAGTCTGTTCAAATTGCCTGTGACCACGACGTCAGTCCCCAACATGTACTGACACTCTGCCATGCCCCATTGACCTCTGACGTTGTGAAAAGACGTTGTCTTCCCTTGGGAATAAGGAACGCCCGTTTCGTGAGGAAGAGGCGTCTGGGAGGGAAAGGTAACTCGATACTCATCTAATATCGGAAAGACTCCTGCAGCAGGAGACAAGAAATAAAAATAAACCTCCTCAAGGAGAAAATGGCAACTTCCGGTCATGCAATCACATTGCTGACCGCGATTTCTATCTCTAACCAACCCCGAAATGGCTGTCATTCAATAGATCTTATTTAGAGATGGAGCTGGCACTAGCTTGAAGTGATGAAAAGGCGTATTTTTGTCATCAATGTCAGATCTCTTTTTGGAGAAAAAATACCACATCAGACGCTCTGTCGGCCACTGCGGAAAGAAGTAAAGGGATATCAGATCCGACCTTGTCATTCCCTGCTGACAGAAACATCAGTGGGTGATAAATTAAGTTGTGGGATGTTCCTCCACCTCTTCCTCTTCTTCTTTCCGGCAAGGTGATGATATGCCTTTCCCCGTGCAAAGACCGACAGTCCTTGTGTCCATATCATGCTTTTTGAGGTAAACCGTAGATGAAATTATTAATTAAATATTTTCTTTTCAGCCATACCCTGTCTAAGGTTTAAAAAACTGATGGAGTAGCATCGTTCATATTGGTTCTGAGGAGATATTTTAACCAAGTACCTATTATCTGTAAGATAGTCCCAGGGGTGTGAAGTCTATGTGGGTTGGGTTTTTGTTGTTTTTTTGTGTGTTTTTTTTGGGTTTTTTTGTTGGTTTTTGTTCGGGGTTTGCGGGGAGAGGTAAATGGACAGTAGATGTTTTCGTTCTTGATATTGTAAATGTTCATGAGACGGAAGTACGTTTATTATTAAATGCGTGCACACATGTATACACATTTAGCTTTCACTTCTACTGTTCATGTCACCATATGAGGGATTGGACACAATGTCTTTAGCTTTGCAGGTATCTGCCATGCAGTTAAGCCTCTTCTGTCGGGAGAGTTTAGAAGAAGAACCTGTCTAAACACTGATAAGCTCTAAGGACTGTCGCATAGGCAGTAAAGGCATCTGTGATGGAGGGAGCTACGATACAGAATACTTGTTTTACGATTTACCCAATATAAATACAATCCCAGCTGATCCCCTCTTTTGAGCACAGAACATACAGGCCCGAACAATGTACTTATCCTTATTTCCGCTCTTTTTTCACTCAGTATGTATACATATTATTTGCCTTCTGACACACGTAGATTAGCCTTAATGGCAAAGGTGCAAATGGTGCAGTACAAACTATTTTACTGGTTCAATATGTCGAGATTTACTAACTAGATATTAGTACAGCTTTGATACTCACTTTGTGACATATTTATATTATTAACACAATCGAGCAACACCGCCAGTTTCAGTGAACTATCGGTATGTTGAAAATGGTAATAGTGTCTCTTAGTAACTCAGTAAAATAAAATATGATTTAGGTTGTGATAAGTGATACAATAAGTTGATTATTTTCGTAATGACATTTATAAGAATTGTTATTAATTTGACATCATTTGGCTTTTAATTGCTCTGGACTCAAGCCAGGTCCTTGCACCTATAGTTTTAAAACCTCTGTGCATTTCTGCGGTGGCTTAGCAGCTGGAGAAGCAAGCACGATTACACATGCAATCAAGAATTTGAGGGTTCCAATGATTTCTACATTTAGGCATACAATGCTATAACGTTCACATATTCATGAGCTGCATAAGTCAGCGCATTAAGTTACTTCATTTTCAAAACATTTTCAAACTGGCAAATAGGTCCTGGATCCTCTCTCAGTCTTGGCGTACCCTACCTACTGGTTCGGAAGCCAGGAGAATCCAGTGATAAGCCAGCCAAATATACAGTAAGTTGGCCGGCATACAGCATATTTTTTCTTGTTTATATTAGATGGTACCATGGCTCTAGAGTTGTACCTCCTTTCAGGCCATTGTGGCTCTAGAGTTGTGCCACTTTTCAGGCCATTGTGTCTAATGCCTAAACAGACTCACTTCTTTAATGATATTGGCTGAACTATAAATTGTGAGGTGAGGTAATACATTAAATGAGGGGTAAGATGATAACGAAGGATGATGTATGAAGTCCCACATATATAGTCTAGTGAATAGTAAGTTACACATACAGGTTGACAGGCTGACATTGCATGGGAAAAGTCGACCGTATTGTTTCTCTGCATTGAAACTCCAATGAAGGCACCCAAAACATGGTATACCTCTCCAGAGGATTATTTGGGGTTTCAGGTCCCTCTGTGCAGGTGTGGCGGGAAAGTTTAACATCCTTCTATAGCTTTCTATCAGAAGGTTAAACTTGTAAAGGAAACTATTGACTCTCCATTTGTTTTGCATATCGTATATTGATCATAACTAACATTTGAGCAATAAGACTTAGTAATTAAGGGTTGTTCCATCGTATACGACACATGTGCACTCCCCCTGCCCCAACAACAACACATGTACACATTCATTAAATTCTATATCCGCTGAACGGCTATACTGGCTACAATGATTCACTGCACTTTAAGATTCTTTCTAATCCTTGATGGATACAGTACTGCCACAAGTGGGGAAACGGCACACTATTCATCTATTTGCCATTAGTTACTGGGTTTACCACTGGGTGGACAAAATGTAAAGTACACTGAGAAAACCCGGCAGAAAACTTACCTTTGCTTGCCTTCTCTACATACATGTTCAGACGACAAAATATTCAGGTTCTGAAACAATTACAAATGATAAGATACATATTCCCACGGATTCATAGAGAGAATATGGAAATTAAGGTGGAATCCAGGTAATAGTATTGAAATTATGGTCGGAAATTGAACATGGCAGGATAAACCAAGCCCAGTGGAATTAGGAGATGATTAAGTACAGATGAATATAATCTTGAAAAGATAAGTCAGAACAGCCTACTGACGCCAGAAATAAAACCAGATTGACAGAATTTACCCTTTTACATACATGGTTGGTCAAGTGATCAACTGCTCAAACACAAGCAAAGTGGATATTTTTCCTGCAAAACACAACAATTAATAACAGGATTGTTTTAACTTTCCCATTTTCTATTCTTTCTGTTTCATGAAGATGCCAGAGAAAATGTAGATTATGTAATATTGCCATATCATTTAGAACTTTTAAGAACGTATCATTCTCGGTATCAGAGTCCACCGTTGGCAATAAATACCAGCCGCCATTTGATATAACCATCATTATTGAAAGGTCATTGTCCGAACACAAGTGTTGTCTTTCAAGTAGTACTGGTGTTTTAGTAGGATTATTACTTCCATTGGAAAATGGAAATTGCCAAGATGGATAAAGGAAACATGAGATATGTTGAACATGCAGGCTTGAGGAAAATTAACATCGGTGGATCTATTTATAAACATTTCAAATCTGTTTGGTATTGTGAACAAGAAATTGGTCAAATGCTGTATTTTGTTCTGGAAATAACTGATTGATTCATGTTAATTTGAAGAATCATATGACTGTCGAAACAAACCAGGAGAACATTTTATTTTTTACCGGCCTTTCATTTGCTTAGCTGTCACGTTATTTAACTGTTGGTGAAACAAATTGGCACTTTTCCACACGTGCAAATTGCATTGTATTGCTCTTTTGTTACAATTTTGATCCAGATTTGATTTCTGTCGACCATTGCAATCGGACGAACATGGTTCAAACATGTCAAGATTATGGTTTGTCTTTTTCGATTCATTATAAAGCATTTCGTTTATGGTTTCATATTCGTAGCAATTTCAAATTATATTCCCTTTTTGAGTGTGGCCTTAACGTTTTTCAATAATTAGGAAGATGCTGGTCGGCTGAATTAATGAAAGGTACTTGATGGTGTTTAGAGCTGCTTTTTAATCTGGAGAACGGCTCGGTGGACAAGACAGTAACATAAATATAATAATAATTGTCAGTTATTCTTGCGATTTATTAATGGATCGACACCTGCTTACAGCCAGGCAAAATTAAATATAAATGTAGTACAATTGAAGCGTGACAGGCATTGATGAGCCATGTATTATCTTTATTTGGGGTGGTCCACGATTCAGTCTAGATAGTTAGGTAGCTGAACACATGCTGTCAATACTGGAAAATTTCATTTTATCACACAAGTGGCACAGAAATCTGCACAATGTGCACAATACAGATATAAGGCGTTAGCTAGCGCTCACTGCAAAACAAAAATGTAATAGATCTTTCACTGGCTGGCACGAGTCCTGTTGGTACTATCAGCCAAGGTCCGACCCTTAGCCGCCTGGACCAATCCATCAAGGTGACCTGGATGACAGAATGATAACATTAAAAGTATTAAAGTCAAAGTACACACATTTCTAAAATAGTTCTGGAATACCTGAATACAGTGCAATCAGCATGCCCTTTCAACAGCATTCTACTATAGTCGAGGGTCTATAGGTAATAACATTGACATTCCTTTTACCCAGGGAAATGCTCCACTCACTACACTGAGCCAAATAGCCACTAGACTATAGCCTCTTAAAGCTGAATTCTCAGCAATTATGGTAGCATTGAGATGACTCAGTGCGATCGCATTGTGGCGTCCCCCTCTCCACAACTTCATCATCTCAAAATATTCATAACAAGACAACTCTTATCAAATCCCAAATTCATTTTAACTGATCACTAATTTTACAATTTATACTTATCAAAATTTGTAATAATACAGCTATTAATTTCCCAAGCCTCCTGATGTACCTCTTATCTTCTCAACCAACTCTGTGTAGGGGCTTTGCCACCATGACGACCCAAAAATTAATATCTTACCAATTTGACTCATTGTTTTACTTGTGGCCCTGGAGTTTTCAATATTTTGCTTCTGTTATATATCATGTTTATATGATTTAAAGTCGAATCGGCTGAAAGAAAACGAGTATCGGTGAGCGATAAACCAAGGGCATTTTATTTTGACAACTTCTTTATTATAGTATGCACGAAAAATAACTTTTTTGAAATACGTACTACGACTAGTCATAGACTGAATTCGAGGGCCAAATTTTGGAGGCCTTGGCCAAAATTCGGTCCATAATTTGTCATAGGAGGACTAAGATTGGTTGTGAGATTAGGACTTCGTAGAAAAGCTAGGATTTTATGAATTTTTTTTTTGGCGAGGTGCACACATCCAAGATTTGAGGTTACAATTTCTATGAATTTTCCAGGAACTCATATGACTAGTGTCAGGGCCCAAATCGATCTTGAATTCGGCCATGATTGTGTGTGCGCCCCAGGAAGATATAGAAAAGAACAGTCCCTCTGTATTGCTGAGGGTAGGAGCGGTAGTATAGTTTTCTCATATAGGCATAAAACAAACATACTACATAATAATTACACCATTTGACTTGATATCTTCCGAGCTACCTTTTAATAGTACCTATTTCATGTGTATGTTTAACCCAAATTCATTCGAAAATATAATGTGTAAGTTAAACAATTTAATGGATTTTGGCTTCATTACTTTTAAAAGTGGCTTCATTACATTAAGTGGCTTCATTACATTAAGTGATTTCATTGTGCTAGTCAACTAGCCTGACCGTTCCCTCTAACTATAGATTCTGGAGAACAAGTAACCCGTAAAAATGTAGTAGAAACCTGACAGCAATCATTCACATTTAAACTAGTTTGCATGGATGACTGATATGAAAAGACATAGAAGATTTGATACAATTTGCCCAGTGTAGAACAACACATCTTTTAAATATACCCTTGAAGATTATGTCTGTCCCCATAAACTAGTATGATCAAAATATCATGAATTTAGAATTATCAGCTTCATTGAGTATAGGGTCTATAGGTCTGCAGAATGAGAATGTCCATGTCGATGCCTGCTCCCAACCATATTAACTCGATTTCAGGGATAACGTTTCAAATCATTACAATAACAACAGTAATCTTTTCCGGTTTCTCCCGCCGAAGCTGCAATGGTTTACTTTGGGTGGGGGGCGTTATTGTTAGAAATTGTCAGACGTTTTCTTTTTCTTTTCGTGAGCACGAATGGTTACTGCATGTAACTAAATTAAACGACGTTACGAACATGCCCAACGGTATAGTCTAACATGCTGACGGGAACTAATTTGTACACATATTCTAGAAGCGATTCTTCCTCATTGAACTACACACAAAAAAATTACACTATTATTCCTCCAAATTCACTAATTGACAATAAAAAAGTATTCATAAACATGTTTTACAACTCAAAATCGCCAAAACACTCTGAAAACAAAATATACTTTTATATAAGTTGAGTTTGTTGACCACCTAGGCTTATAGGTCTTTCGGTCCCTGATAAGGATTATGTAATCTTTTAGATATGTGGTGAGGACTTTAGCCTTTCATATCACTAGCTAATGAAAGATATTCTACGGCCCGCATACACGCTATTCAGCATATAGACCTTATCTCGTCAACTAAATAGGGATAACGCATTCACAGGTAGATACGAATACTGTGACTCATAATATCTCTGCTGGAAAAGCAGTTCAAAGCTTCGTCCTTCTCTCCCAATAGGCAGGGAAATCAAACATTTCCTAACTTATTCCGGCATATTCGAGGAGTGATTCCTCTGTGATTCACGCATATATTTTTAGTTGCATAAACCGGAGAATGACTTGCTTTAAAAAACACATCATATGGATTTCTATCGTGGGTAGCCTACTTGGTGAGTTGACTTGCTATCAATATTGAAATGAAACTAACACTTGCAAGTATATATAAATTTATATATATTTTATTTCCAGTGGAAAAATCTTCATACAGTCAGTCATGTAGCCCTTGAATGTGTGTATATACCAGTGTATGTGTGTTTACAATAACATTTTACGCTTATCATCAATCTCCACTTCCTGACTCGTTCATCAGTGAAATGTCCAAATATAACTTGTGCATAACTAAGGAAAACAATCAAGGTGGGATTTACCATTACACTACAGTCTGTGGACGGATTGTGTTCTTATAGTTGCCTCTCGTGACAATATAATGTATTTCTGAACATCCTTCTTTTGAAAAGGGGACAACATCCGAAAATCCGAATCGGACAGCCATTTCTTTATTCTGCTTCTGACACGAGTAATTTTGTAATCAGAATCAACACCTGTACCATCGGCCACATTGTTTATGACTTTCATTTATGTATAGGTGAAATAATCTATTGGGTCATGAATCCTCCTCTGTTTCCAGGCCTGTCCTATATTTTATTCCTATATCAATATATTTCGACCATAAGATATTGATGGTCGAGATATGTATTTCCGCATGTATTTAACATAAGAAAGGTGAACAGTTCCGGGAAGGTTTCTCCTGTCATTTAATATTATATGGTTCTTATGATTGATATATTGGATATGCTTGGGCCATATTCAGCTGAAACATTGACTTGATTGTAACTTGATTGACTTGACTTTCCACGATGTGTGTGAGTGTCATACATGTATGCATGTCTTGACTTGTATATCCTCTAATGTAATTCGCTGATACTTAATAATAGGGTTCGCGTTGTATTACTATGCGTAAACGTTTGTCTTCCTATGATTATGTCCTTATGACCAGCTAATTTTTTCGGTAATTATTATATACCAGGGTGATGTAACTCAAATCGAAAAGCTACAAAAGTTGTAATGCTATTGCTGAATAACGATAATTTAACTAAACTAAAAACATGTTTTACTACCAACCCACCACCATTAGATAACCATGGATATATGTTTCTTCAAGGCAATCCATGTATATTTATTGCTTTCTTAAGGTTCTGCCCCACTTTACGAGTGAAATGTAACCCCTGCATGAATAGATATTTCTCCACTAGTTTACGCCAATGGGTATTGCTGCCATGTACACCAGCAACGCCCCAAGAGCCAAGAACCGTTCTAAATTATCACAGTCATAAAAAGGGCTTCCTCGTCGATGTTTAATAGGTGTTTTTCAACGATTTCTATCGCCTCAACTAGCAAACAATGATGTGGAACAAGACGGAAGCACCGACGGGGAAATTGGGAGTCGTTGTTTCACCTTTTTAACATTTTTTTGCTTCTGGAGAAGAGTTCACCTGAGAACTGAGCGTATTAAATTCGATTATGAAATCAGTTTTCAGTTGGTGTTTATTTTAGACAAATCAAAGCTCCCAATGTCGATAATACAAGTATATATATTATATTATATAATCCATGCCCTTCGACGGTCCAGTCAGTACTCTCTTTGACAGTTGCATGGAGGGTGAGCGCGATTAATAGGTTAGATGATGGTTATTTAAAGAATTAAAAGTTTTAAATTGAAATTAATTCCCAATATTGTGTTTCATAAAGGAGCTGCTCTCTCTGCAACAACAACTGGTGACACTGGAAACACAGCTAAGAGGGATAACCAAACTAATGCACAATCGTCAGTGACTACTGCTTCGACTACCACAACAACAACTCAATCCACCACCACATACAGGGTGTCTACATTACCTTATGGATACTGTCCTGCCTACTGTAACATATATGGATATCCAGTGCCGAGGCGGTTATGCCCATCAGCAGAGGTTAAATGAACCTTTGTTTTAGCTTTTTAGTTTAAGTTCTCTTTATTCAATCAAGCATTGTATTTCATGGATAGTTTGAATTACCTAGACCTGTTACTACTATTCTCAGCTGATCCTTTTAGTAAAAGGTCTAGGTAATTCAAACTTTTTTCCTTTAAGTTGAGAAAATCGTGGTTCGAATATGGCATGTGGGCATGTATTATGGTCAAACAAGACAGATGGTATGGCAAATTCAATTGGAAATCTTCAAAACATGTCAATCAAATCTTTTTATCGTTTGAGATAAAGTCCTTAAATATTTTCAAAAAGAGCCATCAATATTCTTGGTTGTCATCAATTATTGGATTTTAAAATGAGCTGCATGTTGTTCCTGCCAGAGGCGTCTACATTGAAAAGTTATTTGTAGTATCCTAGCTCGTGCATGGTTGTGCGTCATAGGGGCTGACCACAGTCAACATGCTGATAAATCATGACATTGATAACGCGCTCACTGTGCTGTTGACCTTATGAATTATATTTGACTCGGATGTTTGGTCGTGTGTTGAACGTTCTACGACACATTAATGTACCATCTGTGGTTCTTTACTAACCTTGTTTGCAAATTCTTAAACGTGACTATATATGTATAGGCTTTCAAGGTTTGCATGTATGGAATAGCAATACATTTATTCATAGCAACGAAATTTAAATAACCCCCGTCTTTCTGATTTTGCTGCAGTTCTCTTCAGAACTTCCCCAAAAAGAACATTTGGGTTTTGGGAACACTTCTTTTTCTCATATTGCTTTAACTAGAACACGAAAAAAAGCATAGCTGAAGTAGAAATTTAACTTTGTTAAATCTCTTAAATTGCAACAGTACTTATTTCAAAGGTTACTAATAGGATTTGCAAACAAAGATTCAACTAGTCAAATTACGTAAATTAGCTTCAATAAAAAATGAATGATTGCATTAGTGCTCATAAGAAGACTCGTTGTTAATAACAATTACAAAACTAATTGAAGATAACTTCGTCTGCACTGCAGAAAATACGAGAGTATTTAATGCCTCGATCGTGATGTTAACCAGGTGCTGTGTAGAGTATTTGCATCGCAAACCTCGATAAGATATACATTTCAATCGACAGGCGAATGTTCTATTGACAAGTGAATGTGTTTCACTTTTTTAATAATTATATATCTTTTTTAAGGTATGCTAGACAAACTTGATGTGATTAATTGGGACACTTTAGAAGCAGCTAGGGGAGGGAGGGGAAAGGGAACTACACCTCATACCAGTTGAAACACAGACATTTATAGAACGTTGTGTTAAATTATTTAATAATTATGTTATTTTTCATGGGTCTAAATTAAGTATGCTTCATAACTTTAGTTTCATTTCCCATTTTTATTGTATACCAAATTGACGTTATATTGCATAATAACACTTAATTCTGTGACGGTGGGCTTTCAACGAAAGCCTGTCCATGACAGAGAAGTACCCAAAATTGGGCATAATAAAAAATGTTTATCAAACAATAGATAATTCAATGCACAGTTATGTAAATGCTTTGTGCCGTATGATTCATAGGTTGAATGGTATAATGCCGAACCCACGTTTTACCAATACAACATATATAGAGAGCAAAGTTTAATATACCACATAGCCAATGATTTTATGAGCACCATAAATTCAATGCTTTAGTTTTGCATCATTGAAAAAAGAGAAATCCGAAGGGTATTTTTTGGGTAGTGTACTGCTTTAGAATACAAAGTTGCAGATTTTTATTAAATGTGGTTAAACTGCTCTTCTCAGACATTAAATATTTTCAGAACACATTACGTTGAACAGCGCATAATAGCGGATAATATCTCGCATAATATTCATGTAAAATATGCATGAATGGGGGCTGATTTTAAAAACTATATATTTATATTTCATTACAGCCATACTGTTGTGGAACTCGTAGTTTTAGATATTGTTGTGGAGATAGGTCTCGACGGCTGCCCATCTACAGTGATGAAAAGACGTGTGCAGGATCGATATGGTGGTTCTACAAGTAGGATATTTCGAAATTTATTATTTTTGAAAAAAGGACAACCTGCTTGCCTAGCTTTTCACCAGTTATAGCAATTGTCCCCATAGGTCTCTATTATAAGATTCTCGAGAATTCTAAATTGACGTATTAGAGTGATTAAGCAATAGTGAAACACAACTTTTGCCTGTATGATGAAGTTTCAATTTAACTCTAACACGAATTCATATTTCAGTTGGAAGGTGATCGTAGGGTTACTGGGCACTGTAATGGTGGTTATGATGTTTGGGGCCTGTGTCTATTATTGCTGTATGGGAATATGCAGGCGTAACGAAACAGTACAAAGGGTGCATCGTAGATTCAGACCTAACAGTAACAGTAAGTTTGGATTCTTATTTGTTTATCAAAGCACATCATGCATTTAGTTTGTATAGATCATTTACAAAGCAATGATACAGGTGAAAATATCTTTGCATTTTTTTATGGAAATGTTGTTAAATATGTGTAGGAATGTCAGTTCAAATCTGACATAGGTCAGATTTGAACTGACATGCAAATCCCCTATTTTATGTGTCACCATTAGATTACTTTTTAAGGAAGATTCCATCATTTGTTGTTGCTGTTGTAGGTGAGAGTGGCACCAACATGAATACCATATCGGGATCAACCGTGTCTGACCCGCCAACTGGACGAAGAAACTCGTTTCCTTTCGACCCTGCAAATCCTAATGCTTTCACACCACCAGCCTACGAATCCTTGCCAAAGGATCCTCCTAAATACGCAGACATTTTCAATGAAAATGGCCAGCTGAACGCAGCCTTTGTGGCAGACGAAGTTGGCGCTTCCTCCTCAATGGAAGCTGCAGAGGCTGTCATTGCCGCGGGCACTGTCGGTGGCGCTGCAGGGGGCGTCAGCGGAGAAGACACTTCAGGTGGCGCCACAACACCATCCACCTCCACAGCATCCAATCCGTCTGCAGCTTCTCCTTCATCCAGTGCAAGTGCCAGAGCATCAGAAACCAATAGAAACAGGACCACCGAAACAACTGCAATTCCCGCAGTTTCCCAAGGTGTTGCCACGGCGACACCCTTATCAGAAGTCCATGTAGATTCTCCGCCACCTTATACGAGAGAAGATGTGAACGCTGCACGTGAAGGAAACTCGAACAGAGGAGTCAATCAGGGAAATACTCCGTCAGCTACATCAACTGCTTCGGCCACTTCAGATTCGGGTAGTGCAACTGTGCATCGCATTGAAGTAGTGACGAGGACATCCTAAGGATATAAAAAAAGACCATGTTTTTCATGAAATATTTGTCGAGATAGCCTACTACCACGCAATGCTTTATTTATCGATGCAATGAGGATTAAGAACAATCTAGAATTAAACTATGATTTTGGCCAAAACTAATACTGATATATTCTTCGCCTGGAAGCGTACCAACATGATATTCCTTTACAGTTGGAGGCTTGGATGTTGTCTTTTTAATTTCTTGATTGCCTGTTGTATGTAATATGTGTACTTCATTCAGGTCCTGCATGATTGGTTTTGTTGGTTGGACCAATGTGTAATAGGTTTTCTCAATCCCACATGCTAAGAATCCCTGCCCAGATTCCAAATAATGAGATACCGTAGTACGTGGCCCGTTTACATGCCGGGACCTGTTTAAAGCCTATCTCGAATACAGGTCGGGGGTGTGGGGGTCATGACAAAAATAAAATCCTCTAAAATTTAATTCTCGATTAAAATCTCAATTACCAGCCGGGGCAAAAGGGGGTCGAACGAAATACAAGCCCGGGCTTATAAAAGGGCCACTACGGTAGTCCATTATGTTGTCACCATCAGACGATAATATCAAGGTTGAATGCGATCGTGAAGAGACTCACTTCTAGCTATGAAACAGTTCTCCATACCTTACATAACTGGGAATTTTTAAAATATGATACGCTGGGTGCACAAAACAGAAGAGGTCCCTTAAATGCACCTGACATCCCCGGGCTAGATTATAGGTGCGGGTCAATGAAGGGTGGTTGATATTCATATCAATAATACAAGCAGCCACACAAGTCCTTCTGATGAATTCTAAATGTAGAGTCCGTAGCCACTAGCTATTCCAAAGTTAGTGCCCGCATAATAGGCACATTAAAGTGTCCTCTAACACTTTGATGAAAGTGTATTCAATCGATGATGTCAGATTTGAACGTGGCATTGGCAACTGAGTTCGTTGATGTGCGCACTGTGATAGGTATGGTAATTTCACCCACCCTGACAAATGCATTTTTGGAACTTCCTACCGATTCGCATACGATCCCGAAAGATATGCTGTACATAACTCCATGCTATATAATTTAAATTTCATGTTCAACTTTATTTTGTTATTTATATCTCAAGCCCTCAGGTTTTAAACAATATATGTTTATTATGTATACTATGTTCATAATCACCACAAAACCATCATGTAGAAAACAATATCGGTCAATGTATTAAATATATTAGATAGTATTGTTACTTTCATGGCATCTTTTAAACGATCCTGGAGGATTCAAGTAAAAGGAGCATAATTCGTTGGCCGTTCTCTGTATCAGTTTTTGTAGGGAGAATAGAAAGATGAATGGTGAAAATAAAATGTGATCGATTGCCAAAAATGGTGTTCATTTATTTAATGACAAATAATAATCAATAGTTGTATGACTAACTTAGATGATATTACGTTATATTACATAATAACACCATAAATCATTAAGAAAAGAAACTTAATAACGACTGCTATGAACTGACTGTGATTATGCTTCATCCAAATACAAATAGAGTATACAACGTAAAACAATATGCGAAATATGATGCCTTAGAATTGGTTATAACAAGTTTGTTGGAGTACTTGCACCTCCTATGGATGTCTTTACCATTTTCAATTATGCATCCCGGGGGTTTCAGTGGTGGATCTAGGGAATTAAGCAGGGGGTTGTCGGAATTGCACCTCCCCTGTTGGGGTCCCAGAAACTATTTCCATCAATTAATTAACCATAATGAAAATTGCAACTCCACCCATGCACCCCAACCCCCTTTCGGAAATTCCAGGATCCGCCACTGCTTTTAAAATTATTTTTACCCTCTGAATATGTTAAAGAAAGTCCTCAGTCGCTATAGTTTTCCTATGTTGTTGATAATTGAAATATGCACACCAGCATAGCGGCATAAACAGATCACCATAGAATAGATAGAAGCGGAAAATGTTGTCCGATGGTTTGGATTTTACATTTGGAGGTAATCTGTTCCATAATCTCGGGCCATGGGTGATAGCTGACTTTCTGAAGCAGAGCAACTCAATACTAAATTGGGTAACGCCATCTACAGATGTATGAAATAGTCCTACCGATGCATTTGTTCTGTAAATCCACAGGTGGAGCCACTGCCATTGGTTCAACAATTTTTGGCAGAAATAGTAACTTGGATTTAGACATTGCAAGAGGTCCTGCAGTATGTTTTGTATGTCTTCGTGGTGGTCATTTTTCAAATTTTATTGGTTTATAATTAAAATGAAAACCACAAAAGATTTTATATCATTTTTGAGACAATAGACGTCAAGGAATCGACTCATACCTTTATACTGTAACATGATAAGAAGGTAATTACCCTACCAGAAAAAATGAAATGGGAACTTAATCATTGACTAAAATTCCGTTGCTAACTTGTTATCGGAATCTGAACCGTTGAAAATATATTTCAATTTGTTCTGCTCGTATATATATCAACTTATTTAATATCATAAATATTCTTTAAAAAGGAAAGCGGACCAAATAGAGCAAAAGATGAGCTGGGAATTGACGACGGGATTAGTATAAAATATGCTAATTCCGTCGTCAACTAAAGCCTATGGCGATTGAAATGCTTCATGGTTTTAAACCTAATTGAAAAATATGTATCATACAAGCAATACGTGACCATGTTTCTTTTATTTCTACAGGTACAGTATATTTCATTTCCTGCATTAGTTTCCTCGTGACGGAATAAACATAACATAATCTGTTAACTCTGCCGTCCAAATTTAAGAAGATCTGAATATATCACTACATTTAAGTATTATAACTATCTTCGTTTCCTTCCACGACAACATTCCTTGGCTTCATAGACGAAGCTGTCCATTTATCTTGATGACGTTATAAGTAATAAAATCTCCCCTTCTAGCCTTTGGAGGTTGTAAAAATCATGCAAATATTCCCGGGATCATATCTTAGTGACAAATTTATATAGGAAAAGGGATCGTTTTTTTACCACTGAGTTATCGTTAAAATGGCTAGACTTAAATACCTGCAGCAAAAACAAACGGACAAACGCAGATCATTCCTTGTCTGAGAAATTTAGTCGAATTTTGATGGTTTGGTTGAAACTTTCGGAAACGATGCTAGACGTTCCTTTTTGAATCTATATTTATTTCCATAATCATGAATAACACAAGCCACTTTTCATTGATGGTACATGTAACCAATTGTCAGGAAAGGTTGTTAACAAATTTCATCGCTGTTAACATGAAAATCCTACCCTTGATAGCACAATGAATCATGTCAAGGATTCCTGAGAAGTGACCTTATATTACACAAGCATTTAACCCCAGGGAGTATTCCTTCACTCCCCCTTTTATGGCTCACTCCGCTGTTCACAGGTTAGTCAAGCAGAACAGGGAGTACATGAGAGAAGCATTAAATGTCATCAAGCCTGGCGGCAGGAACCCTCAACCAGAACGACCTTCAGGCCATTCAATACTTCCAGAAACTCGGTACCAAAAGCCTACCTTATTGATCAGTCAACTGAGGAAGGGAGGTGTGGGACACTCGTTCTTATGATAGGCTGCCAGAGATATGGTATGATAAGACAAATCCCTGCTTTACAGAATCAGCTTACATGTACTCAATTCTTGTTATCATCAGGCGGGTTTTTAAGATTTTAGTTGTATATTTTGCGAACTACTCCAAATGAGCAAGTTCAGAATTCCAAGTCCGCATGTGTGGAGAACTGGGCAGTGACTCCATGTATTTTGCATATCAGCCATGGTATATCTATTAGTGTGCAACATGCTAGAGTTCTATTGTTTTGTCCATTTTGGAACCTGAAATCAGAATACTAAACTGTATAGTGGCAGTTCTATTAATTGAAATGTATAGCATCAAAAACTAATTATCGTGGGAATGGGTGTTTCATGTTGATCTAAACCTTGAGTGTACCGCTAGCCTTTTTGCTATTGTTATATCTCGAATTATAATATGTAGATCTCGAATTATAACTAGTAATATAGAAAAATGCATTATATATAAGAGTGGGATCTTATCATTATCACTATAGTGACCAATAGATATAATGTCCTTCCCTCTGTTGCCACTATACTGATGTGAGGTCGTGGCCTTCCTTTCATACAAGGTGGACCTCAATGTCACTGTTCATTACATTACTAATGTGCGGGAGAGCGTTGTTGAGAGCACGATAGAGAGTGGCGTCCACTATAGAGATCTAGAAGATGATTGCCCTGTCACTTCAGACAGGGCCGGAGACCAGGGCAAGTGACCACAGAAGCAAGGCACGGCAGACAATGATAGCGCTCAGTTTTTTTTGTGCTCCAAAGTTATCATGATTGTTGGCGCTACTATATATATGCTCGGTACAGGTTCCTTCTTTGAGTTGCACTTATATATTATACTAGCAAAGTACCCGTCCTGCGGATGGTCCCCCTCTCTCCCCAACCCAAACTTTCCCCTCTCCCTCTTTTCCCTCCCCCTCTTCTCTAGTCTCTCATACCTGTTTTTCTCTCCCAACCCCATCTCCGACTCCCCCCTCTCCCTCCCCTCTTCCTCATGTTCCCCCTCCTCGCTTTCTCTCCCTTCCCTCTGTCCCTTCCCATACATCCTCTCCCTCCCCTCCTTTTTTTCCCTGCCCCTCTTCTTTCCCTCCCCCTCCCCCTCTCCAATACCCCTCCCCTCTCCCCCCCCTCTTCTTCACTCTCCCACCCCTCTGCATGTCATCGGGCCCCCCTAGAAGTGACATAGTATCTCACAGGGGGTTTCCCAGGCTATAAACAGGGTGTGTAGCAGTATTTATTTTTCGCTTTGTGCGTGAAAATAAATCCTGTGTGAAAGGTATGATAATTGCACAAACAAGGTGTGAGACTTCCTTGCTGCACGAATTTAAATCCGCGCGAAAAGGTGTCAAAGTAGACTTAGTGCGTGAAAATTTATCTGCGCAAAAATAAATACGTTTACAGTATTGTGGGTGGATATATATATAATATAGTTGGTGATTATTACAGGACATGATTGGCTGGTTGTTTTCTGTCATACCCTCGCAAAATTAATAGGATGCATTGACATTATGATAGAACTGAATGAGTAGTTGTCCTGTGGGACAGAATCGCATATGGACCTGAGATGAATCATTGCTCAGTGGCCAAAAAAAGAATCGCACTTTTGGGCCGTGGTAAACACTTCAGCGAGGAATAATAGTGGAATTCGTATCATTCTTTCGAATGTGATACTTCTCTTTTTTAATTGTGCTATCTGGCCCACTTCATCTAGAGTTTAATTAGAGTCAATCATAATATCTTTTAAATGTTGACCTGCATGTAATAAACTGCATATATACTGCATGCGCAGAGGTGTCTCGTTTCACAGCAATTCAGATAGTCGAAACAATAAAGTTCTAACTTTTTCTTTTTAAAGAAGGAAACCTTTGTGACCGGCGCATGGCAATTGTAGATTGGAGCGGCAGTTCTTTGCAACATCCGAGGACAGAATGGCCTCACCCTTTGATCTCTCCATTGCGTTTTTACAAACACGACTTCACTAAACGAAGTACTCAAGCTTCAATTAAACTGTTCACTTTCTTATATTAGCGGGGATAGGACTGCTCCATCAAAAGTGCCAAACATGGTAACTTCAGAGAAGACTCTTGGAGCCACATACATATCTTAGGACAGTGTGTAATGCCTTGCTCAAGGTCCACTCTCCATATACTACTAACACTCTTGTATAGGAAGAATCGTGTTTATCTCATCTTACATATATATATGCATGCTGCATACGAATTCCTTCACGCATATTACGCACTGTAGTCATTCTCAAATAGGTAACCGTATCCGTATTCTTTTTGTGAATTACGTTGTATTTTTATGCATAAACAATAAATTGTGAGATGAAACATTTTGCTTAATATGTGACGTTACAGTTTTCCCGCCATGTTTTGCTGAACCTCTTCCTTCCTTTTAACGTATATATGCTTGTATATCAGAGGTACGGATACTATTATCATACATCCTTTATTCAGTAAACATATACATAATGTAAATCAAGAAGAGGGCCAGCTCCTTCTCCACTGGAGATCTACCAGGTAGCCCTTAAGATACACATCGGTAATGAGATATTTTGAAAATCAGAAATAAATGTACAGCAATGGTTATCAGTTAATGTCAGTGTCTGTAGGTATATTAATGTCTCCCTTTTATTGGGATATCCATTGTCGTTTTTCCTTTAGTGATGATGGGTATTTCTTTTGAAGTATAGGTAGTAAATATGGGTAACCAGTCCAGACCTGATATCAGGTCTAAAGTCGTTGTATCCGTGTAGATACGTTTACCTTTACAGATAGGTTAGACTTGCTGAACCTCCTGACCGTGTTTCAAGATGTTTCAACGCCAGATGGAGCTATTTTACAACTGTGATCCTAAACTCTTCATGTCTGCCTAATGTATCTAGATTATCAACAATAGAACTTCGTTCTCGTTGTACTTTTCTTCCTCAACACAAACCAGTGGCATGCCGTGACCAGGATTGAAGCTGGGTTGTCTGGGTAAGTGTTTTAATGAAATAACTTATCAATGAAATAACTTATCAGTCCTCGATACGCATACACCTTTGGCGTGTGATTCTTTGTATTGATTGACACAAATAGTATTTCGGAATATGATTTAGATGTCCAATCTAAGGGAATCATATAATATCTGCGAAGTAACTATCCTAACTACATCGGAGATATAGACCTCTAGGATAAAAACTGCACCTTGGCACAATGTCCGCGTATTTTATTTACTCGCGAGTAAATAAAATACTAAAGTACATAATTAACTACACCCATCATAAATTCCATTCAAATGTCAATTCTAACCTCGATGCATGGCCTAATCAATATAGCACTCCACACATTAAAAACATCAAGGTATACAACATGTGGTATCTGCACACATGTACTCAGGCCAGGGTTACAGTAATGGGGGCGCGGTTTTCAATGCCTTTGATAATACAGGCACTGTGGATATACTCAAGGCCTCGGGCCAGAAGAAAATAAAACATGTGACAATGTGAATAGGTGTTCTATGGGTTGCCCCTACTGGAAAATGATACATAAGTGCCGCTTACCTCATGTCTAACCTTAACCTATAGCCTTAACCTTAAACTAGAGTGAATAATGTGTTCTTAGTTATAGTTCTATGAGCGCAGAATTAAATCTTGACCGTGACATAGATACCTTAATGGAAGCATTATGTTCTCTTTTTTTAAATTCTAGACTTCTAGCGACCTCAGTGGCGGCACCTATGTTGCCGTCAAGGTAACTCTCCTGAGATTTGGTGCAGTCGCACCTACCGTTCCCGGTTGGGGCAACATAGGAGAGAGCTTGCCGGCATATTGCATCTAACTTTTTAAAAACACATGTGACGAACAATTCCAGTCCCGCCATCCGCTTACCCCTCCTCTAATACTACTGCTATTACAAGGCCGACGTCCGCACACTTTTAGAACAAACGATTTCGGCCACTTTTCACCACTACGCATGGGTTGGCCCTACTCATATCACTAGCAAACTTCAGCCTCACCACCACAACAAAACTCCATAGCTCAGAGGCTAGAGCACTCGACTGCAGGCGTGAAGGTTGAGTGTTCAAACCTCGCCCGGGTCCGTCAGCATTTTTTTTATCATCCTATAGGCCTACTTGGTTGGCCGTGTAGTGTTGTCAATACACGGCCGGGACGGGACGGAGGCGGGGACGGAGGATGGCTTTTGCACTGGGTGCTGGGGGACGGGGAAGGCTGGCGATTTGAAAAACAAAATATCCATAATAATGTTTCACTGTGTGCTAAGAAAAACCGCCTAAATATATCTAAATTACATTCGCAGAGCGCCGACTAGCAGCCGCCTACTCTTCTGGACTCCGTCAGAAGAAACGCAGCAGCACAGGTATACCATGGACATATATATGCAGATGCCGGCTGACGAAGGTTCTTTATTTAGGATAGTGCCGGGGGCTCATCTTGTTTCTTTAATACACTATCCATTGCATAAGCGTCTTCGTAGTCTTACTTATGCAACGGTCTGCCAATCCAGGTACAGGTCTATTGCATAGGTCTATTGACTAAGGTGTCCACATTGTGTGCGCCCCATTAGTTCCTCTAACTACCCTTCAATCGATAGAAGCCAATCACAGATCCCCTTTCAATCATCATTAGCTTACTCGCCATACCGCTGTACTGAAACTCATGATTTGCCCGATCATCATAGAATCAGACCATTTTTTCACATCAACATATAAATAAACAGTGTGGGCAAATACTGCATGCAATGACCTTGAATCGACACGTCCTTGTATTATAGGTAAGACCTGTATAACTGGGTATACCAATAGGGGATTTGCATGTCTCACTGCGCATGTCTACTGCAGTGCATACTGGGATGGATTCTGTTGAAATATGACATACAAATATTTGGCAACATCTTTATCAAAAATTGACAAGAATGTTTTCACCAATGTCAGAGTTTGTATACATGATCTATGAAAACCAAATGCATGATGGGAAAGATGGGGACTTGTGTCATGGAAACATGTATAACACATAGATATTGACATTAAAGCATTGATAAATATTCCATGCTGAATATGGCATGTTTTCTATAGATAATAGACCATTAGTCCCACAATTCCATGCGAATCAAGATTCAAAATTGCGGCTATGCAATATTTGGAAACGACTCGACATGACGGTCACCATTAGCATCCTCTGAGCAGGACGCCGATATGGGAATACTGCACTACCTGATGAAAATTACAACGGGAATCGAGAGCGTAATCATATGATATACTATAATATTTTAAGGATGACCTGTCTATGAATACGGCAAAACATGTCACCACATCTGGGGAGAATACTCAGTGATAATCCTAAAACAGGTCAGGATAGCGATTTATGGCATTCATTATATATTATCTTTTTTGAGGTCAGAGGAATGTTTTGTCAATAAATGAAAAAATTATATTCAAATTTCTAATAGTGAAAACCACCATTTTGCGTTGTAAATACACTCTTTGTCATTTTGTTCAAATTCAGTTGCACACCAATTATTATGGGCAGATTAACTTGCATTGTTAAAACATTTTATGCAAGTCATTGGAAGAGAAGTTCAGAAATCAATCGAAATTTACTTGCACACTGATGAGGTCTAATTGTATGTGTCCAGAAGAATATAGAACTAACTGTAAATTTCGTTCAAAATTATCTAGGTGTTCAGGAACTATATATATATGTGCTTGGTGTTCAGAATAAGGAACTACAAAATGTAAACATTTTCAAGTTATTTTGAACGCATTAATTACGATGTGGATGTCTTCACGATGGTTATCTTCACGATTTTTATTTCCATGGCGCAAAATCAATTGCTTTCAAGATGACCTAAACAAAAAAGTCATGAATTGTGTCATTTGTGCTGGCCTCATGTAAATAAGATGTCAAGGAGTGAGCAAGGAGACCTAAATGACGGATATTTCCATCGATTTGAATTTTCAACGACCTCGAGCTGCTGCTCCGAACTACTCGTCTCGTTGCTAGGTGGTCTAGATCTATAGTTGGCTACAGCATAAGATAACACCTTATGGAATGAATGCCCACACTATAAGTGCACCCTACTAGTAACCCGGACCTGTAGAAAACTTTCCAACCTTCAAACAATTACTTGGCCCGTCGTTTGGCATGTGGACGCCTCAATTATTAAATTCACATACTAGTCTGTCCACTTATGATTGAGAGTATATTATATGTTTAGGGCTTAATCGACCATCTAGAGATTGTTCAAACTGTCAATACAAGAGCTTTGCTTTTGACCTTTTAACCCCCACCTATTATATTTACACATCTCAAGTAGTTGATCCTGGTGCACCCGTTAGAACGAGTTCCTCCCATAGAATAATATACCCTGACCGTTACCGTTGCAACTCTCGCCTTCATGAGGCACTAAGGCAACCATCTATTATGTATGTTGGAACCAAACTTGACCCCTCTTCTCAAATCATATACCTCAAACCTGCCACTCGGTTCAATCACAAACACAGATATTACCATACCGATATATGAGACCCGTCTTCTCATACCTGCATTCCTTTTCCACATTTGAACTTAATTTGGAATGGCAACCTCTGAATCCTGACGAAATTTTATTCTGCAGCACATTCTAAAAGATACGAATCCAGTGAACATAAATTCACGCTTATTCCGGATCGTAGTCACTACCATACTAGCTGACCAATGGAATGCTTACATACGTCCAAGAATGTTAGATATTCCTCTCAATCGTCAATTTGACTGTTGTCAGAGCTAGTCTTCCTCACTTGAAGACCGTGGCTTATTCCTCAGGATCTTGCCCCAGGAGATCAAGAGAGGAGAATTTGGAGGGGCATTTGAGCAGCTGGCAGGTGGACCTGCAGTTAAGAACCCCATCACACCAAGCCAGGCTAGATACAAAAATCCCATGTCTCAGGGAAAAGCATTGGGATGGGTCACTGATTTTGCTCATACTTCAAAACAGAAAGCGCCTGACCAATACAGATGAAGCTCACCAGTCAAAAAACACAGACCCAATATATATAAGCGCCTACAATTCCGACATTCAATAGGGTCCACGGTAGCTCTTAACTCTCGTGCTCTCTCTTCTCTGTCCCTATAGTTCCCTCACAATTAGGTAAGTCACTTGTTTCTTGGGAATGAAAATTAAACCTTTCTTATCAATTGGTTTCATGAAGCAATGCTACCACTGCTATACTACTAAGAATAAGAATACCATTTCCTCTCTTATTGTTAAAAGATACATGGGTAAATGTATCAATACAGATTAAAACAATGTTGACTAGTGGTACATGTATGGCCTATTTCATCAGCCTGCTGAAGATATTATTATACTGTGAGTTTTAATTAATAACATATTAAAAACAAACTACTCATCCAATTTCGCACATGGTGAACACTTGTCAAATTAGGCATACACTCCATACAAATAAATCCTTCGAAACCATGCGATTTATGCACGAAATTTTAAGAAACCCACCAATATCTCAGTACAAGAGAAACGCACACAGTATCACGGTAATATAACCCCTTGGAAGTTGTTCAAAATAAGAAAGATCCCTTCAAATATGCCTCCTCTACATTAGCAATAAGTTGAACGATATACGAACTAGACGTATGTTATATTCAGAATGTAAAAGAGCAAGGTGTGAAGAGCTTAGGGAAGTAATTATAAAGCAGGCAAGGTTACTTCAAGCCCCCTGCCCCCGGGTTAGGGATACCCGATAATGCACCAAATAAGATCTTGGAATGATTTGTTGACCTTCAAAAGAAATAATTGAATCATACGACACTCGGGTCGCAGGAGTAAATTACTTAATGTCTGACAGTCCTACCATCTGTGAAGCTAGGACTAAAAAATATGTAAAATAAATATATCATCCGCGCGATTATTCCCGCGCCTACCTAATCTCCATCTGTCTGCAATCTATTCAGTGGTATTATCCACAGCTAGCCAAGAACGCACTTCTCCCATATAGCCTGTTGGCTTATTCGCCATATTGATCCTATTTCAATATATTTTCACAAATATAACTTGTTTAAAGATACAATCACACGAATTCCATAATGACTAAAGTGTCATTCCACACATCAATAACATTTTACCGTGATAATTATAATGATAATAATTCTGAACAATTATTGTTCGGAATAGAATCATATTGAAACAGTTCAGTTAATAGCAATTATTGTTTGTCTGTATGTATATATGTATGTACATACATACGTATGTATGTATGTATAGAGACCGATAGGTTGACGGAGATTAACCGAATATGGTTAACAATGTGTATAGAGCTAACTACACAACTTGGAACAGTAATGGATGGAATGGGCATATAGGCGACTGTAAACGTTTTTATTTCGTATTTATTTTCGCGCAGATAAATTTTCGCGCACGATGTACTTTGACACCTTTTCGCGCGGATTTAAATTCGCGCAGCAAGGAAGTCTCACAGGTTGTTTATGCAATAGTTATACCTTTGGCGCAGTATTTATCTTTGCGCACAAAGGGCTGTGCGCGAAAATAAGTACTGCGCGAACATTAATACATGTACAGTATATCTTTTTGATGGAGCACACGAAGGATGTGTCTGGTAGCCACCGTCAGGTAGAAGCACACGAGCGTGAGTCCATTTAGATGCACTCATGACGATAGTATTCACGTGCACTTGTTTGCAGTTCACTGGATATACATAAAGTGTGTTATCCCTACCATAGCTTTAACAGACTGGTATGAAGTCAAATAAAAGTAAATTGATCTAAAGGCATTGATTTCAAGCTATTACGACCAAAGAAATCTTACCAAATTTGCTCATTGCTTGGCCAATTTGGCGGAAGTTCTCGGTATTTTGCTGCTGTTATAATGTTTTATGGATAAATACAAGATTTTAAGTCGAATCAGTTGGAAGAAAACGAGCGTCTATAAGCGATTAATGTATAGGTGAAACCATTTTAGCCAGGAATTTCTGCGGGCCACCGAAAAATAGATGTGGACTTTTATCAAGTCCTGCATCAAAAACAGCAGGGTGAAATAATCTGAACAACTTTGGTCACATTTCAGATAGATAGGGAAAGAATGGAACAAGAAGTAGAAAATCAATAGTTTTGTTATCGATGTTAGCTGAGATTTCACTGCATTGCAGCTTCAATAGAGTTATAGTTTTGATCGATGTCCTACACACAGGATATGTCACTGAGAATTCAGCTTTAATTGAATTTTAACATAAATGTATTTCAATTGCATATCCCATAATAGTAACCTAAGCTGGGGTGTTAGGGGTAGTAAGGCTATTTCATGCACATTGAATTCAGCTTCACGGAGAAGATAGTTTCCATTAACTTGCATTGTATATATTGCAATTTTATTTCCAAATCGTATTGGTACAATTTGTAATGATTATAACAATGGAAATGGGTGCAGTCCTTCTGTTACAACAGATCTTCCAGGACGAACTTCAGATATAGGATAACATGGGGCCTGTTGTATAAGCTAAGGAAATTATTTTTTTGTGGCTATTCCTTCACCTGTAGTAAGGGAAAAGATCCTTCACGTAGCCATTCACAGCTCGTATGAAAAGCCTATGTATACACACAATGCATTTGTATTCCTACCCACCGAAGTAAGGGGAGGGCAAGTGTAGGAATTCCGAAACATAATTTTCCTTTCTTTAGCTTAGAAAACAGGCCCCATGAGGGGGGAAATTCACGTTGAACTGAAACCCAATTGCACACTCATTGTTCCAAATAGTGTCCCAGTGGCGTTAGGGATATCGTTATATATGTGGTTATTCACATGCATTCCGTCAATTCCCCGGTGACCCTGGGGGTTGTAATGCTTAAGCGTTTCTTCTCGTTTCTGTAGAGATGTTTACTGCATAATTTGGTACGTTGCTATAGAGTGTAATGGCTCCTCGAGCTTTCTAAAATGTTCACAGATTATGAGGGCTACCATGCACGTATTCACCCCCAGAACAGAATTTTCAGTACAAGGTCATACAAAGTGAAATGTTCTATCAACAGTAGTATATCAACGGAGAAAGTACAACGCATATATATTTCTAGTTATATCTAGGTTAATATACCAGTAATGTATACGTTATTACTTTGTAATTTATGTCTATGTTGATACATATACGATTAATCATGTTTCGAGGGAAGGATAATATATAACATTTTACTACTACTGCTGTTTTTGTCGATATTCTGTGATATGGACACTCGTGCTTATTGCTTTGTAAAAACACATAACCTGGCGTCCCCTCCATTCTATACAAACTTTCTAGAGACAGACGATCTCACAGTGTCTCGTTGTACAATTTGTAACTTACGTACATCTATATTGTCAAGAGCTCTCGATCAATTACCTAGACCTAGAGATCGCGTTTATATATCACTTCTCATCAATCGTATCAATATATATGCCATAACCTATCAGTTGTTTTATTTTGACTCCTGAAATAACATTATTATTGTCATTCTGTTTACTATATTTTATTAGGTTTTAAATCACCGTGACACCATGGCGATGGGAAATCTAAATTATTTAATACGATAATACAAATATGCTGCAATTTAAGAAAGAAAGCAATTTGTATGTATTCAAATTTGCTTTCTAACACCTCTGGAATTCTATGTATATAATAAGTATAACAAGGCACAACGAAAAACACATCTGGGGTGAGCGTGCTTCAAATTGTTAATAAATACCTGAATACAAATCTGGTTTGTTTTTTAAATAGAAAAATGACAATCTTGTAAAACGCTCCTAATTTGATATGTCTTCAGATTAGTGCTCAGACACATTTATAATATATCTGTGTGTAAACAGTGTGTATACAATGGTGGATGTGTACGCCATATATAGTTTGCGTCAATACGAATTGCAATATAATAAATAAGAAGCTAAGTATATTTCGCCACCGCGACGGAATTCGTGTCCGTCATGTATCATATGAAACTGCCCTTATACAACCAGCAGAACTTATGGCAAAGTGCACGATTAGATTCTATTTATATCTCACATGGGGAGCACCGCATTCCCCCGCCTGGTAGTATGTGTAGAAGAGTCATTTAAACATTGGAATTTAGTCAACTTCTCGCCGGCATGAGGGGTAGTCGTGTTTGGCTTTAACCCTCTCAGTCTGTACGCTACCTCAATATTAGTCCAAACTTTGCTAACCAAGATTTTTATTGGACGCGAAGTACCAGACGCGAGCGAGAATCAAGTAGAGCGTTAACTGGTTTATTTCTATCATTAAAGTTCCATTTCTCCAATATTTACATGTAGACGTTCATCTAAGAACGTATTAAAATGTATCGGAACAGGTATAGGTATTTGAGGATTGCAATCTATTTTCCTAGCTCCCAGATTTCGAAATCTCTCTCTCAAGAAGGCCGCTAATAAAAGACATACCATTAACATTATATATACGTTCCCTTGCGGATATGTTAACATTATTGTCATCGGTGCTCAGTAAATATTTGATCGATCAATGATTATCCTTTGTATCTGGGTATTTGTACGCCATAGTTTCTAGCGTCCGCTCCTCTGCCTCACCGGCGCGCGCCTTCCTCTCTCACACCCAGTCATTCATTCCGCTACCTCTGCATCCATTGATCCATGCATCCATGACACCTCCATCAACCTGACCACCTACCCATCCCCCGGAACCATCTATCAGCCAGAACCCCTCTAACAACCAGCGCCAGGGCCTCCCCATCATACCTTATGCTAACTCCTTTTTGCATACAACCCAGTCACTCCTCCATCCTCTATCCCCCGATACACACAACTTGTAAACTCATTCCCTCTGCCGCACCCTACATACAACAAGCTACCTATACCTACCTACCCCCTTCACCCGGCTATCCAACAACCACCTTTAGCTTATCTAAAGGATGCTATCAACTTAATCAGCTTTTGCTTTATCCAACCTACCACCCTGCTCATTCGTAGAGCCAACTAACCGACCAACCGACAAACCACCCACCGACTCACTCTCCCTTTGCCCCTCTCCCCCAAACCTACCAGTCTGGCTGTCAACCATTCTCCTGCTACAGAAACCTTTCTCCCTATACTTCTATCCTCTCTCTTTACTTGGATCACACCCTACGTGCATCGGTGCGTGCCTCCTCACAAACGTGAGACTGAGGGATATATATGCATATATATACTGGATCACCACAATTGTGGCCATGTACCACACCTTCAGCCTCACATGACATAAGCACACGCACGCCTGCGTAGTTCGTCCTTCAACATTCACTCACCGATCATATGCGTGGGTTAGCTCAGCCTGATCGGGGCCTAATCTCACCCAGTCTGTCTCAGTGAACAGTTCACCTTCCCCCTTCTCTCAGCGCTTCTCTGGCGCAACAGGAAAAGACAAAGCTGGAGGCTTTTGGTTTCAGAGTTGGAATTACTACATCTACATTTCTCTAAACAGGAGGAGTCTATATGGACAATTCATCAAGATTTCCACGGATTTCATCCATTTCTCCACTTCAGTCTGAAAATCTATTACCTTCTTAACACCAACCCCCATACCTCATGTATCCTCTCTTGGATCTTCCCCTACCCTCTTTCTTCAGTTCTACCTTTTCTTCCATTTCTGCCATTGCATTGGAGCAGGCGGTCAGTGGAAAATTGCCGTCTGCTAAGTAACAATTGTCGACCGTTACTATAGTAACAGCAGCAGTAGCATCGTCCTCCCAGCGTGCTGAGCTTCTTGAGAAGAGAGTGTCAAGATGCCGCGGACAACCCCATTACCCCCTGGAGTTGTCGTCACATTGGAGTCAGGTGAGTTGTCCTCCAGGTTTCAATTCTGATCAAGCTACCGCTGCGGTGGCGCTGTAGAAGGTGGTAGGGACATGTCCATGGACTCTCTGCGCTGGAGAGTTCGTGGGCTTCTACTCTAGTCTAACACTGCACACTTATTGTTTCTCGCCATTGTTTTGTGTTCGTAACTGTGATCTATCATTTGTGTCTCATTGTTTCTAAAATATATAATGAATTTATTAAAAACAACACTTTTTAAAAAAGAATATATGGAATGATACAGAAGAAAACATAAACCTATAGAAGAGAAGAGATGTTATACATTGTCATACAAAATATGAATTAAATAATATACATCCATGTGCTTCACTGTGAATACACACATTATTTCGGTACAATTATTTCCTCACTGCAAGAAACACATTTATATTTCTAGGCAAGACAATATAATTTCAAAATGGTCTAACACTGTAAGAAGGCCTCACTTTCATTTCATAATGTGCAATGGATATTCATTCAATTAATAGATGGTCTGTTTTAATGCACTGATTCTTTTCCGTAACTTTCATTCATTCATTCATTCAAGGATTCTTTTATCATTGATCTTACATAATACAGGTTATTCGACGTCTGGATAAACAGATAACTGATTAACCAGGTCTTCCGACGAGTGCCTAGAACCTTAATTCACTTTAGTTACATTTCAACAAAAACGACATGAAAAATAGAGAACTAAATTATAGCTATACAGTGAGTAAACAGAATGTCATGTGATGAGATGTGATTTAGGAGTTAACAAAACATGAGAGATGAGGTTTGATGGGAAGTGATAACCACTTCATAGGATCTCCAATGACTAGAGATGCACAGAATTATCATAGAGATAAATTAGATAAGTGAGTGAGAAGCTTTCCTATAGATACAGATTGATAGCATTTCTACACAGATTGATATCTCGATCAGCAAACTTAAAGTAAAATATTTCCGCTTCGAAATTCTAACCTTCATTTTGGTGGGTTATACATGCTTAATATGAAACAAAGTTGTAAGTACTACATGATAATATGGTGTAATTTGTCAGCCATAGCATCGAATAATTGGTCCCTCTGTGAGCAGGTTGGGCACTAGAACAAGTTACCCTCCCCGACACTGATAATACCTTACATCAGATTATTATGTTAATATAATCAAAAAGGGTACAACAATTTGTCCGTATATTTCTTAAAGGGCAGTTTATCAGATAATTTATGCGCTTCGGAATTAAGCCCGTTCCACCTTGTTTGGCATTTATATATATATTTTTTTTAAATACCCCAAGAGATAAATTACCATACATTATTCGTCAGTTACTGTCCACAAACCACCACAATAAAACTTAGAGATTGTTTTGACATCTTTTATTTAATTTTCATTAATACATTGCATTTTTGTATGCCAAATTACCAATATGATATTATATGCAATGAATCATACTTAAGATTATAGTGAGAATCCAGCTAAACATAGTCCAGGGAACCCCAACCAGGATCGGTCGCTCATCATCTCCTTTAAGCTAAGCCTGAGCATCACGTTCTGTTTGTTGGCGGACTCAGGCCTGCTTGGCAAACACACATATATACGGCCTAAACAAGGCAGAATTATTACGCGTCCAACGCATTTTTGTGTGGCTCAGCCGTATATAATATAATATGTTGCCATGCTGTGTAGCAGACAGTAAGCGTTTTTAAAAAGATGAGACGTGCCACCTTCTAGTCTCTTTTCTGGCTGAGTCAGATTAATATAGTGGAATACACTGCATGTAAAATAATGTTCGATAATGTTCATCGATTTATATAAAAATGTATACGTCTGGGTTCTGTAATTTCCAAGCCTGCCACCAGCTGCTCATCATCGGAATTTTCCCGTACCCGGTGGTTTCTACAAGCCAAGGCATTATTTAACAGTTCTTGTTCCAGGTGGCAGCTTCCTGAAAAGTGCATAAAATTATTTCAAACCAGACATATTCACATTCATTAATTAATGATTGACGCAATGGCAATAGATAAAAGTAATATCAGCGTCCACCAGCCAAATCACCATATTACTTCAGCAAATATATACAAAGATGTGAAGCCTAGTTCATGTTTTTATGATATAAAGCTGTGTGGATTAAGTTTGTGTAACAATCTCTTTGCTAGATATAGTTCAACCGGGCGCTTTCTAATATCTAGGGTGAGACCAATTTGAACCGCTATGGGAAATAAAGCCAAGGAGAATGTATACCTTAAACAACCCTTTGAGTTGACGAAGGCCTCATCCACATTACACGTATGCTGTACTTATTCAACTCACTGGCAAAGGATCTTGTCAAACTAAAAATAACTTCCTTTCGAGTGGATTCTACATTGAACATCTCACTAAAATCCAGAGGTGCTTCTAATGGGTGAAATGAGGGTGTTTTACTCTTACTTGATTAAGATAGGCAGCTAAACAAACTTCAGATCCAAGACCCTTTGATGAATCAATTAATCAAAAGGCATTCGCTGAATAGCCCTGACAAAGGGTTCAACCAGGCAGACGATCCAACGGACCTCCGGGGATTCCTCGACGAACCCATTTCTAAGAAAGGATCTACACACCCGGAGGCTAAAAAATAGAAAGGGCTCGGAAGTTAGTTTGATGTAAATGTTACCATCTTGCAAATTGTATTTTTATCCAGAGACACCCGTGTTTAGATGGGCATGAAGGATAATCATTAAGATTACAATTTACTCCCGGATGGGGAAATAGTGTGATGGATGAGGATTGTCCAACATATGCTGATATTCCATTTGTCATGGATGTATTTTGGGAACTATGGACTTGTATTGTGTTTCACGGGCTTAGAATAACCGCATTGATCAACATCAAAGCAATGGTTCTATGAAAATGGCAGAACAATAAGTTTTGGATTGTCACCATCATATTTTCTCCGCGCCCCGCTCATTGCAGACAGTTGTGTATTTATGACCGAGAGGACGTTTTCTTTTCTATCGTCTTGACAAATTATGATATTGAAAATCTATGACAAAAAAGTCAGCAATGGCCCAAGGATCAGTATCAAGTTCACTTTGTGAAGAACTCATAATTAACTTTCATTATCGATCGAAGAAGGATGTCAAAATGGAATCAAATAACCCACTATTTATGTCAGGAAATCCTTTCAATACCAGAGCATTCATTGGCATCACCATGCTTACTCGGCGATTACTTCATGATAAAAAATAGCTTTATTTTCCCAGTAACGATTAACAAAATTACAAGACCCATCCTTCAGCAAATAGTATTAAGTTCTTCACATTTATCATAGTATATACGTGGTTTCTATGGCATTTCCCAAGAGAGCGTGGGATCATTGATAATGACGATTGGAGATTTTTCTGCTTCTGCGAAAAGTTTCATTTCAATCCCTTGCTAATGTCTGAACCCAAACAATTACAACAGATTTGAAACTGTAGCAGATAGCACGTGTCATAATGAATGACATCCTGGCATATATTAAAAACTTGATACGAAAACAGGCTATAATTATACTGTCTGGGTCGCCACATTATGATTCCAGAATATAAAGTGGGCAAAAGAATGTTCACAATATCCATTAAGTTACTATTTTCTTGAAGGTGACTAAAGTACTGGCAACTAACTGCCGGTGGTAGCTAATCCTTGTGTGAAAAACAATAACTTGCGATGTGAAGCACATCATCTAAATTTCGAACGCTTGTATAGTTATCATACTTTAAACGTGGTCTGCATCCAAGGAGAGAGATATCATTATGAATGGTTAAAACTAGATAAATCGGGTCCGTGGTTTCTGCTCCTCATAAATATTACAAGTGGACCAGAGAGCCTGTGGAGGTATAGAGCAAATGAGTGCATAGACACTGCCGTAGGGATGTGCTGGGGAAACATTTTTCTAGAGTGTGAAATTGAGTGGATTACCATCGACTGCTTTCACCAACTTAACCTTTACCAGTGACTTCATTTTACAGGAAATATCTCCTGACATGCCTCTTTTGCATGGATTGTTATTTTTCGACATGGCTTTATTTGATACATTCTGGCTGTTGCAATGCGTTCAGGTAAATGGCTGACAAATGGTATGCACGGCACGTGCCATATCATTATAGATGTGGTAAAATGTTTTTAAACGTCCCCATGCATGGAGATCATATTTTTTAAGTTACTTTCAATTGTATTTTACCTGGCTTTTTGTGTTTCAACTCGTATTGGATGGGAGGAGGGAGGAGATAAGCCAGGTATTTCTTGGACAAGCCCCCTTTACTTTTTATAAAATAAACTTGAGTTATTTCTTTTGGGAAGGAACATAGACCTGGCACACTTGGGAGTATAACAGCCATGGGTTTTATGATCGCCTACAATTATTTTTTAACTTTTCCTCCATGGGATATTTACCAGGCTTGATACTTTCAAGCCTGAAGATTTTGTTATATAGATTTGTGACTACGAGATGTCTATACTATATTTGTCAAGATTAATAGATGTCCTGGCAATGAATGGTTACTTTCACTGTAGAACATTGAAATTAATCAGACCTATAGATACGCAGATGCATCATTAAAAATCATTTTTCTTTCCATGGTCATTGTTTATGGCCTCTTGTACGTTCTGCAAAGAATGAAAGGAGGTACTTGGCTGGGTAATCGTCATTATCCCTCATAATATGACCTACTTTTATTACACATTCACTTTGAGTCAGTCTCATATATAATACATATATATATATTGCCCAATATAATTGCTGGGTAGTTACTCTGTGGGATAGCCTAGATGTTAGACTGGGATTGCGTGTTGGTGTTATGGCATGGGCCGCGTACGTGTTTGTTATATTCCCCTATCCGTGGATTTTTATGGGTGTTTCAGTGAGTGGATCGCGTGGGTTATTTAAATTTTCTTACTCCGCCATGCAGGGTCTCAACAGGGTTTTCTATACGAGGGAGGCCATGTTTTATTGTTAGGTTGCATTCCAATCAATACGTTGTTTCCTGAGAACGTTTCGAGAATCCGCTTTAAAGGCCCAACTCATAATGCAAGAGAATTGCCAGTTAACGAGGTGCATGGAAGAGGTTAGAAGGAGCTAGCGGTTTAGTTGACAGTGACGGATTTATAAATGATGATTGAAAGAGGGAGATAGGTTCATGATTTGCAACCAGAATAGGTCACATCAGCCATGTAATACACCCACATCGGGGCCTAAAATGCCATTTGCATCAAATACTATTTGTCCCAATAAAATGGGTGTAATGGTGCAACTAAACAATGATCAATAGGGATTGTCAGACCTATCTCATGCTGATAAAGAATGGTATCCATGTTTAAGAAGAAAGACCAGTTCTATTTCTATCATGGTTTACACCCAGTGTATCTGTAAATAGCAATGGTTCTGTTGTTCTTCATGATAAATCAATTTAAATCTAATAATAACGTATTATATGACCGACCTGTTGCGTTATCCATGAAATATATAATTGTATAGGTCTTCCTCATCGAATAAGATTATTCCTAGTGTATCTTTAAAATATTTTGGTCGTTTATTTGAAAAGAGGCCTGCATAGCCTTGGGCGATCATGTTTATTGAATGGAAACACTCCCACATAGTTGTTGGCCTTTAAAACCCCAATCACACAACCCACGTTGAAATATATTCATGAGCACCCCTTTTACTTTGGTTCTCATTACGTTGTGTTTACCTTTTCATCTGTTAGTATTCTCATCTCAAAGGAACGACCTTGCTTGTGATTTTCTCTCCTATCCATTTGTTGTTTGAAAATAAGCTGGAGTGAAGCAGCACCATGAATATTTTTACCACTTGCCTGCGCAGCTGACAGCGTGTGGTCAAATCTCTTCAGCAATTCCATTCTTCCATCAGACACACCTTGCAGCGAAGGGCATAATACTCAAAATTCGTACAGAAAATAAAGAGCAATGATTGAACAATCAAGACATCTGTGCTACTGAGCTTTTAGGCTTTCCTACCGATATATATAAGGATGTGCCTGCCTCTATGACATAAGGCTTAGTGGGGCTGTGGAGTTATGAATGTCATTTTTCAAAGGTTTCTATGGGAGATAATAGATAATATGGGAGATAATAGATAATAATACTCATTGTTTCGCCCATGAGTAGTGCTAGAACGAGTCACTCATTCGGATAGACTAATTTGAAATGAACGGGACTTGCAGGGGAATGACCCTGACAAACACTAGGGACCTGTGGTTGTTTTAACTTCTGTCATAAAGTGACGAAGGGGCGTACCCATCATTAGGCCAATCCAGACATAGTGATGCTTAAAGTACATGCATGCCAATTTGTTGATTGTTACATCAAAAGTATTAGTTTCCTGGAATAAAACATCAATTTCACTCAGTGGATCAGTTTGTATTTTGAAAGAAAATACGACCCGGTGTTAAGATGATAGACACTCCCCACACAAACTAATATTAATGCCCCACTGCCATGATCCATCTTTTTCTGACATAGCTGTGTTTTAATTCGATGTTTCCTTTATGTTTGGAATTAAAAACTGACGTGCTGTGGAGTACCAAATATACTGGTTTTCATACAAATCAAATTAATAATGCCCTTTTGGGATACGTACCAAACATTTTTACACGACGGACTGGTCGCCTTCGACCATGCTCAAATATAAATTCAAACTGAAAACAATACCATTTAATGCAACAATACATTTTATTAGTGCTCCTATAGGCACAAGGCCACATGAAGGAGACATGTTAAAAGGGTCTTCGGTATAGGTAAACATTTGGAGCGATATTCGCTGTACACTGGGAAATCATTTTCAGATGATGTTGATGATCAAGTATATATATTGGAACAGTATGGAAGTGTTTATCATTACGTGACATATGGGTCGATGAAATGCTCTGGGGCATACTAGAACTACTATTCGCACTTATTCAGTCATAAACGCCGGTATAATGGAACTTTGGATACAGTGGGGATCAACAGCAATGGTGCATTGATGATGTTTGTCCATATATGGTTTGCGATTGGTCTAGAAAATATTCGACTACCATAATTTTCATCGTAAGTAGTCTGGCCAAAGGAGGCAGAATGTGCCAAGTACGTGTGTTTAACTGTTCTTGAGGTGCCGTCCCTGACCGTGATTTGAAGGCCTTCAGTAGTTTTTCTTCCTTGATCTAGGTTATTTTTATATAGTTTCTGTGTCAGTATATATGTATGTCCCTCCCCCTGTTTACGCTTTGGCTGGAAACGGTAGGATTTGTACATTTGAGGTGTGTACTTAAGTGCATAATAGTCCGATCATTTCTGTACCGGACTCCGATCCGCTATCAATACGTTTAGATGTGCCAACGAATTTGCAGAAAACTTTGTATCGGAGAACAGTATAATATAATTATAATACTTTAAACTGTCAAAGTTTAAATCAATTTCAAATAATTGCTACGTAAATGCCTTCCAACCCGAATCCTAGTGAGTGGGCTCTGTTGGAACACATTATCCATGAGATCCCCAGAGGCTGTAGGATCTACGAGCGACAGCCTGGCACATTAAGGAACAAGTGACAAGGAAGGAACATAACCGGAGCCTATTTACCTTCTTAACTTGTGCAACGGACGCAGTGAAAGGTTTATCATTTCTCCATAATGTGGTCGGGAGTGAGTGGGTGCACTGTGATGCATCGGTGGGACAGTCTGGTGGTGTAATTAATTTAGTGTTATGTAAGGCAGATAATCTCATTGTTGATACCTTGTCGGGATTGATTAAAATCTTGTGGAATCGAGAAGGGCATTTGTATGCGCGTTTGTAAAAGCCACTATGTGTAACAGTTACCTTTTCACCGATCAATCCTAGTCAAAATCTAAAACATTGTTCAAGGTGCCAGGAGTTCGACCATTTCAAGGGGGTTGCATAAAACCAGAGATGAATAATTATGTTTTGTTTCCTTCCTTTCTTCTTGTCCGAATTCAATGGAAACTGGATATTTTTGCTGAGGATGTCTGTCAGTCCTGGCTTTCAATACATTAGGTACAATTTACATTGAGCAAGGGAAGTTGGCCCTCGGGGAGTGGAATGTTTAAGTCTGAATTTTTAAATCATTTTTAAAAGATTTTCAATCATGTCCACACACTCTAGATAGTTCATGGTACAGCTAAACAATTCAAATAACATCGGCCAAGCACTAGAATTTCACTAAAGAATAAGTACATTTAAATTATGCTAATACCACCACAGATTTTTATATGGTCACAATTAAAGAGGAAGGCATTTAAATGATTAACAATTTTTCTGTGAAAAAAAAAATTAAATAATGATATGAAATATAAAGGATAGAATGGAATGAGAATAAGTGCTTTTACCATGCAAAAGGCCACTGATACCACAAAGTCAGAGCAAGCTATGGATGTCAATGCTCGTTGAGGTGATCAAGGCAACATAAAGCCAGTTATGGCTTGCATTTTGGATTACCAGCTATAAAGTCTTGGGTGGAGATCCACTGCACCACAAAAGAGACAGAAACTCAAATCGAGCGTTCAATTACAAATAACAGTTGTGGTGCATTACACTTGTTTTGTCCCAAATAGGTCAGGATATCTATATGTCATGATATCTATATGTAATAGGAAATATCCACATATTTATTCTAAAATATCTATTTCTTTTTCCAAGATATTTCTACACATTTTCAATGGAACTAATGGATATTTTATTATCAAGACAAACTATCTTGGATTTTGAATATTCTTTCTTCCACCAAGATATCTCCAATGTTCCTGCCTGAGTCACTTGCTCATTTTCATATACTACTATGTGGTGTCTGAAAAATGGCCAGCACTGAGTCCTTTAGGCTATACTCATATGCATAGACCAGAAATCCGACCAAAGGGAAGTTGGTTATTATATAATACATTTCATTTCTGTTAAAGAATAATTAGTTTAATAATTGTTTCGTTGGTAATGCCCAAGAAATAGTGGTTGTGTGTGGATAAATTGCATTTCTTTATGTATATATTGATATTTTTTAGGTTATAGAATAGGTCAAGATGCGCAAGTCTGTACATGACGATTACGAAAGAAGCAAAAAGGAAGCAATCCTAACTGCCATATTTGAAAAGAAGCAACTGTGACCTAATAACAGAACAATCATGGCCAATACCATCATATTATGTTATGTTCCTAAGGCTATTCAACATCCACCTCTTTTGAGAATACTTAAATCTTTCTTAGGTGGGTTTGTTCCATACATCAGCAGGCAGAACATGCCACTCACGGGAATGAATGAAATATTAATTGCCCTCTGATAAATTATTCAGAGTACTTACCATTATAAGTTTGAATTCGGAGACATTTGCCACAGTGCATGGATAGCTCTCCGTGGAAACGTCAATAAACAATTGTGTGGCACAGTAGAACGACGGAAATATTACCGAAAATAGCGTATAGATGTGCCGGGGGTCAGCAATTGTTATAGCAAAACATCGCCTAGAGAATACCTGTTGATCTCGGACTGTTGTTGTTGCTGCTGGTTCTGTAGGTGTGGCGCGGAGTGGCAAGGTCCTACCTACAAGGTCCACTGACCAATGATTTGGTTAGAACCTCACACCCTCGTCACCTACGACCTAAACTGCAGTTACCAGCATTCAAAATGGCGGAAGGTGGGCTCCCATTAGAACAAACAATGTTGGTTTTTACCTAACAAAAGCCGTTTTCAGTAGCTGTCATGTTCTGTGGGTGTTTACTATAGTTGCATTTAGGTTTGAGTGTTATCAGATACATGTATCTGGCTTATAATACAGTGTAATCTAGGTGAAAAACATTGAGTGGTATACCCGTAACTGCATTATACAGTTACGGTCATAGTGGAAAACAGTTGGGGTCATACAGTGTGTTATTCCAAGTACAAAATATAAGTAAACTTCAACCCTGGTACATTATTTGAACCCATCACAACGGTGTCATACCTAAAAGGAAGAGATCTATCGATTCAGTTTATTATATAAAGTATTTTTAAGCAAGATTTCAAAGAAAATCATCAGTGCCAACAACAACAACAATGCTGGTAACTGCAGTTGGGGTCGTAGGTGCCGAGGGTGTGATCTCGGACTATACACCGGGGTTAAATTAGGAACCCATAGAGAAGTCAATACTACATTTAATCACAATAACTCATGTCCGAGTTAGGCAGCTGATAACAAAGTCTTTAAACATTACCAAATAATTTAAAATAACCATTTTGATTAGACTTCAGTCCCATTTAACTTACATCTCAATACAAGGGCCTGGGATTATCTTGTGACGTAAATTTCATAAATTACTTCATATCTATATAGTATACCAGTTTTTTATACGGTAAACATCTTTATAAATGGAGTTGTTTTCTTTGAACAGTCCGACGAACTGCAGGCACCCAAAATAAATTAACTCGAATCAACCGTGACAAAGCATTGGGTATCGTGATTAAAATGAATAAAACTGCAACGTTTGTTTTATTACTGTTAGGAAATCATCACGACAGGTTCGATGATAAAGTTCGTATGCATGACTATACATAATACACGACGTGCAAATCTACCTCTAAATCTCCAAAACATTCTACTAAAATGTCTCTGAACGGTATACATGCAGCGAGGTCAGAATGATTTGCACATACCTTTTAAAAGAACTGGACTACAATAATGAGCAGCATATAAGTGACATTGGTCTCTGGCAAACACTATACTATGTTGTTATCACGACTTTTACGTTAATGAGTAGATATGTACATGAATATAGTTATACACGGGACCTTTTTTACATATACAAATACGCTCTTTTACATAGAAAGAATTTGGATTATATCAGGAAAATCATAATCAAACATATCTATATTAAACTGCATGGAAGAATGTTAAAAGCAATTGTCTCGAACTGGCCAATATGTTTCAATGTAAACTTTCTATTTCGCCTATGGATAGGTTTTAGGAATAACAACTTTTAACTCCCAAGCACTAACACTTGAGTATGAATGAATACAAGAAGTGTAACACGGGGAAAGGGATTCCTCAAAACTGGGCTTTGCTACCTAACATTATCATTCACAATTTACGACTCACGATTTACGATTCACGACTCCCACATAAGTATCATGCATGGTGAAGAGGTTTTATGAATATGATATAATACATGATACTAACTCAATTTTTTCTGGGATCGTCCATTGACATAGATCTACAGTTATACCAATCTCGACTTACCAACTGGTGTATTATACAGGGCGTAATAGGGGTTAATGAAACAGGAGCCAAATGCTGAACCTTTGAGGGAAAAGGCATGATAGCAAGTAATGAGTCTCTAGAAGAATCAAGGTTTTATACTGCGAAAAATTCTTTATCTTATATCAGACTGCAAGGGAACTGCGACTGGGAGACCTGGATGTTATCCAGAAGTCTGGTCACCCATTTATCTAATCTCCTTATGTGTAACCCTAGACAAATAAAGTATTTTTCAATTCAATTCAATTCAAGGAGAGCGAATATATTAATGAAGCATTTTAAAAAACTCATGACCCTTATGTACTTTATAACTTTTCTATGGTTACCAATGTATGATAGTTATTATGACAATCAGAATTGGGAAATACATGCATAGATATATATCGTCTCTCAAACCATAAATTATATAATTATTGATCTCGTATCGCCCAAACAATTAATAGAAATCAGCATATATGTGTGTTTCCTGAAACATATATATGTTTCAGGATGCGCACTATGCCACCTGGCAATTATAAACGGGAAGTATTCTGACAATGTGTTCATCCTCCAATACAGCCTTGGAAATAGGCTTGAACACAACGTTAACTCCAAAATCAAGCCACCGTGGCCCTTCAATCAGGCATCTCTAAGTAAACAAAGGACAACTCCATCACAGGTATAACGTAAGCGTTTCAAGGAACATAAATATCATATATACTATCATTATGATGTATGCTTTTTATGAATAGGACAATGCAAGACATGTAAAGGAAGTTCAGAAACATTCCCCCTTCCACTGAGTACCTGTAATCCAGTAGAGCCGAAGCATCTATTCAATTAGTGAATGGCGTCATAGAGGGTGTAGTTTCGTTTGTTTATGATCGTATCATAGGGGCAGAATAAGCTAGGTAAAACCAATAGAGAGTTGGGGAATAGCACTCAATATACATACAGGCCCAAATAGACAATTTTACTCCAATACAACACATCCCACTCATTAATACAGCCAGTCTTAAATGATCATCATGTATGGATGAGGGTAATTAAAGGATCCAGGGTATGTAGGAGAATATGGTAAGACCCATGGATCCTAAAATAACAAATATTCCGTCAAATATATATATATATATGGTCATTTTTAAATGTCAGCTTTACACTTCCAAAACCATGGTGTCAGGCATTTAGAAGGAGAATTCTCCATATAGAAAAAAAACTGTGTATTGCTTCCTTCCCCATGGCGAAGAAACGGAACAATATTATTAAGACTTAACGGCAATTTTTAAACAACACTTCCACTTCTGAGCTAAAGGTATAAACTATATGAGTAATTCTCCCAAACGGGCAGCATTTGATTTCAGAAGCCCATTTTTTAAGAAAAAATAAAATTCGTTCAATCTCTACAATATTTGGTGTACATATAGCGGGGAATATCAGCATAATGCAGGTGAAGTTTGGGAAGGCTTGGACCAATATTTCGATCCTAAACCTATGATTCAGATACCTATATTTTCCCTATTATTTTGCCTTATTTCAGCCTCATTAAGCCCAATTAATCAAATTATTTCGTGTAAAAATGAGATATATTACTCACTAATTTGTCTAGCAAAATTAAATAAAAATTCAAAGCTACAGAATGGATGTTTGTTGGTAAATGACGACCTGGTTCTACTCAGAAGTTTGACTTGATTTTGTAAAAATATTCATGTTATTACTATAAAAACATTGTGTTGGAAGAGGAGGATCTCTCTTTTTTGTAATGATTATGGCGCGACGCTATGGCGTAACGGCGACATTGGTACATAAACTCTCCTGACTTTAACAACACCAATATGCAATCATATTTATATTTTTCATCGTTTTAAGGCAGGCTTAGATAATTATTAGGAAAGACGAAATTTCATGAAAATGTTTTTTAAAAAAGATTATTGTAGATATATCACATGTCGTAACGCGACATAAAATATTCCCATAACAGTTCAAGGACTTTTTTGTGAGGTATTATAAAGCTTCAGGGATGTTGTGGGCTAATAACATTTGGTTTTATCTAAATATACATACGTATACATCTTTCCCACACAACAAACTAAATGCAGTTTGATATATCTAGTTACTCTTGGCATATTTTATTGTTTTGAAGTCAATATATGTCGTAACGGCGACACAATTATTCCAAAACAATATTTTCCAATTCTAAATCAGTTCAAATTGATGAATACATGAATATTGTGTTTTTTCATAACAATGAACGTGTGTGCATGTGTAGAAACCGTTTCTGTTCAGCAGAAGTAATATATTTTCTAAATTAGGCTGTGTATTATATTCAAATTCCATAATTATTATATATTTTTTATCCTAAAAAAGCTGTTTTATAACAATGGTGGCACAGATTTTAGCATAAGAGCTTTGAAACGGGGTTTCCCACAGCCTCATTTTTGCCAAGGAATTCGAAAAAAGTGGTTATAATCATGTGTGGTCATCCCAAATACAGGTTGTAGAGACCCTAGGCTGGAAAACCAAATGATGCCCGATTGGGAGAATTACTCATATACCGATGACTAGCATAAGCTAGTTGCCATGCAACACACACGTTCCACCAACCATATGTGTCTATGCAACACTAGTATCAAATATCCACATATGAATACTCAGCAATTTGAGCATAATCTGTGCCGGAAAGCTACATCTCTATCACGATTAGATTAGATTTTTTAGCGTCCTATCCTGTAAAAATTCATGGTCTTCCCGCCTGCTTGATTATACTGCGTTCATTACCAATGTGCGATGGGCATACAAATACTCCTAGTTACAAGTGAAAGGCATATCTGAAATCGTGACATTTGGAGGTAAACGAGTCATGAAAATGCAATATAGTCCAATATGCAATGCACACCCAATTAGGCGTTTTACGACTGAGCTATTTTTTTATATCAAACTTAATAGGTGAACAGAACGATTGCACCGCTATAGGCCATTTTGTTCGTATGCTGACCCCATTCATGAATATTGAAAATCATGATTACACCGTGGAGCTCCCTGACATGCATTTTTACCTCGCCCATCTCCCCACATGCACACCGAAAGGCTTTTATATGTTATGACTAACGGAGCCAGAGACTCTGCTCAATGCTACCTTATTATTGACTGGATACAGACCGACACCTAGCAATACCTACACACCTAACGATTCAATTGGTCACTCACGTGCTTCGTCGGAAAATTAGATACTTGCACTTCAGTAACAAATGGGGTAGTTACACGCTCTCCAATTGATTTTTATTGCTTATTGAGAAGCGTGTGCTCGTAAGCAGGTTCATGAGCTTTACTTTAAATTGCTTCCACCTCTCCATAACAATATATTGACACAAGATTGAGAACATTTTAATCATTACTTGACTTGCATACTCGTCCAAAAAATGGTTCATCATGAGCACAGTTAATCAGATTACTTGAGGATGGAGTTCTGCCAATATATATACCTTCGTGTGTTAGTTCTTGGGGTATGTCTTATTTACCATTAAAGGTTCATTGATGCATAAACATATGTTTCATTATCCATTTTCTAGCTGATCAATTGTCTTGAATAGGCCATTCGGTTTGTCGTTAAAATATAGGGAAACACAGAGAATGCCGATGTCATATTCGTGTCTATACAGAAGACAAGGTATCACTGGTAATTAATCTGTAAAAAAAGACACTTTCTAAAAAAACGCTGGCCATATTGCAGGTGTATGGATCCAACCTAATCATTTGTAATGGCTTTTCCTCCTCTATTTATGAGGCTAATTACTTGGGTTTACTTCTCTTGTGACAGCTGGAGGGTAAGACTCCGAATTATTACATGGACTTACAGATGCCACAAAGACATGCTTTGATATAAAGTAACATCGCTGTTCCTAATGGGAACAGGCCACAAAGCCTCTTTAATCTATCTTTAAACTATAGGGTATTGGGGCCTGCTCTAGCCCCGTCCCCGAAGAAATTAAATCCTCCGAATATTGATTATACGCGCATGAAACAAAGCCTTGGGAGATTTGGTTTAATCAGTATATCTCATGCACGAGTCAAGTCATTTTCCTGATGATATTGATGACGATGAAGAACGCTAGGAGCAGATCCAAACCTTTAAGAGCGCCATATACCCTATCAATCATCGGGATATTTTCGAGCAGTGACAGAGTTACTCAATGTGCAATCTCGACGTTTACATCAATATTTGACGCATCGATGAGCAGCTATATAGGTGCGAATCTATAGTAGTGGGTATAAAGCAGGTTTGCTCACATGCTGACCCTACCTCTGTAGTGTATTGAGCGTGAAAAGTGCCTGTCGTTGGTAAATATTTGATATTGGTGTAGATTTCCCCTAAAATAGTATTTGCTTTATGAGCAGTGGGAAAATATCCTTGACGTCCTCAACAGAGGACGCGTGCACTGCACGACACTTGAGGTGATAAATACTGCATCGGCACAGATGAGGCCTGTCACTTAAGCAACTTCCCCCTCCATTCTGTTAGAATGAAAGTTATACAAACTTTTGTTATTTTGCTATTTCTCCTACTATTATTCAGGATCATGGGTAGTTGGAAAACTATTGAATATCTCTCTGAGTCGTCGGATATTGCTGGAAATGGGTTGGAAATGCCAATTTGAACTTCACAATTTATTTAGCAGATTCAGCTTAAGCAGGCTTGAAAATCACACTGTGGTGGGAAACGAATTTGAGGTCCATGGATAGAAGATCTCAGAATTACCGTAAATCTAGTTATAACACCGCCAAGGCAGTTAAAGATAGCACCACATTTAACAGTGTGTGCCAATGGAGAAAGGGTGACAAATATGACTACGATAGTTTATACAGTCTTTAGCATATCAGGGTCATACAACTCCTTCCCCTCTTCGTTATTTGGAAAACATTTTCCACACAATAGAATATCTATTCATGTTTAGTTCGGTCTGTATCTTGTTATAGTGTTATAATTCGGATGTTGCATTGATACTTCCTCTTCGAATTAAATAGGATCTTAAGTCTAGACTAATCGCCCGCGCTTGTTATTTTAAGTAATTCGTGTCCCTTTAAACCTTAGAGGGTTTAATACATAGATGGTATTCTACAACATGTATATTCACTAGTTTTGTCAGAGAGCCACGCGTTAGTTAAGACGCCAGGGGCTGAAGGCAAAACTTAGAATAGATAGTCTATTCTATCGCGATCCTTAAAATATTCAAGACTCCTGATTTATGTTTGATGAAATGCCTTCTACTTCAAAAGGATACCTGTGAAGCGTCTTTAACGTTACTTTTAATCATAAACAATCTCCTCTGGAGGTAGAGGTCTGGATAACTTTCAGGACAAGAGAGTTAGTCCGTGATATAAGACATTTAGCTACCGCGAAGGAAATATCCATCTACTAAAGAACTGCTGGCGAAACCTTTGCCTGAAATAGCATGTTTGCGATGAAATAATTTCGCGAACAATTTCACTGAAAGCCAAGCTATAGATCTATATTACGAGTAGCCAAATATAATAATAGTAATACTGAGTAGGTGGTCAGTTGCATTAGATTAGTGATCTGATCAAGATGTCCTACATGCTAGCTCCTTGTTATTGTATTATTAATTAGCGTATAATCACACACGAAGGTACCAATATTCAAGTATAGTCAAGACGACATATCAGTAGCCACTTATTGTTTCTCCGAACAAATATTATATGTCACCTTTTATGTTCTACGTGATTCATTGTCGAAATTCATCTACTTTGTCTCAATGAAAACAAGCACAAGACAACAATTTGAATTTCTGTTATTTTTATTTAAAATACTTTAAGCCAACATTTCAGGTGAACTAATTAATTGCATGATTTCTCAATGATAGTTGCAAATTGCTAATGTAATCATGTCTATCATTGGAAGTCTTTAGAAATATATAACTCGCCCATCTCCCTTTCTCCCTCTTTCTTCCAAACAATTTGAAAAATGAGACAACATGAATGTTACATAGATCTACATGTATAAAATGTGCACAGGTGTATCCAAGACCATAGTTGTCAGGTGACGGTGCACATTGCGGCACACCTGACATCTTCTTATAAATCAATGTTGATGATTGAGCATCATCATAAGACAATACATAGTTCTGCATATATACCCTTCTTACATAAGGCAACAGATATATCAATTGAGAGATTTTGCTATCTGTATGGGGTCTTAATCTTTGAACTTTAAATATTTGCTTATTATATAGAATCAAACATAGTACAATATTGGTGATCATGGTGAGCAGAGAGATTTGATTTTTCTTTGAAGAAGCATTCAAAATTAAACGGCAATACTTGCGAACATAGTAGGAATAGGCTAACATTATTCAACAGCGATTCTTCTTTGACAGAGGAATAGTCGAATGGAGTGATTCAGCATTCCCAGTCAAGAGAAAATCCCCAGCCAAGCTTTTCACTAGCATTTCGTAATCATTTCCTGAGCTTGACAGTGGGAGTGGGTGGGGTTTCCTTGCGTCCATCATTTAACGCAACATGAAATGGGAAATATTCTGGGATATGGGAACATAATGAGGACATGAGTAACTACAATCCAGTGTATCGTTTGCTACTATGACGCATCTAAATCTTGCGTGATGTTTTCACGAGACATTGATTTTATATAAAAAGAAAAGTGAGAGAGGAAAAACTAAGCGACTAATAAGTAATATTGAACCAAGAGCACTGGGTATATGCTCCCGAGCATGATACTAAACGAGACCCCATTTACCATTTTGACTGGGATGATATCCAGCTCATTGCCGTTTCTAAAATCCTTATTAATAAACACCATGAAGAAACTGCCTCCAGGCAAACTAAATTGTTTATACCTTGTATCAAGTTAGAGCAATATTTAGTAAAATCGGAAACTAGCGTAAATATAAGAAACTTAAGTTTACACCATTTACTATTCCATGAAATTATGCCGCCGTGTTGGACACAGGTGGCATCATGGGCTAATGGCAGTGATACATTATCAACAGCAGGTATGTAAAAGCAGATAAGTAACACAAGCACTTTATCTTAACGGTTTCATTTGTATAAACCTGTACATATCTTTGCACTATCACCTTTGTTGCATTTCCCGTGATTTTAAGACTTCATGCTCAGGTTTACCTGAGAGTCTGAATGTACATGTATACTCAACTAAACAGATATCAAACTATTATAATTATTTATAGTGCGTATATACGAGCTTCCATAGATGGAGTTGTGTTAGAAATTGGGTAAAACATAGGTGATGTATTGGTTAAAGAAATCATGGGATTACGTTGAGGTTAGGATGTTTACTCAGTTTGCAACGCATCGTTTCTTTGATTAAGGATTTATTGAACATGAAACATGACAAATCATCTGACAAACATTCAAACAATACGAGTCGACAGAATTGCGTTTCACAACGAAGACTTCATTTCATATTTATTCAATCGCTCATGTATATTGTATGAAGCATTGTTTCTGGATGTGCATACAGATAAGACTAAGTTTACCACATATAAGGCGCTTTGAAAGGAGACTACTCTGTGGCTTAACTCGAGAATAAGGGTGACTGAATTATACAGATATACCACACATGTATACTACATTATGTGAATAGAACACAGGGTTGTTTCATAAAATTGCTTGCGACTGAATCTCTGATTCGGTGCTAATCATTGATCCAAGGCATCACGTCCAAATGAAAAGACACTTGCCTAATGAAAATATGTTGCTCCGTGCAGCCCCGACGTATTCTCTGTAGAATGAGCAGAATTTAAAATATGACAGGGAGTCGTTTGTTCCGGTGGGGATTGTTGACCGTGGCAGAGGGGATGCTTGTCTGATCCACTGAGAGACTAAGTGTTAAGATGAAGCAATATGCCAAACGTCATTACCGTCTAGTCATTAAATGGGTGCATGTATACACAGCTCTTAAGAATGATATTAAATAGTTAGGCCGATTTATGGATATTAGAAATTATTAGTCACTTCTACAGATGTTCAGAATTGTGAATTGAGGAAATGATAAAAGAATGGAATCCTAACATGCGAACCATGCTAATCATTATTTGGCACACACGTATTCACATCTCCGATTTTATCGTGATCAGGAGTATTAAAAACGGAAGGTAATCATTGATTATGATAACTATCATTAAGAAGGCTATCATTAAAAACTGGGCAAACCAAACTGCCTCGGGGGAACACTGTTTTGGAAATTAAATCAAACACGTGAGAGGGATGAGAGACTAAATTATATGCCACATGATTATGGGAAAGTGACGCATGTTTTGAATATAATTATGTGAAAACTGATATGTTTTTCTATGAAAGTAACATTTATAACGAAAAATCAACTTTTATGCAATGGAATATGTATCCTTACCGCCATAGTTGCAATGGATGAGCTTCAACGCTGAAAATCCTATCCTGGGGGCCGTTAAATTATGACTGTAACCTCAGGCACATCAATGAACTCCTTATCTAAAGTTACGAATTCACAAGTTAACGGTCTCATACATAACCAAGAAATGTCCAAGGCAATTTGATGATCTCTCTTGCCTTTTGAATTTTACATGAGGCGTGTCTGTCCAGTAGCTGTCTGATAGGTTCGGTTAAAGAAGCATAATATGGTAATAAAAAATACCTGGCTTTGGTGGACCTCGCTCGATTCACGTAAACAGCAAGCATGGCCTGTCGCTTCCGGATCTCACTGTCCGATGGTTCTGATTTGTAAGTTCCGTAACAATAAGGAATGTTCTATCACATATAGATAGATACGAGACATGCCCGGGAGAGCTGGGGTCTAGAAGAGGCAGACCAAAGGGCCTCACCCACATAGATCTCTACATTAAGTGATAAAAAGACATGAACTACCACAGACTCAGAGAATGATGAAGGGTGTCATGTCATTTGTCACTTCTAGCCATCATCTCAACAAGCATCTTCCCTCTCCGGTTACAATAAATCTAATCTCATCGTGAGGTCGCAGATTCTCCATCATGTACACTAATGTCTTTTACTCGTATACATGTACACGTATCCTGAAAATACATGCATGACTACATTGTTCATAAATACATTACATGAGGACATGTATAAAACTTCTTCCCATAGCAGGCTGTCTGTCGTTTCGCCTTTCTATTAGTCAGACTAGATTTGGAGAATCTCGCCCGGCTTTGGGAGGATAGTGCAAATACGTTCTACATATAATATAAATTGTTAATATTTCCAATAATTCATATAATAATTTGAAATGTTCGCCAAAATACTTTAAAAGAAATTGTTGCACACCTGTACGTCTAGCCACAATATATGATAACTATACTTCCGGGTGTGCGTATACATTGGAAGTTATCACCTCGCCGTACTTGTGTGTATCATATCAATAGGCCTCCATAAGAGGAGAAAACCGATTGCCAGATTTCCTAGAAACCGCAGGGCGTGCCAAATAATAGCATTAGTGAGAATGGACTGATGAGCATCCATAACTGAATCTTCACGATGCGATTGACCCTGTCAGTCGTTGTCTTCTCATCAAGGACTAACATTTGGCAGCTCTTTCATTTGGGTACTGCGAATGGGCAACTGGACGGGATCGTGTATAAAACACCCTTTAAAGCTTCAGGTCAGAAAGGGCGCTATTGATTTGTTCACGCCTGTGAGACTAGAAATGTTAGGTCTATGTCATTGAACCAGGAAAAATAGGAGTCACCTCACAAGTGGCCCATGCAACGACTCAACAGAATAAATATCATCATTGTCCTTTATGAAACGCTGAGTAGAAGAATCGGGGAATAGCTAACACAAAAACAGTGTCAGAGCAAGCAATTACGGAGTAGATGATGTAAATTGCCCAGTTATGTTGCTTAATCCTGCACATGATGGAAATGGAATCTTCCCCACGGATGGTAGCTGTGAGACTGGGCTTTTTGGAACCAGGCCTGTATCAGTAACTGAATACCAACGTCTGCATTATAAAGGTGATGATATAACAGATATACGTTGTATATCATTAGCTTTGGGTCATTTTACGATATTATATTGACGGTTATGATACTAGACCCAGTCGATTGTATCATATCACCAGTCTTATTGGAAGTGAAAGTTTCCCAGAATGTTTTGCGTTCTCAAGTAGCTGCCGCAGGACATAGACCATGGCCTATGGTTCACGCCAGATTTGTACAATCAGGCAAGACTGAATTATGTATAAACATGACAAACCGTGCAGAAAGAAACATGATTTTGTTACATTTCTTATTCCATGAAAGTTGATGGCTTAATATCAATAGATTAAATGCGTTCCGAGCCCACTTTCCTGTTTATGTTCATACTATTGGATTTAGTAACACTACGCGTTACTCGAGTTTTGTGGCCTGGCATATATATTGGGTCGGCTATAGGTGTTCTCTGTTGAACATTTGCTGATGCCGTAGTGGTATATTCACTTGCCAGACTCCGAGATAAATCTCATCTGATGAGCAATATCACTACTAGCATGGAATACCAGTGTTCATGTAGAACACCATTTCAGAAAGCTTTTAGACCTCTGATCATCACCAACTTGCATGATTTAATTTTATCCTTGACAGACAAGTTAATCATGTAGCTCTTCTTGATACATGTGATTCTAGAAATATTCTGGCAAAATCTATATTGTGTGGATATATATTATATAATGTAATATATAGGATATATAATTGTACATATACACATACATGTGTATTTATTTATAAGTATATCTGTGTATACATGCATGTGTGCATACATGTATACATAGACCTGTGTGTATAGACAAGAAAATACAATCTAATACTGCAACACAATATAACAGCTGAATGTTTCCATCAATTTATACCCTATTATAATCATACTGGAAATGAGGGCCAGGAATATCCAATAATCGCCACTTGACAACGCAAACTACCGAATTGTCCTCCTCCATAACGCAAACAGAGAGACCAAACACTGTCAATTTCGGCGAAAATTATAATTGGATATATTGAGCGATCATTTGTCAAACCTGATCCAGAGATAAGCGAAAGCACGGCAGGGGGCGATGAAAGCCTTGACAGCGGTGAGCCGTGTTCGCACTGCGGTAATCTTGTGCAACTTCAGAACTGATCACGGGTTTGTCATTAGTAAGCCATTGGGGAATAATGACAGTGCAGGACGTCGTGGCACGATCACATTAGAAGTCATTACCACGTGAGGGAACTGCATATTCCTTTTGGGGTTTGACAAAGCCTTAATGGCAAAATGGTTCGCTTGATCGAGATATGTAAATCATGAGCATACATCTTCTTGAAGAAATTCGTAGCTCTGTTGTTTCTGGTGACACAGAACACAAGACCTTACAAAGTGATATATTTAAGGAGCTTCGAAAACAAGGTTTCTGAAGGCACGTGTCCATTGTTTTCTTCTACGACCTTTGGCTATGGTCGTTGAAAAAAGCACTGTACCAATGACAGAAGACAAAACCTCTAACCTTTTAAGAATAATGTTTTAACCGTCAAACTTAAGGATTCAAGTCCTGTAACATATATATTGTTTTGTGTATTCATTCCATAAGTTAGTTTAATTGGTCAGTGAAACTTCAAATCGATGGACGTGTCTGCCACTTAAGTCTCCTTGTTCACTCCCTGACATTGGGGATATTCATACATAACGGCAATTAGCAATCAGGTGATCTTCTGATATTAGTTGAAATGTACTCCGATTGATTGTTATACACATCTTGATTACCATGGGTGTAGGGACAACACATGTCCGGCGGAAAGATCTCTTCTTACGCACCTTCTATTTCATGAATGTAATTGAAGCATTCACAGCAACGTTTACTTAGCAAGAATGGAGTGATCCTCTCACAAGTTCATTGAACTCACCTGATAAAACGCACCTGTTACCTGGTCATTATTGCTTCTCATCTCCAACCAATCACAAGTAGATCAGCAGTAATCTCATCGTAACGACCAGGCTACGGGATCAATAAAGGGCAAAGTATATTTTAAATATGTATTATTCTATATAATTGCAAGTATATTATATTGTTATTATATATATATATATATAATTATATTATATTATATATATTATTATTTCTGATCAGAATATATGGAAAATACAGACATGAAGCAGTAAACGGGACATAGGCTAGACTGTTACCTTTAAAGCTGGATTCTCAGCTATCATTACTACCAAAATATTACCAAATTTACTTATATTGTGACTTATGAGACTGAATTTATCAATATTCCGCTGCTGTTATAAGTTTATACAAGAATTTCAAGAAGATACAATTGAGCGAAAACAGCCGCCGGTGAGCGATATTAATTGAAGTCGTCATAAGAAAGGATTTGGGCGGGTCCTCCAAATACAGAAGCCCTCTGGCAAAGACAACTCGACAGTATCCTCCAAGATGTCGGTCAAATCACCTTTATGGAAGAAAATGTAGAAAATATTTTGTTTTTGGCCGACGTTAGCTGAGAGTGCAGGTTTAAAGAAGGTTTTCCAGTCATATATCTGTGTCATTATGCTATGAGCCATTCAATGTTCATGATGCATCATGGCATGTTTTGCAACGAATTCAAAGCACTGATTTAGTGAGATTTCGATCCATGTCTATTGGTAACCCATATAAGAAAACAAGGCATATAACTTATCATTACCCGGTCCTGTGCCTGGCAACTCACTCTCTTATCTCTCTAAAAAGGACTGCTTGATCAGAGCTACATTTGACGTGTGGATCAAAGATCTTTAAGTCTAGTATAGATGAAATGAGGGACTGCTGCATATAATATGGGATGATGTTTACAGCAATTTCTGAATATGAAAGTACGATGGGCCCTGTTGGATAAGCTAAGGAAGGAATATTTTCTGTGGGAATTTTTCCCTCCCTACATTCATTCCTAAATAAAATTCCCAGCTCGTAGGATTATTCCTGGCTGTACAGGTGTGGGTCAGCAAGGTAGAAGTAAATAGGATGCATAAGATTCACTCATTTCTTGGGTTTAAAGACTTAATATAACACATTTCTTACAATTTGAAGTTACAAAGTTGGTAAAATATTCCAACACCATTTCTTATACCTTTAGATCTGATGTAGATTATCCGGAATGGATTAGAATCTAGATCCACAGGCGTGACCTAGGACTGACCCTTTTAGCTGTGGAAATTTCCTAGATTGATACTAGTAGTTGTTCCTTATGTAGGAATTTCCTCAGAAGTTTTCCTTCTGAAGTAATTTCCCTCATTCCTTCGTCTCAGTTACGCATGAAAAGAGTGGAAAACTTAGGAACACCTTTTAAGTGTTCCCTCTGGAATTCCTTAAGATTTATTGACTGCAAAAATATAATTTTACTAGCCATATATATCTACTATTATTATAGTGCCAAGTTTCTGCTGTTAGATGATTTTTCTGTTGATTATTAACATGATTTGAATGAATCTGGTTAGAAAAAAGCTGGGATTCAAACTGTATGGGACTGAAAGGATTCCCTCATGAGCAGCTAGTTTTCCTTGCTTAGCAGCTGGGAAGGAATGGTTCTGCAGGGAAGGAATAGCCTATACACACAATGCTTTTTAGCGTAGGAATTTCCCACCAAAGTAAACGGAAAAAACGTAGGAATTCCCACAAAAAAATTCTTTCCTTAGCTTATACAACAGGGCCCTGCAGGCCTCTAAAGCTGCATTCGCAGTTATTTGGTTTGACTCCACTGACGTTTTTAGACGTGGTGTCCACTAAGGAGACGGAGGACTCAGTGCTGTCGCCGACGCGCCATAAGACGATTGGATTCATCCAATCTTGCATCCGCCAGATTCCCAACACTATGGAAGCCCAGAATGTTCACTAAATATTTGTTGAAATTGGTAGAAATAGATATGAAAAAGTATATCTGTAATAAAGAAAACGAAATTGAAAATGTGTAAAAAGGATGAAAGTTTAGGAATGAAACTGAGTGAAGAATTTGAAAGTGTAGGAACAAGATTTTAAACGAGTAGAGATCTCAGGAGATCTCACTGGTAAAATGGTTCTGCATAGTCCTGCAGCTACTCGATCCAGCTCAATGTCCAGTGCAGCAGTGTGGAGCACACCAGTGCTGCACTAAACCATGCTGTCCATTGCTGCGCAGCACTGTGCAGCTCAGCAATTTTCAGTTGCGCAGCAATGGACAGCATTGTTTAGTTCAGCACTGTGCAGTGCAGCAATTTTCAGCACTGTGCAGTGCAGCACTGTGTAGTGCAGTGCACCACTCTAATGTGCTGTATTAACACTCTAATGTAGGTGCATGGTTCTGCACTGTTATGTGCTGTACAGAACGGTGCTGCACAGCATAGTGTTGCACTGTAATATGCTGCATTAACGCTCTAATATGCTGCACAGTTCTGCACTCTAAAGTGCTGAACAGTTCTGCGCTCTAAAGTGCTGAACAGTGCAGAAGTATGTTTGAGACCAGCATGGACCTTCCGTTTTGGTAACACAAACACGAGCATAATGAAAGCGCTAGATTGAGCAGAATGTTGTGGTGCGCAGGTAGGTGAGCAGGTATAGAGCGGAGCAAGCGGCTCCCCCAAGGCCGAATAGAGGAATAAATTGGTGGGCCAGCACAGGCACCCAGGGGGTTGTCTAGAACATCACGAAAATCATGCATAGCTTCCGATCTGTAGGTAGACTTTACCTAGGCTTCTCGAGTACACTATCAATCCTTCATTGTATAACCGTGAGTGCTTACAAACAAGGTTAATTCACGAGTCAATGATGAACAATCGGTATGATTTCCAGTCAGTCAGTAAGACCATCTATTTGTAGATGTATTGCTAATTAGTGTAATTAGCCCTTGATTAGTATTGACGTGGCCAATTTCCAAGTGCTGAAAGCACTGAATACATATAGAAACATCATCTAAAGGCTATCTTATTATAGAGGTAAATGGTCAGACTATGTAATGACATGAACTAGACCAATAGTGGAAACTATATAGTGTGGAATTTTGCTGATGGATTAAGCTTGTGAGTGATACTTGATAATATAGCAATAAAATGACACGCCCACTATTAAGAAGTCTCATAATCACTCTTTTTAAAATGCAGCCCTGTCAAAACAATTCCCAGAATATGATTTATGTAAAGTAATTGCAATTTTAACGACGTACGGGACTGAAACGCAATGTCTAAATTCAGAAAAGAGATCAAGTAGAGACTGTGGTGAGATTGTTAATGACGACGCAGGTCTAGCTTAGTGGGTAAGTGGTCAGCTCAATCACCTCCAGTTTTCACCAAATTGCAAATGGAATATCCGGGACATCATACCATGCTACCACAGGTCGCATGTAAATCAAAATGGAGATATATTGCTACCAGGTTCTTGGCATCTATTTTGGAGCCGGAAGAGTGTGATGCTCGGAAATGGCAGCTGCCACGAACAGAACACTGATCCCTGATTCATGGAGTATGTAGGATGAAAGATTCTTTATAATGCATGGCCTACCTCTCAGTATTCAACCCCTCAGTTCTCAAATACCCATTCTTTACCTGTTCAATTCAGGTATGAATTTTGCACAGTTTGTATAGGAGCACGTGTTCAGTATATATTTTCATGGCAATGGGTTTTTATATGGGACGGTCTCTCCGTGCACCGTGTGGCATGTTGGGGGAGTCTTAGGGGTAACCATATGTATATGGGGTAAACAGTCTTTCATATGGAAGCATGCCCGTGGAGAGTATCAAGTTGTCTCGCAACATGACAGTGATTGCAAATGGGATGACAACGATAAAAGTATCGACTAGTCAGACCTAAGAGGGCTGTCGTTCCTGTAATCAGCTCACACTTCTATGATTCTTTCCCAGACGGCAATTGAGCATTAAGTATGCATGGATATTGATATACCAATCTGTCTTTAATTCGGGAAATTCTATAACAGTCTGGTCTGGAAAATTTGAACATTTTGGGCTTTCGTATTACGTAATGCAAAAAGCCACATGATAAAAATGTGTTGGCTGATGTTCCCAATATCTTTCATACTAGATGATAAATCATGCCTGTATTGATCGCTTTTATATGTATACGTCTGTGGATTATCCTTCCAACGCATACGACACTGATTCTCTCTTAGTTCGATTTGCTAATCCTGCGCCCGTGGCTGACAAGTTTTATCTCCCCTTCGAAACAATACAACACCACATATATCTTCACTGAAAGAGTGCTTTGCAATCTATAGTTGGCACCTTTCGTGAATGGTATTCAGGCTATATCCAATTTAGACATAGTACAAATGGATATGAAAACCAGCGTTTCTGGTTTGCCAAATCGTGGAGGACTGAGGTGACGACAAGACCAGAAGTGAGAGGGATGTAAGGTTGCCTATCCGTCACATGTCAGATCACGCCATACACCATATAGCCAGGGTGAGGTAAAGATGCCTGAAGGCATAGCCGCCAACTCCCGTGGTCGCAGGAAAGGAGGTGAAGGTGCGACAAGAAATTGATCCGTAATGACAGGACAGGAGCTGTCATCATGACAAGTCCCCCCAAATCAAAACAAATTTGGGCGTTTATTACAAGGTTTACTGCCTGTCAATCATATGGGTTTGATTTTCATTATCCTATGTAGGATAGCCCAGTAAAAGGATATTGGACGAGTCAGATCAATCTCAAACAAATAGCTGCTGCATTTGCCTATGTAAGTGAGCTATCATTATTTTAATTTACCTGGGCCATGCTGCACTTTCGGAATTGGCAGTATACCTTATCTATCCCCTCTAAAGCCGCAACCCGCCTTTCATTTCCGTAGGTCTAGCCACAGCCAAACCAAGTTGAAACCAAATTAAAGGTAATGAAACAAAAGGCAGTCTGTTCGAGTTCCCAGCCCCTATTCATTGCCATTCATTGCTTTGTCCTGGCCCAAACGAAACAACATCCCATTGTCCAATCCCTGAGGTCATCCAAAGTTTATATGCCACAACTGATTTGAGCTTCTCTCTACTGCTGGTCGGCGAACAAATCAAACTTGGCGATGTGTTCCAGGTGATGGAACTGGGTATTTAGAGTGACTCGTGTGTTGCTGTTTTCCATATGGATACAGCGGGAGGTACTCCAAGAGCCGCTCTGGTAGGAAGAGTGCTTGCTTGGCCCCAATAATGACTGCCCTTGGTCGGGCTTTCTAGGGTCATGCTCTCTGGTCTGGCAGCCCTATGATATTTACTTGCTTCACGCAAACGATTGATCTAACAGTGCAGCGCTTTAACTTGCCCCCATGCAGGCCTGGAGGCTCGAGTGGGTGAAGGAATTCTTATCATCCATTTCGAAATGTTTCTCAGGTCTTACGAGGCTGTCTGTGGGGTAGAGGGTTAAACTATGCTCTGGTTGGGAGAACCTGCTAGATCCACAGATCCGCAGGTTCTATAGATCCAGAGATGAAGCTTCTCCAGATTTTCAGTTATGAATTGCAGCCACCAATATAGTAGAAGCCTAAAGTAGATTTGGTATTCCTTTTTGCGGAGGTTAGTAGAACTAGAATAACAAGTAATCTTATTTATGTTATCAGATCTATGATTTCAACAAAAGTGGCTTTGCCTGCCATTATCATGGATTTTAAAAGTATTCTGCTTGTTTTATTTGCGGTAAAAGCATTATCGTGACCTAATAGCCGATTACGTTTAGTCGATGGACATTGCTACATGAATATTCAAACCAGTCATTCATAGTGCACCCCCCATGGAACAATAGCAGTGTTTTTGCTTTGCGTTGTACTCACTGGGAAACTTCCCTGGCTATATATGGAAAGTCCTCATCTCTCACGTCTAGGTGAAAGATGAGGACTTTCCATATAAATCCATGGGTCTGGGTCTTTGGAATGGTGAGGATGTGGGCTTACAAACCCTGTCTGAAGAGGAGGGTGAGGACTTGCAGTGGTCTGCATGTAAAGGGACCTTATATGGGAGGTGTAGATAGAGAAGAGACCCAGGTTCTACCATTGCTTCATGGGATGCTTTTAGAGACTATTTTAGCGCCCTAGGAGTCTTCCCCCATTGCCAATGTTTAACCGGTGATTTATTTTAAACATTTATTTACTAGGACGAGGTCGGCTCACACAACTGGTCTTCCACTAGTGCCTAAAGGGCAGAGGTGTGTGTAGGGGGGGAATGCAGAGGAATGAAAATTGCAGCCATACCAAGATTCGCACCCACAATACTCTCATTGGCCACCCTGTCATCCCCGTAGCTCCCCGATTCAGTAAGCAAATGAGTTGTTGCCGTAACAACTGCAATCTAATACAGAGTCATCCCCTTTGTATGTTTTGATGCAATAAAAAATTGTCTATCTATTTATCATAGACCGATCTACCCGATTGTACTTGTCGCAAAGGGCATACATCTGCTCACTTACTATCTCTATTCGTATGTTACGTGGAACGGGTTAAAAAAACAGATCTTCATTCAATGCTGGCAAGATACTACCACATGCACACATACATAATGTAGGCGGCAACCTGTGCTGTACCTTAAATCCTACTTTTACAACATAGTAGGTGAGGTAAAGAACAGAAAAAAAGAGTTGCTGAGCACGTTAATGGCACATTCCATAGTATAGAAGAGACATTCCAGATCAAGGGTCAAAAGAAAAGAACCAGAAGAAGAGAAGGCTGTAAATTGAATTCAATTAAATGGTTTCAGGCACTCAATGCAATTAAGCCCAATGGAATGAGCATCAAGGGTGGAAATAAAAACTATATCTTTTGTAACCTTATAATGCAACCCCAACTACAGTCTCTGAAACTATCCGTAACGCATACAGAACCCTGTAATAGAGCCATATCCAAAACACTTTACGTTAGAAATTTAATGGAAACTAATTAATTCATTCATAAAATTAGCGAACTGCCACCAAGTGTGTAACAGACGAAACCCATTGCACCTGAACGCTACCCAGTGCTCAATAGGTGTACTATTTCTAATATAAAAGTCACAATTGAACGAAGTATTGAATCAAGACCAGTCAAGACACCCATTCATAAGGCCTACTGCACGAACTTGGGCTCAATTGACTAGTGAGTTGCGACACGATATATATATATCCTTTTGGAAAACCCAGAGCATGAGGCCCTTTCTTAAGGGTCAGTGCAACGGAAAACACTTACAAAAATCAATAATACTATTGTTTTTATCTCAAGAACCCCGAAAAACTGAGTATTGAAAACCAGTTGCTAGTGCAACTATATGATTATATCAAAATAACACTGTACACAGTATAGGCCCGAGGGGAAGTGAAGCACATATAAATATGTACGGTTGACTGTAACGGAAAATGGATTAGTGAATCCAATTCTTTGTGTACAAAGTTTGGCAGGTTAGACAGGTAGCTGAGAGTCATACCAATAACATATTCAATCTTCATATTAGTATTGTTATAAAAGATACCAGTATGAACAGAAACGTTTGCATGCTGTCTCCCCATTGTCAAATTTCCCCTTTTTGCCTTTAGTTGCTCTGATAGTAACCAATGTGACTCGATATTTTCAGTACACTCCCATTGCAATGGGGGACTCTTTTAAATGACTAGAAAGAAACATCCGTTATAGGCATTAGGCACATAGATGTGTATTCATTTATAACTAAGACGCTATAGTTAGTAAGTGGCAAACAATCAATTCCAGCTTACCTGAATCGCACCGAGAATGGCAAAAGATATACGCCTACGGTATAGCGGTATGGGGCAGATCTCTTGTTATTTTCTGGTCTATCCAAAGCAAAAGATTCACTCGGCGCCGCAAGGCCTGTGATTGATAATACCACAAATATATCCATGTATTAAGTAGGTGCATTATCTGTATTAACTCTAACATCTAGAAACTAAGAGTAATTGTTGGTATCAACCTGCCACATCTTAGGTTACGACAATAGAGATAGTTACACTACCTAATTTTAACTTGGATTTATTAAGTGTGAGCATAAAGAGCGTATATAACCTACCATCTATTTTGAGGACCCTGGTGCAAGTTGCCTTTAAAGGTTACCTCCACTAGCAATGGTCGATGATTTTAGAGTTTTGCAAAACATGGAAGAACTGGTGTGTAGTAAGGTGAGCCGTGTTTTAAAGAATATGGCTTTGGCCGGAATGAATGAGTTGAATTTTAAACCATTGTCTATATTCATATCAATATGTTCGTACTGTTTGACTCGTTCAAACCTGTCCCCTCATTTCCGTAGGCGGTACTTAGTTTAGAATACCTTAAAGAATGGTTTTCCTCCTAGGTTTGAATGTGGGGCAAACAAAAGAGCCAGTGGTAACCACTTTCTTCATACGTTATTGTGATGATTATTTGCATTTGTTGTTTATAGGTGCAATGGTTAAATGTAACCCGTTTTACCATCTAACAATATCATTCTTTAAAGTGTCTTCTCAGCTAATCATGGATGAGATTGAGATGAGTTTGATGGTTTTATACCTGTTACCATATCGCTTACTCTCATTTGGTTTTTATGTCTGCCGGATTCCTGTTCAAATTCCGTTCAAAAGGACCATATTGAAAATTTCAGGTCCACAGAACAAACTTTACATTAAAGAATTTCGAAAAGTGGAAAAAGAACTTTAATTTGATTTAGCAGGGTATGCAGTTTTAAGGTTTCTCGGTCTTTTGAATATACGGCATTCCCATGCAAGTTTATATGTCTTGATTTCAAATACTTTAATAGCGTAATCAGTTTAATCAGTTTAACTTTAATAGCGTAATCAGTTTCTATACAGTATGTGTGTTCAGTTGGCCTGGGAGTGCAGATGATAACAATACTGCACAATTAGTCCCTGTGCCAATTAATTTCCTGGCTCCTGTAAGGGGATTCTAATTCTAATTACTTATACAATGTCTGATTGAAATATATACCTGCAATGACTTATCATTCCTTCCATAAAATTCCTTCCCTTCTCCCGTTGGGGTTTTGTCTAATATTGATATCTAAAGGCTGACGTCACCATTCTTTAGTTCTCTGGGGCTTCAATCTTAAATTGTGAAAGCTTTCAATTAGGCTGACATGTTCTTGCTCAGAGGGTGAAGTCAACCTCACGGCCTGATATTATTTGTCCTGAATTGATAATATGGTATATGATATTGCCCTTTTTGTAACTATTTTTGATTGTATGAATAACAGGTTTCTCATATTGCCAACTTATACCTACTTGGTATTAGGGGAGTCATCGGGGAGTCATTATCACGATCTAATTGGATAAAATCCGATATTACCCTAGCATGATCCCGTATTATTTAAGCAGAATATACGATCCACGATGCTAGGAAGGAATAAGGAAGACAGTCATATTGAGTTTGGCCAGAACAGCCAGAAGCTGTTTATTAATATAATACCCTATAAGATATCCACAGATACAAGTGATTATGAATCAATATCACAGAAGCAATAGCAATAAATAATACCGAACAGACAATATCGGATACATAAAAACAGTAAAGTTAAAAATTTTTCGGCGATGAGGGACCCAACGTCTACACCGACTCGGTGAATGAACTTGAATGACGGTTGGGAGAATGGAAGGGGGGCGTGGCAACCCTAGCCCGCCTGTGATTGGCTGAGGCGCCGAGTGACGTCATAGTTAATCCCCTAGCAAAGGGGCGTGGTCGATATAACCACTGAGGCTTCAGTTGCACAAAACGTGTTTCCCGGGGGCTTAATCTTTTTTTATAATTAAAAAATGTTCTTATGACTGTTATGGAAACATATTAACAGATATGAGATATGCAGGGAAAGAGCAGTATTTTATTGACACAATTCATGAAAAGGGTAGAACTTTCCATCATGTTATAAAGCCATCTATAGATGCAAATAAACCAGGGAAATATTCTCCTGCATTATTGCTTAGCCTGCAATTATCGTTTTTTATCGGGGATGAAGGAGCTTTTGCTCGCAGGCAGATTATTAAGTATTCTAGGTTATGACTAACTAGTTTGAGTACCCTTTCTCAATACTGCCTTAAACAGGTCTTTGAAAAAATGTTTCGTCCATACTGTCTTAGAACCGTTTTGGAACATTTGACAGGGTACGTATAGACGCCCTGTGAAGAGGTCCAAAACCAATGTATATCACTGGAACAAAGAGGGTGGTAGCGCCGCTCCAAAAGGCAGGAAATAAGCTATCAACAGTGTTGTGAAAAATAACAATGACATAATCACTAAATTTGATAAAAATCAAGGTGTTGTGTGACAGTGCAAAAAGATTTAAATCTTGAGAAAGTACAAAGACGAGGTAGATACGGTACAGGGAGGTAGTTTTGTATGAGAAATACCTTGAAGTTGAACAATTAGGATGAATGTTTATAGTGGCAGATGTGGGCATAAGTTTCTTACTACTAAGTTATTACCTATAGCAAACTAATTAGGTAATAGCTTACTAGTGAGAACCCTGGCTAGTCATGAGACTTGTAAAGTTCTGCTACTAGTCTCAGTAAAAATAAATAGGTCTGAAGGTGGTGAGTATGAGGGCAGTTTTGACCTTGACCTTGGCTAAAGCATCTCGTCAGTCCAAACTCTCTTCATACTCCCCTCCTGTCGAGTCATAATGTCTTAGCAATCTTGCCATTACGTAATACTGGTACCCAATCCCTTATCAACAAGATCCTGGTCCGAAATGCGCTATAGTTGACTCTTACGGTCAAAATGTGATTAAGAAGTTTGTGACATGGTTGAAGTGTGAAACGAAGTCTCTCTACACAAAGTGTCTGGCATCTATCGTATCCACCCTCAACCCAGCAGAGGGTTCTAACTTATTCTGATGTGATTATTTGGTATCGGAATAAAAAGTCTATCTATATATAACAAATCTCTAGATTACTATTACTACTTCCTATCTTTATTTGCATAGTGAAAATGGGGGAAGTCAATTTCTGCAGATCTTCCATTATCCTGATATTAATACAAAATATTAGAAGGAAAACAATAACACAGGATGGATGATGTAATTAATCATTTCGTTCAAGCACTCCTTGAGCAACCGTTATAGTTTGATTTATTTACCCATCCTGCTGTACAGACACCCCTCCTTCATGAAATATTTGCGTCTTTGACTTCTTTACTACGGAATGTAAGACTATGAAGAGATTTGAAGTGTCCAAATTCGGCGTATATTTGTTAATATTCGATAGGTGTTCCATAAAGATTTGTTTATAGCCTCTCCCGCCCCATCCTTTCATACACCCGGGGGTTTTCATTCATCTACATGGTTCCACATGTAGAATTTCCATCATGGTGAGGGTCACTGGGTGCAATTGAGCAGGCTCTTCTGGCTTTCCTCACCCACCCACAACCACACACACACAGTTTCAGGGAAAAACTATAATAGGTCCCATAGAGGGAAGCGTTAAAACCCCTAACGGATATTACCAAAGGGTTTTGATGCACTGAATTTGGATGAAAGGGAGCGCGATACAACAAATGCCTTTGGCATCATATCAGCCCCGTATGCAAACTCCACAGGTCTGTAGGCAGTGTCAGATATCTAACACATGGTCACTAATCAGTCAAAGTGGGAATAAACTTAATATTGGATAAATTTCTATTTAGCTCACATTTTACTCAACTGTGTCTATCAAAGTCGTTTTCAGTTCAAGTCAATGAAAAAAAATTGCGGATGTAAATAAATAAGGCCCTCTTCTAAAGAAGACCGATTCGTGTTGCAGTACAACTTCTCTATAGGAAATGAGTGTATTTAATTTCGGATTTCCCAATAGTATTAAAGTTACTTTACCATGAGAGCTTGATGTGCATTAGGGGGTGCTATTATTGAGTTAATGTATCAGCAGGGTAAACCCCGGGGATGCGCAACACTCTTATGGACTGGTTAACAAAGCTGTTGTAGTTGTGCGTTTTGCCGGCCAAGTTGGAGTGAAGCCATCTTTTGGTTTAGTGAGGCTGGACATCACAACAAAAGGGTCTGGTAGTACATGAAAAGTAAATTGATCTCTTGGGAAAAATATATCTGTGCTTCGCCGCATCAGTTTGGTGAAAAATAATGAATAGACTCTGCACAATATACACTCGCAACACATGGGGCTACTTCATTTTTAATCCTTTCATCTAGAACCCTTTCTCGAAGGTATTTTGTGTTTCCTGTGTAACACAATACACATGAAAGGTTGGGTCATTAACTCCAATTGGCACAAGGCCAATTTCTTGATCATTAACAGAAACGTCAATATTAAAAAAAACATTGAAACCTTTTATTATAGTATGTCATACTATATTTAAATCGATTCATCAATTCAGCAGATTGATCACAAATAGAGCCACTTAGATATCTAACACAGATTCGCTGGCAAAATATGAAAATCTCTTACCCATTCCATATATAAAACCCTACTGATGTTGATAACAAACAATAGGACTAAAGTGTATTACCAACAAAATAAAGTTCATTACTTCTCTGGCTCAGGGCCCAGAGGAAGACTACCGCCGCGGTGATCTGGGGAGCTTTTATTTATATGTAAATCAGTTATCCATTATGTAACTGTGCTCGATATCCTGAATAAAAATGATTTAAATAGTTTTTAAAACATTGTCCCTGCGGAGGCCTACTGAGAAAAGCCGAAATACTGATTTCAGAATAAACCTCCAAAATACAGACATATGACGACTTTTATCATTTTTCTTTCATTCGAAATGTTCTAAAATATTTACCCAGATGTTATATTAAACACACGTGAAGGCATTGTATACGTGTGATATAGTACATTAACGATAACGATGTTGATGTGTCATAAAGCAACCAACGCCCAAAACTTATGGTTTTGCACCGATTAGTAATAAGAAGTTCGTGTGTATTTTATCTCACATGATACTATTGTCTACACTATTATGCTTATCCATCAAAATTATATCCTGGGTTTCATAGCAATCATCACACAGCAATTAAAGCAATAGAATGCTTTTTCCAAGGTACACATATCAAATCTGATCCTAACATTTCCCGAATAAGAAACTATATATATATATGGGGGCCGAGGGGGAGATATGCATTATTAGGACGTATAATGTATCACCTACTCTACACTTTAGTTGATATTGGAATATCAGATATCAATGTCACCAGTGTTCAAATATCTTGAAGCTACAGTCATGGAAAAAAGTATTTCCTCAGGGAGTCAGCCCATCTGATGAATGACCCAAAGCTTCTTTGTCGGGGATTCCCGACATTGGGCAATGTTGGTGAATATAGGGATATTCCCTAAATTTCGTATCATATTTAATCGGATTGTCACGCAAAATATTTATCTATATCATTAACACTATTTAGAGCAGCTCTCCATTAGATGGAAAAGAAGATTTATGTAATAATCCAGGCATTATGCGCTATGTAATCGACTAGTTCTGAGCACTGAGCTCTGCCATTTGCCTCTTGGCCAAATTGACAAGTAAGCTTATCGACTCCATCTCATGTACTTCTTATGAATAGGCAGCTGAATCATATGCTATGTAGGAGTACTTCGTCACATGGGTAACTACCATTGCATTGCCTTCGCTTCGTCACCGTCAGCCTTACACCTCTTCGCACGACATCCTGACATAGATGGATCGCCCATATAATGTTTACCACTATGTTATATGGCTGCGATGGAGGTGCGCCATGGTAAGCCTGTTTACAGACAAATGTTGGATCATCATGAGGATTGCTATGATGAATTCGTCGAGCTTGCAAAACAGGCTATCATCCCCTCGACAGTCTGGACATTATTCCCTTTAAGGGCGTTGGAAAATTAAGAAAATTCCATGTCAGACATGTATATTTGTTCACAATTCTAATGTTTACCTATTCATGAAGTGAATCCAGGAAGCTTTGTCCGTAGGCAGCTATAATGAAGTGAATCTATTTTAAAATCACTATTTGCTACCTCATCTTTCTTCTACATGTATTCATGTTGCTAATGGGAACAGAAGGAATGTAGATTAATCCCTATAGCAATCCCCATCAGGGCATATTTCTGTTAGGGACTCGGGGCATGAGGCATGAGAACGTTGTAGGTTCGAGTCCTGGCGTGGTTGCACATTCACCTCCGCCCCCCCCCCCTACTGGGCACTGGGAAGATCATCCAGGTATAATAAGCTGGCTTAGTCATGGTAAAATTGACTTAAAAGGGAAATTGGAGCCTCAGGGGTGAAGGTCTAGCCACAATTATTTTTTTAAAAAACATGTATAACATTGGGTAAGCTGAATTATATCATATAATTAAAATATATATATATAAGCTAGTTTCTTAGTGCCCATTATTTTGTGGGTTGCCATTGTAAAGAGAAAAATGGAAATGAAATTAATTAATATTCTTAACAACAACAAAGTTCCACCCCACTATATATACAATATAAATAATTATATGATATGATACAATACATAATTAGGCTGTTAGCCCCAAAATAGTTGGTGATAAGAATGTTTCAAATTTTCAAACGTAGTTAATCGTAATTGTTTTGCCGGAAGCAGCATATATAGGAATCGGATGGGTATGGCTAGAACAGGCTTGATTGCCATAGTGTCAAGTACTCAGTGGATAGTATGCGCCTAGTAATGTAAATTGGATGGTCCAATCAGTAAGCGACTGTTCTTCTTGGGTGCCCACGTACATAATTGTTCACTTAACTAAAATTATGACATGCAATCTATTCTTGCAACATCATATTTCATGTAAATTATTGTTCAATCAAGCAACAACACTCTATTCTTGGAATAAAACATAATATAATTTATGATTAATACACATTAATCATTATCAATTATATTTCACAAATTACCCGAATTTGATATTTTACTAAAAGCAGATTTATGTTTTGACCCTTTGACAATCTGGTTAAATAGCATATTTCACCGATAGAACGCCGGGTCCCAAATAAACGCCTGCTCCGAAAAAGCGCCGGGTCATTAACTTCTTGAAATAAATAAACACTGGCTCCGAATGAACGCCGGGTCCCGATATTTGATGGGTCTTTCCCCTCTGATGAGGACGATTCATAAGAATATGAAAGACAGTATTATCTTTGTAATACAATTATAGATGGGGATGACCAATAGTAGTGTAGTAGTAAAATAGTTGTGTCTTGTATTGATTAACATAAAACAATAAACGCCTGCCTCGAAAAAGCGCTGGGAGTAAGAGTGGCCTGAAAAAAATAAATGCCCGGGCGTTCTATCAGAGAACTACGGTATTTAGACATTATGCAATGTACATTATTTTCAGTCTAGGCTGTGACTAGTTAAATTACTGTAACAAATATAAAAAATAACAACATTCTTCTTATAGAATTAGACTTTAGACCGGGTCATGCCATTTAACGTAATAATGTAAGACCAAACAAACACGCTGCTGGCCTCCGCTATTGCTACCATGCTATGACGTCATCCCACTATGACGATCAGGTTGGATCCCATCCACCTTGGTGATACCTTGGCAACATAGATATGTTGCCAGGGTGTGCACTTGTTGACAAACATTTGTTGTCTTTCCCCTTAGTTCCCCTGATGGGGAGTTTAGGGGAATACTATTTATTACCCATTTCACCCAAGACCATGAATAATGTATATTATTCATGTGTCTTGTGTAAAAATGGTGGTGTGTAATAATAAATAATACTTCCACTACCACAGTAGTGTTTGGCACAGCATGGTTTCGGGTATGGTGACCCTCATCAGGCAAAAAGCTGAGTGACAACACCCTTTGTCACGGTGGAAGGCTAGTTTGGCCCTTTTGAAAGGGGTCTCACTAGACAACCAAATATGTGTAGGCCTCTCTGTGTATAGAAATACACAGCCTCCAAGACAGAGGTCTGGGAGGGTGGGAGTGTCATTTTGGATCCAGTTAGGGTTATCCCGACACCTAGAGTAGCATGTCAATTCGATGGAAATGACAATACACCAATCGTCCCTAAGAGAACTCTGTGTAATCCAAACATATGGTTAAAAATTGTTACATAGCTAGTGGATTAACACAGAGACTCAGAGGGGTTGTGGTGCAACTCTTAGAGGAAGGTGTCCATGACATTGAGGCCGAGGGGAGAACAAGTTTTCAAACGATGTATCCATTTGTTCTCAATTTGGTCTCTTAGGATTTTAGAGGAATCCTTCGAGGGGTCACAAGGGATGAATTCGACTATGTGAAGTATCACATCTTCCCATCCCCGGTGTGCCGGAAGGTTGAAATGTACTGCAGTGCTAGTTTTTCTAGCATCGCCCCGATTCAAGTCTTCCATGAGGTATTTATGTTTGTAAATGCGCTCGCGGAGTGTGTTCTTCGTTTGGCCAACATATTGTTGGCCGCACTTGGAGCATGTGATACAATAAATCAAGTTATTGTTTCTGCATGTCACTTGTTGACAACAAGTGTATGATCGTTTTGTGACAAATGATTCAATTCGTCCCGACTGGTTCAATTTGTGGCAATATGAACAGTTGCGTGTGCGACAGGGATGTTTCACCTGTTCCGTGTCGGGACCATTGTCACTGGTTGGGGTGGTCGTGGAAAGACGAGCCCTAATCAAGGATTCACCTAGATTGGGTGGGCGTCGGTATGCCACGGTCAGACCCTTATCAAAGAGGTGTTTAGTGGCGGACGAGCGTCCAAGAATATCCATGTTGCCGCGGATGCTTCTAGGAAAAACCTTTTCAGACGGATGAAACCGAGTGATCGCAAGGAGTTTGCCATCCTGGGTCTTCGGTCTGGGGGTCAATAAGGTTGATCGATCCCTCAGTGAAGACTGGACAAATGCCCTTTTGATAACATCTTCTGGGAAACCTCTGCGGAGGAAATGTTTAGCCTTGTCTAAACAATGGGACACAAAGTCCTCCTCCTTCATGCAGATGCGTCTGATGCGAATGAACTGGCTATAGGGGAGACTGTCTTTACAGGATCTCCAGTGTGCGGAAGTATAGTGTAGAAAGTTGTTCACATCAGTGGGTTTACAAAAAAAAAAAAAAAAAAAAAAAAAAAAAATTTAACGTAATAATATACACAAAAAATAAACCATTGTAAAAGACGTTACCTACAGTTAAGTTATATAAAGAAGACAAGCAGTACATAAAACTATACTTTTTCTGGTCTATGCTGTCTACGTTAAGGACAATTTGAGACCTTACAAAGTCGAAATAAAGAAGATATCTAAATAAACGACACTTCTCTTCACATCATCCAGCTCTTCAGACCTCTCTCTCTCTCCTACAGTAAAAACGATTTTAAATAAGTGAGAAGATATAGTCTATGAAATAGCCTTAGGATTGATATTTTTAAGTCACCCAGTGACATATCAACACAATAAAAAACTACACCATCTGGCGCACATGAGTTAATTTCCTTCTACAGTCCTATCTAAGTAGTTTTCATCTTTATATTTTCTACCGTCTGTTTAAAGCTGCATTCTCAGATATTTCAACAAAACACATCTTACCACATCTTCCTTTTTCATTATTATGACTTATATGGTTGTATTATTCATTAATATTCTGCAATTGTTATATATGTTCATATAAGAATTGGAAGTGGAATCAACTGAGAGAAAAGGGCCGCCCGTGAGCGATAATATGTGATGTCATAATAGGAAAGGATTTGGGCGGGTCCTCCAAACACAAATAAGGACGTTTTAAAAGCTCTGTAGCAAAAACAACTGGACAAAATCCTCCTAAATGTTGGCCAAATAACCTTTAGATGGGTTGGAGACTAATGGAACAAAAAGTAGAAAATATTTAGATTTTGACTGACGTTAACTGAGAGTGCAGCTTTAACAATCAACCACATTGCCCCCGTTGCATAACAATCTGCGAGTAGCTTTTTCAGTGTTAATATTGAGCTCGCAGATTGTTATGCAACAGGGGCAATATTCAATATTGCGTAGGGGTATAACAGCACTGAATATCCATCTCTATATATATAATATATATATATATATACGAAGCTACATATGCGTGCGGTTTTTGACCCTCCAAATGCATTTTTTTGTAGCCAGCAGGGAAACTTAAAAACCACAAGAACTTGCCTTCAAGACCAATATCCCTGCATTCCTTCTTGTAGCAAGCAGGGAAAACTTAAAAACCTTAAGAACTTGCCTCCAAGACCAATATCCCTGTTTCTCCATCGGAGTATTTGAGAAGTACTGCCTTGAGGGGTTTCAGAGGTGCTTCATAGACGAAGGAATTCCTTTTCTTGGGATGTAGTCCAAACTCCTCTCAAATCTGGTTGCATCCTTTATCTTTCCCTTTAATAAATACAAACTTCGTCACTGATAACAACGCAGAGCTCTTGAACACCAAGTGGAATCCGCTTTGTGAGGACATTGGTAATGGGGACAGCGTCCTCCAACTGATCTTTTCTATACTAATGTATTGTATTAACATCAGTTGATGGGAGCATTCGTGGGAGTGGATATGGTGGGCAAACTCCACCTAGATCGAACTGATAAATGTGTTAACTAGCCAACTACTCATCCCAACCTATCCACAACAGTAGATGATATTATATAGCCTGTGCCCGGTGCTCTGTAGTTGTAGATATGTGTGGACATTTCCCTGAATATGAAGGAGGTGTGTGCGAAGGTGTGGTAGTTCAAACACCGATTACTATGGTTACCAACAGATTCAATCTCAAGAATGTACCACTTGAAGAGAGAATTACCCTAATTTAAACTGCACTGAAAGGGAATATCCTTCCTTGGTTCCTATTGTTCATTGAGAACTCGAAACTTTCCATCAATGTGCCAGAGAGTATGCTATCTAATAAGGGCATTTTGAGAGCAATTGGCATTTACCTTGAGGCGCAGGAGCCGTCTCTCATGAATGAGAATTGATAATCATTGCAGCGAAAAAGTGAATTGCGGATATGAAGTCTGACGAAAGTTTTATTTTGAAGGGGAAATATCTTAACAGTAAGTGCCCACAGAGTGTCATTTCTGTGGAGAGTTCTCGAGGAGAAACCGCCTCTGGCCAGAAGCAAGAACGGTGTCCTTGACATAATATATGTCCTGCTAGCACATGTGTTAGTATATAGATGAAGTGGCTCGCTGAAAGATATCCCCTGGCGAACATTATCAAAGGTCTTAAATTGCCAATGCACTGAGACAGACTGTCCAGAGGCAAACCGATGGTATATTGACTGATGACGGGACTGATTTCTGGTTAATGTGTAACTGAGTCAACTATTGTTTTAACCACAATACATGGGATAATGCTTAAAATCAGTTTCATACCACATGGTTTTTACGTACACCATCAAGAATTGAGTGTGTCACGATCGATACCATTAGAAAAGCAGCAAACTACATTTTACACTGTTCAATTCTGAACATAATATCAATGTTAGCCTTCACATCAAAGACACAATGTAAGTGTTATCTTAAACTCTGTGGCCTGAAGCTAATGTGCTCGCCACTCGCCACTGACAGGCCCGATTCCTAGTGCTCTGTTTTTGTCTAGGGTGATTGAAAGAAATGATTATATATATGCCTCTTGGTTGAGTCGTTGTCATATCAATATTTTTGTTATGTGCTTGAATACTCACGAATTAAGCATACTGAATGGTGATTTCAACTGTTGTTTCCTTTTCCCTATGTATACATTGTGTATTAATATTATCCAATTATTTGAACTAAAAAACTATCCTTCTACAGACACTGCCCCTGTTTATATTACCATTTTGGCCACCACATAAATTGATAATCTCTGGGTTCACTTTGCATTGGCTGTACCTACTTATCATACCAGCTATCTCAACACATCACCCTGGTATTTTTGATTGTACCGAGACTAGTTTCTGACCATAGCCAATAAATAAGTTACCGAAATCAGTGAGCACTCTCAATCACTCTCAAATGCACTCCGAGGCAACCATTGCAGGCAGATAGACACGTGCGCACTTTCATCCCGGGTAACAATGCCACGACAATCTAAATGTATAATGGATGCAAATGGCAATTCCAGAATCTGGGCACTTAATAGCGTTTATTTCAGACCAAGACTACGAGGTGAAATCGAGACAACAGGTGTACCTTTCACTGACTCTCATGTCCTTTCCCTTTTATATTGGCCTCACGCCTCAGTTTCTCTAATATACTAGCGGAATTCGCCCAAAGTCTCTATCTCTTCATCATACTTATATTTCATTTATTAAATCATTTTATCATGGTCAATATTTTGATGATACATCAATGTTCTCGATTAGACCTGACAAGAAATGCAGATGAATCAT